>CM069141.1:54101416-54780954 GCA_035221665.1 Okamejei kenojei
CGCATTCTTTAAATCAATGGTTGCCATATAATACCCTTTGGACACTAGATGTTTGCCCGTGGTAAAGTTCTCCATTTTGAAATGCCTATAACAAACAAATTTATTCAAATTCGATAAATCCAGAATAATTCTACATCTCCCAGTCTTTTTAGATCTGGGAAATATACTTGACAGAAATTGTTGACTTTGATAGACAGAAGGCTCAATTACCCCTTCTTATGTAACGACTGAATCTCTGCTTGAATAAGCACATTTTCCTCATCTGAAAAATAAGTTTACGACTAGGAAAATGTTGATTAGGTAGACTGCCATCATTGTTTGAGAACAATTTTAACCTTCCCCAATTTGAACAGGAACATCAGTTAATTCATCGTCTGTCAAATGTTATATTCCTTACCTCGTTTCAACTTGTTTACAAAAACTGCTGGAGAATGGAGGGTGAAGTCTGAAGAAGGGTCTCGACCCGAAACGTCGCCCATCTCCTTCGCTCCTTAGATGCCGCTGCATCCGCTGAATTCTCCAGCTTTCCATGTAACCCGCGGTTTAAACTTACCGCTCGGAGGAGCGCTGCTGCTCCCCCCGCCCGACTGCACCAGCGTCTGACGTCATGACGCACCAACGGCTGTACGGGCTTCTATTCACGTAGTCACTCACGTGACTCCGAAGTAAAATTCAAATGCACTTTTACTTCAATTACCTAACACCCAAAAATCCTTAAGCACATACACAGGCAATACAAGTAGCGGTCCCCGAAATTAACACACTCTAAATCTTAACTTTCTAAATCTTAATACACTCTAAATCTTTTTACATACACAAAGTATTTATACAATTCGGATCCAATAAAGAGGCTAAAAAAGACTATGCTGTATTTCTACAATTTACAATAATAATTTAACACGCTAGCGCACAGTTTACAAACACTCGATTTCAATATTGCGTCACGCTGTTATCAATCAGTGAACCTCTCCCTCTGATACCGAAGATTTTCCCTCTCCTAGGATACTCTGAAAGAGTACTCTGAAAGAGTACCCTAGGTTCCCGTCTCTCAGTTACTCCTCGCTATCAGGTACTAATCAACAATTGATCAGAGGATTACTATTCACTGTTGATCAGACACAATTCGGAATCGATCTCAAACATGCACATACTCCGAAGTTCTATCTGCACAGAATTCGAATTCTACCGTACGGGCAGAACTTCAATGTGAAATTCTGTATTTGGAAATTTGATTCTGCTTATCTAGACTCGTTCTCGGACCAACTAGTTTTGGCGTGTATCTCTCCACATACGCGGGCTCTCGAATTCAAATTGCCCAATGAAATCTCGAATGGACTAGAGTATTCCCAGCCAATCTATACTCTATCCACCGACCCCAGTGCCTTTATGAAATTCCTCATCCATCACTTCAGGGAGGAACTCAGATATCTTCACACAGAAACATCTCTGTGCTTGGCACTGGGGGTCAGCACCTAGCTTCTTCGCGCTGGTAGTCTTTCGGAATGCACCTTTCCAATTCGTGCTCACAGCAATGACAAGTTCAATGCTTCACCGCTTAGCACATAAACCAGACTTGTATTTCAATGCCCCACCAATTGGATACCAAATATGGAACAATGGACAACCCCTTGTCCTCGAAGTGCGTCAGGCTCTCATTAAGCAGCTGCAGCGTACCAACTACGACCAAGTTATGGGCTACTCCTTGCCCTGTTATATGGGCACCCAACCCAAAGGAATGCTATCCTCTGCCCTCCCCCCCGTGCTTACTAGACTCTGTTCTACGATCTCGTTGGAACCCTTTCCCAAGCCCGCAGCTCCGACTTAGTGAAGTGCCGAAAATCAATGCTAAAATTGCTCAGTGGGCCTGCGATCGAAACAGCTCAACACCCTGGATCGTAAACTTGCATTTGAGGTCCGTTGAGATCCCAGACGAGCTCCCAAATGTAAATAGCTTATTTTAAGCTTCCCCAGACTGGTTACAGTCAAAAATCACTGAGTCAAGCACTTGCACAACTAAACTTTATGTGGGAAAACACAATACAGTTCCCCACCACGGGTTCAATCCTCGTATATCTGTCTGGCCAAGCCCTTTTACCCTCTTTCAAGCAGAGACACTCAAGAAGGTCACGCTGCCCCAAGTATTCTCCCAGAAGATCGACACAGGACCTCGTGGGAGCGGCCTTTTATAGGTCCCCGAACCTTGAGGGGCTGAACCACATGGGGGTGGTCTCTATACAGTCCAATAACAGATATCGATTAACACAGTACATGATAGACATTTCCCCAACCCAATAATACAGTGACTAATACAATGTATCTGACGAAGTTTCTAGATGCAACTTAACAGAGATGAATTATGCAACACGTGCCTTGATAGTTGGGAGACCCAGATAAGGCTCAACACTTAATCCAATCAAAATCTAGTAAAGTAAAGCTTTGCAACATTATTTACAATGTCTGGTTTGCATTCATCCAATCCGTTCCATGCAATGTACACTTAATTGTCAGAACCTGCAGATGTTCCATTCTCTTCCTGCAGCTCTTATCTAGGCTCTAGACAAACTGACGCCATTCTGCAGCTTGTCCCATTTCTGCAGAAGGCACATTTAAATTGACCAAATGGCCTAGCAGCCCAGAAGCTTTTCTCAATTTTAGTGTCCTAACCTCTCCAATTTGGCCAGAATTAACATAAGCATAATGCCTTTGGCAAATCAAGCCTCTACATGCACTGATCAAGATATTTATGAGGTCCCTTTCTCGAGTTGGCAAATTATCAGCAATGGCTTAGATACGTGTTAATTGCAGAGGCAATAAAATCAGGAAATGCTGAAAATACAGCATAGGCTCAGGGCAAAGAGAGGAAACAAGAGTTAATGTTTCAGATTGTGTAAAACCAAATAAGAATATAAAATGTACTGAAAACATTCAGCAAGCTATGGAATAAGTTCATAAATTCATAAATTATAGAAGTGGAAATAGGCCATTCAGCACATCAAGACTAATCTGCCATTACATCATGGCTGATCTATCTTCCCCTCTCAACCTCATTCTCCTTCCCTCCCCATAACCCCTGACACCTGTACTAATCAATGAGCAGAAAAAGAGGTGTTGTGATTTATGCCATGACGTTTACCTAATGAGTCACATGTAGAGCATAAGAACAAATGTTCTTATGGCATAATAACAAGAAAAGAACAAAATGTTGGAGTAATTCAGCAGTTCAGGCAGATTCCCTGGGAGAATAAGTATAGGTAGCGTTTCTGAAGAAGGGTCTGGACCCAAAACTTCATCTATCCTTGATTTCCAGTGATACTGCCTAACATGCTGTTACTCCAGCACTTTGCTTGTCTTTACTTGGTAAACTAGCATCTGCAATTCCTTGTTTCTACATAAGATCGTAAGAGAAAGGATATAAACATTAAAATCTTGAACTTGATTCACCATTCAAAAAGACAAAGCCTGACCTGATCTTGATCTTAGCTCGACTTTCCTGCCTATTTCACATAATAGTTGGTTTTCCTATTGTTCAAAATCTGTCTCAGCCCAAATTCATCACAAACACCAAAGTTTTCTGAGGTAGAGAATTCCAAAGATTTGCCTTCTCTGAGATTGTGTTTATAAACTCGCATGCTGCCAGATGTGTAGTTGAGGAAGGTACTATCACAATGATTAAAATATGTTTTGGACGGGTACATGGGCAGGTTAGGTTTAGAAAGATACGGGCCAAATGCAGGTTGGTGAGGCTAGTGTTGATGGGGCATCTTGGTTAGCGTGGGCAAAATGGGCTGAAGGACCTGTTTCCACACTGTATAACTCCATGACCCTAACTCCATTTGCTTGGATAATCTAATTGCGAAATAATGCCCTTGATTCTAGATTCCCTCGTGAAAAACAACATCTCAAATGGTTGTCCACCTATCTGCCAACCTGTAGCTGTATCCACCCATCATTTGCCAGGTTTTGTCCTGTCCTCATCTCTCTTCCAACTTTCTTCCCATTACTGCAATCAGTATGAAAAAAGGGTCCCAACCTGAAATGTCGTCTTTTTATTTCCTTCTGAGATGCTGATTGACCCGCTGAGTTACTCCAACGTTTTCTGTCTTTTTTGTAAACTAGCATCTTTAGTCTCTTGTCTCCATCTTCTCGTCATTTATTCTACTGAGGCTACTCAGAATCTTTTTGTTGAGGTGGCCTCTCATTCTTGTATGTTTGATTTTGAGTAACCTTATCAACCTCATGAACCTTTCCTCATAAACTAACCTCTTTGTCCTTAATAAGCAAACCAGGAACATTTCTGAACTACCTCCAATACAAGCAAAAAATACAAAGACAAATATCATACACAATACTTCAGTGTCCTGATACAGGTTCTCAAACTTGAAAATAGATTAAAAACCACTGGAGCAATTCAGTGGGTCAGGCAGCATCTTGGGTTTTCTCGTGTGCTCCGGTTTCCTTGCACACTCCAAAGACAATACAAGTTTGTAGGTTAATTGGCTTTGGTAAAATGTTTAATTGGCCCTAGTGCGTAGGATAGTGCTAGTGTATGGGGTGATCACTGGTCAGTGCAGATTCAATGGGCCAAAGGGCCTGTTTCCACACTGTATCTCTAAACTAAAAATAGCGAACTAAACTGAACTCCCAGCAACCATCAGGCCCTTGAACATGTCACAACACTAACCTGAACAGTTATGAACTCTCATGGACTATCTTTGTTTACACTAGGGGCTCTGGTTTTTACTCTACTATTACGGTAATTGATTTGACATTTAAAAAACTATTTTACATTATCCGTGTGCATTGCATTTACATGTGCTCCAAGTAAGAATGTGATTGTTCTGTTGTCAGTACGTGTGACAGAGAAACACTTTCGATATTTTACTGCCATTATTTTGGCCCTTGATGCGACCATACCCAGAAGTAATGCACACAGTGTGTGGGAAAGAACTGCAGATGCTGGTTTAAATCGAAGGTAGACACAAAATGCTGGAGTAACTCAGCGGGACAGGCAGCATCTCTGGAGAGAAGGAATGGGTGACGTTTTGGGTCGAGACCCTTCTTCAGACTGATGTCAGTAATGCACACAGCCCTGACCTTATGTAAAATCTTTCACTGCAGCCCCCCCCCCCCCCCCCCCCCCCCCCCCCCCCCCCCCCCCCCCCCCCCCCCCCCCCCCCCCCCCCCCACCTACACTTTCCCTGGGATGGTGGTCTTGCTGCATTAGTGGAGATTGAATGGATGAGGTGTGCAATCAACAGAGTTTAAAAGAATGAAAGGAGACCTTATTGAAACTTGAAAAGTTCGATCAGAATTTAACAGGCTGGACGAAGGAAGGATGAGACTTCTGGCTGATGAGTCTAGGCCAGCGGTCACAGTCTTAGAGTGAAGGGTAGACCATTTTGGACTGAGATTTAGACATTAGAGAAACAGCGCAGAAACAGACCCTTCAGCCCACCGAGCCTGCGCCAAACAGCAATCACCCCATACACACACGAGGGACAATTTACAATTTTTACTGAAGCCAATTAACTTACAAACCTGTACATCTTTGGAGTGTGGGATGAAACCGGATCACCTGGAGAAAACCCATGCGAACACAGGGAGAACATACCGTACAGACAGCACCCATAGTCAGGATCAAACATGGGTGTCCAGTGCTGTAAGGCAGCAACACTACCGCTGCGCCACCATGCCACCCAAAGAGATGAAGAGATGTTTCTTCAGAGAGAGGAAGATGAATCTTTTGCAGTGTCAATCTTGGGAGGTTGTGGAGGCCTAGATCTCGAGTTTTTTTGAAGCAGTGATTGATAGACATGCGAATAAGGAAACATGACAGGAAAATAACTGTGGGATAGAAGATTAGCCTTGGTCTTCACAGAACAGGCTCGGTGAAACTTTGCATTTATTTCTTATGACTACCTTCAGCCCTGGAATATTTTAGTGGGTAAACCATGAACAATTAAACATCAGTGCAATGAAACTATAAATATCTTTAATGGTTCACAGGCTGAAAACTGGTCATGGACGAATGAAATCATGGAGTCATTATGACGCTGATGGAAGTAATTTCGTCCATCAAATCCATATCGTTATTGAGCAATAAATTCAGTCCATTCCTCCAATTCTATTCTGTCCTTGCGAACTATTTTTATCTCAAGTGATTGTTCAGATCCCTTTCAAAAGCCCCGAGTCTATGAAAAGTGGTGGAAACAAAATCAGAGAGTTCCAGATAGAAACCCGTTTGCCTAAGCAACTTTTTTTCCTTCACCACGCTCTTGTTTAATTTAGAGATTTTGTGTGGAAACAGACCCTTTGGCCCACTGACTCTGCGCTGACCAGCGAACAACCCATACGCTAGTTCTATCCTACACACTGTGACGATTTACAGAGGCCAATTAACTTACAAATCTGTATGTCTTTGGGATGTACGAGGAAACTGGAGCACCCGGAGAAAACCCATGCAGTCACAGGAGAACTCATAAAGTCATAAGGGATAGGAGCAGAATAAAGCCATATGACCCATCAAGCCTACTCTGCCATTCAATCATGGCTGATTTATCTCGCCCTCCCATCCCCATTCTGGGAGTGAAGTTGGACTCATTGGAAGTGGTCCCTGGAAGGAGGATGCTCCTCAAACTGTGGAGCATCCTGGACAATACATCTCACCCCCCTCCATGAAACACAGGTCAACCTGAGGAGCACCTTCAGCAACAGACTGGTCCCACCAAGCTACAGCATAGAACACCACAGGAGATCCTTTTTCCCTGCGGCTATCAAACTGTACAACTCCACCCACTTTTGTTGTGGGGCAGACTTACTCCCCCCCATCCCTTAGCCTGGACTTTTCCACTCGTTAACTTAATTTCATGTTTGTGCAATATTTCATATGTGCTGCGCAATACTATAACAGGCCACTTAAATTTCATTATTATTATTATTATTGTGCACATGACACTTTCAATGCCTTGTAACTGTATCTTTTGGCAAATCAAATTTCCTCTGGGTTAAATAGAGTGATATTGTATCTTATCGTATTCTCCTGCCTTCTCCCCATAACCCCTAACATCTGTACAAATCAAGAACCTATCTATCTCTGCTTTCAAACTATCCATTGACTTGGCCTCCTCAGCCTCCTTTGGCAATGAATTCCACAGACTCATCACCACTCTTTAACATCTGTCGATTTCCCTTGACAGACTGTGGTCCACCGAGCTTTCCGGTCCTCCGGGTGGGTTCCCGGTTCCACGGCTGCAGGACACCAGTAACGCTTTTGCCAGTGACACTGAAGAAACGCTGACATTGGAATCATAAACGTAGGGAGAATAAAGATTAGTGCAGCTGGATACTGGATGGATACATTGGGTCTTATTGTATGAGTCTATGCTTCTAGGTTTCAGAAACAAGATACATGACGCTGATTGAGACCTGACTAAACTCGTTTCTCTTATTCTGATTTTAAAGTGTGAGGTTGATGAAGAGTGAGTAAGTAAATGACTGATTTTATACAGTAATATGGCTGCAGACTGAATAAAAGATTTCCCGTATTAATAGAGAGTAACTCAGCAGGTCATGCAGCATCTCTGAGGATATGGATAGGTGATGTTACGTGGTTGGGACTCGTCTTCAGACTGATTGTAGCAGAGGTTAGAGAGCTGGAAGGAAGGTGAGAGCAGGATAAAGCCTGGTCTCGCCAATGACATTGACATCCTGGCATTGGCAGATAAAGTACCTTCAGTACATGACGTCATTGCTTTTTGGGTCATATCTCAGTCAGGCCCCAGCTCACATTTTGTAATTAAAAGCAAGTCAGAATAATAGACCACGGATATATCTCCAATGAAGAATATCTTGCTTAATACTCCACTCATTTTATCGATTTTCTGCTATTTTATTTCTTTTCATTATTTCTCTTTACTATCTTCTTTCTGTTATAAAATAATAAAAAGTATAGAAGTATAAATAAGAACGACTGTAAACTTAAAAAAATATTAAGAATGTATGTGACAAATAATATGTTTCTTCTTTTTGATTTTATGTTATTCCTTCTTAATATGTATTTACTTCTAATAAAAATATTTTACAAAACAAAAAAAAAGTCAGAATAAATCAGAATTATTTTTCAGCATTCTTCTTTTTTTCAGATTTCCAACAATTGTTCACATTTCTTGAACTATTTTTTATAAGGAACACATTATTTGCTCATTATTACATTGTTGGGAGTTTTCTAACTATAAAATAAGCCTCACGTTCCCCTCATTGTAAGAGTTAAGCCACTAGGCACATGAATAGCAACAGTTTCCCCAACCCCCCCCCCACACACACACACACAGACACACCCAGGGTAGGAGAGTCTAGAAATAGAGGGCAGAGATTTAAGGTGAGAGAGGAAAGACTTAAAAGGAACCAGAGTGGCAACTCCTTGACACAGAGGTAGGTGTGTGTATATAAGGAACGAGCATTTTAAAGCGACATTTTAAAAACACTTGGAGAGGTGATCGATAGAAAAGGTTTGAAGAGATATGGGGCAGGTGCACGGAAGTAACTCAGTGATTCAGGCAGCACCTCTGGACCATTCGGGTCAGGACATGTCTTCAGTTCTGGGCACCATGTTATAGGAAGAATTATGTCAAGATGGAAATGTTAAAGAGAAGATTTACAAGGATATTGCCAGGACTCGAGGGTCTGAGCAATAGGGAGAGGTTCAGCACGCTGGGCCACCATTCCCTGGAGCGCAAGGATGAGGGGTGATCTTATAGAGGAGTATAAAATCATGAGAGGAATAGATCTGGTAGACACACAGAGTCTCTTGCCCAGAGTAGGGGAATCAAGAAACAGAGGACATAAGTTTATGGTGAAGGGGGAAAGATTGTAAAGGAATGTGAGGGGGGAACCTTTTCTTGCAAAGGGTGGCGGGTGTATGGAACGAGCTGCCAGAGGAGGTAGTTGAGGTAGGGACTATCGCACTATCACAACATTTAAGAAGCAATTAGACAGGTACATGGATGAGATAGGTTTAGAGGGATATGGGCCAAATGCAAGCAAGTGGGAGTTAGATGGGACACGTTGGTCAGTGTGAGCAAGTTGGGTTGAAGGGCCCGTTTTCATAGTGCATGACTGACTTTATGACCTTACATTGAGACTAGCTCAACTCAACAAGTTGGGTCGAAGGACCTTTTTTCCACGTTGTTTAGCTTTATGACACTTCTTCTATACGGTTTCTCTACCACATAATTGACTGTAAATAATTTAGGTGAATTCTGAAAGGATGCAAAAAGCATTACATAAAATGCAAGTCATGATGTTCATGAGTGTTTTTTTAACTCGTATTGTTCCTGCTGTTTCATTTGCAGAAATATCCTCCAAAGAAGGATATTGTTCGAGCTGTCTCACTGCAGACTGGATACTTCATTAAATCTAATGGAGCCAACAGCTGTACTTTGTACTACCTGACCCAAGTGGACCCACGAGGTTAGTTCAGCAACTTTTCAAAAGCGTGTAGCCAGATCTCTCCTGAGATTATTCCATTAATCTATTATTGTACTATTAATGTATAGAATACTATGTTAATGCTGACGTATCAATTATGATTCAGAGTCATAACTCTGCACAGTTATTTTATGAAATGGTTGTGAGGGTCATGTTCAGCTCTTTAGTTTTGAGATACAGCATGGAAACATGCCATTCAGCCCACTGATTCCATGCTATCCATTGATCACCTGTACACTGGTTCTGTTATCCCACTCACACACAAGAGGCAGATTACAGAGGCTAATGAACTTACATGCCCGCATACCTTCGGGATGTGGGAAGAAACCAGAGCACTTGGAAGAAACCCACACGGTCACAGGGGAAGTGTGCAAACTCTTGATTAGTATGGGTGTCGGATTACGGGGAGAAGGCAGGAGAATGGGGTTGAGAGGGAAAGATAAATCAGCCATGATTGAATGGTGGAGTAGACTTGAAGGGCCAAATGTGCTAATTCTGCTCCTATAACTTAAGAACTCTTGGACTCCACATAGACAGCACCCAAGGCCAGGATCAAATCCAACAGCAGCTCCAGCAGGGATTCCTGTGGAATGGCAATGGAGTCAGTGAAGTCCTCTAGTTTAGATTGTTGCGGGAGCTGGGCAGTCACCCCATCCATTGAACCCAATGCCACACTCTGCTCCTTGGTCATACGACAGTGGGGCAGCTTAGAGACTCCACCTCACAAAATTGGGGTCATTCAACTGTATAGGTCATGCCCAAATCCTGAATTTACTTTTTTTCCCCTTTACACATGGTTATGGCACAAGGTACGGCATAGTGGAGCAGCAGTTGAGCTGTAACCTCACAGCACCAGAGACCCATGTTTGATCCCGACCTCAGGTGCTGACTGTGTGGAGTTTGTATATTCTCCATATGACTCAGTGAGTTTCCTCCAGGTGCTCCGGTTTCCTCCTACATCCCAGAGACTTGTATCTATGGATTAAATTATTTAATTAAGTGTACAAGGAGTTGATGCGAAAAGTGGGATAACATAAAACTAGTGTGAACAGGTGATCGATGGTCAGCATTGACTTGGTGGGCCGAAGGTCCTGTTTCCATGCTGTATCTCTAAACTGAAAAACTAAGCATGACGGACTCAAAACCATTTTACAAAATAACTGCAGGTTTATGGTGCTGAATCAGTCGGCAACAATTCAATGGTTGTTCACAATCAACCTGTGGTTCTTTAACACTGGAAGAAGATTTATGGAAGTGATAATGGGGTGGACAAGGTATCAGAAGGAGATTCATGTGGAGAATTTTGAATGTTGCATGTAGAGGTCAATCATGTTTCATGTGGGAGTTACGTGCTTGAAAAACAGAGCGTAAATCAAAAAGCTCATAAATAAAACACGTGCCAGTCACCGCACACGACTGCGCGCCAATAGAAAGAAATTAGGGTAAATCACAACATACAATATTACAAAGGTCTCCTACACATCTGTACAATGTTTTATGGATCCTGGCTATGGGTGCTGTCTGTATGGAGTTTGTATGTTCTCCCTGTGACCGCATGGGTTTTCTCCGGGTGCTCTGGTTTCCTCCCTCATTCCAGTCGTGAGGGTTAATAGGTTAATTGGCTTCTGTAAATTGTCTCTGGTGTGTAAACTGGTACTAGTGTATGGGTGATTGTTGGTTGGCGCAGACTCAGTGGGCCGAAGGGCACATTTCCATACTGTATCTCGAAACTAAACTAAATCTTTACATGAAAAGCATTATCCTAACTGTCGAGCATTTAAACATTTAACCATTTGTTAAAGATAGTCGAGTTTTCTTCTGTTAAGCAAAACTGAACTTTCAAGATAACTTTGAAAGCTGATGTGTAAGTTTGACAGGTATAATTTTAAGCATGTTATTCTGAAAATAGGGGCACATAAAAAACTTTGGTAGTAATTGGACAAGCATTATTGTAAAACCACATAAATCAACCGTGTGTAAAACGTGAGCTGCATGTACTTGCTTTCAGCTAGGTGTCTGGGAAATGTGTTTGTAAGATAAATAAATTAATAAATAAATAAATAAACAATAGGTGCAGGAGAAGGCCATTCGGGCCCTTCAAGCCAGCATCGTCATTCAATGTGATCATGGCTGATCATTCGCAATCAGTACCCCGTTCCTGCCTTCTCCCCATATCCCCTGACTCCGCTATCTGTAAGAGCCCTATCAAGCTCTCCCTTGAAAGTATCCAGAGAACTGGGTTCCACCGCCCTCTGAGGCAGAGACTCACAACTCTCTGTGTAAAAAAGTGTTACTCCATCTCCGTTCTAAATCCCTTACCCCTTATTCTTAAACTGTGGCCCCTGGTTCTGGACTCCCCCAACATAACTGCAGGGAACATGTTTCCTGCCTCTAGCATGTCCAAACTCTTAATAATCTTAAATGTTTCAATAAGATCCCCTCTCATCCTTCTAAATTCCAGAGTTTACAAGCCCAGCCACTCCATTCTCTCAGCATATGACAGTCCCGCCATCCCGGGAATTAACCTTGTAAACCTACGCTGCACTCCCTCGATAGCAAGGAAGTCCTTCCTCAAATTAGGGAACCAAAACTGCACACAATTCTCCAGGTGTGGTCTCACTAGGGCCCTGTACAACTGCAGATGGACGAATACCTAGCAGGTACTCAGTGCCCGATGACAAGGGAAGGACTGGGGTCTGGGGTATTTTTGCCGCAGTTCTCAAATGATTAGCAGACTATCTTTACTCGCAGGTTTGACCTTTGTTAGGTTGACCATCACATCACCAGCTGACATTCCTTACCAATTATGTCAATGGCTGATTTGATATGCACCCATCCTGATCTATTGGCCAGCCTTTATTTAGAGGACCAAACATCCATTTTGAAATAATACCTGATGTAATTATATCACACAATAATCATAAGGTCAAAAGACATAGGAGCAAATTAGGCCATTTAGTGCATCAAATCTGCTGCACCATTTGATCATGGCAGGTCTTGTTTTCCCTCACAACCCCACTCTCTTGCCTTCTCGTGATAAACTTCGACACTCTTACTAATCAAGAACCTACCAATCGCTGTTTTAAAAGTACCCAATAAATAAGCCTTCATAGACAGCAGATTCCACAGTTGAAACATAGGCTAAAGAAACTCCACATCTCCATTTTAAAGGTACGTTTTTATTATTTGAGGCTCTGCGCTCGAGTCCTAGACTCTTCCTCCACTGGAAACATCCACTCTTGTTGTGGAATTAAAAAAGCATACTTCAGGCACTTCAGTCCTTACTAAAATAAAGATTCCTGCATGGTCCTAAACCATTAACACCGTTATCAGATGTGTTAAATGGACTTTCCTTTTACCAGTCCATCCCGTCCAACTTAAACATAGAAAATAGGTGCAGGAGGAGGCCATTCGGCCCTTCGATCCTGCACTGCCATTCATTGTGATCATGGCTGATTGTCCCCAATCAATAACCCGTGCCTGCCTTCTTCCCATATTCCTTGATTCCACTAGCCCCTGGAGCTCTATCTAACTCTTGATAAATATTTTTATTAGACGTAAGTGCATATTAAAATAATATACTTGTCACATACATTTGTAATATTAATATTAACAATTATGTCTTATTTGTATTTCTATACATTTTTTTGTAATTGCAGAAATAGAGAAAAATAAAGTAAAAATAGAAAATCTAAAAAAAAAAAAGGGTTGAGTGTTAAACAGGTTACCCATCATTGGAGATATATCCATGATTTGTTATGTATGATTCTTCATCCATTCCTTTATTCAGGCTTCAGTCAGGCTCTTGCACCGAGCCATTTTGACCCTTTAAATATTCAATAAATGGAGACCATATCCCTCTGAAAAGATCCAACTTGTCCAGTAGGAGAAGCCTCAATCTTTCCAGATGAAGTGTCTCCGATATTCCTGTAATCCACATTTTGGTTGTGGGGGATGTAGGACCTTTCCAGAATTTCAATATTAATTTTTTCCCAATTATTAAACTGTAACAACAAATCAAAATTCTTTGATTCGTTGTTATTAATTGATCTGTTTCTAATATTCCCAATATTATTAATTTTGAGTCAGGGATCAGATTCATATTAACAACATTCGAAATTATCTTAAATATTGCTGTCCAAAATTTAGTAATTTTTATACAATTTGTAAATGAGTGCGTTAAGTTAGCTTCTAAGTGCTGACATTTATCACATATGGCAGATACATTTGAAAAAATACTATGTAATTTGGATTTTGAATAATGTAATCTTTGTAATATTTTAAATTGTATAAGAGAGTGTCTAGCATTTAATGAACAATGGTGTATATGTTGTAAACTTTCATCCCATACTTCTAGTCTGATTAATTGACCTAATTCGTTTTCCCATGATTGCCTATATATTTCTGTCATTGGGACATCGTTTTCCAATAAAATGTTATAAATATATGATATCAATTTTTCTGTGTTCGGGTGTTTATTTAGACATTCATCTAAAATTTCTGTCTTTCTATTTCTGATTTCTTGTGTGTTTGCTTTTACATAGTCTCTAATTTGTAAATATTTAAAGTAATCTTTTGAATGTAATCCATAAATTTATTGTAATTCTTGAAATGACATGAAGGAGTTTTCCCTATAGAGATCGCCCATCTTATTAATTCCATAGTTTTTCCATTGTAAAAAACCTTTGTCCATCATTGAAGGTTTAAATGTAACATTATTTACAATGGTAAGGGCTAGTGGTATACATTTCAATTTTAATGTTTTCTTTATTTGTTTCCAGATACGTATCCCACTTTCTATTATAGGATTGTCACTATAGATTTTCTTACCTAGTTTAATATTAGCGAATAAAATCGAGCTAATTTCAAAAGGCGAACAATCTTCTTTTTCCATTTTTAACCAGATTGGTTGTTTATCTGTCTCTACTAACCAAAAATTCATATTTTTAATATTAACTGCCCAGTAATAAAACATAAAGTTTGGCAGTGCTAGACCTCCATTTATTTTTGATTTACATAAATGTTTTTTATTTATTCTATGGCTCTTATAATCCCAGATAAAGTTGGTGACTATAGAATCAACCTTCTTAAAGAAAGTTTTAGGAAGATATATTGGAATCAATTGGAAGAGATTTAGTAATTGCGGGAGAAAAATCATTTTTATTGCATTACTTCTACCTAGCATTGAAATAGGTAATGTTTTCCAATATAAACTATTCTTATTTAAATTATTCAATAAAAGTGGAAAATTGGATTTAAATAAAGAATTGAATCTTTTTGTTACATAAATTCTAAGATATTTGATTTTTTCATTTGCTATCTTAAAAGGAAATTGTTGTAATATATGAAAGTTATTTACCATTGTTGACATAAGTTCACTTTTATTCCAATTAATACTATATCCTGAAAATAATCCAAATTCAGTTATTAATTTTAGTAAATTTGGAATACTAATTTCCGGCTTTGTAATATAAAGTAATACATCATCCGCATATAAGGAGATTTTATTTTCAGTATCTCTGATGTCATACCCATATATTTCAGGATGTAATCTCACACGTTAAGCTAATGGTTCTATTGCAAGTGCAAACAATAGCGGGGATAAAGGACAACCTTGTCTGCACCTCGGAATAAATTAAACTTATTTGATAGCATTTGATTTGTTATTATTCTGGCTGTTGGATTAGTGTATAATAATTTAACGCAAGTAATAAACTTCTCTCCCAACTTAAAAGTTTCCATAACCGAAAACAAGTAAGACCATACCACCTGGTCAAAGGCTTTCTCCGCATCTAACGATATAATTACTAGGTCTTTATTAATACCTCTTTTCGAATATATAATATTGAATAATCGATTCAGGTTATATGAGGAATATCGTTTTGGTATAAATCCTGTTTGATCCAGGTGAATTAATTTATTAATAACTGTGCTTAGTCTTTGTGCTAATATTTTGGTTAGTATCTTTTGATCAGTATTTAAAAGAGCTATAGCTCTATATGATCCTGGGTCATCCAGATCTTTGTCTATTTTAGGTATAAGTGTTATAATATATTCATTTAATGTTTCTGGTAGTTTCTGGTGGGTATAGATGTATTCATAGAGTATCTTCAAACGTGGTGCAATCAGATCATAAAATGTTTTATAAAATTCCGAGCCAATACCATCTGGTCCCGGTGTTTTACCATTTTTTAATGATCTGATAGATTCTTTGATTTCTTTTACTGATATTTCAGCATTTAGTGATTCTCTATTTTGTGAATCCAACCCATTTTGATTACATTTTTTATTAAATGCTTCTAATCGTATCCTGTTTTCTGTCGTTTTAGCTGAATATAAATGTTTATAATATTGCAAAAATCTCTCCTTAATATCTTTGGGTTGTACTAATGGTTCGCCATTATATGATTTAATCCTATGGATTATTTTTTTCTCCCTCCATTCTCCGTCATTGACGAGCCAATAATTTTTGAGGTTTATCTCCAAATTCAAATTGTAATTGTTTAGTGTATTGATAGAGTTTTACAATTTGATATGAGTATATTTTATTTAATTTATATTTCAGTGCAGCGATTTTTGTTATGTTTTTTTATGGATGGATTAGCAGCATTCTCTGTGTCTAATTGTTTAATCTCCTTTTCCAATTCCTGTTGTTCCCTCCGATTCTCTTTACTTTAAAATGCTTGAGAAGAAATCATAATTCCACGGGCATATGCTTTCAAAGTTTCCCATAATAGGGAAGAAGATATTTCCGGTTTATCATTTATTTCAAAGAAAATCTTGATCTGTTCTGTAATATATTCCTGAGTTACTTTGTCTTTTAAAATTTGTGGGTTAAATCTCCATTGTCCCTGTTTTTCCGTTTTACCATTTATTTTAATCATAAATGTTAAAGGTGCGTGATCTGAGATTGTAATATTATGGTATTTTGAATTGTAAGTAAGATATGAGTTTAGAGTCTACCAAAAAATAATCTATTCTTGAATAGGTTTTATGTACAGGTGAGTAAAATGAATATTCTCATCCAGTTAGATTTTCTACTCTCCAAACATCTTTAATATTACTAGTATCCATGTATACATTTAATAAATCACTGGAATGGGATTTGGTTTTAAGAGTCTAGTGTACAATTTTAATCTCCTCCAATTATTAAGTTATGTAGTGCTATTTCCGAGATATTATTAAATATTTTCTTAAAGAACAGTGGACTATTAAAGTTTGGTCCACAAACATTAACAAAATTCATTTTGTGTGCATTTAATTCTCCTATTACAATATTGTATCTACCATCACTGTCAGTTATAGTTGATGTATGTTTAAATAAAGTGCCTTTACGAAATAATATTGCTACGCCTCTGGATTTGTGTGTAAAAGAAGAATGATGCGTTTTATCTATCCATTTAGCTTTCAGCCTATGCACGGTATCTTTTTTCTAAGTGTGTTTTTTGAATAAAAATTACATCAGCTTTAATTGCTTTTAAATGTGCTCGTACTTTACCTCCCTTAATTGGTTCATTAATACCTTTAACATTCCAGCTACAAAACGTTATTCCTTCATTCCCCGTATTTATTTTTAAATCTTGCATCTGTTGTCTATGGAGGTCTATAATAGAGCCAATGGTTCAGTTCGACAGACCCGACCTTACACCCGAACTCCGAATAGACAAATTTTAAGACCCTTGAATGTCTCTCACGTGTATATCTCCTTTGATCCAATTTGTAACTCCATTCAAACTGAAAATAATAACGATAGATTATAATAGAAGAAAAAAAGAGGATAGATTAAGAAATTAATAATGTGCACAAAGAAGGAAAAAACTACATACTAGTGTATTTAGTACTAGCCATACTAGCATGGCTAACCATCTACCGACTTCCGTAGTTGATGTTACCAACTTAACCAGCTCCCTGGTTTTTTGAAATTTTTATTCCATAGTATTTTACCGGGGATATTGGATTTTAAAATATTCGCGTTCCAATAATCAGGAATGTGAGGATACATGTATTTAAAACTTATTTAAGAATATAATAAAAAAACAGAAAAAAAGGAAGAAAGAAAAATAAGAATAAAAATTAATAAAAAAAGAAAAAAAGGGTTTCCAAGGAGGGCAAATGAAATCAAACTCTATATTCAATTATAGGTAAGTATTAGTCATTAGTGATAATTATTAGCTCTGATTAGTAAAAATACCACGCTATAGTTTTAGTATTTATTAGTTATTTATATCAGTAGTGCAGTTCTCCAGATTCCTTAGACACGACTTTAGTTCCATCCAGTCCTGCAAAATCAGTTTATTCAATGATGAAGTTCAGTTTTAAAAGTATTATTCAAGCTTCCTCTTGAGCCTTAATCTTCTGGGCAAAGTCCAGTGCCTCCACAGGGTTGGTGAAAAAGTGTTCATTCTGATTGTAGGTGACTCTTAGGGTAGCTGGATACCTCAGACCATATTTCAAGTTCTTCACTTCCCTCGAGATTCTTTTGGTCTCATTAAATGGTTTTCTTTTCCTGGAGACCTCTGCTGGGTTGTCTCGATAGATACTGATCCCGTATCCTTCAAATGTAAGATTTCTGTTTCTTGTAATTTTTTGCATTATCTCCTCAAGTACATAGTCGTACTGAATTTTTATTATCATTTGTCTTGGGGGAGCACCTTGTCTTGTCTGGCGTCTCATCACTCTGTGTGCTCGAGCAAGTAAAGGCTTTTGATCCAGAGATAAAACTTTTTGCAGTAAGTTTGCAGTAAATTCTCGGGGATCTTGATCCGCCTCTTTCCCTTCTGGAATACCCGCAATTCTTAGGTTCTGTCTCCTCTGGCGACCTTCAAATTCAGTGTATTTCTCAGTTATTTTGCCCAGTATTTCAGTTAAGCATTGGTTTTCTGTGATAGGTTTTGCAGTTGTCTGAGCACTTGTTTCTTCAAGGTCCTTTATGGCTGACGTCCGTTGATTCAGTACTTCCTCCACGAGATTCAGCCTTTCTTCAAGATCAGTTGTCACTTTTCTGATTTTAACATTTGTCTCGTTTGTGTTACTTGCAACTTGTTTAGTCAGTATTTCTGCAATTTCTTTCTTTAGTTTATCCGATGTATTCATATTAATTTCAAGCTTTAAGTCCATCATTTTCTCCTTGATTTTTTTTATTTCTTCCCCAAAATTCATCTTCTTCAATTCTTTGTTCCATTTTGCAAGTTCACTCTTTAGTTTCTCCTTTAAGCCAACAATTTCACTTGCAATAAAAGTTTTAAGATCTTCACCTTCCGATTTTTTCATTATTTTTTTCGACACGTCTTCTTGGGATAGCGTCCTACCTGAGCCTGAGGCTCCAATCAGGCCTTTTTCTTGTTCCACCGGTTTCTGCCTAGTAACACGACTTTTCGGTTTATCCGTGGGGGGGGGGGGGGGGGGGGGGGGGGGGGGGGCTGTGCTGTGTATACATAGTAAGTCGCGCGCCTGATGATGTCATTCATGGTAATGGGTACAGAAGCAGCAGGCAGCAGGTAGGTCGCTTTCTCCCCGATTTTTCAACGTTTTTTCCAAGGAGCTGGCAGGCGTTGCTCTCTAGCCCTCCATAGCGCCACCGGAAGTCCAGCTCTATCTAACTCTCTCTTAAATCCATCAAGTGACTTGGCTTCCACTGCCCTCTGTGGCAGGGAATTCCACAAATTCACAACTCTCTGGGTGAAAACGTTTTTTCTCACCTCAGTCTTAAATGGCTTCCCCTTTATTCTAAGACTGTGGCCCCTGGTTCTGGACTCGCCCAACATTGGGAACATTTTTCCTGCATCTAGCTTGTCCAGTCCTTTAATCATTTTATATGTTTCTATAAGATACCCCCTCATTCTTCTAAAGTTAATTGAAGGGAGACATTAACTCCATTAAATGGTTCAAACTTGTGGAAAATGCAAAACATATTACATAGCACCAAATGAGTTGGACAGTAGCTCAATTATTTCTTCTTTGTTTATTTAACTAATTGGTCATGCTTCTTTAATTAAGAGTTCTCTTGCAGTGTCATCTTTTTTATAGCTTCTCAAAGACACTTGCATAAAACCACGCATTTCGATTTACGAGGGTTTGCATATGAACCTACAGAAGTGTGATGTTAGTATGAAGAACTGGTGTGTAAACGAGCTTAAAAAAAACATCAAAAGTTTAATCATTTTTAAAGCCATTACTGTATTATTCCTGTAGTTAATGTAGTCCTGTCATACTCATTGCAGATGGGCTTCTAATCTGCAATTGCAGACCTGTTAAAACAAATATTAGTGTCCTTTGAAGCAGTGCACAGTTAACCCACAAGCCAGTAAACTAAATGCTGATTAATCAAGAACACACTCCATCTCTTACCATCTGTTTGCTTGTGTGCCGGCCTTAACAATTATCACACCCTGGCAACCCTTGAACAGGACAAACAGTGCAGCCATAATATTAATTTAACAGAAACAATACAGTAACCCTGAATGACTTACCAGGGAGATGCTAGAATAGTTTAAGTTTTTATTCATAGACTCATTGAGTCATACAGCATTGAAACAGGCCCTTCTACCAAACTTGTCCACGCCGACCAAGATGTCACATCTACACTAGCCCCACCTGCCAGCGTTTGAGGTTGGGACCCTCCTTCTGACATTATAGTTAGGTAGTGCTCCCACCTGTCTTTTCCAGCTTTCTTTCTCCCCACTCATTACAATCGGTCTGATCCACTGTGTTCCTCCAACACTTTGTGTTGTGCTATATCTTCCATTAGCTATGTAATTTTTAATGTAATTATAAGGCCTTTTTTCTGATTGTGTGGCATTTAGAGGAAACTCTCATCGTGAGCCATACAGTGAGATTAAAAATGGAATTTTATAGGAAGTACACCCACTGTTTATCTAAAGTACACAGCTGATAGCAAACACACAGTCCTATTAATTGTGTCTTTTTTATTTTCTAACTCAAACAAAAAATATTAATAACAATGAAAAATGGAAGTGCAAATTAAATATTTTTTGATTTGCACAGTGGCACAGCTGGTAGAGCCGCTGTCTCACAGTGCTAGAGACCCAGGTTCGATTCTGACATTGGGTGCTCTCTGTGTGGAGATTTCACATTCTCCCTGTGACGGCGTGGGTTTCCTCTCGGCGCTCCATTTTCCTCCCACATACTGAAGACATGAAAGTTTGTAGTTAATTTCCTTAGTGTGTAGGGAGTGGATAAGAAAGTGGGAGAGCAAGGAACTAATGTGAATGGGTGATCAATGGTCGGTGTGGACTCAGTGGCCTGAAGGGCCTGTTTCCATTCTTTGTTTAAATTAGTTTAGAGAAACAGTGCAGAAACAGGCCGTTCGGCATTCTGAGTCCATGCCGACCAGTGATCCTCGCACACTAACACTATCATACACACACAAGGGACAATTTACAACATTACCAATCCAATTAACCTAGAAATCTGTATTTTTCTGAAGGGTAGGAGTAAACTGGAGTACCTGGAGAAAACCCATGCAGGTCACGGGGGGAACCTACAAACACGTAGTCAGGATCGAACCCGGGTCTCTGGCGCTGTAAGGCAGCAGCTCTACCGCTACGCCACCGAGGCAGAAAGTTAGAATACCATCCGTTCACCAATTACCCTCCTTGGTGGTAAAAGTAGCTGGTTTGGACAGTGCTCGACAAGACGTGCCACCAAACCCAGTCCTGCCATCATGCTACAATCACCCCTCCTTATATCATGAGGTACAGATGGAAATTCATTTCTCACTTTCCCCCAACCACTGCTACACTCCCTAAATCTGGTGGACTGCAGTTAGAAATACAATATTTTTATATTTTTGAACACTTTTTGTCCATTAAAGTTTACCTGTTTCCCTCCTGTTTTGGGCACGACTGCTTCCTTAGCAATTGCTTTATCTTCCCTGCATCCCAATCTCCCATCTCCCATAACCCCATTGACATTGTGTGCCAGAATCGGTTATCTATCTGTAGAAACTAGGAACTGCAGATGCTGGTTCACAAAAAGGACACAAAGTGCTGGAGTAACTCAACAGATCAGGCAGCATCTCTGGAGAATGTGGATGGGGGGCTTTTCAGGTCATTAACTCAACAGGTCAGGCAGAATCCTTGGAGAACATGTATAGGCAATGTTTCAGATCGAGACCCTTCTTGAAACATTGCCTGTACATGTCCCCCAAGGATTCTGCCTGACCCGTTGAATTACTCCAGCACTGTGCTTCTTGGTTATCTATTTGCTTACCTCCAGGTGGAGCTGCAAGCGTTTTCGCACACAAGTTGAATGTCCAGATGTGATGCACATTTGGAACTGACTTCATTGAGCTGAATTCAGTTAATTCAACTTGTTGACTGGATTTAGGACAATTCAGTTTTAAAGGTACAATGTGGGAGCAGGTCATTCGGCCCACACAATCCACACCAACCATCGACCACCCGTTCACACTAGTTCTGTGGTATCCCACTTTCTCAACCACTCCCTACACACTAGGGGCAATTTTACAGAGGCAAATTAACTGACACACCCACATGTATTTAGAATGTGGGAGGAAACCAGAGCACCTGGAGGAAACCACATGGTCACATGGAGAATGTGTAAACTCTACACAGTCAGCACCTGAGGTCAGGATCACACCGGGTTCTCCAGCAGTATAAGGCAACACTGTGCCACTGGCCTTATGACTGATGATGATCAAGCATTGATAATTGCGTACAAGAAAAAGAAATAGAGGTCCAATTGAGGTCTATATAATTATGAGGGTCTTGGATGGAGGGAGCAGGTTGGGTACCTTTATCTTGGCATAGTTGACAATATGGACAATAGGGAACATATGTTGAAGTTAAGGATGCAAGGACCTGTGGACGTAATAATCTTGAGCAAAGCACAATGTAACTCAGCGGGTCAGGCAGCATAAGTGGAAGGAATGGATTGTGATGTTTTGGGTCAGGGTCTATCTTCAGAATTTAAATTAACTTCAGACTTAAGTTAGTTCATAGAAGGAGATGGTCAAAAAGAAATTCATCCCATTTCATCCAGTGGGGGTGTGGAATACGCTCTGAGAGGGAAACTGGAGACGGTGACATTTAACACATTTAGAAAGTTCTGTAGGAGGAACTAGAAAAACACAGTGTGTCAGGCAGCATGTGGCTAGGGAATGGATTGGCAATGTTTTGAGCCAGGACCATTCTTTGGACTGATGGAAAGGGGGAGGGGGTGCAATCTGGAGAGGAGAGGTAGGGGTGGGGCAAAGCCTGGCATGTGAGGAATTGAAGATATGCCAACTGACAGCTAAGGACCAAGAGCTGAGAAGTGGAAGTAACTAAAATTGTCCATCTTATATGGTCTCTTAGGATCGAGGCCAAATGATGTCCATCTGACATTAAGGAATCTGAGGTGGCAGATACATTTTGAGATACAGTGTGGAAACAGGCCCTTTAGTCCACTATGTCCACATTGACCAATGATCATTCCATACACTAGAACTACGGTACACACTAGGAAAAATTCACAGAATCTAATTAACCTACAAACCTGTACATCTTTGGAGTGTGGGACGAATCCGGAGCACACAGTGAAAACCCATGCAGTCACAGGGAGAACGTACAAGCTCTGTACAGATGGCATTGGTAATTAGGATCATACCCAGGTTTCTGGCACTGTAAGGTGGCAACTCTACCTTTGTGCCACTGTGCCGTCCTAACTCTGTCCTGTTCACGAAACATGCTCTCTTTTACCACCTCCTGGGCAACCTTTAGAAAGGAGATGATGAGGAATTTATTTAGTCAGAGGGTGGTGAATCTATAGAATTAATTGCCACAGATTACTGTGGAGGCCAAGTCATTGGATATTTTGAAGACGGAGATTGACAGATTCTTGATCCGTATGAGTGTCAAGGGTCAAGGGGAGAAGGTAGGAGAATGGGGTTGAGAGGTAAAGATATGTAGGAAACAACTGCAGATGCTGGCTTAAATCGAACGTAGACACAAAATGCTGGAGTAATTCAGTGGGACAAGCAGCATCTCTGGAGAGAAGGAATGGGTGACGTTTTGGGTCGAGACCTTTCGTCAGAGGTAAAGATAGATCAGCCAGGATTGAATGGCGGAGTAGACTCAATGGTGAAATGGCCTAATGATGCTCATGTGACATGAACTCATGAACATATATTACTCCCAACGTCTCATCTGCTTTGTTTCTGGCTTGAGATTCACTCCCCTGTCAACCTAACTTGCATGCTGTGCAGGCAAATCTAACATAAGTACATTAAGTATTATAAGTAGTGCAAGAGAGAAAGAGAATGCAGAACACAATGTTACAGCTACCGGGGAAGTGTATATAAATAAAAGTGCAAAGGCCACAATGAGGTAGATTGGGAGATTGAGAATAAATTCTTAGCAGATGGAATTCATCCTTAGCATATAATATTAATTGTTAGCATATTATATTTCTGTCTCAATTATCCTTCACTGTACAATCCAGCCTAATGTCCACTGTCCATCAAAGGAGTTGGAGAGTGTAGAAACAAGGAACTTCAGACGCTGGTACACAAGCCAAAAACACAAAGTGCTGGAGTAACTCAGCAGGTTAGATGCTGGATAGATGACTTTTCAAGTTGGGACCCTTCTTCAGGCCTGACCCCAAAACATACCCCATCCAAGTTCTCCACAGATGCTGCTAAGTTATTCCATTAGATGTGCAATATTTTAGCATCTGCACTTTCTTGTGTCTGCTTGCTGCTATATTAGTAGAAATGCCTTGGGCCGAATGGCCTTTTCATATTCACAACTTGTATTCTGGTTTATGACATTGCATGGGGTACAACAAACCAGGCAGGATTCTCGGCTTCATAAACATCTCTGGAGAACATGGATAGGCGACGTTTCGGATCGGGACCCTTCTTCAACCTGATTGTGGTGGGGGGAAGAAAGCTGTAAGAGAGGTTGGGGCAGTAGAAAGTCTGGCAAGTGATAGGTGGATACAGGTGAGGTTTTGGCAGATGGTTGGACAAAAGACAGAAATGAAAAGACAGAAAGCATAAGATAAGGATAGAAGAAGTGTGGTTGTGGATCCAGAGGAAGGAATATATGTGGATGGGGACAGAGGGAAGGGGAAAAGGATAAATGGGTGCATATCCATATGGGGTACAGGGAAAGGTTGGAGAATAGGGGGACTTGTTAGGCTGATCGCTCCTCTTTGTGGAAGAAGAAGATAGCGAGTTTTACAGAACACCTGGCCAGCAATCTGCATCGACCAAATACCAGCCAAAAATAGATTAATTGGTCTTTCATCTTTTTTTTATGGAAACTTGGCATTCCGCCAGCTGTTGGTGCTGCTCTGCATAACTGCTGTTGCTTTTTCAAAGCGATTCATTGTTCATGCTGTGAACAAAGCACCAAGCACTGCAGAACTTTTCCATTGGAGTATTTCTCCTGTGGTTTAATAAATATCAAAGTAAAGGTTTCAGTTATACAGTTAATGATCTTTGGCCTGGTATCGGTTTCTCTAAGACTTTCAATTTATAAGGTTGAGTCTGCTTTGTTAAATTGAAACTTAATAGGCAGAAAGCTTGGATAGAACAGTACGGCACTGGAATAGACCCTTAGGCACACATTGTTTGTGCCTAGTTAAACTGAGTTAATCTGCCTGATCACGTTCCATATCCCTCTATTCCCTGCATTTCAATGTGCCTATCTAAAAGCCTCTTAAATGTCACTATTGTATCTGCCTCCACCTTCACACCTGGCAGTGCATTCCCAGCCCCCACCACTCTGTATAAAATACAGGCCTTGCATATTAAAGTTTCCCCCTCACATCTGCATTAAACCTCCCCCCTTATAGCCGTGCCCTTATAGACAATATACAATAGGTGCAGTAGGCCATTTGGCCCTTCAAGCCAGCAACGCCATTCACTGTGATCATGGCTGATCATCCACAATCAGTATAATTGAGTGTTGGACATTCCTACTCTGGGAAAAAGGTTTTGACTGTCAACGCAATCTATGCCTCTCATAATTTTATACACTTCTATCAAATCTCCCCTCAACCTGTGACATTCTAGAATAAACAATCCAAGTCCTCAACTTTGTCCAACTTTGGACCCCGACAGTTCTTTCAGATGAGGCAGAGCTTCACTTGCACCTCCTCCAACCTCATCTGCTGTTCTAGGTATGGACTCCCATATATCAGAGTGACCAAGCGCAGACGGGGGTTTTGTTTCGCTGAACATCTTCACTCAGTCCGCCGCAGTCTATGCAAACTCCCATTCCCATACTGACCTTTCTGACCTGGGTCTCTTCCACTGTCAGGGTGAGGCCAAATACAAATTGGAGGAACGGCACCTCAATATGAATATTGGTTTGTATAACTTCAATCATTTTCCCTCTCTCTCCATTCCTCCCCCAACCTAGTTATTGAACTAGTTTCACTGTCATCCTTCTTAATTTTGCTGCTTATATTCCCTCATTATCACCTTCTCCACAGCCAACAATGGACCATTGTGGGCTCCAGTTTTCCTTCATCATTGTTGCTGGCTTTGATTTATTTTCATACCTTTCATCCATTTGTTCTTTGTACCTTTTCATATCTCTGGTTCCCCTCTCCCCTGACTCTCAGTGTGAAGAAGGGTCTCAACCCGACACATCACCTATTCCTTTTCTCCAGTGATGCTGCCTGAACCGCTGAGTTACTCAAGCATTTTATGTCTAACTTCAAGGTGTATCCAGCCTCTCCCTATATTAGAAACATTTCAATACATTCACTAAGTGCAACAGTGTGGAGGTTGTAATATAATTATTTCATCCATCAAGCCTGTTGCCCACATTAATGTACATGATGAGGATTCACTTTATTGACATAATCCACATTCCCCAGTTAACTGTTTCTTTTTACTGCAGGATGTATCTTGCTTTACTGGGAGAAATTGAAATATCTGTAGTGAGATCTTTCCTCCCCTGTTTAAACAGACTCTGTCTTCTCTCGCAAATTGGCTTTCAATGGTACTTTATTGTCACATGTACCTAGGTAAAGTGAAATTCATGTTTGCATGCAGTTCAGTAAAAATCTTACAATACCCAAGAACTGTCACACTTTAGTACAAAGGTGTAGGAATAGTAGATTACAGAGATAATACACAAAAAATGCCACATTAGGCAAGGACAGTGGTGCAGCGGAAGAGTTGCTGCCTTACAGCACCAGACACCCGGGTTCAAATCCTGACTATGAATGCTGTCTGTATGCAGTTTTCACGTTCTCCCTTTGACCACATGGTTTTCTCTGATTGCTCTGATTTCCTCCCATACTCCAAAGGCATACAGGTTTGTAAGTTTTAAAGAAGGAACTGCAGATGCTGGAGAATCGAGGGTACACAAAAAGCTGGAAAAACTCAGCGGGTGCAGCAGCATCTAAGGAGCGAAGGAGATAGGCGACGTTTCGGGTCGAGACCCTTCTTCAGACTTGTCTGAAGAAGGGTCTCGACCCGAAACGTCGCCTATCTCCTTCGCTCCTTAGATGCTGCTGCACCCGCTGAGTTTCTCCAGCTTTTTGTGTACCCCAGGTTTGTAAGTTAATTGACCAGTAAAGTTGTAAATTGTCCCAGGCGTGTTGGGTAGTGCTAGTGGAGGGGGTGATTGCTGGTCAGAGGAGACTCGGTGGGCTGAAAGGCCTGCTGACACGCTGTATCTCTAATCTAAACTAAATTTTCGGCACCACTTTGTATGATTGATGTCCAATGTTGTTAAAAATGTGTAGAGTCTGACCGTGACCATAAAAGTCTGTTGCCCTGGTGGTGATACTGGTTTGGAATGCAGGGTCGGCCTGGTCAGGCATTGTAGTTGTACAGTGAACTGTTGCCCACTCTGTAATATATTCAATCACAAGGAACTGCAGATGTTGGAACCGTGGAACAAAGAACAAGGTGCTGGAGGAACTTATCGGGTCAGGCAACATTTGTTGAGGAAATGGACAGGTGACATTTTGGGTTGGGACCCTTCAGCGTTCCTCCAGCACTTTGTCTTTTCTTGTTGTATGTCAATCCTATCTTCAATTCAGCAGCAGAAGTAATGATGTCACTGACCATGTGTCAGTCATATACCCAATCCCAACTGCAATGCATTGGCACATGGTGGCATGGTGGCACAGAGGTAAAGTTGTTGCCTAAACAGCACCAGGGACCTGGGTTCAATCCTGACTACCGGTGCTGTCTGTATGGAGTTTATATGTTCTACCCATGACCGTATGGGTTTTCTCCGGGTGCTCCGTTTTCCTCCCACACTTCGAAGACATACAGGTTTGTAGGTTATTGGCTTTGGTAAAAATTGTAAATTGTAAATCGTCCCCAGTGTGTAGGATAGCGCTAGTGTACAGGGGGTCGATGGTCGGCATGGATTCAGGAGGGCCGAAGAGCCTTTTTCCATGTAGTATCTCTAAACTAAAGTAAAAACACATTGTTCTCAGTGAATTCACTGCTATTTGAAGAATTGCCCACCAGGCAGCTTTAGTTATAGTAATGCAGCAAGGAAACAGGCCCTTTGGCCCAGGGAGTCTGTGCTAACCATGATCACCTACACACTAGGGACAATTTACAGAAGCCAATTAACCTACAAGCCCGTGTATCATTAGAATGTGGAAGGAAAGCAGAGCACCCGGAGAAAACTCATGTGCTCACAGGGAGAACATGCAATCTCTGCAGACAGCAACCATAGTCAGGATCGAACCCGGGTCTCTGGCGCTGTAAGGCAGCAACTCTACCGCTGCGCCACTCTACCTTTCACCAACCAATTATACCATCTACCAAAGGTAGTGACGCACCCTTTGATTACATAACATTCAAATCCACCTGACTGAGAGACATTCAAACTTAAAACTGACCGCCAAGTTTCAAACCTTTTAATAGGAAGATTAAACGAGTACTTACCAGTTTGAAGTTTGATCTTTATTTTATGAGGAGCTACGTTGGTAATTACGTGAAGAAGACCCCGTCAGGCTGCATGCGCGTCAATCTTCAAAGGAGCGGTATGAAATCACAGGTAACAGTAATTTAAGTATAAGAGCAGAAACCTAGAACTACCAGATGACCTTTGTGAGAGAGGGTTGGGCGTGGAGGGCACGTAATCACCAACGTAACTCCTCATAAAATAAAGATCAAACTTCAAACTGGCAAGTTCTCGTTTAATCTTACTATTTTACTTCAGAGTCACGTGAGTGACTACGTGAAGATTTCAAAGCTCTGTGATTTCATGCCATAGATTCAAATCCAGGCGTCTCACTGCATCGATTGACTCAGAATGAGGAAAGAATCAATAATGCATTAAACCATGACATTGATTTAAACGTAATAACGGTTTAATTTTTTTAAAGAAAACAATAGCAACCCCTCTGTCCCAGGGGGAAGCTATAAAACTGAACTTAAAACAGAATACCTCTGGTTCAGCAAGTGGTTTATGATAATATTGCTGAAACATCCGCTCACTTGACCACCCTGCGGCCGCGAGGATATGGTCTATGGGGACGTCCATTGCCCTGGCTGCTGATGTTGATGCCGCCCTCGTGAACGAGATTTAAAAATGTCAGTGTCAATACCTGCATTAACCAGAACCTGCTTTAGTCACCTTGAAATAGTCTGAACCGACACCTTACTATGCGGTTTTCTGTGGCTAATCAATAATGCTGATTCCGCACCTCTTAGGGTGCTGGTGGCCTTGATGTAACATAATAAATGTGACACCACACATAGGCGTGAATCCTTAGGGTATGCCGAAAAGATAATCTTAAACCCTGTCACCCCCGGTCTGCTCTGCTCGAGTAGATCATAGATGGAAAACGTAATGGCATCTGCAGATACTTCCATCCTGTCGAGTCGCAGCTTCTGCAATGTCTGCACCCGTTGAGCCAAAACCGGTGCCATGAGCATGACTACCTTTATGGAGATTTTGGCCAAACACACGGCTGTGACAGGGAGCATAAGTACTTTGCTTACATCCCAGATTGTCGAATACCTGGGCCTGGGAGGATTGGAATTAAAAATTCCCTTCAGAAATCTAGAGATGAGAGGGTGTCACTCCACAGAATATTGTTCTGATCCCATCCATAAATATGAAGACAGGGCACTTCTGGCCGCGTTGATCACACTATAGCTTAATCTTTGTTTGAAAAAGAGGGTTGACAGGAACTCTAGTACTTCGGAGATGCCTGCCATGTAATATGAAATATTTTGCCGGAAGCAGAACACCTCCCATTTGCTTGTATAAGAGATGTACATCTTCTGGGTACTATCCCTCCAGGCCGCAGTAAGAACATCCACAGTGCGATCCGATAGTCCTCTCCCCAGGTATGGCCTTCTTAGAATCTGCAAATTAACAGATTGATACGATCATATAAAGGGTGTTGATCACCAGTTACAGGGTGCACCACTAGGTTTCGATATTTGGAAACAGTCATAAGTGGTTGTATGTTTATCTGCAAAACAAGAGAGAACCATGGCTGAGTAAACATAGAAACATAGAAACATAGAAATTAGGTGCAGGAGTAGGCCATTCAGCCCTTCGAGCCTGCACCGCCATTCAATATGATCATGGCTGATCATCCAACTCAGTATCCAGTACCTGCCTTCTCTCCATACCCTCTGATCCCCTTAGCCACAAGGGCCACATCCAACTCACTCTTAAATATAGCCAATGAACTGGCCTCAACTACCCTCTGTGGCAGAGAGTTCCAGAGACTCACCACTCTCTGTGTGAAGAAAGTCTTTCTCATCTCGGTCTTAAAGGATTTCCCCCTTATCCTTAAGCTGTGACCCCTTGTCCTGGACTTCCCCAACATCGGGAACAATCTTCCTGCATCTAGCCTGTCCAACCCCTTAAGAATTTTGTAAGTTTCTATAAGATCCCCTCTTAATCTCCTAAATTCCAGAGAGTATAAACCGAGTCTATCCAGTCTTTCTTCATAAGACAGTCCTGACATCCCAGGAATCAGTCTGGTGAACCTTCTCTGCACTCCCTCTATGGCAATAATGTCCTTCCTCAGATTTGGAGACCAAAACTGCACGCAATACTCCAGGTGTGGTCTCACCAAGACCCTGTACAACTGAAGTAGAACCTCCCTGCTCCTGTACTCAAATCCTTTTGCTATGAAAGCTAACATACCATTCGCTTTTTTCACTGCCTGCTGCACCTGCATGCCTACTTTCAATGACTGGTGTACCATGACACCCAGGTCTCGCTGCATCTCCCCTTTTCCCAATCGGCCACCATTTAAATAATAGTCCGCTTTCCTGTTTTTGCCACCAAAGTGGATAACCTCACATTTATCCACATTATACTGCATCTGCCAAACATTTGCCCACTCACCCAGCCTATCCAAGTCACCCTGCAGTCTCCTAGCATCCTCCTCACAGCGAACACTGCCCCCCAGCTTAGTGTCATCCGCAAACTTGGAGATATTGCCTTCAATTCCCTCATCCAGATCATTAATATATATTGTAAATAGCTGGGTCCCAGCACTGAGCCCTGTGGTACCCCACTAGTTACTGCCTGCCATTGTGAAAAGGACCCGTTTACTCCTACTCTTTGCTTCCTGTTTGCCAGCCAGTTCTCTATCCACATCAATACTGAACCCCTAATACCGTATGCTTTAAGTTTGTATACTAATCTCGGCCAGTCGGGTACCACCAATACTCCTGAGGCGGAGTTCTGCTTAATTTTTTGCAGACACCGACTGATGAGGCAGAACGGAGGAAATGCATACACAAACATTCCACCCCGATGCAGCGAGAATGCATCTACCGCTGCTGCCCCAGGATCTGGTTCCCATGAAACATATTTAAGCAACTGGTGGTTTCGTCTGGATGCAAACAAATCGATATCTGGCATCCCATACATAGCAGCAACATCGTTAAATATGTCATGATTCAACATCAATTCTGTGTTGTCATTGAATTTGCGAGACCTTGTGTCTGCCACGATGTTGAATCTACCTCGTAGGTAGATAGTTGAAAGCCAAATGTCTCTGGAAATACACCAGCCCCAAATCGGATTTGCCAATCTATCACAAGATTCCGACTTGATTCTACCCATATGATGAACATATGCCACTGCCGTAGTGTTGTCAACCTAAACTTGAACATGCAAGTGACATTTAGTAGAACAATAAGCTTTAAGCCCATAAAATGTTCCCAAAAGCTCTAAATAATTAATCCCTCATGATTGCAGAAGAGGTGCCTCATGCATATTCCATCTGCCTCCACAGCTGGAAATGAAATAGTATCAGTAACGCCCCAACCTAGCACACTGACATCAGTCTGTAAGACAATAGAAGGTGGTTCAACCAGAATTTGGCTGGAAGAACTTGAGACATTCATAATCCACCATTGTACCTCAGCAATGGCCGCAGCTGGTAATTGCATGGGCCTGTCATAACGACCTGAATGCATCGTCAGTGCCTGTTCCTTCACTCATTGTAATTGCTCGTAATGCAGAGATCCAAACTGCACAGCTGGAAATGAAGCCACTAATTTGTCAATCAAGCTGGCCTCCTGTCTAATTGAAGGTTGTTGTGCTTCAATGAGTTTAATGCAGCCTTCAATTAGCTGCAGCCTTTTGTCCCTGGCCAGAGTCACTGACATGTGATCTGAGTTAATAGTGAAACCCAAATAATCAATAACCCTGACTGGTGTTAATTCGGACTTATCTGGAGGAATGATAAACCCTAATTGCTAAAAGGTGAGCTTAAAAACTGAAACGGCTGATTCAGCTGTGTCCCGAGTCTTACCTACAATAAAAATATTGTCCAAATAGGCCAATATGACCCTGAGTTCGAAGTAGCACCAGTATTGGTTTTAACAATTTTGTGAACAATCTCGGAGCTGAGGTTAATCCATTCGGCAGTGCTTTGAATTGCCATAATTGACTCATCCAGCTAAATTTCAAATATATTCCTATCATCGTAGTGAACAGACACTGAGTAATATGCATCTTTAAGGTCGATGCTTGCCATATAACATCGTCTGGAAAGCAGGTGTTTAGCAGTAGTAAAAGTTTCCATTTTGAAATGTTTATACTGTACAAAGGGGTTAACGCTTGTCAGGTCGAGGATGATTCTACATCCTCTGTCCTTTTTTGACAGAGGAAAAATATTTGACACAAATTGGTGGAGGGCGAACCGACTTCCCAATTACCCCTTTTTTGAATAATTTTTCACATTCTGCCTGTATCTCCATATTCTCTTACTGTGAGGAAATGAGTGTCCGGCTTTGAATATGCTGAGTGAATGGACTCAAATTGGGATAGAATTCAATTCGAAAATCTTTTATGCTGCACAGTATAAACGGACCTGATGTTATCTCAGACCATTCTTTTGGGAACCAGTGTAATCTCCCGCCGACCTCTAGGTGTCTTTCACTTAATATGTTCCTTTCAGGACCTGACTCACCTACCTCCATGGTTACCGGTGGAATTTGTTGCCCCCGGTTCCTGGTGGGAGGAGTCATGTTTGCACGTGCCCCAGTAGCAGTGCGCCAGCTGCGCACATTCGTAAATGCCCGGCTGGTCCCTTGACCGGCCCCGGTCTCCGCAACCCGTTGGTAGGGGTACTGGCGCCGAACCATTCTGCTGGTCATTGGGGCTTTAATTAACCCCACCGTCTTTGCCTCATCGACGAGCTCTTTCACTCGCTTAGCGAGGTCATCCCCAAATAACAAATTTGGCGGTTGAATATTGCTTGGCTTGCAGAGCGCCGCAAATTTAGGGTGTATCGTAGGGCATAGGGCATATTGCACTTTTGCGCAAACAGTTTATTTTGAAGTGGACACTGCACAGAAGGGCTAAGGCATCCTGCTGTAATATAGATGGCCCCTTGTCCACCGATCTGGCGAACGCCGTAATGCCTGCAGCGAGCAACTTCAGCACCCACTGGAGCTTCATTTCTTGTGCCCAAATACCAATGCCCATATGGTCCCATATTACATGGTTAACTGCCTGTACTTTCAGTAGTTGACAATTAACCGGGGTTTCATATTTTTTCGCCGTCTCGTCCATGGTCAGCTCTTGCTGCTGATGGGAGAGCAAATAATTTATAGTTGTTGCCAACTACTCATCCAATGGCTCCCCAGCCTCTCTGGGGACAGCAAATCTTTCTGCAAGACATGGTATTACGGGCTCATGCCCTTCATCCCGTGGGTTCTGTTCTTCCACAGATTCGGCATCAGAATATCCCTGACCCGACAAGCTCTCCTCCTCCAAGAGGGAGCGATTGAGCAGCCCTATTCAAGGCGCTGCTGGCGCGGCTCTCCTGTAGGCCAGCACGGATACCACCCCTCCTCCGGGTCCGTATCCTGATGGAGCATCCTCTCCAACAGGAGCTCTACTTTAGATAACCGTGTAAGACCGTGTAACCTTTTCCGGAGGGGAACCCTCCTGGACCGACTCCTCGGAGTCAATGGGCCTAGCAGACTTTCTAGTAGCCTTACACCCCAGCGGCGTGGCCATGGTGCTCAAAGGCAACGAGTCTGCAATCGGTGGCCTCACTGCCACGGATGGACTAGGTGAACTGAGCGGGTGCCCGCTACCCGCACGCCCGCGGTCTTACCAGCGGCGCGCTTCGCCTTCACCTTTGACGCTTTCTGCATTTTTTAGTATAAACCTGTAGCAGAAAACACAAGCCTCAGTGCAACAAGAAAGAGACCTCCAACCAAGCTATCACTTACCTTGGGATTTTAAACTTACCGCTGGAGGAGCGCTGCTCCTCCTAACCGGTCGCTGCGCCAGTGCGTCTGACGTTAATGACGCGCATGAGGCCTGACGGGGTCTTCTTCACGTAGTCACTCACGTGACTCCGAAGTAAAATGCAATGTTTTTAACGTAAACCTTTGCCTCCATCATTTTGTTTTGCATTCCCCTCGCAAAGTCTTGTCCTGGGACGTCGTCTGTCCATTTCCCTCTAGAGATGATGTCTGACCCGCTATTTTTCCAACAGTTTGTTTTTTGAAACATGATTGTTAATCCAGACAACCTTCCTCTTGTTGAATAGCTAATAGAGAAACACAGAACTGTCCTTTTCGACACAATTCTCACATGTCAATGGTTACATTTTTAAAACTGGCTGACCAACATCAAAATGCTGGAGTGACTCAGCGGGTCAGTCAGCAGCCCTGGAGAATATAGATAGGTGACGTTTCGAATTGAAATCCTTGGTACTGACCCAATACGTCACCTATCCATGTTCTCCAGAGATGCTGCTTGATCCGCTCAGTTACTCCAGCAATTTGTGTATTTTTTTCGGGAACCAGTATCAGCAGTTCCATGCTTTAACATGTGCAGTTCCGTGTTTCTACCGAGCAATATCAGAACTGATATCAAACACACCAGAGGTCCAAGGAGAGCTAGCCGACTGGATAGAGAATTGGCTTCATGGAAGGAAACAGGAGGTGACGGAGGAAGGTTGTTTTTCGGCCTAGAGGCCTGTGAGTAGTGATGTACCTCAGGGATTGGTGCTGGGCACATTGCTGTTCGTGATTTATGTCAGCAATTTGGATGAGAATGTACAGACATGATTAGTAAGTTTGCAGATGACACAAAAGTGAATGGTATCGTAGATGTCAATGATGGCTGACAGAAATTACAGCAGAACCTTGATCAGCTGGTCAAGTGGGCTGAGCAATGGTTAATGGAATTTCATGCAGATAAGTGCGAGGAAGTCAAAACGTTTCTGGAAGTCAAATCCGGGCAGGACTTTCACAGAGAATGGCAGGGTTCTGGGGAGTGTTATACTTAGTGAAATAGAAATGTTATTACCATTTCAGGGTCAAGACCTATGGGCCTGTCCCACTTACACGATTTTTTCGGCGACTGCCGGCACCCGTCATAAATCGTTACAGGTCGCCGAAAAATTTAAACATGTTGAAAATCCAGTAGCGACCAGAACAAGATACGACTCTTTGGGCGACTACTCACGACCATACAGGCTTCACCCCGTGACATGTCTCCGGGTTGTCGCCTGTATGGTCGCGAGTAGGCTCCTCAGTCGCTCAAAGAGTCGTAGCATCTTTCTGATCACCTCTGGATTTTCAACAAGTTGAAAATTTTCCGCGACCTGCAACAACCTATGACTGGTGCCGACAGTCACCGTAAAAGTCACTTAAGTGGGACAGGCCCATAACTGAATGTTTCCTTTATTGTTTAATAATCTGTTGTGTTCTTTTCTCTTTCAAATACTTGGAATCTTTTCATATTTCTACTTTATGCCCACGACTAAATCAAGGTGCAGGGAAGGCATACAGATTTTAATTACATTTTCCAAATTATCGCTTTTCTAATTCAATCTTCCACAATCATTTTGCCAGCAGGTTAATTTCATTTCGGACACGAACATGTGGAACGTATTTGAGATTGTTGCTGTGAATTGTTATTGGATCATTAAAATCACCATCTTGTTTCTACTAAATGGTGCTCTATGTTTTTCAGGGTCGTTACCAAAATGGGTTGTGAATAGAGTTTCACAGCTTGTAGCTCCCAAGGTAAGTAATGTATCTATTTTAAACTTGCGGTATACTATGTGGTGATTCCTTCTGTTGAACTGATTTGGAGACACTGTGAAATTCAACAAGATCAAACCAGTATTCTTTTCCAAAATAACAAAAGGATAAATGTAATAACAAGGAGCATGTCATATATTATAGATAGACACAAAGTGTTGGAGTAACTCAGCGGGTTAAGCAGCATTCTTGGAGGCTACAAAATGTTAGTGTCACTCAGCGGGTTAGGCAGCAGACAACTTCAGGGATGCTGCCTCAACCGCTGAGTTACTCCAGTATTTTGTGTCTATCTAACAAAGGGATAATTTGTGTTCTCGAGAGATGTTGTCTTACCCGCTGAGTTACTCCAGAATTTTGTGTCCCACTTTAACAAAAGGATAACCCATGTTCTCTGGAGATGTAATCTGACGTGCTGAATTATTCCAGCACTTTGCGCCTTTTTTGGTCAACCATCATCTGCAGTTCCGAGTGTCTGAAACAAAAAGTGGCTTTCATTGGCCTCAATGTCATCATCTGCAGAACAGAACCATTTATTACATCACTTTTAATATTGAGCTGTTGCTTTTAAATGTTTTAAATGCAAAAGATTTAGATCAGAAAACAGCAACTTTCAATCATAAACTGTTTTAGTTTAGTTTAGAAATACAGCGCAGAAACAGGCCCTTCAGAAACAGTCCGCACCGACCAGCAATCCCCGCACATTAACACTATCCTACACACACTGACAATTTTTTGCATTTATACCAAGCCAGTGAACCAACAAATCTGTACAACTTTGGAGGTGGGAGGAAACCAAAGATCTTGGAGAAAACCCATGCGGTCACGGGGAGAACGTATAAACTCCCTAGACAGCACCCATAATCGGAATTGAACCCAGGTCTCTGCCGCTTGCTTTGGTACCTGCTTCAATAGGGTGACACTGGACCACTGTGGTGCAGCCTCACAGTGCCAGAGACCTGGGTTCCATTCCGACCTTGGGTGCTATCTGTGTGGAGTTAGCCCATTCTCCCTGTGACCGCGTGGGTTTCTTCCATGTACTCTGAGTTCCTCCCACATCACAGGGACGTGTGGGTTGGTAGGTTATTTGGCCTTTTACGTTGTCCATACGGAGTGGGTGATAAAGTGGGATAACATAGAATTAGTGTGAGCGGGTGATTGTTGGTTGGCATGACTCAGCAGGTCGATGGGCCTGTTTCCATGCTGCATCTTTCAATCGATCAATTATAAGCTAGATCAATGCTGTTTACATGTTGTCCCAAACAAAACCCAGTAACAAATTTTGTTTAGTTTATTGTCACATTTACTAAGATACCATGAAAAGCGTTTTTGTTGTGTGCTATTCAGTTAGCGGTAAGACTGTACATGATTACAATCGAGCCATCCCCAATGGAAAGATACAAAGTTAAAGGGAATAACATTAAGTTCAAGATAAAGTGCAGTAAGGTCCGATTAAAGATGGTTTGTGTGTCTCCAATGAGGTAGACAGTAGCTCAGAACCGCTCTCTATTTTATTGATAGCATGGTTCAGCTGCCTGATAACAGTTGGCACGGATTTGCCCCAGAATCTGGAGGGATGTGTTTTCTTCAGTACCTCTTGCCTGATGGGAGAGGGGAGAAGAGGGAGCGACTGGGAAGAGATTTATCTTTGTTTATGCTGGTGGCCTTGCTGAGGCAGCATGAAGTGCATATGGAATCAATGGAAGGGAGGTTGGTTCATGTGATGGAATTGTGTAAAATTACCGGTTTAATTACTTAATTACAGGAAATTTACTTTTACTGGAGGGGGATCATTTTGCAAATCAATGTTTATAATCTTAGAACTCAGTCATTTAATGACCAAATCAGCAAATTCTACAAAAACGCAATAAATAACTCTACTACAAACACCTTAGACACTCATCTCATGTCCCCAGTGTGTAGGAGAGTGCTAGAGTATGGGGTGATCACTGGTCAGCGTGGAATTGGTGGGTTGAAGGGCCTGTATCTCTAAAGTCTAAAGTAAAGTTCAATTTCCATCTAAAGAAAATGGTCAACCGTACGTTAAAGTTTTGTCTCCGTGTCATTTAGGCCATGAAACGGATTTACAAAGCATGTTTGAAGTATCCTGAATGGAAGCAAAAACACAACCCACATTTCAAGCCCTGGATCTACCCGGAGCAGAACACCCTGCCCAACGTCAGCCTGTCAGACCTATCGCTGCAGCACGCCTCCTCACTGGAGAACATCGACGAGAGCGGTCTATCAGAGGAGAAAGTTCACATCAGCGACGAGGAAGATAGCTACTCCAAGGAATCATAACGGACACGGAAGCATGTGGGAAACAGAGGAATGTTAATTTACACATGGGGTTTAATGACTCGGCATCCCTTTCACACATCTTGACGAAATATGTAGGAAGTACCAATTCAGTTTCATTAAATGGCATAATCCAAAGAAATAAGAGCAGGAGTAGGCCAGTCAACTCTTTAGCCGTCCCTGCCATTCGTTAAGATCACCCATCAGTTCAAATTCCTTCATCACCAGTATCTGTAAACAGTTTTCCAGTGTCTTTCTTTTCTTAAATTGTAACATTTGCTTTCAGGACACTTGATACTAAACTGGTTCGTAGAGGTGGCTATTGGAAAGGGCAATGCTCACCTGAGTTTGCTCTGGTGTCTCTTTGACAATGTCTGTGGGTGGATTAGCAAGAGTGGACAGATTAGCGTGTGCTTTTGCTATGTTTCCATGTTTGACTTTTTAATTCCATTCACCAAAATAGACACCATGTGATGCTACCCCCACACCCGATCCTTGGCTGAATTTGGGTGGTGTCTTTATTGCTAACCATTGCAAAGAACACCTGCATTTAGAGGATTCAGTGTAGAAAGGGAGCTTGATCATCCTGCTTTGGTTTAAATGTAAACAAATAATATTTCTATGTAAGCAATCTGACCCCCATTTTATCTCATTGAATAACTCCATACTGCCTATTAATTTATGAAATGCGGGCACTTCTTTGACATACTTTGGGTAGTTTTTCTAAATTCCAGGTACAGACGTGATATACTTGATTGCAAATGTCCTTCTAAGGTGATGGAAAGCACAATTAAAAACAATTGGACAATGTTAATAGTTCTCAAGTGGTCGAAGAGATTGTTTTATTTTAAATAATGGATGTTAACTTTAATGAGATCTGCCCATCAAAAAATGAAGTTGGTGGGAGCAGTTTACAATGAAGCAACTTGGCATAATATTATTAGCAATTCAAAGTCTTGCTTCAATGGAACCTCATTTCACCTGATGGTTCCATTCACAATGTAAATTCCTTTAATTTTTAGGGATTGTGAAGATTTGAGTTCTTAAAATATTGAAAGAATTTGACATGGTAGATACAGAAAATGTACTTTCACTGGAGGGAGATCATTGGCAATCGAGGGTTTGTAATCATAAACTCAGTCACTTACAGACCAAATCAAGAAATATTACAAAACACATTAAATATCTCTGCCACAAACACTGTTCCTTAGAAATACATCTCTGGTCAGTCACACTATAGAGGAATGACTGCACTTTACACACTGTGTCATAAGTTCATTTCTGCTGAAGGAGAGATGGGAAAAATAGCTAATACAATTTATTGCTGGAGGTATATCATTTACATGGACAGTTACTCAAACACCACTTTAAAGGGGGAATTGGATGGCAGTTCAGCACTAAAGTTTGCATATATGAATATGGATAAATGTTCTGGAATTACAGTATATATAGAAATAAAATTGAAATAGGGAAGATTTCCACAGGAGAGTTATTCAGTGGATTCAATATCAGGAGCTGTGAGTGCATTGTGAATGAGACTAAATAGTCTTATTTCGATGTATCTCAAACTTCTCTCCCATCGCCACTGTTCAGCCTCTTTACTTTATTATTCAGGAATGAATTCCCAAGACAATGACACAATTCAAGACTGATATTAGTAGGCTTCGAATTGGAAATCAGGTGATACAAGACCAAAACAAGGCAAGTTGATTTATGGTGCAAATGAATGCAGTTATGATGCAATCATGATGTGTAGAGTTGGGTTGCCTTCACAAACGAGCCCCATTTTTGCTGCTGATGCATTGAAAACCACTACCTAGGCACACAATGAAAGAAGATACATAGCCGTGATTGGATGGAATAGAGTCTAGTAGAGAACAAATGACGTGCAATAATTGGATGAACCTAATCGCCACAATAAATGATTTCTCAGGTTGCTTTCCAAGTAGTGCAATGATACATGTGCATTGAATATTGGCTCTGTATTGACTTGGTGCCCAAATCTTTTTGTTTGAGTTGATTTGTTTTTTGATTTTGATAATCCTCATTCTAAAACATTGCAAATTGAAAACAATAGGGTTCACCAATAAATGACCATCATCAACCATATTCTGAAACTATATCAACAACTAAATGGAAGATTACCAAGCAGCGGGTTGAGCAGAGAGACTTCCACTGACAATGCAAAATAAGGTTTAGACATATCTAAACCCCAAAAGAAGGATTTTTTGAGACGGGGGATAAATCAGTATGTTGACCTATCTTGGAAAATCCATTCTGATTCTTTCCAGTTCTGAGACTGGTAGGGAAATAAGATGACTGTATTTCCAAACTGAATTTACAGGAATTAAACATGCAGTCTACATTTTTTTAGTGGATCAAATTTCCTCCTAGTGAGATTTTAATGAAAATTAATGAAGTTTGAACATTATTTTATGAAAAAATACCATGTACAAAATATAGCTGAGTAAATTATAAAATAAGAGGCTAGAATCTTGACAAATCTTTTGCTTGTTTGGTGCACATTATTAGAATGTATAACCATTTGTGTTTTAAGGAATGTTAGCTTTTGATTGCATGCTGCTAGTTTAATTTCCTTTAAAATAAATTATATTTTGATTGTACAAGAATTCAGTGAAAAATACCAAGGATTTATTGGGGAGACCATTATCAATATTAACTAACTGGCCATTGGCAAGACTGATAAGACAAAATTAAAGTGTCTTTCGACACATGACATGCGCCATACAGATTTGTGTGTACTTTCTGAGTTAACTAATGTTGTGTTATCTATCAATGATAAAACAAAAAAAGTCCAATAGCAATATGTTGTAAATTACACGTTGAATATGAATAGATCATGTAGTCCATAAGATTATGTTGTTCCTTGTCAAAGAAAGGCTAACTATAAAGTTGCACTGCAGGAAACACAACAAAAAATAGGAGCAGGAACAGGCCATTCAGCCCTTTGATTCTATGAGCAGGGAAGAGTAACTTTTGTTAATACCTCTGTGGAAATCTGCCTCAAGGGAGAATGATTCATTGGAATGGAGTCCTCATGGTTGTGAGTGGTCTGTTACAAATGCAGTCAGTGGTTTGAATTTTACATGGATAGGAAAGGTTTAGAGGGAGATAGGCCAAATATAGGCAGATGGGACCAATGCAGATGGAGTAATAGAGTTGCTGCCTTACAGCACCAGAGACGGGTTAGATCCTGACTATGGGTGCTATCTGTACAGAGTATGCTCTCCCCCTGATAGCCTGGGGTTTTTTTCCGTGCTTCAGTTCCTCCCACACTCCAACAATGTACAGGTTGGTAGGTTCATTGGCGTCAGTAAAAATTGTAAATTGTCCCTAGTGTATAGGATAGTGCTAATTCGGTTGGCCGAAATACCTGTTTCCACGCTGTATCTCCAATACCTAAATCAATCTTCAATTGCGTAAATAATGCTTTCTGATTAAATTATGAGTAAGTGAGAGAGAGGAGAGGATGACTTATTCTGGGAGAAAAAGATATTCTTCGATTTATAATACCACATCATTGAGAAAATTATTGTTGTACCTTAGAAATGGAGAATTACTTTAAATATGGTGAATCTGTGATTCAGCAATGGGTGACTGCGATACTTGGCGACTTAATATGTAGTGCACTTGTGTTGTAAATATATTTTGTTATGAAACCCAATGGATGGGATCAGCCTTGAAGATGATTCATGCAACTGAGAGGGTTGTTTCAGATTTCTGCAGCAATTAAGACAACAGTTGAAGATGTACGGGTGGCACGGTGGCGCAGTGGTAGAGTTTCTGCCTGACAGTGCCAGAGACCTGTGCTCGATCCTGAATACGGGTGCTGTCTACGTGGAGCTTGTACATTCTCCCCGTGACCGGTGTAAGTTTTTTCCGAATCTTTACTTACCTCCCCGACTCCAAAGATATGCAGGTTTGTAGGTTAATTGGCTTAGTATAAATATTAAAAATTGTCCCTAATGTGTGTAGGATAGCGCTAATGTGCAGAGATCGCTCGTTGGCACGGTCTCACTGGGCCAAAGGGCCTGTTTCCACACTGTATTTCTAAACTAAATGTTGTCTAATGATAGCTGATCTTCCCTGCCACATCTAATAATATCTTCAAGTTCAGTCATCTCTCAGCAAAATAATAATTGGCAGGGCACATCTCAGCAATATTCCAGTGGAAATGAACTCCACATCCAAAAGATGCGTTGTTTTTTAGGTTAATTCACCTCTGTAAATTGCCCCTTGTGTGTAGTAGAATAACTAGTGTGAACAGGTGACTTGATGGTCGGTTTGGATTCTGTGGGCCGAAGTACCTATTCCCATTCTGCATCCCCAAACTAAATTAAACCAGTTTGCCCTGGAGAGTTTTTCTAGTGATACGGCATGGAAACAGGCCCTTCAGGCCACCAAGTTCTCACCATCAATCACTTGTTCATGCTAGTTCTATGTCACCCCACTTCCTCATCCAATCCCATCATATTAGGGACAATTTTACTGAGGATATATGACTTACAAACCCACATGTCTTTGACATGCGGGAGGAAACCAAAGTGGTCACAAAGGGAGCATAGGAACTCCACACAGGCAACACCCGGGGTCAGGATCGAACCTGGGTCTCTGGCACTGTGAGACAGAAACTCTACCAGCTGTGGCATTATTCATATAACTGATCATAATGAAGCATTGATAACGTATGTCCAATTTATTCCAATGGTTGATCTACTCACTATATAAGAATGAAAACCAGAAGTAATTCCACCTCCTTGTGTTATACTTTTCCCAGCCAACAAATGATAGAGACTTTAATACATCGTGTTTATATGATGATTCCCTGAAGATGATAGACTCCAATCAACAATTATTATTTATTTAAAAAAATGCATTCACCTAATGATAAATAAGTCTCCGTATAGACAGAAATAGGTTTTGATTACTGCAAGGGAACTAAATTATTCATTTGTGCTTTCATAATGCCCTGAAGTCAATCATATGGAAAGTTTAATTTTCTTTATTGCTGATATGCGTGGAAGCCAATCTTTCTCCAGATGTCGATATAGGGTAATTTAAAATGAGATTTGATACTTGAGCATCTTTGTGAAACAAATATGTCAGTTCAGAGCGATTATGTTGATCAGTACCAATAATATGCCTTTTTAGAGTCCACAGTAAGTTAGATTTTAAGAATTGGCACAGCACGAGAGTTGCTGCCTTACAGCACCAGAGACTTGGGTGTGATCCTGACTACGGGTGCTGTCTGCACGGAGTTTGTTCGTTCTCCCTGTGACTGCGTGGGTTTTCTCAGTGTGCTCCGGTTTGCTGGCACATTCCAAAGATGTACAGGTTTGTAGGTAATTGCCTTCAGTTAATTTTAAATTGTCCCTAGTGTGCGTAGGATAGTGGGATGATCACTGGTCAGCACGGAATTGGTGGACAGAAGGGCATGTTTCCATGCTGTATCGCTAAAGTCTAAAGTAAAGAGGTGTTAGAGGATGAATTTATACAGAACCTGTCAAGCAAGCCTGTGTCAGGAGGTGGGCCTGAATTCAGATTGTTGACAGGATAGTCACAGCAGTGAATGTCCCACATGAGAGTTCAATCGAGCAAACACATTTGCGTTCCCAATTTAAAACGAGAACATTGAGATCAAGATCAAGAGAGTTTTAATGTCATGTGTCTCTGATAGGACAATGAAATTCTTGCTTTGCTTTAGCACACCAGAACATAGTAGGCAAGAATACTGAACAGATCAGTGTGTCCATATACCATTGCATAAATATATACACACATGAATAATTAATCTGATAAAGTGCACATGAACAGATTATTGGCTATTAATGTTCAGAGTTTTGTCCGACCCGAGTTTAATAGCCTGATGGCTGCGGGGAACAAGCTGTTCCTGAACCTGGTCGTTGCAGTCTTCAGGCTCCTGTACCTTCTACCTGAAGGTAGTGGGGAGATGAATGTAGGCCCGGATGGTGTGGGTCCTTGATGCTGCCAGCCTTTTTGACGGAGCGACTGTGATAGATCCCCTCGATGGACAGGAGTTCAGAGCCGATGATGGACTGGGCAGTGTTTACCACCTTTTGTAGTCTTTTCCACTCCAGGTCGCTCAAGTTTTCGAACCAAGCCATATGCTCTCCACATTAGAAAGCGGAACTGGAGATCTCAGCCTTTATTTTCAAAAGCAAAGTTCTGGAAACTTGACATTAACACAGGAACTGGTGGCTGCCCTCAGCAGTTCAGGTACAGTGTGGAGAGAGGGGCAGAGTTATCTCTCTCCACATTGCTCAGTAGTTTTCTGAATACTTAATTATATTTTCCATTCTTTGACTGGGTCAGAATGGCGGATTTCCATTCCAAAGCACACAAAATGCTAAAGAAAACTGAGCTGGTTTGGCAGCATCTCTGGAGAACATAGATATGTGATAGGTGATCCTGCCATGCTTGACCCTACCTCTCATCTCTCCCAGCTTTCTTCCCCCTGAGTTACTCCAGCACTCTGTGTCATTTTGTGTAAACCAGCATCTTGCATTTTGTGTAAACCAACATCCTTGTTTCTCCAATCTAAAGCACATTCCTGAACTGAACGGAATTTTACCCAAATCAGGTAATTGAGGTACAAGATTGTCCATGATCTTTTGAGCAGCGAAGCGAATTCAAGAGGCTAACCAACCTACCTCTGCTCCCTTTTCTCGTGTTCCCAAATTGAAAACATGTCCATTGTTATTGTCTAAACAACAAGCACACACAAACTAGTCTTTATAATGAGTACATAGTCCAACCCTGACACAAATTGTTGCTCATGAACATGAATCCTAAATCCTGCATACACTATATTATCTTAGCTACCCACACCATCACCAATCTCCCAAATCTCTCCTCAGGTTGTAGTCATGACATTAGGTCAGTAAGTTAAAAATAAGTAATATTAGCACATTTTATGAGTCTCTGCGTTTTGTGCTAAGAGCATGCTGCTGTGCTTTGTATTTAATTATGTGAATTGCTGTGTTAATGCCCTTCCTAAATGTGTGTGTTTTAAAGGAGATGGCATTGCTGGGAAAACATTAATTATTGAATGATTTATCCTGCTAGCATAGTAAATCCTTACTATGAGGAATAGGATATGAACAGCAAGCAGTAAGATCAAGGTCAATGTAATTTGCAGGACTACAGGGAAAGAACAGGGGAATGGATCTGATGGGAATGCTCTATGAGCAGCTGCCAGAAACTCTGCGGGCCGAATGGCCTACGGAACTGTAATAATTCAGTTGTGAACTTTAATTTCTAAACGTTCTTTTCAAACTAGATATGTTTTGACTCGGTATTTGGAACAGAACACATAATGTGATCTCATGCTTTATAACCAATGTAAACAGTCACATGGAAATGTGTCAGGGGTTGTGGGGAGAAGGCAGTAGAATGAGGGTTGACAAAAGTGCCTGAGAAACTCGGCGGGTGCGGCAGCATCTATGGAGCGAAGGAAATAGGCAACGTTTCGGGGCGAAACCCTTCTTCAGACTCCTTCTTCAGACTTCTTCAGGAGAATGAGGTTAGGAAGGAGAGATTAATCAACCATGATTGAATGGCGGAGTAGTCTTGCTGGGCCGAATGACCTAATTCTGCTCCTATCACTTATGACCTTATGAAAGGGTAATATCTTTTGAACCACATTCAGTTTCTCATGGGAACAACATTGCTTGAGATGAGGGGAAAATGTCACATTCTTATATTACTAAAGCTTCCAAGATGCATTTGCAGGACATCAATTGTACCTGGGTGATTTTTAAACCTAAGATGGACACAAAGTGCTGGAGTAACTCAATGGATCAGGCAGCATCTCCGGAGAAAAATAATAGGTGACGTTTCTGGTCGGACCCTTCTTCGGACTTCTCAAGAAGGGTCCCGACCTGAACCATCACATATCTTTTATCTCCAGAGATGCTGCTGACCCATTGAGTTACTCCAGCACTTTGTGTCTATGTTCGGTATAAACCTGCATCTGCAATTCTTTGTTCATAGATTTCCAAAGCCAGTTCTGTAAAAAAAAACTTATTCCAGTCACAACAGTGGCAGAAAGCATGCAGATGAAATAACTGATCTCACTTGTTCAACTGTGACACAAATGTGAATTTCTTCACGACGAATCACCTTAAATGCTAAACTTTCAATGGCACTCCTTCTAAAAGCAATGCGGTGTCCTACTTAACATTTATTCCTAAACTACAATTAATGATTATCTGGCCATTATCTGTCGCTGTATGTGGGACAAGTTATGTGCAAATTGGCTGCAAATTTCCCACATTAAATTAGTGACTGCATTTCAAAATCTTATTGGTTATAAACCATTTTGATCATTTGGAAAGCAGTTCAAAGAACCTATTATCTTTCTTTGAAATGCACTCTGTTTACAAAATGAAACAGGTTTTGTATCTCTGTTCTGCCCTCTATCTACGATGCATGAACTTGCAGTGGAATTATCTTTAAGAGGTCGCTTATAAACGCTGTCTAAAGAATTGCATTGTCAGGTGATCTCTTCTGAGAAAAAAGAACTGGCCTCTTTATTGGTTAGTGAATGCATCATATTTCTGGTGAAAAACACTTTATTGAATGAAATAAACCATTAAAAATTTACCTTTCTGGTTGATTATTTTGATCAAATTGAATCAGTCTGATGACTAACGATTGATGTTGATGTTCCATGATTGAAATGACTGATTTCAGTTTTATTTATTCCATGCTCCACTTATTTGTTTGTCATATTTTGTGAAATTTTAAATAAATTGACATTTCATTGAATACTTTCAACTTCTGTTTTCTAGTTGTTGTCAACTTTTCATCAACACCATTCTTTCTTTGAAAGTGGCATCACAGGTAGATAGGGTGGTCGAGAAGGCTTTCAGCTCATTGGAAGTCATCAGTCAGAGCATTGAGTATAGAAGTTGGGAGGTCATGTTAAAGTTGAATAAGATATTGATAAGGCCACATTTAGAAACATAGAAAAATAAAAAATTAACGCAATGGAAAGGAAGGACATTAGCTTGGAGGATGTGGAATCAGTATGGGTAGGGCTGCAAAACACTAAAGGGCAGAAAACTCTGGTGGGTGTTGTGTACAGGCCACCTAACAGTAGTAGTGAAGTTGGGGATGGTATCAAACAGGAAATTAGCAATCGTGCGACGAAGGCAAAACAGTTATAATGACTTCAATCTACATATAGATTGGGTTAATCAAATTGGCAGGTGCGCTGAGGAAGAGGATTTTTTGGAATGCATGCGGGATAGTTTTCTAAATCAACATGTAGAGGAACCAGCGAGAGAGCGGGTTATTTTAGACTGGGTTTTGAGTAATGAGGAAGGGTAGTTAGCCGTCTTGTTGTACGTGCCCCCTTGGGCAAGAGTGACCATAATATGGTTGAGTTCTTCATTAGGATGGAGAGTGACATTGTTAATTCAGAAACAATGGTTTCTGAACTTAAAGAAAGGTAACTTTGAGGGTATGAGACGTGCATTGGCCAAGATTGACTGCAATTAATTCTAAAAGGGTTGACGGTGGATATACAATGGAAGACATTTAAAGACTGCATGGATGAACTACAAAAATTGTTCATCCCAGTTTGGCAAAAGAATAAATCGGGGAAGGTAGTGCATCCGTGGATAACAAGGGAAATCAGGGATAGTATCAAAGCAAAGGATGATGCTACAAAGTAGCCAGAAAAAGCAGCATACCAGAGGACTGGGAGAAATTGAGGACAAAGGGCTTAATTAGGAAAGGAAAAATAGATTATGAAAGAAAACTGGCAGGGAACATAAAAACTGACTGCAAAAGTTTTTATAGATATGTGAAGAGAAAGAGGTTAGTTAAAACAAATGTAGGTCCCTTGCAGTCAGAAACAGGTGAGTTGATCATGGGGAACAAGGATATGGCGGACCAATTGAATAACTACTTTGGTTCCGTCTTCACTAAGGAAGACATAAATAATCTGCCGGAAATAGCAGGGGACTGTGGGTCGAAGGAGGAATTGAGTGAAATCCAGGTCAGTCGGGAAGTGGTGTTGGGTAAATTGAATAGATTAAAGGCCGATAAATCCCCAGGCCAGATAGGCTGCATCCCAGAGTACTTAAGGAAGTAGCTCAGGAAATAGTGGATGCATTAGTGATAATCTTTCAAAACTCTTTAGATTCTGGAGTAGTTCCTGAGGATTGGCGGGTAGCAAATGTAACCCTCTTTTTAAGAAGGGAGGGAGAGAGAAAACGGGGAATTACAGACCAGTTAGTCTAACATCGGTAGGGGAAACTGCTAGAGTCAGTTATTAAAGATGGGATAGCGCACATTTGGAAAGTGGTGAAATCATTGGACAAAGTCAGCATGGATTTACGAAAGGTAAATCATGTCTGACGAATCTTGTGGAATTTTTCGAGGATGTAACTAGTAGCGTGGATAAGGGAGAACCAGTGGATGTGGTATATCTGGACTTCCAGAAGGCTTTCGACAAGGTCCCACATAAGAGATTAGTATACAAACTTAAAGCATACGGTATTGTTCAGTATTGATGTTAGAGAACTGGCTGGCAAACAGGAAGCAAAGAGTAGGAGTAAACGGGTCCTTTTCACAATGGCAGGCAGTGACTAGTTACCGCAGGGCTCAGTGCTGGGACCCCAGCTATTTACAATATATATTAATGATCTGGATGAGGGAATTGAAGGCAATATCTCCAAGTTTGCGGATGACACTAAGCTGGGGGGCAGTGTTAGCTGTGAGGAGGATGCTAGGAGACTGCAAGGTGACTTGGATAGGCTGGGTGAGTGGGCAAATGTTTTGCAGTATAATGTGGATAAATGTGAGGTTATCCACTTTGGTGGCAAAAACAGGAAAGCAGACTATTATTTAAATGGTGGCCGATTAGGAAAAGGGGAGATGCAGCGAGACCTGGGTGTCATGGTACACCAGTCATTGAAAGTAGCATGTAGGTGCAGCAGGCAGTGAAAAAAGCTGTTAGCTTTCATAGCAAAAGGATTTGAGTACAGGAGCAGGGAGGTTCTACTTCAGTTGTACAGTCTTGGTGAGACCACACCTGGAGTATTGCGTACAGTTTTGGTCTCCAAATCTGAGGAAGGACATTATTGCCATAGAGGGAGTGCAGAGAAGGTTCACCAGACTGATTCCTGGGATGTCAGGACTGTCTTATGAAGAAAGACTGGATAGACTCGGTTTATACTCTCTGGAATTTAGGAGATTGAGAGGGGATCTTATAGAAACTTACAAAATTCTTAAGGGGTTGGACAGGCTAGATGCAGGAAGATTGTTCCCGATGTTGGGAAGTCCAGGACAAGGGGTCACAGCTTAAGGATAAGGGGGAAATCCTTTAAGACCGAGATGAGAAAGACTTTTTTCACACAGAGAGTGGTGAGTCTCTGGAACTCTCTGCCACAGAGGGTAGTTGAGGCCAGTTCATTGGCTATATTTAAGAGTGAGTTGGATGTGGCCCTTGTGGCTAAGGGGATCAGAGGGTATGGAGAGAAGGCAGGTACGGGATACTGAGTTGGATGATCAGCCATGATCATATTGAATGGCGGTGCAGGCTCGAAGGGCTGAATGGCCTACTCCTGCACCTAATTTCTATGTTTCTATGTTTCTAGGTGCAGGAGTAGGCCATTTGGCCCTTCGAACCAGCACCGCCATTCCATGTGATCGTGGCTGATCATCCACAATCAGTACCCTGTACCTGCCCCCTCTCCATACCCCCTGATCCCTTTAGCCACAAGGGGCACATCTAACTCCCTCTTAAATATAGCCAATGAACTGGCCTCAACTACCTTCTGTGGCAGAGAATTCCAGGGACTCACCACTCTCTGTGTGAAAAATGTTTTCCTCATCTCGGTCCTAAAGGAATTCCCCCTTATCCTTAGACTGTGACCCTTTGTTCTGAACCTCCCCAACATCGGGAACAATATTCCTGCATCTAGCCTATCCAACCCCTTAAGAATTTTGTAAGTTTCTATAAGATCCCCCCTCAGTCTTCTAAATTCTAGCGAGTACAAGCCAAGTCTATCCAGTCTTTCCTCATATGAAAGTCCTGACATCCCAGGAATCAGTCTGGTGAACCTTCTCTGTACCTCCTCTATGGCAAGAATGTATTTTCTCAGATTTGGAGAACAAAACTGTATGCAATACTCCAGGTGTGGTCTCACCAAAACCCTGTACAACTGCAGTAGAACCTCCCTGCTCCTATACTCAAATCCTTTCGCTATGAATGCTAACATACCATTTGCTTTCTTCACTGCCTGCTGCACCTGCATGCCTACTTTCAATGATTGGTGTACCATGACACCCAGGTCTCATTGCATCTCCCCTTTTCCTAATTTGCCACCATTCAGATAATAGTCTACCCTCCTGTTTTTGCCACCAGAGTGGATAACCTCACATTTATCCACATTATACTGCATCTGCCATGCATTTGCCCACTCACCCCACCTATCCAAGTCACCTTGCAGCCTCCTAGCATCCTCCTCACACCTAACACTACCCCGAAGCTTAGTGTCATCCGCAAACTTGGAGATGTTGCATTCAATTCCCTCGTCAAAATCATTAATATATATTGTAAATAGCTGGGGTCCCAGCACCGAGCCTTGCGGTACCCCACTAGTCACTGCCAGCCATTCTGAAAAGGACCCGTTTACTCCTACCCTTTGCTTCCTGTCTGCCAGCCAGTTCTCTATCCACATCAATACTGAACCCCCAATACCATGTGCTTTACGTTTGTATACTAATCTCTTATGTGGGACCTTGTCGAAAGCCTTCTGAATGTCTAGATATAACACATCCACTGGTTCTCCCTTATCCACTCTGCTAGTTACATCCTCGAAAAATTCTATAAGATTCGTCAGACATGATTTACCTTTCGTAAATCCATGTTGACTTTGTCTAATGATTTCACCATTAGAGTATTTAGAGTATTGTGTTCAGTTTTGGCCACCATGTTGAAGGAAAGCTGTTGTCATTGGGTGTTGGAAAGGGTGCAGAGAAGATTTACGAGGTTGTTGTCAGGACTCGAGAGCCTGAGCTATAGTGAGAGGTTGAGCAGGCTAGGACTCTATTCCTTGGAATGCAGGAGGATGTGGGATAATCTTCTAGAGGTGATCAAGAACCCGAGAGGAATAGATCAGGTCTTTTGCCCAGAGTCGGGGAATCGAGAACAAGAGGACATGGGTTTAAGGGGGGGGGGGGGGAACTTATTCGGAACCTGAGGGGTAACTTTTATACACAAGGATGGCGGTGGGTTTCTGGAATGAGCTGCCAGAGTAGGTAGTTGGGATAGGTACTATTGTTGTGTTTTGGACAGGTACACGAATAGACAGGTTTAGAGGGTCAAGCGCAGGCAGATGGGAGTAAAGTAGATGGGACATGTTTGTCAGTGTGTACGCAAGTTGGGCTGAAGGGCCTGTTTCCACACTGTGTGATTATGAATTTAAGTGAAAAGGTATACATATTATGGAAGAATTGATCAGGCTGTAGCTAATTTCTTTGGAAAATACTTCTCGTGTTCTTATGCTTCCTTATTAAATAGCTATTTGGTCAAGTCAAGTTTATTGTCATATGCACGTGTATGATAAGGAACAGGTGCAATTAAAATCTTAGAGTAGAAACAAGGAACTGCAGATGCTGGTTCACCAAGGAAAGACACAAAATGCTGGATTAACTCAGTGGATTGGGCAGCATCGCTGGAGAACACGGATAGGTGATGTTTTGGGTCAGGACCCTTCTTCAGTCTGCAAAAGGGGCCCGACCCGAGACATCAGCTATCCATGTTTTTCCAGGATACCGCCTGGCCCGCTGAGTTACTCCAGCATTCTGTGTCTTTCCACAGTGAAAATCCTGCTTGCAGCAGCATCACAGCAATAGATTCAGAAAACACACAGAAACATAAATTACAGTTGCAGCAGGCACAATAACAACATTAAAGATACCTTTGGACAGGTACATGGACAGGAAAGGTTTAGAAGGATATAGGCCACATGGCGGGCAGGTGGGACTAGTGTAGATGGGGCATTTTGGTCAGCACAAGGAAGTGCTGCATGACTATACATAAATGCTGCATGACTATACATAAATTCAGTAATCAGTTTGTTAGCATATTCTGTACAAAGATGCCATCTAAAATGGGTTGCAACCTGGATACAATAACTGGTGATGTAGCCTTCACCTACTGTCTATGTCACAATAAGGAGGCTAAATATTTGATAGGAATTGTCAGAAACAGACATCAAGTGCAATAGCCAGCAGACATCTCAAAATGCAATACAGACGCACGCTGATTTACCAAAGAATTATGTCCCGTGGACCTTGTGCAAGTCAGATGTTACGCAAGTCAGAAACGGAGGTGCTACTGCGCACATGTAAATTTACTATTCGACGGGGGAAACCTCAGGGACCTTCGATGTGGAGACCATGTGGGAGCATCCGTGAGAACAGTTGACTGGCTTACGGAAACAGCCGCATGCAACGGCAGTAGCGCATTGCTACCGAAATACGCAACTTGGAAATACGCCAGTGGGCTTCAAGAATTTCCTTAAGTAAGTGAAAGTTTTCATAAATTGCCTATTATGTACATCGGGATGTGCCTGTATTGTAACCTTGATATCTCAAAATCTATATATCACAATAATCATCTATGAAAATGTGAGCTGTCTCTATCTCGCAACATGTTTATGGATCTAGAACGCAGCTGGTGGCAACACACAGTACAATGGATAATAAGTTCATTTATTAAATGAGGTTTTCCAAGCTAGTCACTTATACTCAAGTCCCCGACCGATGTTCTTTACCCTTCTATGATTCCGAATGTTAAAGTGGACCGATTTGCAAAATGGTTGTGGACTCAACATAGGATGCTTATTTTGTTAAATGTGTACAAATAATTTATGACACAGAGCCAGGGTAATAAGGAAGGAGTTCTTAAATCCCTCTTCGAGTTCCAAACATCAGAGAGAGTTTGGAATTAGAATGCGCTCTTTGACTTTAGGCTTTAGACTCTGGAGGTGCAGCACAAAAACTGGCTCTTTGGCCCAGCAAGTCCACGCCGACCAGCGATCACCCTGTACACTAGCACTATCCAACACACTAGAGACAAGTTACAAAGTTTACCGAAGCACATTAACCAACAAACCAGTACGTCTTTGGAGTGTGGGAGTGTGGGAGCACCCGGGGAAAACCCACGTGGTCACAGAGAGAACGTACAAACTCAACACAGACGGCACCCGCAGTCAGGATCGAACCCGGGTCTCTGGCACTGAAAGGCAGTGACTCTACAGCTGCACCACTGTGCTGGCCCAGATGGATGTGATTGATTTTGGCATGGAAAATTATTTGAGTTTCTATATCACACTTTGTCTCAGTTGCAACCCACGATAATCAGCCAGTGAGTAGTCAGTCTGATCCCTCTGGGTGGTGCGTGTAGGCCCGAAGGGGAACAGAATTAAATCATGCGATTTTTATTCTTGCATTGCTATGGTTTCTCTACTTCAATGTACCATGGTTAACCACTCTGTAGATCATTAAACTTATCCGCTCCATAAATTCCTATCAGGTCTTGCTGGCATTCGGGGCAGTGCTGATACAGAATTTAGTAGCAGCTGTTGCTTTGCTACATGTGTTTTCTCCAAACATTTTGAACTGGAGCCGGAGAAATAGCTTGAGATGCACAAGATTGCTTTGGTCACTTGAAAATGAAGTCAAATTGCCGAAATGCTGTGAATTTTTTCATTAATGAACAATACAGTAAACCCTTGTTATAACAGACCATAGGAGGGCGGATTGATGTCCATAATTGCCGATTGCCTGCTATAACCAAGTAAGGCATTATTGTATATGTAGACTCAAGGAGTCATAGAGTTATACAACATGGAAACAAATAGCCCACACTGACCAACATGTCCCATCTACACTAGACCCGCCTGCCTGCGTTAGGCCCTTATCCGTCTAAACCTGTCCTATCCATGTAACTGTCTAAATTTTTCTTAAACGTTGCAATAGTACCTGGCTCATCTCCCCCTCTGGCAGCTCGTTCCATATCTCCACCACCCTTTGTGTGAAAAAGTTATCCCTCACGTTCAAATTAAATTTCCCCCCTCATGTTAAACCTATGTCTTCTGGTTCTCGATTCCCCTACTCTGGTCCAGAGACTCCGTGCACCTACCTGATCTCTTCCTCTCATGATGTAGTAGAAGCAAACACGCAAGGACACAAAGTGCTGGAATAACTCAGCAGGTCATGCAGCATCTCTGAAGAACATGGATAGGTGACGCTTCGAGTTGAAACCCATCTTCAGACTCTGGGGGCAGCTGGGGATTACTGCATGTTGCTGGGGAAGTGGTGCTAGCCAAAGGTCGTGTGGCAGCCATCGGTAGGTCAGTCCACTGTAACCAAAAAGAGACCCATTAAAATGAATGCTTACTGTATAAACAATGACCAAGTAATGAGATTTTCCTGTGCTCAATATCCAGCATAAAAATCGCTGGACCGTATGTTCTAACCATTGCATACAAGACATAACCATGCTGCATTATTGGATCGGTCTCTCTCCTACATAGAAGCCGGTCAGTAAAGTTACAAGGGGGCAGCACAGTGGCACGACGGTAGAATTGCTATCTTACAGCGCTAGAGATCCTGGTTTGATCTTGACTATGTGTGCTGTCTGAATGGAGGCTGTACATTCTCCCTGTGACTGTGCGGGTATTATCCGGGTGCTCCGGTTTCCTCCTACACTCCAAAGGCATACAGGTTTGTAGGTTAATTGGCTTCCTTAAGTTGTAAAATTGTCCCTAGTGTGTGTAGGTTAGTTAACGGGGTGATCGCTGTTTGGCCCAAAAGGGCCTGTTTCTGTGCTGTATTTCTAAAGACTGGCAGACCTCCTGCACCCTGCAGAGGCTCAATGCCTCTATAGTGATAATATAATCCTTTGTGAAACCACCAGCCTACCACATGGTTGCATTATTCTGGCTGTGTGGACTGCACTGGTTCTAGTCAGTGGCTCATCACCACTTATGGATGGGCAATAAATGACTGCAGCAACAGATCACACCAGCAAAACAAAAATATGTTGGAAGAAACCATGAACTGCAGATTCTGGTTAATACACAAAAGGACACAAAGTGTTTTGTTCAGTTTTGAGAAACAGCATGGAAACAGGCCCTTCAGGTCTAAGCTGACCACAATCACCTACACAGTGGTTCTATTCTACACCTTAGAGACAATTTACAGTAACCAATTAACTTACAAACTAACCTGCAAATTGTGTGGTACACTGGCGCAGTGGTATAGCTGCTGCCTTAATGCGCCAGAGACCCGGGTGCTGTCTGTACGGAGTTTGCACGTTTTCCCCGTAACCATGTGGGTTTCATCTGGGTGCTCCAGTTTCCGCCCACATTTCAAAGTCATGCTGGTTTGTAGGTTAATTGGTTTCTGTAATTTGTCCCTAGTGCGTAGGATAGAACTAGTGTATCAATGTTCGCTGGTCGGCATGGATTCGGTGGGGCAAATGGCTGTACCTCTAAAACTACAAACCTGCATTTCTTTGCAATGTAGGAGGAAACTGGGGCACCCAGAGAAAACCCACGTGGTCACACGGAGAACGTACACACTCCATACATAAATACATGACAGCAGACAGCATGAACCCGGACCCAAGATCAAACCCGAGTCCCTCTGAAAACACTTGGCTTCCAGATATCAGCCAGCCAAACAGCATCTCCATGCTGTGATGTTGAGTACACTTTATAATTGAAGCTTTTTTATAATTAAAAAAATATTCATCATCAAAATGATTATTTTCCAAGCTCAGCCCAAAATATTGGCAGTAATCTGACTATGAATTATGGTGGGAGGGAACAAGTAAATTGAAGGCAGTTCTCTGTGAACTTCTGCATGGTAACAAAACTACACACTGGAGTGCGAAGAAAGAAGCTTTTATCCAGAAACACAGAAGCCAGCCAAAGTTAGAGCATGGTAACCCAAAGGTATTTAGCTCCACATAACTGCCCAAGGGATTATTTCAATGAACGAGGAAGGAGAAATGACTAAATGAACCCATTAGAGTATTATACAGCATAGCACTGGAGCAAGCAGGCTCCCACTCATTAATCTTTGCACTAAAATCATTGCTGTCTTCATTAGTATTGTTGTTCATTACAAACTTCCAAATTTTACAGATGTTGCTTTGCAAATTTAGTTTAGTTTAGAAATACTGCATGGAAATAGGCCCTTCAGCCCACTGAGTACGCACCGATCAACGATCACCTGTTCACACTAGTTCTATCCTACACCCTAGGGACAAATTACAGAAGCCAATTAACCTCAAACCTGCACATCTTCTGAACGTGCGAGGCAACTGCAGCACCCGGAGAAAACCCACACAGTCACAGGGAGAATGTACAAACTCCGTACAGACAGCACCCATAGTCAGGATCGAACCCAGGTCTCTGGCACTGTACGGTAGATCTACTGCTGCACCACTGTGCCTCCACAAATATCAAAATCAATTTTCTATTTGACTTTTTAAATGGTTATTCCCTTTGAAGACAGAAACAAATATTTTGACAAGGATACACTTTAAGTGTGGTTATGCAAAACCTGCGCTGATTTCAATTCAGTTTTGATGAATCAACATTGAAAACAAACTTGCTCTCTCCAAAATGCAGCTTAGTTTGTTGACTACTTCCAACATTCTCGGCTTTTGTTCGGTTTCCTGAACCTAAAGTGGAAACAGGTTTCTCTATCTTGAACAAAAATAGGATAAAATCCTTCGAATTAGGTAACAAAATACTGTGGCGGCATGGTGCCATTCTTGGAAGTGTTGTTCCCTCACATTGCCAGAGGCCTGGTTTAGACTGTGACTTTAGATGCTCTCTGTGTGAAGTTTGCACATTCTCCCTGTGACCATGTGGGTTTCCTCCGGGTGCTCTGGTTTCCTGCGACATCTCAAAAATGTACGGGTTTGTGGGCTATTTAGCTTCTGTAATTGTATTTAATAAGTCCATAAGTTCTTGGAGCAGGATTATGCTTTTCAGCTCATCGAGTCTTCTCCGCCATTCAATCATGGCTGATCTATCTTTCCTTCATTTATTGAAGGTTCCTCATGTGTTAGGATTGGATGAGAAAATGGGATAACATAGAACTACTGTGATTGGACTGGACTCGATGGGCTGATCGACCTGTTTCCATGCTTTATCTGTAAAATATAATTCACATTGACCACATATGAGAACATGTTAAAACGTTAGCAAAGGTCATTTTGGAAACACTCAGTCAATCCATCATCTGTGGACCGGGAAACAGAATTAACATTTCCTAATGTTTATTCTGTAAGCATAATGCCTTTGGCAAATCAAGCCTCTACATGCACAATTCAAGATATTTATGAGGTCCCTTTCTCAATGTTGGCAAATTATCAGCAATGGCTTAGATACGTGTTAATTGCAGAAGCAATAAAATCAGAAAATGCTGAAAATACAGCATAGGCTCAGGGCAAAGAGAGGAAACAAGAGTTAATTTCAGATTTTGTAAAAGCAAATGAGAATATAAAATGTACTGCAAACATTCAGCAAGTATGGAATGTTAATAAATTCATAAGTTATAGAAGTGGAAATAGGCCATTTTTCCCATCAAGACTAATCCGCTATTAAATCATGGCTGATCTATCTTCCCCACTCAACCTCATTCTCCTGCCTTCACCCCATAACCCCTGACACCTGTACTAAGGTGCAGAAAAAGAGGTGTTGTGATTTATGCCATGACGTTTACCTAATGAGTCACATGTAGAGCATAAGAACAAATGTTCTTATGGCATAATAACATAAGAAAAGAACAAAATGTTGGAGTAACTGAGCAGATCAGGCAGATTCCCTGGAGAATAAGGATAAGTAGCGTTTTGGGTCACAACCCTTCTTCAGTTGAAAGAAGGGTCTGGACCTGAAATGAAATCCCAGTCTGGACCTGGGATGTCAGGACTGTCTTATGAAGAAAGACTGGATAGACTCGGTTTATACTCTCTGGAATTTAGGAGATTAAGAGGGGATCTTATAGAAACTTACAAAATTCTTAAGGGGTTGGACAGGCTAGATGCAGGAAGATTGTTCCCGATGTTGGGGAAGTCCAGGACAAGGGGTCACAGCTTAAGGATAAGGGGGAAATCCTTTAAGACCGAGATGAGAAAGACTTTCTTCACACAGAGAGTGTGAGTCTCTGGAACTCTTTGCCACAGAGGTAGTTGAGGCCAGTTCATTGGCTATATTTAAGAGTGAGTTGGATGTGGCCCTTGTGGCTAAGGGGATCAGAGTATGGAGAGAAGGCAGGTATGGGATACTGAGTTGGATGATCAGCCATGATCATATTGAATGGCGGTGCAGGCTGTTTCTATGTTTCTATGTTTCTATGAAATCTATCCATGTTTTCCAGTGATACTGCCTAACATGCTGTTACTCCAGCACTTGTGTCTTTCCTTGGTAAACTAGCATCTGCAATTCCTTGTTTCTACATAAGATCATAAGAGAAAGGATATAACCATTCAAATCTTGAACTTGATTCACCATTCAAAAAGACAAAGCCTGATCTGATCTTGATCCTAGCTCTACTTTCCTGCCTATTTCACATAATAGTTGAATTTCCTATTGTTGAAAAATATATCTCAGCCCTGAATATATTCAGCAAAAACACCAAAGGTTTCTGAGGTAGAGAATTCCAAAGATTTGCCTTCTCTGAGAATTTTTTTTTTTACTCCCATGCTGCCAGATGTGTAGTTGAAGAAGGTACTATCACAATGTTTAAAATACATTTGGACAGGTAAATGGGCAGGATAGGTTTAGAAAGATATGGGCCAAATGCATGTTCGTGAGACTAATGTTTAATGGGCAGCTTGGTTGATGTGGGAAAAATAGGCTGAAGGACCTGTTTCCGCACTGTATGCCTCCATGGCCCTAACTCTGTTTGCTTGGATAATATCTAATTATGAAATAATGCCCCTTGATTCTAGATTCCCTCGTGAAAAACAACATCTTCTCAAATTGTTGTCCACCCATCTGCCAACCTGTAGCTGTATCCACCCACCATTTGCCAGGTTTTGTCCTGTCCTCACCTCTCTTCCAACTTTCTTCCCCTTACTACAATCAGTATGAAAAAAGGGTCCCAACCTGAAATGTCGCCTTTTTATGTCCTTCAGAGATGCTGATTGACCCGCTGAGTTACTCCAACATTTTCTGTCTTTTTTGTAAACTAGCATCTTTAGTCTCTTGTCTCCATCTTCTCGTCATTTATTCTACTGAGGCTACTCAGAATCTTTTTGCTGAGGTGGCCTCTCATTCTTGTATGTTTGATTTAGAGTAACCTTATCAACTTCATTAACCTTTCCTCATTAACTAACCTCTTTGTCTGAACTGCCTCCAATACAAGCAAAAAATATGAAGACAAATATCATACAGGGTCTGAATCTTGAAAATAGATTATAAACTGCTGGAGTAACTCAGTGGGTCAGGCAGCATCTTGGGTTTTCTCATGTGCTCCGGCTTCCTCCCACAATCTAAAGATGTACATGTTTGTAGGCTAATTGGCTTCAGTAAAATTGTAAATTGTCACTAGTATGTGGGATAGTGTTAGTTGGTGTATGGGGTGATCGCTGGTCTGTGCAGACTTGGTGGGCCGAAAGGCCTTCCACGCTGTATCTCTAAAGTCTAAATCTGTAGAATGCTCTAATGCTGCATTAATAATGCAAAAAATCATATGATACAGTATCTGTCGAGTAAACCATTCCACTGTGTACATTTTTTCTTTATTGTAGTGTTAAAATGAAAGCTTATACATGGCTGCATTCCCAAAACACACACCCTTGGGATGGTGTGTTAATTGGCCCGGTGTGAACTATAAATATTAATGTTTTTCCTTTCTGTACAGCTCTTTCATAACTTGATTAATGTTTTCACCGTTTGTAGGTTTTGTATCCGATTTTCACAGAATATTCATTTCAGCTGAAAAAGAAAAATAATTCTCAAGTGTCTGTATTCCCATAGCGAAATCAGTAGGTTCAAAGCACATTTTGGACTCTCTCTCATGAAATACTGTGTGTGCTCATCGTGGGTCCTCAGCCCAACTTGTCCACTCTGATCAAGTTGCTCGTCCCACTTGCCTGCACACAGCCCAAGGGCTGAGAGCCTTTACAAACCATCACCTTCTCCACTTTGAAAGGTTTTTTTTTGCAATTAAACAACACTAAAGTAGTAATTCGCATTAGTTAATGAAACTACCAATATTCATGGTGTAAAGAAGCAATCTTCAATGATTTAGTTTGGAAATACAGCACGGAAACAACCCCTTCGACCTGCTGAGTCCCAATAAGTTATCGATCACCCGTTCACACTAGTTCTATGCTATCCCCATTTCTCATCCACCCCCTACACACTTAGGTTAATTTTACAGAGGCCAATTAATCCTGCAAAACCACATGTCTTTGGGATGTGGTGTTAATGGGCATTTAAATCATCTTGCGAGTGGGATTTTGTGGAATGCGATCAATTGGAACGTTGCGGTTGCGGTGAATTTAAACCCCATATTGGCAGGAAAAATACTACCGGTTTCGTTTGCGGAATAAATCACCGTTTTGCAACGTAAAATGTGGATTAAAGGCATCTTAAGAAGCACGTTTATACATAAAATAAACGGCTTTCCTTTACCTGTCCCATACGTGAAATCCGTCCCCGTTGTCGGCGCTGACGGCTTTAGAAACTGATTTTTAAATTACTCCAGCGCTGAACTTGTCGGGCGATTAAAAAACAAAAAAAAATTCACAGAACGGCAGTCGGAACAATTCTTCAGCAAAAGCTTGCACTCAGAGAAAATATATTTAGGTCAGGTAGGAGAAACACCGCATTTTAACCCCTCCCCCCACCCCCCCTCAAAGGCGCCAAAGTCGTGCACATGGCCACTGGCAGAACTACAGCGCCGCTGAAGGTAAGTTTTGTAACATACCTACTCTTTGATGTTTTTTATTGCCACTAACCTATACTTCTTATCGAGTCCACACACTAGATTAGAAGTTCCACACACTTCTCAGTATCTGCATGCAATGGTGTCTGTCTTGTCCCTGCTTGTGCTTCTTGTGTGTGGTGGTGGAAAGATTGGTGGAAAGATTGGTGGAAACAGGGCCGCAACTTGAACGCTCTTTCCTTGACCTCACTTACCAATACTAAAGTGATAAATTAAAAAGTAACCAATGATTCCACCATGGTCCACAGTGAAAGGAAGCAACCCTCTATGATTTAATGAAAACAAATTGAATTATAGCAAATCCTTCAATAAATTTGTTCATTTCTAAACTTTTCAAAGAATCCTTTAAAGCTTTTAGTATATTTGTCATTGCTGCACCAAATAACTTGCATATTACATGACTTTGGGAATTAGCCTTTTTGTACTCAAAGGTGATTTTCGCCATCTTCAGTCCAAATAGATCAAATTTGCAGGCAGTGCACAGCTTATAAGCTGTGTGTTATTTTCTGTCTCCATTGTTATTTGAATCAGACTTTATAACACTTCCTGTGAGAATGATTTAGGATTATCATGCTGGAACCCAATGGGTCACTTCTTTATCTCCCTTAGTCAGCAAGATCCTGTTTCCTGTGCATCGGCTGATAGCTGGCTCCAATCCCCGTACACGATGTTCAGAACCATAATGCTGGCCATTGGTTTAACAGTTTTCTTTGCCAATGGTTGCTAGTTTCGTCAAATAAGCTGCATAAAAAATCAGTGCTGCACCATGCAGAAGACTAAAGCAACAAAGAGAAAATCTGATCACTTTCAATCATTTTATCAGGATGCAGCAGTTAATAATGAAAGGCCTAGATAGACTGGACATGGAGAGGATGCTTCCAGTAATGGGGAAGTCTAGGACATGAGGGCAAAGCCTCAGGACATACTCTAGTTTTTTGTGTCTATTTTTGGTCATTTTTTTAGTTGGTGCATGAGGCCCATTTGCAATGGGCAAATTGGTTACCTTGCTCCTTACATTGGCAAAGTCACTACATTTTATGGGCCTGTCCCACTTTGCGATTTTTTCGGCAACTGCGAACATCAGTCAGTGACGGACGCCCGTAGTCGCCCAAAAAACCGTCAAGTTGTGTGACACTGTGCGTCACCGTCACATCAAGCTACGACACTCCGTGTCACCCGCCTTCACACCACAAGAAGGTTACACCGAAGTATAATAATCACATTGGTCATAATAGTCAGTGTCACCGGACGTCACCTGAAGGACAGCATACGTCAGCTTGTGACAGGGCGCACGACATAATAAGACATCCAGATGTCGCCTGAAGATTTTGAACATTCCAAAATCCAGAGGCGGCAGGGAGACACCGTGCGTCACTACATGCGTCACCCCGCTTCACGGCATGTCACGCCCCGAACACGCTGCGACGTCAGGCTGTCGTCAAAAATGTTGTCCAAGAGGACAGGCCATTTAGGCTATTTTTAGGCAACTGCCAGTGACTGTCATTATCGCAGCAGGTCACCGAAAAAACGGCAACTGGACCCCCTCTTTGACATAAAATTTGAAATAGAATCATTACATTAACAACAAAACAAAAACGAAGTCAGTACCAGTAACAACCTATGTCACCTGGCGACAACCTATGTTAACCTGGTGACAACCTACGTTAACCTGAGGACAACTATGACAACACCTTCAGGAGAAGTCAAGCTACGCTCATTGGCATCAAACCCACTGTCGCCGACTCTCTCCGAAAATTTAAACTTGTTGAAAATCCAGCGGCGACCATAAAAATGCTACGACTCTTTGGGCGACTGACGGGACTACTCACGTCCAAACAGGCAACACCACAGCGACCATGTGGCGACAGCCTAATGGCTGGCAGTCGCTTATATATCATCTAAATGGGACAGGCCCATAAAGCACCTATATACCCATACCCATGTTATTTTTACTGTGGCATTGATGAAAGATCATTGACCTGAAATATAAATATTATCTCCCTCAACCATAGAGTTGCCTGACCTTTTGAGAATCTCCTGAATATTCTATATGTATAAAAAGGAAAAAGGAACTGCAGATGCTGGTTTACACAAAAAAAAAACAAAGTGTTGGAATAACTCAATGGTTCAGGCAGCATATCTGGAGAACATGGATAAGTGATATTTCAGAATAGGACTCTTTTTCAGACTATACCTCATAGAGTCATACATAGAGTTATTTTGTTTGGCTCAATTAGTCCATGCTGGCCACCATGCCCCATCTACACTGCCCGTGCTTGGCCGATAACGCTCTAAACCTTATCAATGTAGCTGTCCAAATGTCTCTTAAACGTTATGATAAATATCAACTATCTCCACCAGCAACTCGTTCCATATACCCAGCACCCTATGTGTAGAAATGATACCCCTCAGATTCCTATTAAATCTCCCCCCCTCCCCTCACTTTAGATCTATATCCACTTGTTCTCGATTCCCCCACTTTGGACCCCAAAACTTTGTGCATTTACCTGATCTATTCCTCTCGTGAGCTTGTGCACCTCTATAAGATCACCCTTCACCCTCTTGCCCTCCAAGAAATAAAGTCCTAGGCTGCTCATCCTCTACCTATAGCTCAGGCCCTTAAGTCCTGGCATCATCCTCGTAAATCTTCTCTGCACCCTTTCCAGCTTGACAACATCTTTCCTTTAACACGGTGACCAAAACGCAACACAATACTCTAAGTGTGGCCTCACCAATGTCTTATATAACTGTAGCATCATCTATCAACCTCCATACTCAGTATTCTGACTGATGAAGGTCAATATGCCAAAAGCCTTCTTGACCATGTGATATAAATATCATACACTTACTGCTTGAACTGATGCTGTGATTGTGGTTAGGAATTGGAAAAAGTAATTAATTTAACAATTGAATTGTAAGGTTGACTTGATTTTCCATAAAATAAATGCATTAAGGCAATGGAGATAAAGTCAGCCCCAAATGTTGTTGTATGTAGGATAAATCTCCATCAGTCAAATTCTTAAAGTATGACCGATGGTAACCTTTCAGTTTAGTCCCAAGTAAACTAATCAATGTCTAGAATCTACACAATGAGTAATGAGATAGCAGTTCAGGCCATAGGTAGAAGGAAACAAAGCTGTACAATGCAAATCTTTTCTAAAAGTTTCCCTTCTTGCCTGTTTCACTGTGGTCTTTATAGACTACAAAATCAGCAATTATTCTTAAAATAATTTACACAGTCTGAATGCTTAGGAGGGAACTGCAGATGCTGGAAAATCGAAGGTAGACAAAAATGCTGGAGAAACTCAGCAGGTGAGGCAGCATCTATGGAGAGAAGGAAATAGGCAACGTTTCGGGTCGAGATCCTTCTTCAGACTGATGTGAGGGTGGGGGGGGGGGGGGGAAGAAGAAAGGAAGAGGCGGTGACAGTGGGCTGAGGGAGAGCTGGGAAGGGGAGGGGAAACCTGGGACTACCTGAAATTAGAGAAGTCAATGTTCATACCGCTGGGTGTAAACTGCCCAAGCAAATTATGAGCTGAAAGTGAGTTTTACAATCAAATTAGGATATTCTGTTATAGATTCTGGTATCATTGAATAATTGCATTACCACTTTTAAAACACGTCTGATTTAGTTATAGAGTTGGAATTAGAACTCCTTGCCCTTATGGCTGACCCAATTCCTTGCTTACATTTATTTATTTTGCAGCAGACTAGGATCGGTAATGTAACAGGATCCCATTATGCACATGGAGCCATCACATCCAGTGAGGGAGGAGGGCAGTTGAAATGTGGGGAAGAAGGGTCTGAGGACTAGACTATCAGTGCGACTGTCTAAATTGACCCTTGGCCAGACCCATAGGTTCCTTAATTGCACCATTTGGGATTGTCAGGTAAGACTAGATGTATTGGTGCTAGAAAGTTACAGCACAGAAGCAGGCCCATTGATCCATTGAGTTTGTGCCTATCCTTAAGCACCCATTTTACACTAATCCTATCCTAACCCATCTAGTTTTACTACTTTAAAGGGGCAGTTACAAATGCAATGATAAAAGTAAGGCATTGCTCAATTTTTTTTCTTATCTAATAAGTCCAGCTACAGCCAACATTTATCAGCCATTTTGACAAACTCTCTCTAAATAACTATTCAAACAAGCCAGTGTTCACAAACTTCTCCATCATGGTCTGGTTTGGCTCAACTACCAAGCATGACATCAGGAGGCTGCTGCGAATCATACGATCAGCAGAGAAGGTTGTTGGCTGCAACCTTCCCTCCATTGATGAACTGTACACTGCAAGGGCCAGGAAGCGAGCGGGCAAGATCATCTCGGACCACTCTCACCCTGGCCACAAACTCTTTGAACCACTTCCCTCTGAGATTATGGTCTCTGGTCCTAGACTATCCCATTGGTGGAAACATCTTCTCCACATCCAGAAGATGGACACAAAATGCTGGAGTAACTCAGCGGGGTAGTCAGCATCTCCGAAGAAAAGGAATAGGTTACGTTTCAAGGTCGAGACCATTCTGCTTTTTGTATATATTATCAGTGTGAACCAGCCTCCGCAGTTCCTTCTTGCACACTCTCCACATCCAGTGTGTACTCAGTGATCTTAAAGAGCTTGATTCCAAGTTGAATCTTTCAATCAATCAAAAGCATCTTTGAATCCAAGCTTTTCTACGCTGATCAGATCAGCTAATCAGGTCACACACACATTTATTTTAAGATGGATGAGAGGAAAAAGGGTCAAGGCTACTCAAAGTTAAATTGCAGGAAGTCACACAGGAAACGACAGAGGAAAAAATACGTTAGTGTTTTGAAGCTGTAAAGCCAGTCGCATTAAATTCAACCTCCCTATTCCTGTGTCAAATATGCCACTTCTTAAATTCTTAACGTTGCCTGAACATTTGGGTGCAGCTATACAAAGCAGTTACGTCCAAGCCGTAGTGTGAAAAACGCGAGCTGTCACTTTAATTCTCCACCGCTCAAGATTTGTCCACTTTGCGGTCGAAAGCCTTTAGACAAGCGTCTAAGTGCGAGGTAAACTTGTACAACACCCGCCTCAACTTCCCACCCAACTCATCAGAACACCGAATCTAACAGCAAACAGTGGACTCCCATATCCACCCCACTCATCCATTTATTTTTTTCCTTTCACATCTTCCATTAGCACCTTTCTTGGGCTGCGATCTGTCATTATTTCGTTATTTATTTCGTTATTTAACGTCTCCAATTTACCAATTCCTCCTCCCCTCACATATTACTCCGCCTTTTAATAGTTGTCCCCTCACATCTATTTTCCACCCCTTAATAGTTGTCCCCTCCCCCGATTCTCGAACGCCCTCTACTGCTGTTGCCTTTATTTCTGAAGATTTTGACTTGTTTTGGAAGCATTCGTTGACTTTTTTTCACTGTTTGGAGGACAATGGAAGATTTTTTTTTAAACAGGTTGTATGGTGCATTGGGAGTGGATTGGGACTTTCTGCCTGGGTTAGATGTTCTGTCACGGGCCTTTGCTCCTCCCCTTACAGCAGCAGCTGATCTCAGACAGACGCGCCTCGCCGGGACGAGTCGCAGATTTGCCGATTATTCAAGTCATTACGAAGTGCACAGAGTGAGGGAGACGGACACATCGGGCGTCCCGCAGCACAGAAGAGAAAATAAGTAAGGATTTTCCAACGCCACTTCCAGGAACGGCAGGGAAAGTGTGCAGAAGGTATGGCGATTCCTAAATATCATTGACCCTTTAACAAAAAGTATTTCCTTGGAGTAGTTTTCAGACACGGGAACCTGATTTGGAGGAAAGATATGTTCATTCAGTTCTGCTCACCTTGTTCACAAAACAAGCACACATTAACTTATTACAACTTGGGCTTTCGATAACACTGTGCAATTGAGAATGGTGGGCCAACACTGTGTTTCAGTCGAGGACGTGTTCATTCTAAAGTGAATGAGAGTTCAAACCTCGCTGCTGGCTATTGGAAGCTTGAGGTTGTCTGATTAGAAACAAAGTGCAGTGTTCACAGCCTATCTCTCTTTCATCGTTTTTGACTGGTCTCCTTGTGTTTAGGAATGTGACACATAATGGACTGGTTGTGCCTTTGGGATTTATGTACTTCTGCCCATTACTGGGATGTGTCCCCAAGTTATCGAGTTTCACCATATGGGGACCAAGAAGGGCTGCATTGAAGGAATGATTTAGGTTTATTATTTGCACATGTATCAAAATGCAGTGAAAAGCTTCGTTCTGCATGCTACCCAAACAGATCAGATATACCATACATAGATACAATCAGTACAATGTACAATTGATAGAGCAAAGGGGAATATACAGAGTGCAGAATATATAGTGTTCATCATTGTAGCACATCAGTTCCTTAAAAAATGTCCACAATGGGGTAGAGGTGAATTGAACAGTACCCTAGTTTATAGAAGGACCATCCAGAAGCCTGGTGACAGAGCGGAAGAAGCTGTTCCTGAGTCTGGTGGTGCACAGTTTCTAGTTTTTTATATATTCTGCTGGATGGGAGCAGGGAGAATAAAGAATGACTGGGACTGGAACAAGTCTTTGATTATGTTGGCTGCTTTTCCAAGGCAGTGTGAAGTGTCGACGGAGTCAAAGTGAGGTCTGGTCTGAGTGATCAACATCTACAACTCCTTGCAATTTTGTACAATCTTGGGCTGAGCAGTTCAAAAACCAAGCTGTAATGCAACTCAATAGTTAGCTTTCTATAAGATAGACACAAAAAGCTGTAGTAACTCAGGGGAGAAGGGAGTTGGGGAGGAAGGGAGGAGGCTGATTGAGCCATATACATTGCCATGCTTCCTGAAGTCAATAATTACCTCCATTGTCTTGCTGACGTTGAGAGAGAGGTTATTCTCTTGACACCATATCACTAAGTTCTCTATCTCCTTCTTGTACTTGTCACAGATCACGAGTCCTCAATACAGTGGTATTGTATGCAAGTGTTTAGATGGAATCAAGCCGAATTTAGTCGTGAGTGTAAAGGGCAGTACAGTAGGGCACCGATGAAGCAAGGTTTTGGAGATCTGTGCTAATGTCAAGGATAGCATGTGATAGAACTGGAGACGTGTGTGTGTGTGTGTGTTGTTATGTTCCAGCGTTTGTTGAGGCTATATGGTTTGTTTGGGACATTTTTAGTTTAGTTTATAGGAACAGCATGGAAAAAGGCACTTCAGCCCATCAAGACCATGCCGACCGTTGATCACCCATCCATGTTATCCTACTTTGTCATCCACTTCCTACACATGAGGGGCAATTTACTGAGGCCAATTAGCCTACACCTCTGCACGTCTTTGGGATGTGGAAGGAAACTGGAGTTCCTGGAAGAAACCCACATGGCCACAAGGGCTCCACATAGACAGCACCCAAGGTCAAGATCAGACCTGGGTCTCTGGCACTGGGAGGCAACAGCGCTATCAGTTGCACCACAGTGCTGCCCTAAAACTCAAATATATTCTTCTCGGTGGTTATGTCGACTGGTGGTGACTTGTTTCCAGGTCAATCCCAATCTTTAGACTTTTAGACTAAAGAGATAAGCACAGAAACCGGTCCTTCGGCCCACCAATTCTGTGCTGACCAGTGATCACCCCTACACACTAGGGTCAATTTTACAACTTGCCAAAGCCAATTAACCTACAAACCTGCATGTCTTTGGAGTGTGGGATAAAACTGGAGCACCCAAAGAAAACCCACACAGTCGCATGTAGAATGTTGTTTTGCAATGGGCAACTTGTATCCAGAAAGCATGGTGACACAAGGAACTGCAGATGCTGGAATCTTGAGCAAAAAAGAAAGTGCCAGTGGAATGCAGTGGGCCGGATATCATCTGTGGATTCTGTCTGAAGAAGGATTCTGACCCAAAACATCATCTGTCCATATCCCACTACAGAAAGGTGTTTGGTGTTGACCTATTTTCATTCCTCCACTTGGCATTGTTTATTTCTTATCCATCCAGTCAAACTTTTTGGTTGACCTTTTGGCTTTTGTTTGGTCATGAATTGGACATCACCACCTGATGGCACAGAGCATCATTTTAGGATTTCAATTGGTCGTGACATTATACCACAGGAGGGGAGGAGGCTATTATGTCCATCAAGCCAGTACTGCCCGAATGTAAGAAAATCCCAGTACTGCCCCATTCCCCACTCTCTATCTGTTACCTTCCTTTCTGATATTTACTCGGTTCCCTTTTGAATTTGACAATAGAATCTCTCCTCCACTACCTCTGTGTTTTTATTAAATCATTATGTCGCTTTAGTTCTTTACCCAATCACTTCACTTTGTTAGTCACAAAGTGCTGGAGTAACTCAGCGGATCAGGCAGCATCTCTGGAGAACATGGATAAGTGACGTTTCGGGTCGTAGAAGGATCTCGACCTGAAACATTACCTATTCATATCCTCCTGTGGTGTTGCCTGACCGGTTGAGTTACTCCAGCACTTTGTGTTACCCATGCCTGTCCCATTTTAAACCTTTCCTATCTATGTACCTGTCCAAATGTATTTTACATGTTGTTATTGTACCTGCCTCAATTATTTGTTCCATATATCCACCACCCTCTGCATGAAGAAATTGCCTTCAGGTTCCTGTTTAGTCTTTCCCCTCTCACCTTAAACCTTTGCCCTCTAGTTTTTGACTTCCCTACCCTGGGAAAAAGAGTTTGGGCTTTCACCCTATGTATTTCCCTCATGATTTTATAGACATTTATAGACTTATCCAGAGGAGGTAGTCACAAAAAGCTGGAGTAACTCAGCGGGTCAGACAGTATCTCTGGAGTAAAGGAATAGGTGACGTGGTTCCCGAAATGCTGTCTGACTCACTGAGTTACTCCAGCTATTTGTGTCTATCTTTGGTTTAAACCAGCATCTGAAGTCCCTTCCTACACATACCAGAGAAGGTAGCTGAGTCGGGTAAAGTACCAAAATTTAAAAGTCACTTGGACATGTACATGGATAGGAAAGGTTTAGAGGAATATGAGCCAAATGCAGGCAAATGGGAATAGGTTAGATGGGGCATCTTGGCTGGATTGGACAAGTTGGGCTGTAGGGCCTATTCATATGTTCATAAGTTATACGAAACCGAAGTAGGCCATTTGGCCCACCAAGCCTACTCTCCTATTCAATCATGGCTGGTCCCCATAAACCCTGACACCATTATTAATCAAGAATCTGTCAATCTTTGCCTTAAAAGTACCCAATGACTTGGCCTCCACAGCCATCTGTTTAATGGTTTATGCAAATTTGGAAATCATGTCAAGTGTAGCCAAGTCAAGATCATTAATATTTGTTTAGGTGGCTTGAAGTATTAAAAGTGCCCCTTGATGAAATTCATCCACTTTTCCCTCCATTTGAAAGAATGACTGTTTATTGCTACTGCTTTCTGCTATTCACTAGTTTTCCCTCTATGCTTCTGCACACATTTTATACTGCGGCCCTCAATCAAATTCAGCATAAAACAACTCTCTTGTGTGTATTTATATTAAAAAAAAGTGCCAGAGTAACTCAGCAAATCAGGCAGCTTCTCTGGATGGGTAGATGACATTTCAGGTCGAGACTCTTCTTCAGAAAGGTCTCTTGTGTGTAAGTAGCTTTCTCTATGGTGCCGTGTGTAAAAGCACTGAGACAGTAATAGGACTGGCAGTGCACAGCTTTAAGTTAAATGATCTTGGCCAGACTTTCTTGCTGCATTCTTGTACAATGCACTAAGGTAGGAGGTCAGGGGAGTCGGCGAGGGTTCCCACAAATAAATCCTTGATCCTTGAAGGAGCAGGGGTGGCACTGGCGCAGCAGCAGAGTAGCTGCCTTACAGCAACCCAGCCTGAGACCCAGGTTCGATCCCGACTGTGGGTAGTGTGTCCATTAGGAGTTTGTACGTTTCTCCCTGTGACCGCGTGGGTTTTCTCTGGGTTCTCCGGTTTTACTCCTGCACTCCAAAGACGTACAGGTTTTAGGGTTAATTAGATTTTCTAAATTGTAATTTGTCCCGAGTGTGTAGGATAGTGCTAGTGTAGGGATTGATTGCTGGTTGGCGTAAACTCGGTGGGCCGAAGGGCCTGTTTCCGCACTGTATCTTAAGTAAAGTAAAGCCTGCTCTGTGCATGTTGAAAATTTTAAAAAGAACCACAGATGATGGATGGTCATCCAAAATGAAAACAGGAATCACTGTGGAAAACTCAGGAGACCTGTTACATCCCAGATTTCGAACATTACCAAAACATCACTGTATTATTAATACATTAATCAGACAGAAGCTTAAGTACAAACTTAATGACATTATTTTGCCTTATCAAATAAATTCCTTTAGTTCCACCTATTGTGCCCGCTCCCCACTCCTCTCCCCATCACTTCATTTTCTCCATTAGATAGACACAAAATTACTGGAGTAACTCAGCGGGTCAGGCAGCATCTCTGTCGGAAAAGGGTATGTGAAGTATCGGGTTGGCACACTTCTTCTGAAGAATGGTCCTGACCCGATACGTCACCCATCCTTTTTCTCCAGAGATGCTGCCTGACCCGCAGAGTCACTCCAGCACTTGGTGTCTATCTTCGGTCTATTCGAGCATCTGCAGTGCCTTTCAACTCACTTTCTCTGTTACTTGGTGTAGGAGCAAAATGGAAAGGCCACACAGAGTTGTTCAAATTAACGGGTGATTTATTAAACTGGTGCTTGTGCACCAGGAGGTCAGCCTCGGCTTCAAACACCAGTACTTCAAACACCAACTCTGTGTGGTCTTTCCATTTTGCTCCTACACTAGGACTAACGTTTCCTCTCTTTCGTGGTTCTGGTGAAGGGTCGTTTACCACAGGTGCCGCAGGCTGAATTTTTTCAGTGTGTTTTGTGACTGAATCTTAAATTAGGTTTGGGGTCAGGTGTGATACCCCTCAGTTCAGCTCACACCTGAATAACTGGGGTGGCTACTGGCCTTAATTTGCTAATCTCAGTAACATGCTGCAGACTCAGAAATGCAATAATGGCTCTCTACTCTTCCATTTCTTATATCCTATCTCTGATCGCTAGAGCTGCAACATTGGCCTTTATCAACAGAATATTATTTCCTGGAATTTTATCTGACTCCCCCCTTCCAAGAGATTCCCTTGAACCCAGATTTTTGAACATACTTTGGACACATTTTAGGTCATCTGCAATAGTATGATATTAGGTGTCAGGTTTTATTTAATTAGCGTTGTACAGTGTGGGATGGACCCTTCAGTCCAACTATTTGCCAATCAAAGTGCCAAATCTATGGAAGTGACATTTGTTCCAAATTCAAAGGGTTTCAAAGGTCTTTTACTGTCACATGTACCAATTAAGGTACAGTGATATGCAAATTACCATACAGCCATACGAAAAAAAACCAACAAGACGCACAACTACATACAGGTTAACATAAACATCCACCACAGTGGATTCCACATCCTCACTGTGTTGGAAGACAAAAATCCAATCTTTTCCTCTTTATTCACCTGCGGTCGGGGCAATCGAAGCTCCTGCATTGAGGCAGTTGAAGCTCCTGCGGCTTGGAGTTCCCATTGTTGGTCTCTAGCGACTGTGAGTTCTGTGATGTTAAGTCCGCAATCATCCACGGTTGGAGCTCCTTCGGTCTCCAGCAAAGGCCGTCAGTTCCTCGATGTTAGGCCACAGTGCGGACAGAGATACAATATGGAAAAAAAATCACATCTTCGTTGTGGTAAGAGATTCTCCGCTCCCCCTCCGCATAAAATATTCTCCGCTCCCCCTCCGCATAAAACCAGCTAAAGTATACTAAAAAACATACATTTAACACATGCTATTAAAACACAAAGAAGGAGGGGACAGACATACTGTTGGTGAGGCAGCCATTGCTGGCGCCACCCGGTGGAATACCAAATTGAGCACCAAGGAATGTTTAACCAATTTAAGATGTTCCGTCGATTTGTTGTTGTTGCAGTGTGGCCCAGCTTAAGTCACCACCTTCATGAGAGCAAGAGGAAAATATGGTATTGGTTGTTAAGGTCACGTGTAGGATAAATGTACAGTGGGAAAAACCTGGCTTTGCATGTCATCCGGGCAAGTTATACCATACAACAGTACAACCTGTGGTCCAAAAAAGAGAATGGAAACCGAGCACAGAATATAGTGTTACAGCTACAGAGAAATAGCAGATTATTTTTTTAAGTGTAAGGTTTGCAACAAGGTAGATTGGAAGATCGGAAGATCCCCCTTGGCACATGAGAGGTCCATTCAAGAGTCTGCTAACAAGGAAGAAGTTTCCTTGAATCTGGCGGTATACATTAATTTATTTTCAAAGTTTATGCATGTGTTTTTGTTTGGCAATACTTTCTAACAGATCAGGTTCATTTGGTTTGTAAAACAGCCACAAGCCAATGGTGAGCCTTTTGTTCTGCTTTTGTCCCGTGAGTCATTCCTTCATGAGTTTTAACAAAAAAAATATCTAAAGCTGCCATAGGCATTGCAACAGAAGATAAATGGAACAGTGTGGGAACTCTGCCTCCAAATCCACGTATGAAACAAACATGTATCAACAGGGGCATTAATAAATGCCAAGGGAAAATAAATTAAAAATTACCACGCTGTGAAATTTACCATGGAGTACAACCCTTTCATTCAAATTCTTGGTTGAAAAGTAAACACATTAACCCAACCTTAAGGAGTGAGTAAAACAGGAACCAACCTCGGAAATCATCACGCAAGCGATAGCTTGAAGGAAGAACTGTAGGATCTGCAAGAAAAAACTGAACCATAGAGAAAGAATTGCTCTCTGGCTTGTGCAGTCAATTTTTTTTTTTCTGAAAGAATGACAATTTTTAGCTGTTTGTGATACTTTTTTCAGAGCGTAGATAGCCTGGCTGATATTACAGTTCAATTCCGGATTGGGTGAATTTTGATCAGAGGCAGTGGAAAATCAACTGTTTTGATCCAAAGCTGAGAATTATTAGCAACTGACTGATTTGTGATTAGCAATTTTTGACGGTGGTGTTGACTGATCAAGGCAGGTGCTGCAAGTCATACTACGCGCAGTTTAAAATCAGCCCAAATCATTGTCTGTCCATTTCTCTTCACAGATGCTGGCTTGCCCACTGAGTTCCTACAGTACTTTATTTTCACTTGAGGTAGAAGGCAGCTGCCCACATAATTTGCCGGCCATAAAAAAAGTTTTGAAAAGCACAAGGTGTAATGTCTTCACTTTTAATGAGAGACCGTACTGTATGTTTTAATTGTGTTCTGGAGCAAAGACATTTGAAAAGAGACCTAACAGAAGTGAAAAAGCTTGCGGCAAGGTAAACTGCGAGAAGTGCTTCCATGAGAGGACACGGAACAGAGACCTAGTGAGAGAGGAAGGATGTGAGTGAAGGCACTTTATGCAGCAAACTTTGGTGATCTGGAACTCAGTGGAAACAGTCAGTCAGGGCTTTAAACAATAAATTGAATGAGCACTTGAAGGGAAATAATTCCCAGAAATTAGAAAAGGAAGAGTGTGAGTGGATTACTTCACGAGGAGCCTGTGTGGACTCTAGTCCTTCTGTGAATCTGATGCCATGCAGATTTATCACCATTCCTTTTGCAGAATTTCTGACAAACCATGATATTCAGTTTACTGAAAAGGGATGGACTTGTGGGAGGCTAGGTCAGTGCTCATGAGGAACAGAGAGGAGACGGCTGATTTATGGCAGTCACTTAGTTTGTACTGCAGTGATAGATTTTGCAAAGTGTATAAAGTGGAGATGCCATGGTATTGCGTTTTGAAACGGTAACTCAGGTAAATCTGTATTAGTTTAGTTTTAGTTTGTAGAGATACAGTGCGGAAACAGGCCCATTGGCCTACAAAGTCCGTTCCAACCAGTGATCCCCGCACACCAACACTATCGTATACACTAGGGACAATTTTACCAAACCAACTAGCAGACAAACCTGTAGGTCTTTGGAGAGTGGGAGGAAACCGGAGCACCTGGAGAAAACCCTCATAGGTCAAGGGGAGAATGTACAAATGCCATACAGACAGCACCTGTAGTCAGGATCGAACCTAGGTCCCTGGTGCTGTAAGGCAGCAATCTCCCACTGCACCACCGTGCCGCCCTATTTTTTGTTAAAATCCAAAATTGTTAACTTTGGTCTTCCCTCTCCAATGTTGCTGTGTATTTTGTAGCATGTAATTTAAAGGAAGTAGATAACTTTGGTCTGGCCAATAAGTTCCTATTCATTATTTCGAGTTGATTGTAGCAGTTTTACATCTCTGTCTGGTTGAATTGGCCGAATTCCATCTGGCTTTGTTCCCAAAACGGAGTTTTGTGAAACTGTTGGCACGCCCTCTTTTCACCTCTCACACAAGATGCACCCAACGATGAAACAGCAAAACATGTCAAGCATTTTGTCAGTGAGTTCACTATTCTGCACGATCTTTAACAGGTACAAAATAATTTATGGCATTTTATTTTATTCTTCAAAACTGGGTTTGCGTCATCAAATCATATGTCTGGAGGAACTAACGATGAGGGACAGTACTTTTGCTGGAGTTTGCAACAGTGGGAAGAGGTTTTAAAATTAATATTGATGCAAATGCACCTTCTAATATCAAATAGATTTAAATAGCGCAAACACCTTAGCTAATTTGTTATATTGTAACCCATCGAGCTAGTCATTTTTAGTTATTTTGAGACTAGAAAGATAAGAATCTGCAAGGAAGTTAACAAGAAACAAAATTAACGGCATAGGGTTATCTCTTGTTATGACTGATCACAGCCTTGTGATATTTGGTGTTGTAGTGTTTAGAACCCACTGTAGCTGAGATGACCAGCACTGGCAGCTAAAGCATTTGCGAATTTAAAACTTTGTAAGTTATAGAAGCAAAATTAGGACTCCGTCATTCAATCATGGCTAATCTATCATTTCCTCTCAACCCCATTCTCCTGCCTTCTCCCCTTACCCTGTGGCCGCTTGTGTGAGATGGTGTTTAGATTATTGTGTCCAGTCCTGGGCACCTTGTTATAGGAAATATATTGTCAAGCTTGAAACGGTTCAGAGAAGATTTACGAGGATGTTGCCTGCACTAGAGGGTGTGAGCTATAGGGAGAGGTTGAGTAGGCTGGGTTCCTATCCCTTGGAGGGCAGGAGGATGAGGGGTGATCTTATAGAGGTGTATAAAATCATGAGAGGAATTGATCAGGTAGATGCACAGAATCTCTTGTACATGGATAGGATAGCTTTGGAGGGATATGGACCAAGTGCTGGTAGGTGGGACTAGTGTAGCTGGGACATGTTGGCCGGTGTTGTCAAGTTGGTCCGTAGGGCCTATTTCCACACTGTATCACTCTATGACCCTTACTAATCAAGAATATGTCAATCTCAGCCTTAAGAATATCCATTGACTGGGCCTCCACAGCCGTCTGTGGCAATGAATTCCACAGACACCTCACTTTCACCTCCATCTCCTTTTTAAAGGTAGATCCTTTCAGTTTAGCGTGGAAGCAGGCCTTTCGGCCCACTGAGCCCGCGCTGATCAGCAATCCCCATATACTAACACTATTCTACACAAGAGGAGGAATTTACTTTTTTACCAAACCAATTTGCCCACATGTGTACGCCTTTGGAGTGTGGGAGGAAACTGGAGATTACTTAGAAAATCTCTGGCGCTGTAAGGCAGTACCTCTACTGTTGCGCTATCTCAGTTTAGTGCCACTGTGCACCATGCACTGATATTCCATGGTTTCTTGAACACCTTCGATTCAAAGGTTAAGGCCTCTAGTCTTAGACTCTCCCACTAGAAAGATCACTTTAAGAACTAGAAACGGAATATTTTTGAGGTGGAGTTTGATAACTTCTTGATTAGTATGGGAACATGAACTTATGAGATCACTTATATTGTTTTTGAAGGATTATAGAGGGTAAAAGATCCAACTATCAGGGCTGCAACTCAGTTTGGGTTAGTTTATTGATTAGATACATGATACAGGGGAGACAGTAAAATGCTTATTCTGCATGTTACCCAGTCAAATGAAACTGCATGAGTACAATGGATCCCGTGGAACAGCAGGCAGAGAGTCTCCAAATTCCGGTGCCATCTCGCAACTTCCAAGTCTCTGTAAATTCCGACCTTTGCCTAAAAAGATATCCAAATCTTATATTTCTCATTTTATGGTGGCACAGGATCAATGAAGTAAGAGTGGATTGGCCTAGTGCAATGACATCATGCCCATCTACCAGTGCCCACTGCAACTGCTGTAGGCAGAGTTTGATTCATTAGCTCACCCGTCTGCTGTCGAACCTCTTGCGGCTGCCACCGCCAACCCATAGACTAGAGACCACCGCAAACGTGCCACCCGTTCCCTCCAGTGGCTGCCCCTCCAGGTCCGTGCACCAAGCTCTCCGTGCATTGCTTCCTGAGTCCATCCTGGAACTTTCAGGCACTTTCCAAGGGCACGGGCGATGAGTTCATGCACTGTTCTCAGCCGCCGACTTTCTCCTTCACCTCCCACCAACTCTGTTTTGGAGAAGAACTTGAAGGAAAAGGATGAGCTTTGAGAGAAATAGTATAAGAATGTTGACAATGACAAGGACAATTCTGGCACATTGCCTCCCTTTGGTGCAACACCTGAGTGTAAAATTACACATAAGAAGGTAGCATCGAGTGTGGAGCTGTTTTAGAGAAATATGGCATTTCGAATGTCATGGGTTTTCTCTATCAAAAGTATCATTGAAAGTATTAATGCATTGATAAATATATTGGGAGACCTGGGAGTGTCTCAGTGTGCGTGATTAACACCTCAAGATTAGCTATCATAATAACTTGCTTTATAAACCTAAAGAACACAAATTATAATACAATAAGACTTGGATCCCAATAAATTTAGAGTTTAGTTTTGAGATACAACGATGAAACAGGCCCTTTGGCCCACTGAGTTCGCACCAAACACCGTTCACTGGTTCTATCCCACAAATCTGGACAATTAACAGAAGCCAATTAACTTACAAAGCTGCACATCTATGTGATGTGGGAGGAAACCGGAGCACCCAGAAAAAACCCACGCACAGGGAGGTCAATCAAACTCCATACAGTCACCTCCTGTAGTCAGGTTCAACCCAGGTTTCTGTCGATGTGAGGCAGCATCTCCACCATTGCACCACTGTGCTTCCCAAATGGTAACAATTGGTCACACTGATCCTTTAGCTGCGGTCAAAAGAAAACAAATGCATGGAACCATCAGGCTTTGAAAGAAACTTGTAAAATTTTTATTAGAAGTAAATACATATTAAGAAGAAATAATATAAAATCGAAAAAAAAGAAACATATTATTCGTCACATACCTTAATATTTTTAAAATTTACAGTCATTCTTATTTATACTTCTATATTTTTTATTATTTTATAACAGTAGGAAGTAAAGAGAAATAATAAAAATAAATAAGATAGAAATAAAAAATCGATAAAATGAGTGGAGTATTAAGCAAGATATGCTTCATTGGAGATATATTCGTGGTCTATTGTATATAATTCTTCATCTATTCCTTCATTCAGGCTTCAGTCAGGGCCTCGAACCGGACCACCTTAACCCTTTAAGTATTCAATAAATGGAGACCATATTCCTCTGAATTGATCTAGCCTGTCCAATAGGACAAGTCTTAATCTTTCCAGGTGAAGTGTCTCCGACATTTCTGTAATCCACATTTTGATTGTGGGGGATGTGGGACCTTTCCAAAATCTTAGCATTAGTTTTTTACCAATTATTAAACTATAACCAATAAAAATTATTTGCTGTGTTGTTAGTAGCTGATCCGTTTCTAATATTCCTAATATGATTAATTTTGAGTCTGGAGTTAAATTTGCATTAACTACATTCGAGAGATTATCTTAAAAATTTCTATCCAAAAATGAGTAATTTTTGTACATTTTGTGAATGAATGCGTTAGATTAGCTTCTAACTGCTGACATTTATCACACATAGCAGAAACATTTGAAAAAATTCTGTTTGATTTGGATTTTGAGAAGTGTAATCTATGTAAAACGTTAAATTGTATCAAGGAGTGTTTGGCATTTAATGAGCAGTGGTGTATATGTTGTAAACTTTCATTCCATACTTCTACACTAATTGTTTGACCTAATTCGTTTTCGCTTGTCCATATTGTTCTGTGTTTGGTAAATCATTTCCCAGTAAGATATTATAAATATATGATATTAATTTTTCTGTATTCGGATGTTTATTTAGACATTCATCTAAAATTTCTGTCTTTCTATTCCTAAAATCTGGTGTGTTTGATTTAACATAATCTCTAATTTGTAAATATCTAAAGTACTCTTTTGAGTGTAATCCGTAATTTTGTTGTAATTCCTGAAATTAAAGAAATAAACTTTCCCTGTAGAGATCACCCATCTTATTTATTCCATAGTTCTTCCATTTAAAAACACCATTATCCATCAATGAAGGTTTAAAAGTAATGTTGTTTACAATTGGAAGAGCCAGTGGTATACTCTCTAATTTTAATGTTTTCTTTAAATGTTTCCAAATACGTATACCACTTTCTATTATTGGGTTTCCTCTATAAATTTTCTTATATATTTTAGTATTAGCAAATATACTTTTCCATTTTTAACCAGTTTGGTTGTTTATCTACTTCTTCCAACCAAAAATTCATATTTTTTATATTTACTGCCCAGTAATAAAACATAAAATTAGGCAATGCAAAACCTCCATTTTTGATTTACATAGATGTTTTTTAATTATTCTATGGTTCTTATAATCCCAAATAAAATTGGTAACTATAGAGTCCACTTTAAAAAAAAATTTTAGGAAGATAAATCAACGGGTATAATAATTGTGGAAGAAAAATCATTTTTATCGTATTAATTTTACCTAGCATTGAAATGGGTAATGTTTTCCAATATAGGATATTCTTAAGTAGTTTATTCAATAGGGTTGGAAATTAGATTTAAATAAAGAATCATATCTTTTTGTTACATAAATTATTTGATTGTTTCATTTGCTATCATTTCCCATTATTGGCATAAGTTCACTTTTATTCCAATTAATTCTATATCCTGAAAACAATCCAAATTGAGTTATTAAATCTAATAAGTTAGGATACAGCTTTGAAAGAAACTGATTATGTCATGGAAGACCTCATGGACTGTGGTGCTTTGGCATGAAATAAATTAAACTTGTCAACATTTGACCTCCAGTGACATTGTGACCAGTTTTGACTTGCAGTTGGATATGGCTGTCCATCCTAGTGAATAGATGTAAAGAGGCACATTGGAAATTTAGCAAAAATGTCTTCTTAAAAAGAAACATTAATATGTGATATCATTGGAGAAAATGATTAATAAGATCCTTTCAGAATCCATGTAGAGCAGCAGTCAATTGACAACAGTCTCCTTGTGCACTTTCCCTCAGGCTAAAATGAAACTGGGGTTGTGGTGAGGGCAGATTTGTTGATATCTGGGAGAGAGAGATCAGCATTAATTCTTCTAAATTTATGGAAAGAGATAGTTAAGTTATAAAGAGGTTTTCAAAGAAGATGCACATCTTCTTAGATGAACAACTGCTTTAATTCGGATTAAATCAGAAAAGCATTATCCAGAGACATAAACCAAAACTTATGAAAATTAAACTTAACAACTATATAGGGAATAATTTAGTTATTGGTTATGCAGATTTTTTTTTTTAAATCGATAAAAAATATCAAGGACATTGAAAATGAAGCTTGTCAATATAGTCAAAAACGCAAAGTGGGTTAGGCAGCATCTCTGTAGAATCTGGATAGATGACATTCCAGGTTTGGACACTAATCCCAAAACATTGCCTATCTAAGTTATCCACAGATGTTGCCCGACCCACTGAGTTAATCCATTACTTGCACAAGATTTTGCCATCTGCACATCCTTGTGTCTGCTTGCAACTATAGTGGTAGAAATGCCTTGGGTCGAACAGTCTTTATACGTGCACAACTTGTGTTCGTGCTTACCACATTACATGGGATGCAACAAACCAGGTAGGAATCTTGGTTTCATAAACAAGAGGCAGGGAGCATATTAGCAGGGAGTTTATGCTGAACCTTTACAATTTGACAGAGGATTATTATTTGCAATTATGGTCACCAACCTGAGGACATTGTGAAGGATACAGTGTGGTTACAAGAGGGATTTACTGGAATAGTTCCAGAGATGAGGATCTTTGGTCATGAGGTGAGGCTGGAGAAGCTGGAGTTGTTTTCCTTGAAGAAAAGGTGAAGAGTTTATACAGACATATGGAAGTTCACAGCTAGTTTAGATTGGATACACAGCAAGAGATGCCTCATTAGCAGGTGATTCAGAGGTTAGATGACATTCAATGATTTAATGATACTTTATTATCACATGTACCTAGATACAGTGATAATTGTAGTTTAATAAATGTGGTAATATTGGTCCATCTAACTATTCTTGATGGTTGTGTGTGTCTCTTCCCCTCCCCCCTCCCCCCTCCCCCCCCCCCCCCCCCCCCCCCCCCCCGATTAATACATCCTCCACCAGCCTTACAGTTCCTTAAAATAACAGTGCTTCTGCATTTCTGGTCTCTTCTAAAATTCTTATTTGCAGCAGCTCAGTAGGTCTTCTTCTTCTTTCATGTGGCGTGCATAGCCTAAAGTTGTAGGACAACTTGTTCTATTTGATCTTCTGTTTGTGCGCGTCGAGTTGATTGCATTACTCGAAACAGGGCGGACCACGTCAAGGTTGCAATCTTCCACCCCAAACAGTAGGTCTGTAAACTGTACTCAATAGATAACTTTATTTTGGTTGTTGTTTGATAATGTTAACCCCCCCCCCCCCCCCCCAATATTAGTGCAAAACAGAACAAAAGCCTCAAATCCCCAGTGCATCCAAGAAAGTTGTTGTTCAAAGTTCAATTGGTGTTTGTATTTTTGTTCAATAGTTCAATTGCTGCTGGAAAGAAGCTGTTTCTGAACCAGGAGGTTTTCAGACCCCTGGACCTTCTTCACAATGGCAGGAGTGATATGAGAGTGTAGCCAAGATGGTGTGAGTCCTTGATAATGTTGGCTGCATCATTTAAGGTACTGCTTCGTATAGTCAAGTCGTCAAGTTTATTCGTCAAATACACATACGAGATGTGCAGTGAAATGAAAAGTGGCAATGCTCGTGGACTTTGTGCAAAAAACAAACAAACAAACAAACTGCAAACAGAATGGAACAGAATCGCATATTTTACTTCGGAGTCACATGAGTGACTACGTGAAGAAGCCCGCCTGGCGCTAGAACGGCATTACGTCGACGCTGACGGCTGAAGCAAGAGCTGCAGAGCGCAGCTCCTCACAGCGGTCGGAACGGACCCGCAGGTAAGTGCAAGGAAAGAGGGGACGTTCTGGGAAAAAAGACGCTACGCTGGTAGAACCAGCAAAAGCGAAAGTAAAATCAGAGTCACACTGGCGTAATGATTTAGCCAGATAATAAAAAAGGAAAAATTGAGAAGTCTCAAAGAAAAATTTCACTGGTAAAAAGATCGTCCCGGGGTGAAGCTAAAGAGTCGGGACAAGAGTTTAGTGCAGATCCGGTTCCAATACCGGTGGCCGTTGATTTACCCGTTAGTGAGACCATAATTTCTCCAGAAATACAAACCACGGAGGAAAATGTTCCTTGAAAAAGCAAAAAGAAATCCGTGAGGCCCGTGGTTTCTGATAATGACTCTGATAATGAAAGTCCTCCGGATAATAAAACTATATGGCTTAAAATGGGGCATATGGAGAAAGTACTCAGAATATAATGAAACAAGGGTCACAGTACCCAGAAGTTTCCCAAAATGACCCTGAGGGGTTTGAATATCCAGAATATGGCTATGTGCCAAATTGGGAATTTGAAACTCCAGACCCAGGATTAAGGGCGGAGGAAGTCTCATTGGATATAATTCCAAGTGTATCAGGGCTGCAAAGGTCAGACCCTGCAAGTGGTGATGTGGATTATGAGTGCACACCACGAATAAAAAAGAAAAGGCCAGATGTGCCTGATGTGGCAAAAGAATTTGCTATACCGGAAGGAAGTGGTGAGGCTATGGAAGAAAACCTAGCTGTCAATATTAACTATATGGTATCTCACCAACTTCAAGATTCTGTGATGGTTGAAACAGCAGAATTATATAAAACACCGGATAATTGCACCTCATTGAAGGTACCTACGGTTAATCCGTCTATATGGACGCCTATGTCTCCAGGCATGAGAGGACAAGAAATAAGATTTCAAGGAATCCTCAAACTGATTTCAGCTGCCATTACTGCCTTTGGAAGGCAAATGGAAGGCGTCGGAAATGGTTAAAATCCAAAAAGATACTTTGGGCTTATTGTGCAATTCCTTCTATGAAATTAATTGTATGAGGAAAATTGCGATTCGGCCCATATTTCATCCAAGATTTGCAGGTCTGTGTCGATCAAGTGGTGTTCAAGCTCCTGGTTATCTGTTTGGAGAGAACCTGCCTAAACAAATAAGAGAAATGGATGAAGAGGCTAAATCTATTAGCCACATGAGACCTTTCGTTTTTGGACAAAAAAGGTATTTTTCGTCAAGAAGGGGATTTGATTTTGGAAACAGAGGCAAGAATATGATAAGAAAATATTACCATCCGACACAGCCTAATGTTCACCCGTATACGGGGAGAAGGAGACCGCCACGTTCATATGGGGAGGTACAAAAAATTTATTCAATTCCTAAAGAAACTGTGGACGAATCTCCAGTTGGAGGGAGATTACAAATGTTTTATGATGAGTGGCTTGCCATCACATCTGATCGGTTTATTTTACAAACAGTTTCAGGAGCTATTATAACATTTAAAGAAGGTGTTAACTCTCCGGTACAAAATAAACCTGCTTATGGTTTTATGTTTTCTGCAATTGAAGAGGCAGAGATTAATGTGGAAATTGACAAATTGTTTAAAAAAGGTGTTATTGAAAAAACTGTTGAACATGAACATCAATTTGTGTCAAATATATTTCCAAGAAGTAAAAAAAGATGGTGGTTGCAGAATTATTCTGGACCTTACAAATTTTAATACATTTGTCGAGTATAAACATTTTAAGATGGAAACATTCAATACTACAAGACATTTGATGTCAGCAGGTTGTTATATGGCCACAATTGATTTAAAGGACGCGTACTATTCAGTACCGATACACCAATTTTTTCGAAGATATTTAAAATTTAATTGGCTGGGACAGCTGTGGCAATTTAAAGCTTTACCAAATGGGTTAAGTTCAGCTCCCAGGCTCTTTACAAAGCTGTTGAAACCAGTTTTAGCACAATTAAGAGCACAAAAGCACATCGTTATGGCTTATCTGGATGACATTTTAATCATCAATTGTAATCAGGAATCAGCTGAAAAATCAGTTTCAGCAACTAAAACCTTGTTTTTAGAAATTAGGATTCTTGATTCATCCAATTAAATCCCAGCTGCAGCCAACACAGTCAATGAACTATTTGGGGTTTGTGATCAACTCAGTTACTATGTTAGTAACTTTGCCAACAGATACGATTGATGATATTATAATGACCTACAGGGGTCTTACGCACAAACCTTATCCCTCCATCCAGGAAGTAGCAAAGGTTATTGGGAAATTAGTAGCAGCATTTCCTGCAGTGGAATTTGGTCCATTACATTACCAAAACCTGCAAAGAGATAAAATAAAAGCTCTAAAAAAGAGAGCAGGCCATTTTGATAGGCCTATGCAATTAACAAAAAATGCCTTATTGGAATTGCAATGGTGGATTGAAAATGTCCCACAAGCTGCTAAAAACATTGTGATACCAACAGCCTGAAGTAATTTTACAAACAGATGCTAGTGCTCTTGGATGGGGAGCGACAGATTCATTTACCAGCTGTGGGGGCAGATGGACTGTCCAAGAGGAAATGTTTCTCCAAACATATGGTATTAACTATGTAGAGTTATTGGGGGCATTTTATGGATTAAAAGCCTATTGTTCTAAAAAAAAGAATCTGCATGTACTATTACAATTAGACAATACAACAGCTGTTGCATATATTAATCACATGGGGGGAGTCAGATCAGTATCATGTGATTGTCTGGTCAATCAGATATGGCAGTGGTGTATTGAGCACCAAATTTGGATTTCGGCTAATTATATCCCAGGTAAATACAATGTGGTGGCAGACAATAGATCAAGGGTGTTTAAAGATAACACAGAATGGATGTTGAACCCAGTAATTTTCAGTAAAATTGTGATTCAATATGGGTTACCAGACATTGATCTATTTGCATCAAGATTAAATCATCAATTACCTAAATATGTGTCTTGGGAACCAGATCCAGGTGCAGTAGCAGTAGATGCTTTTTCACTGCATTGGGGGTATATGTTCTTTTATGCTTTTCCACCATTTGCTCTGGTTCAGCAATGTCTGAAGAAAATAGAACAAGATTCTGCCACGGGATTATTGGTGATTCCAAATTGGCCGACACAACCATGGTTCCCATTAATCTTAAACATGATTAAAGAACCATATATGTCAATTCCTAGCAGCAGTGATTTGTTAATAAAACCGGTGACCAAAGAAATTCATCCATTACATGCTTATATGAATTTGTTAATCTGCAGGTTTTGACCAGACCACTACAAGAGCTTGGATTGTCGGATAGGACTATGGATATTATAGTCGCATCATGGCGAGATAGCACCCAGAGACAATATATGACACATATAAAGAAATGGGAAAAATTTTGTAGACAATCAAATATATCCTATCATACTGTGAACATTGCAAACATATTGGAGTTCCTTGCCGAGCTGCATTTTGAACAGCACTTAAGTTATAGTGCTATTAATAGTGCACGTAGTGCATTGTCATCCTGTTTGGGACAAATCTCTGATCAGAAATCAATTGGATCACATCCATTAATATCGAGATTTATGAAAGGAATCTTTAACAAAAATCCACCCAAACCAAGATATACAGAAATTTGGGATGTCAGCATTGTACTTACTCTACTCAGGCAATGGACTCCAATCGAAGTTTTATCATTGGAAAAGTTAACATTTAAATTAGTAATGTTAATGGCATTGGTTTCAGCTCAAAGGGTGCAAACATTACAATTGCTATGTTTAGACTGTATGCATGTGGCTACAGATAACATTGTGTTTTATGTTTACGATCTGATCAAACAAAGCAGACCAGGAAGAACTGGAGCAAAGGTAACGTTTCAAGCTTATCCTATTGATCCAACATTGTGTGTAGTTAAACATTTGAACCAATATATAAAAATTACCAAAACTCTTCGAGGTAATGAAAAAACATTAATGATTACGCATAAGAAACCACACACAAAAGCTTCAGTGCAAACAATTTCGAGGTGGTTAAAACAGGTGTTACTTTTAGCAGGAGTAGACACTGATGTGTTCAAATCTCACTCCACCAGGGCAGCAGCTACGTCCGCGACGAAGTTACAGGACGTACCACTCGAACATATTTTAGAAACCGCAGGGTGTCGTAAAGAAGAAACTTTTTCAAAGTTCTACAATAAACCTGTTCACACAATGACAGGCTTTGGACACGCGGTGTTGGGTTCACTATAATCACCTGCTTTATTTCACTATCAATTGATATTATTGATTATGTTATCACTTATATCTTTTATCACTTTGTAATGGTTTTCCCCAGATGTAAAAAAGGGGTTATTATATGTTATTTTATCATTAAAAGATTTATGGAAAGAACTGAAACTGGTCTGGTAAAAGGTTTTTACTCATGTATGTGTTGACCTAGCCAGACTGTCGTATGGAAGAATTCTACGACATGGAAAACACAGAAGCTTCAAAATCTTCACGTAGTCACTCACGTGACTCCGAAGTAAAATAGTAAGATTAAACGAGAACTTACCAGTTTGAAGTTTGATCTTTATTTTATGAGTAACGATGAGGGATTACGTGCCCTCCACTCCCCACCCTCATAAAATAAATGATCATCTGGTAGTTCTAAATCTATGAGAAGCCTTACTATCTTACTCCGGCTGTTATGTTCTGTGTTTTTCATGCCGCTGCTTTGAAGTATGCCGTTCTAGCGCCAGGCGGGGCTTCTTCACGTAATCCCTCATCGTTACTCCTCATAAAATAAAGATCAAACTTCAAACTGGTAAGTTCTCGTTTAATCTTACTATTATTTTACATATTACATATTGTGGGAGGAAGGAAAAAGGAAAAAATAACAGCAATTTTAAAAAAAAGCAGTAGAATGGTACGGTAAAGTTAGTCCCTGGTGAGATAGGAGTTTACAGTCCGAATGGCCTCTAGGAAGAAACTCCTTCTCAACCTCTCCATTCTCACAGCATGGCAACGGAGGCGTTTGCCTGACCGTAGCAGCTGGAACAGTCCCTTGCAGGGGTGGAAGGGGTCTTCCATGATCTTATTGGCTCTGGAGTTACACCTTCTGATGTTTAGTTCCTGCAGAGGGGCGAGTGAAGTTCCCATAGTGCGTTCGGCCGAACGCACTACTCTCTGCAGAGCCTTCTTGTCCTGGGCAGAGCAGTTCCCAAACCAAATCGTGATATTTCCGGACAAGATGTTTTCCACAGCCGCTGAGTAGAAGCACTGGAGGATCCTCAGAGACACTCTGAATTTCCTCCATTGCCTGAGGTGGTAAAGGCGCTGTCTTGCCTTACTCATGAGTGCTGCAGCGTGTGATGTCCATGTCATATCCTCAGAGATGTGGACTCCCAGGTATTTAAAACAGCTCACCTTTTCCACAGTATCCCCATTTATCCTCAATGATGTAGTGTGTATGTCCTATGATGATGTGCCCTCCTAAAGTCCACGATCAGCTCTTTAGTTTTTTAGATGTTCAAGACGAGGCTGTTGTCTCGACACTAGAGTGCTAGATCAGCCACCTCCTCCCGGTAGGCCTTCTCATCGTTGTCTGAGATCAGGCCCACCACCACAGTGTTATCAGCAAGCTTGATTATCGAGTTCGAGCTGAACCTAGCCACGCAGTCATGTGTGTGTGTAACTTTCTCATTGTTTCTCCATGGAAGCATTTTTATCTGGTTACTGCTTAGTATAATCTGCTTAATGTTGGTTCATGATTAACGGATATGGAAACTTCCTAACTTGGATTGAAGGGTGGAGGTGTAGCAAAGGGAATTGATATTTCATGTTCATAATGGGTATCATTCTAAGTTTGTGCCAGAGCTCTATTCACCACTATAGATCCTTTTGATGGTGGGAGGTATGTGCCCATGATGGGCTGAGCAGTATTCACCCTATTAGTAATCTACTTTGCACCTGGGAGTTTGAGTTGCCAAACCAGTCCATGATACAACCAGTTGATAAGCTCTTAACTGTACTTCTGTAGAAATTCAAGAGTGTGTTTGTTGACGCACCAAATCTCTTCAATCTTCTAAGGAAGTGGAGATGTTGATATGCTTGCTTTATGATTGCATCAGTGTGCTGGGTCCAGGACAGTTCCTCAGAGATATGCACACCCAGGAACTTGAGTTTTTTGACTCTCTCCGCCACCAACCTGTCGATGAAGACAGGTTTGTGGATCCTCGACCATTCCTGTTACAAATTCAACAACCATCTTCTTGGTACTACTGACGTTGAGAACAACGTTATGTTCTGGCACTATTCCATCAGACGGTTGATCTCCATCTTATACTCTAACTCGTGACCCGTAATTTGTCCGACAATAGAGGTGCCGTCGGCAAATTTAAAGATGGAGTTGGAACTGTGTCTGGCTTCATAGTCATGGGTATAGAGTGAACAGAGCAGGGAGCTGAGCACACAGCCTTGAGGTTCCCTTGTGCTGATGGTTATTGAGGTGGAAGTGTTGCCAATTTGTACCGATTGCTCTGGTGATGTGTTTTATGAGTGTTTCAGCAATGTAGCCTCCCTGCTTTGGTACTGTTTGCTTTGAAAACTGAAATTACTTCCCTGAATCTCTCCTCTTTTAAGAGACCACTTTAAAGTTAATTCGAGACATACCGAGTCCATGCCGACCGGCGATCCCTGTACACTAGCACTACCCTACGCATTAGAGACAATTTACAATCTTTACCAAAGCCAATTAACCTGCAATGCATACGTCTTTGGAGTGTGGGATCAGTGGAAAACCCAATTGGTCATGAGGAAAACGTACAAACTCCGTATGGACAGCACCTGTAATCAGGATCGGACTCTGTAAGGCAGCAACTGTATCGCTATGCCACCGTGCCACCCCCCTAATGCTCAAGGGAATTTTACACCACCTACTCTAATACAATGTGATGACTTATTTGTTTGATAGAAATACTGTGAAGCAGTTTGTAACATTTTGCGTGCTATACAAATTTTTGTGTCGATTTTGTTCTGCTGCCAAAGGCTCTGGAATTCTGTGATGTTATTCAAACTCATCGGTAGAAATAATGGCATGCAATCACTCCTAAAAACACTTTATTTTACACGTATGAATAGATGGTAGTGAATACATTGGCCTTTGAACACATTACCTCAGTTCATTCCACCAAGTGCTCGGCAATGAAAAGGGAAGTTAGTCTTAAGGCCTAGGAAGTGACAGAGAAACCTGCTTTTTAAAACAAAATAGGCCATTTCTTTACGTGGGTCTTTACAGCTTCCCACTTGATTGTTGTGTTGAAAACTTTCTCATTGTTTCTCCATGGAAACATTTTTATCTGTCACTGCTTAGTATAACCTGCTTAATGTTGGTTCATGATTAACGGATATGGAAACTTCCTAACTTGGATTGAAGGGTGGAGGTGTAGCAAAGGGAATTGATATTTCATGTTCATAATGGGTATCATTCTAAGTTTGTGCCAGAGCTCTATTGTTGAGTTGCAGTAAAAGGGACATTACCACATCTCAAAGGAGTGACAAAAGAGACTGCTGATAATGGAATCCTGAGCATCAGTCCCCAGCTCTAATCACCATATTGCCGATGGCTGTGTAGCCAGACACAGAGCCAAATCCCTCTTTAAATTCACTGACAACAACTCAGCTGTTGGATGAAAAACAGGTAACGATGACTCAGAGTTCAGGAGGGAGATGGACAATCTGATTAAATGGTGCCAGAAAAGAATCTTGCTCTCAACATTAGCCAGACCAATGAGCTGATCGTTGACTTCAGGAAGGGAAAGACGAGAATCATAGAATCTATATTAATTATGTTAATTAATCATAGGATCAGAATTAGGCCATTGGGCCCCATTGTGTCTACTCCACCATTAATTCCTGGCTGATCTACCTTTCCCTCTCAACCCAATTCTCCTGCCTTCTCCCTATGACCCTTGACACCTTTACTAATTAACAATCTGTTAATCTCCGCCTTAAAAATACTCAATGACATGGCCTCCACAGCCGTTCGTGGTGACGCAGTGGCGCAACACTAGAGTTGCTGCCTTGCAGTGCCAGAGACCTAGGTTCGATCCTGACTACAGGTGCTGTCTGTATGATATTTGTACGTTCTCCCTGTGACTGCCTGGGTTTTCACTGGGTATTATGCTTTCCCAGACTCTTCAATCCTCTCCCTCTAGCTTAGGTCCTCGAGTCCTTGTAATCTCCTTGTGAATCTTCTCTGCACCCTTTCTAGCTTGACACCATCTTTCCTACATTATAGTGACAAAAACTGAACACAATATGTATCCCAACATTTAAGAAATGGTTAGACAGATACATGGATAGCACAGGTTTGGAGGGATATGCACCAAACATAGGAAGTGGGACCAGTGTAACTGGGACGTGTTGGCCAGTGGGTACATTGGACCAAAGGGCCTGTTTCCAAACTGTTTCACTCTATGACTATGACAATACTCTAAATGAGGCCTCACCAATGTCTTGCATAACTGCAACCTGACGTTCCAAATACTATACTCAATACTTTACACGTCGAAGGCCAATGCTCCAAAAGCCTTTTTGACCATCCTATCTTCCTGTGACACAACCTTCAAGGAAAGTTAAACTGAGGAACTGTGGAAGTGCTTGTTAACTGTTTAGAGAGCTTTACTCACCATAATTCATGCAGTTAATTATGCAGCTAATTATGCAGATATGTGCTAACATACAACAAAGCAACAGAATAAAACATTACTCTGTGAATGGTGTTTACTCGTTGAGCTTCATGTAAATAAGGAATTTAATTGCACCCATTGCAACCTATAGCAATAAACTAATCTAATGGATAAGCTGGTTTGGATTTCTTAGATTGTTATTGGGTCTGCTTTGGTTTGGGTTGGGCTTCTTAAATTAATTACCACCTGAGCAAGGAATCCTAAATCACTACACCACAATCTTTTGGATTTTGAAGCGGGTGGCACAGCTGGTAGACCTGCTGCCTCACAGCACCAGTGATATGTGTTCGATTCTGACCTCCAGTGCTGTTTCTGTAGAGTTTGCATTTTCTCCCCGAGTTTTCTATGGGTGCTCAGGTTTCTTCCATATTCCAGAGATGTGTGGGTTTATAGGTTAATTGATCTCTGTAAATTGCCCCTAGTGTGTAGGGAGTGGATGTGGGGATAACATAGAACTAATGTGTACAAAGGAACTAACATGCTGGCTTATACCGAAATTAGACACAAAATGCTGGAGTAACTCAGCGGGGCAGGCAGCATCTTTGGAGAAAAGGTATCGGCAAAGTTTTGGGTTAGGATCCTTCCTCAGTCCCAACCCGAAATATCATCCATCTTTTTCTCCAGAGATGCGGCCTGACCCGCTGAGTTATTCCAGCACTTTTTGTCTATCTTCAGTATAGAACTAGTGTGATTGATGGTCTGCGTCGATTTGGTGGGCCGAAAAGCCTGTTTCCATGTTGTATCTGTAAACTAAACACTAAACATACAAATGAATGGCAACATCATCTCAATCTTGATTTCTTTGTTACGGTTCAGTGCTATGCATTCATGCACCCCACAAGGTTTTGATGCAGCTGCCAAAAGCTAAAACAGAATGTGTACAACTGGTTGCTCTTATGTTTATTGCATTACTTCACAGAGGGAGCATTGCTATGCCAGATATGCCAAAACATTTCATCACTGTTATTAGATTGATTTCCTTTTGGGCAGGAAGTTCCTTTTAACAACTGCAAAAGAGAATAAATTAATATGAAAGCTATTTCTGTTGGCCAGTGTTGCAATTTCTAAAAACAGACTTGGATCTTGGAATTTTCACAGCCCTGATTGTCAGTTGGATTAAGTTCATAACCTCTAGGAGCAGAATTGGGCCATTCGGCCCATCAAGTCTACTCTGCAATTCAATCATGTCTGACCTATCTTTCCCTCTCAACTCCATTCTCCTGCCTACTCCCCATAACCCCTGACACCCGTACTAATCAACTTTCGATTAATTTTGATTAGTATTACATGTTTCATAGCTCATAAGTCCGAGAAGCAGAATTAGGGCATTCGGCCCATCAAGTCTACTTCGCCATTCAATCAAGGTTGATCTATCTTTCCCTTTCAACCCCGTTCTCCGGCCTTCACCGCATAACCCCTGACACCCTTACTAATCAAATTTATTCCATGATAACTTTTACAATAATAAAGTTTAATAACGTTTATTTTATAAAGCAAATTGAAAACTAATGTGCATCTGCAAAGCTGTACATTTATGTTGCACTGTTCTCATCCTTATCAGACAATCCCAAAATACTGTATGGCCACTGAGTTTCTTTTTGAAGTATATTTACTGTAAAATTATGGAAGAGATTAATGCAATATGATATTATCTTATCAACTTATCAGTGCAGAATTACTTGTCTATTGTTGTTAAACCAGTCACTTTTGTGTTGGCTGGGTTGTGTCATCGAGTTGTTCTGCAGCATTTCTCATTATTTCAGTTGGGAAGGCCTGTCAAGACAAGCCACATTTTTATTACAAAACATTGAAAGCAACAAAGATGACACATCAACTGCAGTGTTGTAATACAGTCGGTGAAGAGTGGTTCAACAGGTTGAGTTGCAGTTCCTATTTAACAACCTCTTCCATTTTTCTCGCTGTGATATTACTAAAGACAGAATAGTCACGTTTACACCTTCACCAAAACGTTGATTCAGGTTGACTCACCGAGATCAAAGTATTTTTGAATTGCAGTGTCTATTGTTTGTGTTAGCACGATTGATATATAGAAAAACATCCATTTATTTGTGTTCAAAGTACTGATTAAATCCAGGGTAGGTCTTTGCAACTCGAGGCTGTTTGTCCATTCAACGATATCATGCTTTTTTGTTGCCACCTCTATTTTGCTGACTGATGCCAAACACCTTTGTCTACCTTAATCGAAAAATCTTTGCTCTCAAACCTGAATATACTCAACAGTTGAGTGGTCAAGGACTTTAGGCTGGAGAATTCCAAAGTTTCCATTCCATCTAGGTGAAGAAATATCTTTGAATCTCAGTACTTTGTGGCAATTGCTAGCCTGAGACAATGTCTTTCACTTCTTTACGTACACCTCCTCCCTCGACTCCATTTAAAGACCCCAACAGTCTTTTCATGTGAGGCATAGGTTCACTTGCACCTCCTCCAATCTCATCTACTGTATCCGCTGTTCCAGGTGTGGACGCCTATATATCGGCGAGACCAAGCGCAGGCTCGGTGATCGTTTCCCTGAACTCCTCCGTTCAGTCTGCCTAAACTTACTTGCTCTCCTGTTTGCCAGACACTTTAACTCACCTTCCCGTTCCCACACTGACCTTTTTGTCCTGGGCCTACTCCATTGTCAGAGTGAGGACCAGAGCAAATTGGAGGAATAGCATCTCATATTTTGCTTGGGCAAGCTATACCCCAATGGAATGAATATTGACTTCTCTAACTTTAAGTAACCCTTGCTTTCTCTCTCTCACCATCCCTCCCCCTTCCCAGCTCTCCGACCAGTCTGACTGCCCCCCTGATTATATTTTATCTCTGTTTGCTTTGTTGTCATCTTCTCCAAGCCAACAATGACAGGTGTCAGAGGCCATCTCTCTTGATATTTTGTTTTCACACCTTGCCTTCCTTATCTCTTTCTCTCCCTCTCCCCTAACACTCAGTCAGAGGACGGTCTTGACCTGAAATATCACCCATCCCTTCCTGCTTGTCCCGATGAGTTACTCCAGCATTTTGTGCTTATCCCTCATTTCTGAATGTCAGTCTTGAAAAATAGCTTTAGACACATCTAAATAACTCTATACGCTCCTTTAAAGAACCAAACACGCCTCTAATTAACTCTGTACACGCCTGTAAAGAACACTATGCACACCTCTGAAGAACAATCTTTAAGGTGAAAGGGGAAATATATTGTACGAACCTCCGGGGCATACTTTTTTTTAATACAAACAGTGATTGGTACATGCAACAAGCTGCCGGAGATGGTAGTTGAAGCAGGCACTATCACAACATTTAAAAAACATTTAGTTGATGGTGGTGCAATTGGTGGTGCGAAGGTCTAATCAGGCTAGCTATGTTTTCTGGCACAAACCATGGTGTATTTAAGTTGGATAAAACATTAAGTTAGTGGATTGTTGGTAGGTTTATAAACACAAGGTTTAACCCATTATTTAATTGCTAGAGATTAATTGGAGCCGGCTTAAAATAATACCTTTGAAGTTCTTAATGAACTCCATCTGCTTTACATGCCCTTCAGTGGGAAATGTTGCACAGCTGTAGAAGCTTGTGCACTTCAAACAGTGAATAGAAGATACCAGAGGAATTATGCTTTTAATGTAACTAAATTCACCATTAACTTTTATTTTTATAACCAGCAATTATATTGAACAGTGAAGTGCAAAACATTTTTAGACCAGTCTTCTGGCCTAGCTGTGAAATATCATTGAGTGGCAAAAATGTTTTCTCAAACAAGAATCTATTTGACTTTGGAAATATATGTCGACTTTACTTTAGACATACAATGTGGAAACAGGCCCTTCGACTCAGTGCGTTCATGCTGACCAGCGATCCTCCTGTGCCCTAGCACTATCATAACACTTGGGCCAATTTACAATTTACAGAAGCCAATTAACCAATAAAACTGTACATCTTTGGACTGTGGGAGGAAACCAGAGCACCCGGAGAAAAGCCCACGTGGTCACAGGGAGAACGTACAAACTCCCTACAGACAGCAACTGTAATCAGAATTGAACCCAGGTCTCTGGTGCTGTAAGGCAACAACTCTACCACTGCACCATTCCACTCACCAAGGGCTCTCCTAAAGCACCTCCCCAAACCAATACCTTCAACACCTAGAACAACAAACGACAGCAGATGGAGACACTAGGAACTGCAAATGCTGGAATCTTGTGTAGAACACAAAGTGCGAGAGTAACTCCACAGGTTAGGCAGCATCTCCTAAGGACATGTATTATGTGACTATTTCAGTTTGGGGTCCTTTTTGAGCCCGCAGGTAGATGGATTTGGAACAAAAGTGGATCAATAATGTGGATATAAAGAAGAGACATGATATAATTGAACTGGCAGAGCAGGAATGCAGGGCTGATGTTCTACTGTTTTAATGTTGATGTATTGCACATGATAAGTAAAGACATCTGAGCATCAATTTAAATCATTTTAGTCAGTATACTCCAAAAGCCCACAAAGTTGCACAACATCCTGACTTTGTACTCTGTATATCCGTACACTGTGAATGGCTTGATTGTAATCATTCATAGTCGTTCCACTGTCCGGTTAGCACGCAACAAAAGCTTTTCACTGTACCCCGGTACACGTGACAATAAACTAAACTAAACTTTAAAAATAAGTCTTTCATTCCTTGGGTTAAACTCCGAAAGCTCTCTGAAAGCCTGCCGTTTGGGAGTGCCATCCCCATATAGGCGTAACAGCACAAAAACAGGACCTTCAAACCAACTTCTCGATGCCGATCAAGGTGTCCCATCTAAGCAAGTTCAATTTACCAGCGTTTAGCCCACATCTGTCTCAACCTTTCCTATCCATGAACCTTTACAAGTTAATATTAATTGCATGCACCAGAGTGTTTTTGGAAAGCACCTCTGCACCATGCTGTCAAGGACAATATAATTTGGTTCTGGCAATGATACCCAGGTTCGTGGATTTTTGCTGAATGTACTGTGATAGATCAGACGAGCCCGCTAATAATTCTGCCCAAGTATTTTTGGGCTTTTAATCCATTGGAATACCACAGCGGAGTCTTATCAAAGTGCTGTATATTTCCGAAACAGAAGGAAGGACTTTATTCAGCTGCAGTCCTTTCATAATGAAGCACATGTGGTGCACAGTCTGTTGAATGAGTTAAATCAAAAAAATGTTTGTCTTGAAATTTATCTTTTTGGTATTTAAGACTGCAGCTACATAATAAGGTCAACTCATTATATTCTCCCTCTGAAATTTGGTTTTGGAGACAGTATAATGCGCTACTGTGTAGCTTGTTAACATTCTGACTGGCACGGAATTCCTTGGCAACTATTTGCTTGATGCTGCCGTTTTGCAAATCTTTTTCAAGATGCATTGGTGAGTGCTTTAAGTTCTTATTAATTCTCGCAAGTCATACTAAAATCTTCAATCATTATGTCATCAAATATGTATTAACCCTACTAAAGTTATTGTTTTGGAGTACGTCAACATTCAACTCTTCTCTTTGGAGATTATGTTTGGTGAAGAGATGAACATTGGTTGGATGCCAAATAAGAGCTGAACTGAGAGTCCCCAGATTCCAGGCACTGTGGGTTCATACAGTTTGGCAGAGCATAACGGTAGTGAAGGCTGGAATCAAACTCAGGGCAGCGGATAAACACAATAACATTCAAACACAAGACAAATGTTCGTAAAACCAAATCCTTTAATTATTCATGCCACTCCTCCCTCCAAACCAATCTCACATGAATTTAAAAAAAAACATGCCCTCTCCAACTTTCTTCATAGGCAATACCAATGCATTATTTGATTCAACAACCTCTCGCAGTGGTGTTTGTGGCTTTTAGGCAGGTTGATGGATATGCAATGAATGGAAGGATAAGGATCATGTGCTGGCAGCTCAATTTAGCTCCATCTGAAAAAGGGTTCCGACCCAAAATGTCACTAAGCACATTCTCCAGGGATGGTGCCTGACACGCTGAGTTAATCCAACGATTTGAGTCTATCTAGGGTGGCTCAGCAGTAGAGTTACTACCTTACAGCGCTTGCAGCCCCACAGAACTGGGTTTGATCCCGACTACAGGTGCTGTCTATATGTAGTTTGTAAGTTCTCCCCGTGACCGCATTGGTTTCCTCCCACACTCCAAAGCCGTACAGGTATGTTACTTAATTGGCTTTGCATAGGTGTAAAAAAAGTTGTCCCTCGTATGTGTAGGATAGGGTTAATGTGCGAGGATTGCTGGTCGGCGGGGACACGGTGGGCCGAAGGGCCTATTTCTGCATTGTATCTCTAAACTAAACTATAGCTTGGCATTGTGATCGACTAAAATCATTGTAGGGCTGAAGGGCCTGTACCTGTACGGTTTTATGTTCTATTTCCTTTACTTAAAAATTGTCCATGAGGAGGATTTTGAGGAGCGTCGTAAAGAGGTAAAAAAACGTTTAAGCAATGAATTTTACTCCTATGTAAAGTGGGGAGTGAAAATGAGTGATACATAACATTGGAATTGTTGTCATGTGGAGAAATAGAGAGGCGCACGATGGCAGGGTGGGCAGAGTAAGGCCATGGAGAGATTTGAAAGTAACGGTGAAAATATTATAACTGGGATTTGGGATTCTGTAGCAAATGTAGGCTGGCAACCTGTGGGGGATGATTGAAAAGAACAATATGTGTGAAATAATTGGCAAAAAAAATTGGTTGAATCTTGATTCCCTTTGTTTGTTGATCTCTTTCCATCGATGTCCTATTCCATGTCTTTCTGTCCGAACTTGCATTCTCCGACTTTAGACACCATTCAAAACCATCCAGAATGCAAGACAGTCAGCATGGACATAGTGGGCCAAAGTAAATGATTCTGGGCTGCATGCACCCATGATACCAGAATCGTAGTGAAAATGATGGTTTTTGCGAGGAATGAAATTTTGGGTCATGGTCCATCTTTATATTGAAAAATGATCCAGACCTGAAACAACATTGTGGGATCATTTCCTTTCACAGATGCTGCTTGACCTGCTGAGTCTCTCCAGCACTCCACTTTTTGTTCAAGATTCCAGCATCTGCAGTCTCTTGCATCTCCACAACAATGTTTATGCTAGTTCATGACTAAACAAAATCTCAAATTTAAAATTCCCTTCTTTACTTTCATCCTTCCATGGTTTCACTCCTTTCCTTAAACTCTTTAAACTCTTCCAGTGCAATTATCCTTCAATTCTACCCCTAGAAGTATCACTGACTTTAATTGTTCCAACATTGACAGACAAATCTTCAGCTGCTGCAGAATTGCCACCCTAGCATCTTGGATGATCAACCACCCCTCACCCCACACTCACTCGCTACCTCCAAGCTAGCCTTTTGGTTAGCCCCCTTTCCAAAATGTTCTTCCAAACCTTTATCCTTTGCAACTCTTTATCCTTTTAGACTCACACCTACCTTTTCATCTGTCCAACAATCTGCCTTTTAAAGCCTGTCCTTGCCTGTGTTCTCCTATTACTGGCTATGCTCTGTCCTGCCCCTCCACTCTTTCAGTTTTCTTTCCTGCTTCCCCAATGTGCAATCCATCTGAAGAAAGATCCCAACCTTAAACGTCACCTGACATCCATGTTCTCCCAAGATGCTGCCTAACCCACTGAGTCACTCCAGCATTTTGTGCCTTTCTTTGGTAATCCAGCACCTGCAGTTAATTTTTCTTACATTCTTCAAAACCTATTCCTTCTGGTCCAAGTTGTAATCATTTGCCCGCGTATTCCTTTATGTCAATATATTACAGGATAATACACTTGGGCATAACACATTGCCATATTACTCGATATTAAAATGGAAGTTCTGTGCTTTTGAACTGCTTGTGACATTCCTCTGAGTTCCTCAGAAGACTCTAACATTTACCAAGGTGATGCTGTTTGAGGAGATACACTGTGATTAGGACCTAAATCTGCTGAGAGCCTAATAATATTCCAAAATAAAACCAACCTGACAAAGAAAGTGGTTTCCTCGTAGTTCTACAAAATGTAACTAGACAAGATCTCAAGGGTGGAAAGCATAGATTTATCATTGGGACATTCTAGCTTGATGGGTACTGGAAGGATTTGCAGATTACCAGAATCTCTTGGGGCTTTGATTACTTTATTGAGATGGAGGATATTTCCCAAGAGTTTTTAAAGAGTTTTTTTCTGCAGTTTACTGGAAATTGCTTGGCTGGTGGATTATTGCCTCGGATGAAGCCGTCTACAACAAAGGGCCTTACCTGAATGACAATTTGTCCTGCTCTGTGTCCCCATCGTTCTAACCCCTGGTTCCAAATCTCGACAGGATAGGATTATTGGATTTGATTTTGCAGTTTCCACTGTGTCTGTCAGTATCTTTTCCAACATCACCCCAGATCGTGCTTTTCAACAAAATGCTTTGATTGAATGGCTTCGAGGAATGTAATCATACAAGCCATAGTAGAGATTGACTCAAAGTGCTGGGGTAACTCAGTGGGTAAGGCACCATCTCTGGAGATAAGGATAGGTAATGTTTCAAATCAGGATCCTTCTCCAGACTCTAAGCAGACATTGGGACAGGTGACTGAGCGCCCTGTCAATGGGATAGCTTTTATTGGTAGATTTAAAAGGAGCAGGGGGAAGATTAGGAAGTGAATACTAATAGTAGCTGAAAAAATCTTCCCAATGAAGTGGGGACAGAGTGAGAGGAATGATGGTGTTAGCGCTCAACAAAAGCGTTTCACTGTAACTCGGTACACGTGACAATAAACTAAACTGAATTGAACCTGGTAGGCCTGATATTTCAAACTGTGTTGAGTCAAATGTTTTTTCTCTCTGAAGGTAGGGGGTTGAAATGCAGCAATGAACTAGGCCCTTCCTTCACGCTTATCGGCAATCACACTGTACACTAACACTATCCTACACACTAGGGACAACTTTACTGAAGCCAATTAACCTACAAACCTGTATGTCTTTGGAGTGTGGGTGGAAACCAGAGCACCCGGAAAAAACCCATGTGGTCACTGGGAAACATACAAACTCTATAGACAGCACCCGCAATCAGGATTGAACCTCAGTCTCTGGCGCGGTAAGGCAGCAGCTCCACCGCTGTGCCACTGCACTGCCTCTTGAATGTCTTGAATTCTCTATTCTAATGGTGGTGTTCAGACCATTAGACCACTAATGTCTGTCTCCATGCTGTGTCATAGAGACACAAGACACTGCAGATGCTGGTTTCTGGAGCAAAAGAGTAACTATTAGGAGAACTCATAATCTCGATCTGAAATGTCAGCCATTCTTTTGCTTCCACAGATGCTGCTTGACTGATTAAGTTCTACCACCAGTCTGTTCCTTTGCTCCATGCTGTATTAAGCAGAGTCTTTAACTCAGTGGCAGAGTGCTCAAAAGGTAGTTTGCTTGTGTGGAATTACTTTGATCATGGAAGGAAGGGGGTGTAATCGAGATGTTTGGAAATCAAATTTCAAGCAAAAACATAAAATGCTGGAGGAACTCAATGGGTCAGGCATCTGTGGAGAGGCTGGACATGTGAAAGAAAGCTGGAAAAGAGAAGTGGGGATGGGACAAGGCCTGGCAAGTGATGGGTGGATACAAGTGAGGGAAGGAGGGAGGCTGGCTACTGTTTGGCAGATGGGTGGAGTAAGTGACAAAGGCTAGAAGTATAAATGAGACAAAGGGGTGTCAGCTGAGGAGCGGAGGACAGAAATCTAAAACCAGAGGGAGGGGTATAAGTGGAAGGGGCAGAGGGGATGGGAGAGACAGGAGATTAAAGGGAAATTAGGATATTGGGGATTGGAGGAGTATACAAAGGAGGCAAAGGACCAGGATGAGGAGAAACGGTTGCATACTGTGATGGGCAGCACAGGAAAGAGAGAGGATTTAATTTATTGTCTTGGGTTATAAGCTACCCAAGCAGAATATCAGGGACTGTTTAAATGTTGACATTTTGTAATTTGCCTTGCAATCGGTGGGGAAGGAATCTAAATTCTGGTTTCAGTGACCAATTGAAAATGTCTACAGCCATGTTGTAGCCTCAACTATTGAGGGAAACAATCAGTTTATCAGTTGAACAAATCATTGGTCATGTCTGAGAGAGTCTACCAAGAATAAACCGAGTGACTCGACACCAATAAAACAACAAGAGTATGTGACGACCCCAGCCACAGTGTCTGTGACTCTTGTGTATTTAAGTCACAAAAACTGGTCTACATACATTTTATGAGGTCCAGATTTGGAACGCACTGTTGAATCAGGCACAAAGAATCACTGTGTAGGAATGAACTGCAGATGCTGGTTTAAATCGAAGATAGACACAAAATGCTGGAGTAACTCAACGGGACAGGCAGCATCTCTGGATAGAATGAATGCGGGATGTTTTGGGTCGAGGCCCTTCTTCAGACATCACTGTCCCTTCTAACCATGACTATGCAAACCATCAACCATGGGGAGGTGGCAGTAGAATGGGATTGAGAGGGAAAGATAGATCAACTATGATTGAATGGCGGAGTAGGCTTGATGTGCCGAATGACCTAATTGTGCTCCTAGAACTTATGAATTTATATCAAACATTCCTTTTTGCCAATTACATTTTGTTACTCCATAATCCCATCAACTCCCCTAGAGTCTACCACTTAAATGCATAATTTACGGGGGAGGGGGGCAATTATCTGACCAGCCTGCACATCCTTGGTTGTGGGAGGAAATTTGAGTACCCAGATGAAACCTACCAAGTCCTAGGGAGACACTGCGTATTGTTGTAACTCAGTGGGTCAGGCAGCATCCTTGGAGAACATGGATAGGTGATGTTTCGGGCAGGGACCGTTCTTCAAGCTAAAGAAGAGTCCCGACACAAAACGTCATCTATCAGTCTGAAGAAGGATCCTGACCCGAAACGTCACCTATCCATGTTCTCTAGCGATGCTGCCTGACCCGTTGTGTTACACCAACATTTGGTGTCTTTTTTTTGTAAATCAGCAATTGCAGTTCCTTGTTCCTTGTTTCTGCAAGTCAAAAGGGGGATGTGCAAATTCCACACAGACAGCAGCAGAGGTCAGGACTGAACCAGGCAGTGGATCTGGTAGATGTATTACTGCGTGTCCTATCTCTGGGCAAAGAGTTAATCTCTTGCAGGGGAGTGGGGTAGGAGTGGGTGGGTGGAACTAGATTACAACAACAGTTTTGAAATTCTACTGCATTAAGGCAGTGAAAAGCATCCGACACTCAATTATCAAACAGAATTTGTAATTGGGATTGCCTTGTGGAATACCATCCCAGAACAGGATAAACTCATTAGATTTGCTTAAGGTTGGCATTGCATTGAAGTTAACTGGGCATGAAGCTGTGCTTTCTTCATCAGAAACACTCCAAAGTTTCAGAAGATCTGACAGATCTGATAGTTTCACAAGTTCTATCGTAAAGCATTGCACCCATTTCTTTCTGCATCATTGTTCACTGTGTTTTCGCCTCAGCCCTTCAGTGCAAGTCCCAGCAGGCTAAACATTGCAGTGCAAGTATATGCAAAACCAAGGTGTAGATCAGTGTCACTCATGTTATGAGTCAGGCTTTTGTAGTTACGCCCACTAGCTTTACATTAACCCTCCCTGCCTGGTTCCCGCATTATTAGAAAAACATGCTAGCATGAAGTTACCGATGCTATGTCGTTAATAATGTCTTTGTCCTTGAGGCTTCAGTTATTTGGGCAGCTACAGCACAACGTGGTGTCAGAGTATACAAACTCACTCCTTAATTCTATTGCTTTTATTTTAGTTTATTGTTTTTCAACTGTTTTGCAATGGCTTTTGCTCTCAGAAACCCAGAGGTCTTTGTATTTGATGAGGATCTCCGCGAATTATGGCATGTATTTGAAGAAGATTTCTCAATCTGCATTAATGCTGCTCACCCTACTGCTGGCCCTGGTGTTCGAGCATCAATCCTTCTTAATTTGGCAGGCACAGTTGCTGCTCGTCGTGCCAGAAGGTTTCACTATGCACCGGCTAGACTATAACAAATTTGATCAGTCTGAATAAGGGTCTCGACCTGAAACGTCACTCATTCCTTGCCAGAGATGCTGCCTGACCCACTGAGTTACTCTAGCATTTTGTGTCAAATTTTCTCCCTGTATCTCAAGAACCAAGATTCCAGGACTACAATTAGCACTTTGATCACCTAATAATTCTTTTAGTATGACATTTTCTCAAGCTGTTGATAAGATCCCCCCTGATCATGTTGCTACATGTTTCTCCATGAAAGATGTTAATTTTCTGAAGCACCTAATTCTGGTATGGTGACTGAGAAATTTTATCATCTTTTCAATTAATGATAATTGGCTTTGGTACCTAATCCTGGAGTGTTTGACTATGTTTCAGAAGGATACAAATTTAATTCTGCTCTTGGTTGATATATTTCTCTGTGCTCGTTCAACAAAACATTTTTGACAGATCTGAAGAACGCTGTGTTTAAATGTTGAACCCTTCACCCGTGAAACGAATGAGTCCAATCCTAATAAACACCATGAAAATCCTTTTGATGTGAAGTGTGCATATCTTGCAGTGTTGACCTTTCAGCTGCTTGCTGCAAATTTATATTTGGACCAAATTGATTCTTTGATGTATTGTAAATTCTGACCTTTCACCTTCATGCCCTTGGCTAAATTTCCCATCTGATGGAGGGGGATAAAAGTCTGCCCCTATTAAAGCTGATAATGTTTCAAAGGGAACCCCTCTCCCATAACTTGAAGGCATGCTGGCCTTCACCAGTAAGGCACTTGCTTATAGAAGTTAGGATGTTATGTTGCAGTTGTACAATACATTGGTGTGGCCACAATTGGAGTATTGTGTTCAGCTTTGTGTCACACTATTATAGAAAAGATGACTTAAAGGTCGTAAGAGTACAGAAATGCTTTACGAGGACGTTGCCAGGACTTAAGTGACTGAGGTATAGGGAGAGGATGGGCAGACTAGGACCTTATTTCTTGGAATGTCAGAGATCTTATGGATGTATATAACATCATGGGTGAAGGTAGGGTGGATGCACACAGTCTTTTTCCAAGGGTTTGGGATCAAGATCCAGATGACGTAGGTTTAGGTGAGAGGGGAAAAATGTAATAGGAAACAAAGGGGCAATCTTTTTGTTCAGCATGCAACGTAGATGGAACGAGCTGCCAGGTAAAGTGGTTGCAACAGGTACAGATACATCAATCTTAAGGTTTAGACGGAGTAGGGTCAAATGCGATAAATTGGATGTTTAGAAGGGCATCTTGATTGACGTGGATGAGTTGAGCCATTTGGCCAGATTCCGTGCTGTATGAATTGATGACATTGAAATCAGTTGAACTTCCATGTCCGTGACTTGCAATTCACAACAGTGTGGTTGACTCGTGACTGCTTCCTAAAATGGACTGATCAGTTCTCTCAATACAATGACAATTGGATGTCCGCATTACAAAAGATGCCTACAACTTGTAAATTAATAACATGAGTGGGAATGGCTCCCTTTAATGTTGTAGACGACTATGAGAGATATGAGCAAAATGCCTTTGTTTATAGTGATTTAAAATAACAATGAAGCAGCCAGTAGAGCTGCTCTCTTGCAGATCCAGAGACCCAGGTTCGATCCTGAGCTTGGGTTCTGTGTGGAGTTTGCATGTTCTCCCTGTGACCCAAGTGGCCTTCTTCTAGGTGCTCCAGTTTCAGTCCATATCCCAAATATATAAGCGCTATTAGATTAATTGTCTGGTCTAAACTGATCCGAGTGTGTATTTGAGTGATAATCTTTAGTGAGGGATTGATGGGAATATGGGAGAATAAAATTGAACTTTTTGTTTGTTTTTATCATGTTATCTAGACAGTAAGAATGTAATTGTTCTGTTTAGGTATACAGTATCTGACAATTAAACACTCTTGACTCTTAAAATGGGATGAGGGGAAAGTGAGTGCTTGATGGTCAGTGTTTGACTGGATGGCCCTAAGAGCCTTTTGCCTTGCTCTATTACTCTAATGATTCTAACACCGAAATGTCTTAGAATATTGGTTGTAAACTTGGTTGAAGTAAAGTGTGGATAAGCTTTAAAGAAAGAAGTTAGCACAACAAAGACCCTAACTGTACAAGTAACTTCCAGCTTGGGTGGTGTTTGTTTCACACACACACTGAAAGATTTGTTTTTGTGTGAAGTGCTGCTGGCTCCAGATTAAAGGAAATGAACTGTAGCACAATTGCTGGAAATAGGAGGAACCAAAACTGCTTCTAAACAAAAGAGCCCTCTGGTAATTAAAACTTTCAGATTAGCATCATCATGCAGCAACCCTTGAAAATAAGGAGAAGCAGCATTAAAAAATGCAAACATCCCATTTTTTTTTTATCCTTCAGTTTTCACTCTGTTGCATTTTGTTTTAATTCTGTCAGAATTAAGTGATTTAAAAAATAAAATTGGACAGGATTAGTACAGATTCCCGTGGTTTCTAGAGGATGCGCTGGGCTAAATTCTGTGAGCGTCTGCATTGAGAAACCAAAATGGGAGGAAGTGTCAGGGATTATGGGGAGAAGACAGGAGGAGAATGGGGTTGAGAGGGAAAGATAGATCAGCCCTGAATTCATGGCAGAGTAGACTTGATGGGCCAAATGGCCTATAATTTATGACACCTAAAACGTGGTGACTCTTGCAGATTGCCTCAGCGTAGTCTACCACCTTGCACTCCTATATTTGGCATGATTGTGTCTAATGTGCAGTGGGATTGTCACATAATTGTATGCAAACATCACTAAGCACACATGACAATTGGTATCATTGAACTTTTGATTTTGCTGTTCTTGGTTTGAATTTACATAGTCTCAAACTAAATTGATTGGTCATCACAATTTTTTTCATTATTAAGTGCACTACACAGCAAGATTCTAGGGAGATAAGGGAACAACCACATTGACTTGTTTCCAGGGGAAATCATTTGGCAGGATAAGCAAATCAATATCATTGATACCTTTGGCCAATGTTCCCATCATGGATGCCCAAATTACGCTCAAGTCATCCATGATAGGACAATGCTCCTATCACGGTGCCACAGTCCCATTGACCCCAGGAATGATTGGGTTAACGTATAATGAGTGTTTGAAGGCACTGGGCCTGTACTCGCTGGAGTTTAGAAGGATGAGTGGGCACCTCATTGAAACTTACCGAATAGTGAAAGGCCTGGATAGAGCGAATGTCGAGAGGATGTTTCCACTAGTGAAAGAGTCTGGGACCAAAGGCTATAGCCTCAGAATAAAAGGACGTTTCTTTAGAAAGGAAATCAGAAGGAATTTCTTTAGTTCAGTGGGTGGTGAATCAATGGAATTCATTGCCACAGGCGGCTGTGGAAGCCAAGTCAATGGATATTTTTAAAGCGGAGATTGACAGATTCTTGATTAGTAAGGGTGTCAGGGATTATGGGGTTTAGAGGGAAATATTAGCCATGATTGAATGGTGGATTAGATTTGAAGGGCCGAATGACCTAATTCTGCTGCTAGAATTTATGAACTTCTAAACATGAACATTCAAGTCTGGTCACATTGGCACCTCTGTCAGATCATTGTAGCATTAAGTCTCATTGGGTTTCAAGATCCATGTTGATCCTCTATTGTCCATCAGGACCACCTAAAGAAGAGCTGATAAGTTTATTCTGGTAATCTTGCTATCTATGTTGTAGAAACAAGGATCTGCAGATGCTGGTTTCAAAAAAAAAAAAAGACACAGAGTGCTGTAGTCACTGATTGTCAGAAGAAGGGTCCTGATCCAAAACATCACCTATCCATATTCTCCAGTGATGCTGCCTGACCCACTGAGTTATTCCAGAATGTTGTGTCTTTTTCTGCTATCTTTTCTGATTGGCTGCATTTTACAGTGCAACAATAACTTCCATTTATAAAGCACCATTAATATAATAGACCCACCCAACAGCAACGTGAGAATGGTAGTAAGCAGCAAAGAAACAATTCCTACAGTTCAACAATAGTTGTCATTTTGAGATGTTTTTAAGTGCTAATTTAAAACATTTGCCCCTCAGCCCTCTCTACCAACTACCTCCCCTCTACTCCAGTCTTGAAGACTCCTGTCCCGAAATGCCATCGGTCCATTTCAATCCATGGTTGCTGCTCTGGCAGTTTGTCTTTTTCTGTTACTTTCAATATGTAGTCTCAACTCTTATGTAGAAACACATGACGGTCAATTAGAAAATGGTACATAAGATCATAAGTGATAGGAGCAGAATTAGGCAATTTGACCCATCAAATCTACGCCATTAAAACATGGCTGATCTATCTCTCCCTCCTAACCCTATTCTCCTGCCTTCTCCCCATAACCTCTGACACCTGTACTAATCAAGAATATATCTATCTCTGCCTTAAATATATCTACTGACTTGGCCCCCACAGCCTTCTGTGGCAAATAATTTCACAGATTCACCACCATCTGACTAAAGAAATTCCTTCTCATCTGCTTCCTAAAAGAATGTCTAATTCTGCTTCCTAAAAGATCATCTAATTCTAGTCCTACACACTCCCACTAATGGAAACATTCTCTCCACGGCCACTCTATCCAAGTCTTTCACTATTCTGTATGTTTCAATGTGATCCCCACTAATTCTTCTAAACTCCAGTGAGTATAGGCCCAGTGCCATCCAACACGCATCATATGTTAGAATATGACGGTACACTTCTATAGGAACAAGTAAATTGACCAAGGATGTGATCTACATGAGGTGTTGCCTCATGAAGGCACCATCTTTCACCAGGTATCCTTACTAACTGGTCCTTACCCTGTTCTGTCTGCTACCAGTTAGCAGGAAGGACAAAAGTGTGAAGCCCTACATGACCAGGTTCAACAACAGCTTGCACACAAAGTTCTAGAATAACTCAGGAGTTCAGGAAGCATCTCTGGAGAAAATTGACAGGTGGCGTTTCGGATTGAATCCTTCCTCAGACTATACTTTGCTACAATCTTTGTGTTTTGGCACAACCTTAATCCTATCTCAGTAATGGAACACCATTGATTGCCTCTTTCACTTTCATAGACTTTTATGCAAGTTCTCAACCTGCATTTTGCACTGATATCTGTTTTTTTTCTTTTACAGTCTTTCTTTTCGCCAACTGATATGATTTCTATATAATTTGGTTTTGTGTGTTGTTCATGTCTATGTGCCTGTGATTTTCTGTAAGCAAGATTTCCATTGTAACTCTACCTCTCTGTTTGGGTATTTGGCAATAAGCTTGACTTGCAACAACAGCACAGTTGAACGGGTTAATGTGCTGTATTTGGATTTTCAAAAGGCCGTCAATGTGGTGTCATAGGGATTGTAAAACAAAAATTAAAGCTTATGGTATTAAATAGTGAGGATTGAAGATTCATTAGTGAACAAAATCAGAATAGCAATAAATGGATAATTTTGGGCTGGGATATTATAACCAGTAGGGTGCTGAGACTTTGTGATCACAATATGGCAACGATTTGTGTGAAGGAACAAGCATAATATATTCAAGACTGCTGATTGATATAAAGCTGAATGTGGGCTATGAGAATAATACAAAATAATTCACGTTGAGACAGATGTGATAAGACAATTCTAAAGGAATGGCATGTCTAATGGGAAATAATTTTGAAAAATGGGAGATCATCTAGTATGGCTGCAAACAACATTCTCTTGAGAGGTAATTCAAATGTACAAAATTATTAGAGGACTTGATTAAATAGAAGCAGTGTTGATGATTTTTTTAATCTGGACTAGATAAACCATATTCTAGATAAAGCATTACTGTCTTAAAGTAAAGAATTGACCTTTCAGTACTGGGATGAGTAAAAATTTAACCCAGAGAATATGGAAAAGGGAATATTTGAAATTCTCTACTGACATGGGATTTTAAGATTGAGTTTTTGACTATACTCAAGATGGAGGCCCATAGATTTTTTTTTTTAGTTTTAATGAGTATATGGGGAATATGGGTTAGCCGAGTAAAGTTATATTGAGGTAAAAGATCAGTCATGACCTTATGTTTAAGAAGGAACTGCAGATGCTGGAAAATCGAAGGTAGACATAAATGCTGGAGAAACTCAGCGGGTGAGGCAGCATCTATAGAGCGAAGGAAATGGGCAACGTTTTAGGTCGAGACCCATCTTCAGAAATAGGTCATGCAGCCCAACAAATCTATGCTGTTTCTCTGAGCTGTCTTGTCAAGTGTCCATATAACCTGTTTTCTCACAAGCCTACTGGCTCCCAACTAATTATCTTGCAACTCACCTATCTGAGAGACAATTTATAGCGGTCAATTAATCAACCGACTCACATGTTTTTGGGATGTGGGAGGAAACGAGTTTACCTGTGGAAATCCACATGCCCACAGGAGAACACGCAAACTCCACGCAGATAGCAACAGATGTCAGGATTGAACCTGGATTGCTGGAACAGTGGGTTGGAAGCATGCTCCACTATGTTAACCTTACCAAATAGCAGAGAAGGCACAAAGAGCAGAATGTCCACCTTCAGCTGAAGAAGGGTCCCAACCCGAAATGTCACACATCCCTTTTCTCCAGAGATGCTGCCTGACCTGCTGAGTTACTCCGGCACTTTGCGTCCCTCTTCAGTATCTATTATTTCATTCAATTAATCTGGCAGCTAGTTGAACAAATTATTAGAAATAAAGTAGTTATCAAAATTTTGAACTTGTTTTGACCTTATACCATTTTGACTAGATATGCTTGTGATGTCATTTGTAACAGACCTTTCAGTATGAATTTCAATTTGACTGGTTTCTAAGCATCGTATATGTAAGCTACATATACCAGTGAAGTGGTTACTCAACTTTATTCTAAAGAACCATTTGATCTCCGAAATTGTTTCCTTTAATGCTGATGACACAATGTGGAAGTAATCCAGACTAATGCATCTGCCAATTTCCATGAAACTGGGAACCAGAAGAAAGGGTATCAGTGTATATGATATTGATTTCTTTTTTTGCTGTTCTTCCACAAGCTTTCATTAACAATACTTCAGATGAACGAGCTCCGATATGAAATTTTATTTGTGCTCCTCTTTCAACATAGGCAGCTTGACCAATGAGTGTTTCCAATGTTTTCTGTCTTACTTTAATCAATAACCTGTTTATCTAATCTCTCACCTCTTTTCATTTATCATGCACTTATTTTTACAATTGGGATGGGAGAATTGGGATGGGATGGGACCCAAGTTCTAGAAATCAATCATTAAAGCCCCTGTCCCACTTTCCCGAGTTACGCACAAATTCTCCCGAGTTTTCCCCTTGATTAAAACTCTGGGAATGTCCGTAGCGAGTCCGTAGATATTTCATAGCAGCTCGTAATGCTAGCTATATGTACTCGGGGAATCAGGTAAGTCGGGATGCTTTTTCAGCATGTTGAAAAATGTCCACGAGAAAAAAAAAAAAAGCCCCGAGTACCCACGACTGGCATCACTGAATCAAGGGGAAAACTCGGTAGAATTTGTAACTCGGGAAAGTGGGACAGGGGCTTAACTCGTTTTGCCTTCTCTGTGAAATAAAATCTTCCTTTTTGGCTGAATTTTAAGTTGCCAAAGCTACTGTATCTCCCTCTGTGGCTTGATTATTCTCCCATGAGTTATTTCAGACTAATTTCCCTGCTTTAGACTTTAGAAACATAGAAAATAGGTGGAGGAGTAGGCCATTCGGCCCTTCGAGCCAGCACTGCTATTCAATATGATCATAGCTGATCTTCCAAAATCAGTACCCTGTTCCCGCTTTCTCCCCATATCCCTTGATTCCATTAGCCCGGAGCAATATCATACTATATCTTAAACTTTAGAGATATAGCACGGAAACTGCCCATTCGTCTCACTGAGTCTGCACCAACCAGTAAACACCCCGTACATTAGCACTACCCCACACACGAGGAATAATTTACAAATTTTCTTGCCAAAGCCAATGAACCTACACAACTGTACGTCTTTGAAGTGTGGCAGGGAACTGGAGCACCCGGAGAAAACCCACACGGTCACATGGAGAACATACAAACTCTGTACAGACCGTACCCGTAGTTAAGAACAAACCCGGGTCTCTGGCACAGTAAGGCAGCAACTCTACTGCTGCACTACTCTGCTGCCCAGTTGCTCCACTGTGGCCCTGTAACCTGCCAAGACATTGCTGCTCCTCCAATTCCATTGTGTTGGACATTATTGAATTTTATTGCTCATTTGATGCCACTCCTACAACAGCCATGATTCTGACCTTTGGGATTAACCCCTGCTTTCTTCCATTTGTACTACTTAACGATACCCCAGGTATTCTAAGTACTTAACTGTGTTTTTGATAGTCTGATCATATGTGGCTTGATATTAATATATTCTTGTGAAGTGTCCTGAGAATTTAATATATTGAGGTAATTATACACAAACAAGTTCTTGATGTAATTAGTTTAATGTAGAGATTGAAAATGGAACCTTCGAACCACCGAGCCCATGCTGAACATCGACCATCCATTCAACTAGTTCTACGTCATCCCAGTTTTGCATCCTGCACACTGAAGGCAATTTACAGAAGCCTTTTAACCTACAAATCTGGACGTCTTTGGAAACCGGAGCACCCTTAGAAAACTCATGTGGTCACAGGGAGAATGTGAAAACTCCATACAGACAGCACCTGTGGTCAGGATTAAACGTTGGTCTCTGGTGCTGTGAGGCAGCAGGTTTACTACTGCGCTACTGTGCCATCCAGTTGGTGCTTTTCACCATCTTCTCAGGCATTGATTGTCAAAACTCCAATTTGCAGGATGGCTGGGTTCAACTATGAATCTAGGGGATTATTGAAGAATAAAACGTTGTATCAGAAAATCCAGTGCAGTAGAAATTATATATCTGTGTGCAATCTTCTACAGATTCTCTGCCCAATTTGTCTTTGTGTCAGCCAATTCATAGTAGGATCCCGGGAGATGTCTGGTGCCAAAGCTAACGTTTGATGCACAGTCCCAAAACTGTCCGTTAAGTCGTATTTATATGTCCTTTAGGATAGGTTGGTAAGGTATGCAATCAATATTTGCTATTCTATTTGTACAAAGATCTGCCTTCGATACATGACTGGAAGTTCCATTTCTTTATTTTCTATCCAGTAGCACTAGTAAAATCCCACTTTCATTTTCCAGTCCTTTCAACACTATAGTGTTGTTCCAAAGTTGTCTCGACCCGAGACATCACCTATTCCTTTTCTCCAGAGATGCTGCCAGACCCTTGAATTACTCCAGCTTTTTGTGTCTATCTTTGGTGTAAACCAGCATCTGCAGTTCCTTCCCACACAAAATGTTTTTAATCTACTGGCCTCTGAGTTATGAGCTACATGTTGAGCAATTTTAACCCCACCATGAATCAGCCAGTTAATCACATTTACTGGGAGGCAATGATATTCTTTACCACTCACAGTATTATGCCTGACCACAAACATTTCTGAGAGGGAGTATTCCCATGTAGGTGGGCACTGAATGATAATGCAATGAGCAGTTTGAGGCAGATTTTAACCGTTCAACCAGTTGGGATTGAACAGACTGGGAATTTACTAATGATGCTGGAGAGAAAATAAAAGAAGATAGAACTTCTAGTCACTTATTCAGGGCAGATCTTTGTTAAAATGGATTGGAAAGGATTTATCTACTTGGTCTTCTGCCTGCTGAATTATGAACATGCTACTGATTATAGTTTGCAAAGTAATCTGCTGCCAGCTACACTTGACACTTCTAGGAAACATACTTCTGGGAAATTAAGCTTTTTAAAATCTTATTTAAACCCAGTTCCCACGCTGAGCTTCTCTAAGTGCTTCCAAGTGCTTCTGTGTCTATTTTAAGATGCCTGGCTGAAGACCGAAGCCTGCAGTTGCTAGAAGTTCAAAACAGAAATTAGGTGCTCAGCGTTCACAGTGGGTGGGGTAGCATCTATAGAGAGCTATTGAATTAAAGATTTGGGGAATAACCCTTCGGTAACTGGGCAATCAAGTATCTAAATTCACGACAGAATCTTGTTCTCTGCCCTACATATTTCTAGAAGACAGACTGCAGCTCTAATCTTTATGGATTTGATAGAAATTAAAATTATTATTGCATCAGTCATACCAAATTAATGCAAGTAAAAAAACACAATAGTTTGGTTTAGTTTAGTTGTTTTGTCAAATGTACCAAGGTACAGTGAATAGCTTTTTTGTTGCATGCTGTTCAGTCAGTGGAAAAACTACACAAGAGTCCAAACCTTCCAGAGCAGACCAGGACATAATCAAACCTGTAATGTCCTATATGACATGTTACGATACCTCAGATCTGTGATGTGTAGTGCAGAATCTTACTGAGATCAACCCATGAGCTTAATCAAATCCCTGTGAGCACCTGGGCTTTCTCCAGATGCTCTGGTATCCTCCCACACTCCAAAGACTTACAGGTTTGTAGATTAATTGTCTTTGGTAAAATCTGTAAATTGTTCCTAGTGTGTAGGATAGTGCTAGTGTACAGGGTGATCGCTAGTCAGTGTGTACTTGGTTGGCCGAAGAGCCTGTTTCTGCCCTGTATCGGTAAAGTCTAAAGTCATTGACAATTTTCAGTGGAAGAGTCTATGATTTTATTGCATGAGTATGAGAAGGAAACCACAGAGACCTACGATCTGCAGGTGCAGGAATTTTGAGAAATACACAAAGTAATGGAGTTACCCAGTGAATTAGACAACAATTGTGGAGGTGACATTTTGAGTTGGGACCCTTCTTCAGACTGATTATAGTATGGGCGGAAAAGCTGGAATGGAGCTGGGGGCAGGTGCCTGGTAAGTGATAGGTGAACACAAAAGAAGACAATGTGCTGCAGAACCGTCACCTAACGGGCAGCATCTCCGGAGATCACGGATAGGTGATGTTTCAGTTTTAGACCCTTCTTCAGACCCTCTTGATCCGAAATGTTACCTACCCAAGTTGTCCTGAGATACTGTCTATACTCTGCGCTTTGTGTCCTTTTGTGTATTAACCAACCTCTGCAGTTCCTTGTTTCTACAAGTGATATGTGGGTACAGGTGAAGTTAGATATGGGGAGGGTGGTTGACAGATGGATGAACAACGGCCAGGGAAAACCAGGAATTTATCAGCATACTTCACATCATTTTTATGCATGTTATGATTAAATATGAAACGAGTGAAACTAAAGCGTGTTTTACTTGGGTCTTCTGGCCAATATTTATCCCTAAATCATCTTCACTGAAGGACACAGTACATTGCTATTTTTTTCTATTTTATAACAATGGTGTGATTTCAAAGGTACTCTTTCTTATTGGGTCGATAAAAATCTCTGGGATGTTCAGATGTTGTGAATGTGTCCAGAAAACAAGTCTTACTTTTTGGCTTGTTGAAGATAGTGAGATTCATACACAACCACAGCAAACATTATATTTTAATTTAATGGAAATGGAGAAATGACTGTCAAATTGGTAAGGATGAATAGTCATTTCGAATGAAGAGAATTGAAAAAGTGAGCAAATTTATATAGAGTAGAGTAACTCAAATTTATGAGTTCATCAAATGGGGAGAACAAATCAGCTGCCTATGAACTTTTAAATTGCACAATTCTGGTTTCCTCAGCCCAGTACAATTGATAATGAATTAAACTGAATTATGTTTTTAATATTTGTGGGTCATATCACACCAATGTTAAAAATTGGCCTTCTCCCCATAACCCTTGACGCCCTTACTAATCAAGAACCTGTCAATCTCTGCCTTTAAAATAGCAAATGAGATATTCAACTGGACATATTCACTGTCATTTAGAAGGATGACAATAGACAATATGTGCAGGAGTAGGCCATTCGGCCCTTCGAGTCAGCACCGCCATTCAATGTGATCATGGCTGATCATCCCCAATCAGTACCCCGTTCCTGCCTTCTCCCCATATCCCCTGACTCCGCTATCTTTAAGAGCCCTATCTAGCTCTGTCTTGAAAGTATCCAGAGAACCGGCCTCCACCGCCCTCTGAAGCAGAGAATTCCACAGACTCACAACTCTCTGTGAGAAAAAGTGCCTCTGCGTCTCCGCTCCAAATGGCCTACCCCTTATTGTTGGATCGTATAGAACATATAACATTCTTAAGGGATTGGACAGGCTAGATGCAAGGAAAATGGTCCTAATGTTGGGGGAGTCCAGAATCAGGGGTCACAATTTTAGAATAAGGGATAGGGCGGTAGGCCATTTAGGACTGAGATGAGCAAAAAACTTTTTCACCCAGAGAGTTGTGAATCTGTGGAATTCTATGCCACAGACAGCAGTTGAGGCCAATTCACCTGCTGTTATTATGGGAGAGATATAGCTCTTAGGGCAAATGGAATCAAGGGATATGGGGAGAAAGCAGGAACGGGGTACTGATTGTGGATGATCAGCCATGATCATATTGAATGGCAGTGTTGGCTCAAAGAGGCAATTGGCCTACTCCTGCATCTATTTTCTATGTTTCTATGATTTGTTCAAACGGGAGTGATTGTCAATATTAGGAATGTCAGGATAACGAATGAATTACCTTTTCCTTAGAGATAAAGTGCGAAAACAGGCCCTTTGCTCACTGAGTCCGCGCCAACCAGTGGTCTTGTGCACACTAGCGCTATCCTACACACTAGGACCAATTTATAATTCTTACTGAAGCCAAGTGATCTACAAATCTGTATGTCTTTGGAATATGGGAGGAAACTGGAGCACCCTGAGAAAACCCAAGCGTTCAAGTGAGAATGTATAAACTCTGTACAGACAGCACCCATGGTGAGGATCAAACCAGGGTATCTGGTGCTGTAAGGTAGCAACTCTACCACTGCATCACTGTGCCACCCTGGTACTGCCACTGACCTAATGGAATAAGCTAGCTGTATATCGATATTCAAGACCTTAAGACACAGGAGCAGAATTAGGTAATTTGGCCCATTGAGTCTACTGATCGTGGCATGTGTATTTTTTCCATTCAACCCCATTCTCCTGTCTTTTCTCCATAAACTAAATACATATCTAACCACCAACACTTTGCTCCTATCTTCTGCAGTGTTCAGTATGCAGAATATTTTCCCTTCTGATGTGTTTCCGATTCTCGCAATTGGCACTGTTTCCAGGGAATAAAATATTTTGTCAGGCTTATCTGCATCATCAGTGCAATCGTAATTTGCTCTGGAACCGTGTGGTTTAAATTCCACAGTGTTGCCATTTGATTGGGCAATCATCACAATTACATTTCACTGTAGAAATAACTGAATTTCAAATAGATTTCACTGGAAAAAAATAGTGGTTACGGATAGGAATTTTAAAGTCTAATAAAACCAGATCAAATAGTCAGAGTGTAAAGACCAACTGGACAGAATGGTCTCATTCTGTGCATTAAGTATGATGTGATTTCCACTTAGAGTTTTGCTGTGAAATAGTTGGGTTCAACTTTTGTAAGTTAAGTTCTAGGAACAGACTTGGGCCATTTGCCCCATCAAGTCTACTCTGCCATTCAATCGTGGCTGATCTATCTTTCCCTCTCAACCACATTCTCCAGCCTTTTCTGCATGACTATCTTAACATCTTACTAATCACTTTTGTCCACAGTACATGTTCTTTCTCATATAATAACCACTGAATACTAACAAGATTGAAAGCCCCTGGTTAGGCAATGAAGGAAGACCTGGAAACTCTGTTGCCAGCCTGCATCCGCGGAAGCCTCAAACAGTAACTGTGTTCATTTCCCAGAACTCTTGTTTACATTCAGTGCCTTCCATTCCCACAGTTTCTGTGCTGGATAATTTGTCGTGATCTTCTGTTGAAATTACTTAATCGATTGAAGGATATGAAATGTGCAAGAGAATGAGCTATTTTCATGTGGAAAATTGGACAAAGTCACGGAGAGAATTAAGAACAGAAAACAAGTTGTTTAAGAAAAGAATGAGGATTTTTATTCAGTGAACGTTCATATTGATTTATTTTGAGATTTGTTGAAAAATGAAGTTCTTGAAAGCACTGCTTTTGTGCCCTTCTTTCACCTCTGGTTTTGTTGTCACGAGGGACTTGCAGCTGCTTGAAAAATACGGCTAACCACAAACAGCTGGAGTAGCTCGATGGGTCAGGCAGCATCTGTGGTAGGAATGCATAGGTGGCATTTCGGGACTGAAGAAGGGTCCCGACCTGAAACGTTACCTATCCAAAACCTCCACAGATGCTGTCTGACCCGCTGAGTTTCTCTTGCACTTTGTGTTTGCTCTGGTTTTGTTATGTTGAAGCGGCACAGTTGTAGAGTTGCTGCTTTACAGCACCAGAGACTCGGGTTTCATCCTGACTGCAGGTGCTACCTGGACAAAGTTTGGTTGTTCTCCCTGTGACCGCATGGGTTTCTCCGGATGCTCCGGTTTCCTACCGCACACCAAAGACATGGAGGTTTGTAGGTTAATTGGCTTCCGTGAATTGTTCCCAGTGTGTAGGATAGAATTAGCGTACGGGGTTTATTGATGGTCAGCATGGACTTTGTGGGCCGAAGGGCTTGTTTCCACACTGTATCTCTAATTGAACTCTAAACTAAATGTTGGCCATGCACGTGGAGCCCTGAAAAGGTTCCAAGCCCTATTTGTGTTGATCTTCTTCAAATTCTCGAGCAGTTAATGGTTTAGAACATTATCCAAGACTGATTGTCCTTGGCTTCCTTAACATCTTTTTCTCTGTCAGGAAACAGTTACGAAAGTTTTACAGACATGGAAGATAGACACAAAATGCTGGAGTAATTCAGCAGGTCAGACAGCATCTCTGGAGAAAAGGAATAGGTGACGTTTGGGGTCGAGACTTCTTCAGTCTGTGTCGTGCCCATGGACGATGTATTTACAGATATCTTTAACCCTTCCTTACTCCAATCTAAGTGAGGGTCCCACCGACTTTAAGAAGACCACTATCATCCCAGTCCCCAGTGGAACAGTAAAACAAAGTAGTGTGCGTTAACAACTACTGTCTGGTTGCTCAGCCTCCACCATCAGGGAATGCTTTAGGAGACTGATCATGATGCACATTAACTCCAGCCTCCCAGAAAACCTTGATCCACTGCAATTTCCCTTCTGCTGCAACAGGTCCAAAGCAAACTTAATCTCCCTGGCCTTGCACATCTTTGGAACATCTGGATACGGAAGGTTTGTCGCATGGCAGGACCTCGCTCAAAGGCTCGTCGGTCGGCGGGACCCGCCCAAAGGCTTATCAGGCTACGGGACTGGTTACCTACCCGAAGGCTTGCTGGACGGCATAATCAAGAGGGAGCTGGAGATGTTGGATGCGAGCATCTGGCTCGAGGGCCAGAAGGAGGGTGAACCGAAGTAATGCCTCCAACACCTTCAAGGTTGGCTGCAGAACGCGCCCCCAGACCACAAAGATGGCACTGAGAGGAGAGAGACGTTGGTTCACTGGATTTGCATCGAGCACATCAAGTATCGAATAAATGGAGCATGCAGGTCGACCGGACTTTGGACTTTGAATAATGGTACACAAATGGCAGAGCCTGCACTTGTAATACAGCTGCTCCTCGACCTACGATGGGATTACGTTCCGATAAACCCATTGTAAATCGAGAATATCGCAAGTCAAAAATGCATTTAATATATTGCGCTAACGTGACTGGAAGTGACGTACGGCTCACTGCCATTGCCGAGCGTTTGCTGATCGTAAAGTTGAAATATCATAAGTCGAAGCATCGTAAATCGTGGAAAATCTCTATATGCAAAAATAATTTCTGCGGTTGCATATGTGACAAAAAGCACCATTGAATAACAAGCCAACCTACATCAGACTCTTGTGTGTTGGCTATGGCTTGACCTTCAGCACCATATTTCCATCCAAACACATCTTTAAATGACCAGATATAGGACTCAGACCAAACTCTACAACTGGATCCTTGACTTCCTGACCCATCAACTGTATTCAGCATGGATAGGCAGTAAAACACATCCTCCACGATAATTCTCAACACCACCACAACAGAGGTCTGTATTCTCAGCACCTTGCTATACTCTCTATATACTCACGACCGTGTTAAAACCTCTACTCTAACGTCACTGACAAGTTTGCAGATGACTCCGCCATAGTGGGCCCGATCGCAATCAATGGTGAATTAGAATACTGGAAGGAGATAGGGAGATTAGTAGCAAAGTGTGAAGACTGTAGGGCAGCACAGTGGTGCAGTGGTAGAGCTGCTGCCTTACAGCATCAGAGACCCGGGTTCAATCCTGACTATGGGTGCTGTCTATACAGTGTTTGCACATTCTCCCTGTGACTGCATGGGTTTTCTCCGGGTTAATCCCTCACTCCAAAGATGTACATGTTTGTAGGTTAGTTGGCTATGGTAAAATTGTAAATTCTCCTTAATGTTTCGGATAGTGGTAGTGTATGGGGATTGCTGGTCAGCGCTGACTCAGTGGGCCGAAGGGCCTGTTTTCGCTTTGTATCTCTAAACTAAACTAAAGAACAAATTCACATTCAGTGTCAACTAAATGAAGAGTTCCAAGGTATAAATATCATCAACAACCTGTTCTTATCCAACCACAAGATGCTCTAGCCAAGAAACCACATCAATGCCTCAACCTTTTACAGCAGGCTTTTGAAATTAGGCATGCCTCCAAAGACTCTTACCAATTTCTACACAGCATCACAGCTTGCTGTTGCCAAGAACACAAGAAATTGCAGAGTTGTAAAATGTAGCCCAGTGCAGCACACAAACCAATCTACTTCACCCCAACCCACCTCCCCTTTCATCAACCCTGTCAAATGTCATATTGGATAGGAGCAAACATAATCAATGACTACTCACACCCAGGTAAATGATGGCTGGCATATAACGGTAAGTCCTTTAGAGAACGTTGGGGGGGGGAGAGAGGAGAGGAGTGGAGACACTTTTAAGAAACCAGACAACTTTTAATACAATTTAGCGGGCATTTTACATTACCGGTCAGTTTTCCTTGATCCTGAAAACTCCAATGAGCCAATTAAAATTCCCGGTCAGCAAAGGAGATTGCCTGCGGCTGCCCTTGACTGCCTGTAACTACATAGCGAACCCACTCCACTGCACTACGAATTCAAAAGAACCATGCCGACCAATTTTTACTCGCGGAAAATTTTTCAACATGCTGAAATTTTTTCCGCGACCTAGCTGGGGCCACGAGTAGGTGGGAACTTCCCTCTAGCATGAAGGAGAGGTCCAGTAACCTCCTAGGAACTCGTAGGACCACGTGTCGACCATGCTGCAAGTTTGACTCAAGGGCAAACTCTTCTAAACTCGCAGACTAGGTCGCCGCAGTGGGACAGCCCCTTTACTAATTAAGAATCTATCAATCTCTGCTTTAAAAATACCCAACGACTTGGCATCCACAGCCGTCTGTGGCAATGAATTTCAGATATTCACCACCCTCTGGCTTAAGAAATTTCTCTTCATCTCCATTCTGAATATATGTTCTTTTATTTTGAGGCTGTGCCCTCTGGTTCTAGACTCTCCTACTACTGGAAACATCCTTTCCACTTTCCCTCTATCTAGGCCTTTCATCATTCGGTAGTTTCAATGAGATGCCCCTGATCTTTCTAACCTCTAACGAATATAGTCCCAGAGACTTCAAACGCTCCCCGTATGTTCTTAAGCCCCTTTTTGTTTTGATGTGGTGGATTTTGGGAGGTGACGCTGATGATGATGATAGCTTGTGGTCAGGAGCTCTCAAGTTCCCAGTAAATTGTGAGCCAGCTGTATCCTGTGTTTAGCTGTGTTATAATGGAAGCAACTTTAAACCTTATGTTGAGGAAGTGGCCACGATTTGGATAAAGAGATAAACAGCGATATAAATAGGAAGATTAAGCATATTTTCTACTGGCTCGGTTTTCATTCCAGCTCCTGGGAACCATAAATATCTTCTTGTCAACACTATGGGTGCAATGGGTTCATAGATACCCACTCAGCTGTCCAGGGAGGGTCTAGTGAAGACACATTACATCCTCTTTAGGTGCGGCTGTAAAACATATAGTCCTGCAATTTAGAGTGCTCGGTGTCACATTTCATATGTGTCTCTCAATGCATTTACTTGTAATTTCATAAAATCTGTGCATCTTAGATGAACTCAGAGGATGCCCTGCAGCAACCTGGGGCTCGCCTAGATCTCGTGCCAGACCAGAAGACCAAGCATGTGGATTGGACTAGACTTTGAAAGTGGCGCCAAAACCTGGTGACCTTTGTATGCGGTCCCAGTCAATAGCCTGTGCTCAACTTTGACAGCGTTGGCTTTCTCTGGGTGCTCTGGGTTCCTCCCACACCCCACAGATGTGCAGGTTTATAGGTTTATTGTAAATTGGCCCTGTTTGTAGGATAGTGCGAGTGTATGGGGATTGCTGGTTAGTGTGGACTCTGGGCTGAAAGACTTGTTTCTGCAATGTGTCTCTAAAACTAAAACTAAAAAACGAAAGTGCATCTTGCAGTGGATGTTTTACCACAACAGGCCCATTCTGCTCACCAAGTATGTATCAATTCTTTGAAAGAATTATCCAGTTGTCCCACTTTCCTCCTTCTCCTCCTGTCTCTGCCTCACAGTGCCAGGACCCGGATTTGATCCCGACCTCTGGTGCTGTTTGTGTGGAGTTAGTATGTCTGCCCTGTGACCACATGGGTTTCCTCCCGCTGTTTCCTTTTCTTCCCACATCCCAAAGATGTGTGAATTTGTAGGTTAATTGGCCAATAGATATTGCCCCTGGTGTATAAGGAGTGGATCCGAAAGGAGTGGGATAGTATGGAACTAGTGTGAACAGGTGATCGATAGTGTGTAATTGGTGGGCCGATGGGCATGTTTTCATGCTGTATCTTTCAATCAATTGTTCACTCAGTATCGACATTTTACTGCTTTTATGTTGACATCTTCCATCAAAACCATTTCCTGAACACTTCATAACAGCTTGTGTACATTATATTTGGCATGGATTTAGCAATCAAAGGATCTGCACTCATTAGTGCCCTTGGAGTGATACAGCATGGGAAATTTCCAGTAGCCCAACTTGCTCACACCAACCAACATGTCCCATCTACACTTGTCCCACCTGCCTGCATTTGGCCCATATCCATCTAACACAATCCTGTCCACGTACCTGTCTAAATGGTTCTTAAACATTGCAATAGTACTTGCACCAAATACCTCCATTGCAGGTAGATAAGTGATGGTCCTGGCATGACCGATACAGACATTGTGAGCTTAAGGGCCTGCTATTGTGCTGTACTGTTCTATATTCTATATCATCAAATATTGTTCTTTAACTGTCAGGGAACCTAATCCCGAGGTGGAATTAGAAATATGGTGTCAGTTCTGGTAGTTTGGTATCAGCCATGTAAACCATTTGGGCCGCAGCTCATGGAGAATAAGCAGGGATAGCGAATTGGGAGAGAGCACCAACAGTAATTTGGTTATCTTGCCAATTCAATTTTAGCTTACAATGATTATGTATAAAAAAAACAATTGGAATATACACAACAAATTAAGGCAGAACTTATCTTTGAAAGGAAAATACTATTTCACAATATTCTGAAATACCCTTGAGCAAATAGCAACCATACATTATAGGCAGTACAATGTCATCTGCTGCCTTTTGACTTCACCAAACTGATCTCTGAGCAGTCTTGACCATAAATGTCACCTATCAATGTTCTCCAGAGATGTTTCTCGACACATTGAGTTACTCCAGTACCTTGTGTTTATTAGCCTGATGTTTGCAGGGAAGGAGCTACTCATGAGCCTAGAAGTTACAGTTTTCAGGCTTTTTCTTCCTGATGGCAGGAGTGAAATGAGAATGTGGCCAGGGTGGTCCGAGTTCCTAATGATGCTGACTGCCTTTTGGAGGCAGTGACTCCTGCAGATCCCTTCAATGGTGGGGATATGGAACTATGAATACTCCAGCACTTTGTGTCTTTTTTTTTGCTGTCTATGTGGAGTTTGTATATTTTCAGATAACTGCATGGGAACCCAATAATAAATTGCTATTATGATTATAGATGAGTGGTGGAATCTGGGAGGACGATGTCAATGCAGAGAGAATAAAATCAGATTAGTGTAGATGGGAGATTGCTATCAATTTGGGGGACACACGGAAATAGGAGCAGTAGGAAAACATCTGGACACTGAAGCCCATCCCTACATTTGATATGAATGTGGCTGATTTGCCACATTCCTCTACTCTTCTTCTGTGCCACTAGTGAAAAAGCATACCTCTGGATTCAATCCTTTCATTCATTGTTCTATATCTCTCGACATCATCGTCTATATCTCCCGTTTCCCTTGAAGTAGGGTCTTAAACCGAAACATTGCCCATTCCTTTGCTCCAGAGATGCTGCCTGCCCCGTTCAGTTACTCCAGCATTTTGTGTCTACCTCTGGATTCAGGGGTAGTTTCTTCCCAGCTGTTATCAGGCTACTGAACCATCCTATCATCAACTAGAGTGTGGTCCTGACCTACATCATTGGAGACCCTTGGACTATGTTTAATTGAACTTTACTGGACTCTATATTGCTCTTATCTTATGTTATTCCCTTTATTCTGTATCTGTGCACTGTGAGTGGCTTGATTGTAATCATGCATTGTCTTTTCACTGACTGGATGGCACGCAACAAAAAAGTTTTCACTGAACTTTGGTACACGTAGCAATAATAAATTAAACTAAACTAAAACCTCCCCTCAGTCTTCAATTCCCCAATCCATGGTTATCACGTGGCAAACTCCCAGCTTGACAAATCATTAAACTGACATATCTTCCTGAACATGTGTAATTGAAGTACTTCCTCTATCAGTTCTAACCAGGTTGTGGAAATTGAAGAGGAGAAGATGGGGATGAAGCGAGAGACTGATTTTACCACAATGGTGAGAATATTGTTTGTGTCTTTGCTTCATCACAGTACGGCAGAAGTATTTAGTTCAGTTTAGTTTATTATTGTCATGGGGTACAGAGGTACAGTGAAATGCTTTTTTGTTGCATGTATAGTGTAATGTGTTTTAGGTTATGGGCCTTTCTGATGTTGTTTCTGTTTAGATCTCAAATTATCTCCTCAGTGTGTGAAATATGTTAATATACAGTTAGTGGCCTCTCCTTGACTTTCCGGTGTAATGGAAAGACTAGTATAAAATGTTAATCAAGCATCATCATCTGTTAGCAAGATCATTATCAATTTAAACAAGAAGCCAAAATGACATTTCCTGCCCAAAATCTGTATGTTGTGTCAAGATGTCATATTTGATCCACGATAGCCACAGTAGCAAGTATTTACCCAACAGGAAAAGAAACATTAAAGTATTTTGAAATGTGTAGGAAGGAACTGCAGATGCTGGTTTTAACCAAAGATAGACACAAAATGCTGGAGTAACTCAGTGGGACAGGCAGCATCTCTGGAGAGAAGGAATGGATGACATTTTGGGTTGGGACCCTTCTTCAGACAAGTATATTGGTCCATACAAATGCAATGCTTTCTGTCTAGTTCAGAACAATAAATCAAATCAAGGATTATTAAGAGAAGGTCGGGAGGGTTTTATTGCCATATGTCCAAAACAGAACAATTAAATTCTAATTTGCGGCATCACAAGAGATATGTATACATTATACTCAATAGACACCATAGTAAACAATAAAAATGAGTTCAATATATAAATAAATAGTTTAAAAAACCTCAATTTAAGAATAAAGAGTAGGCCATTTAGGACTGAAAAGCCTTTTCACCCAGAGAGTTGTGGATTTGTGGAATTCTCTGCCACAGAAGGCAGTGGAGGCCAATTCACTGGATGCATTCAAGAGATAGATATAGTTCTTAGGACTAACGGAATCAAGGGATATGGAGAGAAAGCAGGAACAGGGTACTGATACTAGATGATCAACCGAGATCATATTGAATGGGGGTGCTGGCTCGAAGAGGTGAATGGCCTACTCCTGCACCTATTTGTGTTTCTATGTTTAATTCCCTTGCCGAATCAAGGTAGGTCGTAGTTTGGGGTTTAGTTGACGTTTGTAGTGTTCAATAGCCTGATGGTTGTAGGGAAGAAGCTGCCCTGCTCCTGAACCTGCACGCTACAGATTTCAGGCTCCTATACCTTCTGCCCGATGCCAGGAATGAAATGAGGGTGCAGTCAATGTGGTGTGGGCCCTTGAAGGTGCTAGCTGCCTTTAGGAGATTGATCATATAGATCCCTTTGATGGTGAGGCTGTCAGTACCCGTGATGAACTTTTTGTAATCTTCTTCATCCTGGGCGTTTGCTTGCTGAATTAGGCCGTGATGCAACCAGTCAGTATGTTCTCTACCATTCAACTTGAAGTTCAAGAGTATACTGAAAGCAGCAAAAAAGAGGAAAAAGGATAAAAATTGCTGGAGTTACTCAGTGGTTCAGGCAGCTTCTCTGGAGAAGGTGAATGGGCGACATGGTGGTCAGGATCCTTCTTTTGTCCGGCAGTTGGAAGGCTCCTGGCCTGAAAAATCACCTATACTTGTTGTGCAGAGATGCTCCCTGACCCGCTGAGTTACTTCAGCACTTTGTGTCATTTTTTGCAAACCAGCATCTGCAGTTGCTGGTTTCTACATTTAACTAAAATAGAAAGATTAAACAAAAACTTACCGTTTGAAGCTTGATCTTTATTTTATGAGAAGTTGAAGTGAGGGATTACGTGAAAAGCCCACCAGCCCCGCATGCGTGTCAATCTTCAGAGCTACTGAATGAAACCACAGACCACTTGCACAAACTTAAACTATAGGAAGATTAATAACTGTTGAGTTAACGAATGATCTTTATGAGATTCAGGGTTGGGAGTGGAGGGCACGTAATCCCTCGCTTCAACTTTTCATAAAATAAAGATCAAACTTCAAACGGTAAGTTTTCGTTTAATCTTTCTATTTTATATCAAAGTCACATGAGTGACTACATGAAGCCTTCAAAGCTTTGTGGTTTCATGCAGTAACCCGATCTGTGTGTGAAACACTTAAACAGATAAACCATAAATGGTAGAAAAGACATGGGTTATTAACAACATGATGCTAACTTTCATACATTTCCATTGCCCTTAATCGGACCATAGTCCCAATTGGCTTTGAGTTAGACAATAACTCATGCAACACTGTTCAGAATTCTATCTGCAATCATCCAGACATATTCAACCAAATTTTATAACTTCTGAAAGCATACTTTGTAAGCATCCTGCTGTTGCAAGAAGATGATCAAATGGGAATATCCATTCTATTGGCTGCTAAAGAGCCACTTGTCTCTTGAGAGGACTCTTGAGAAAACTATTAAATAACAATAAAGAAACTATCCTTCATCTCATAGGTACTAACAAGCTCAGTGTACCTGTATACATAATAACAACACCCCCAATCTCCGATCTGGTGGGTATGCTGTCAACTCCAAATTGTACCCAACCATGCCCGTTTTGCTTTATGAGATAATTCCCATAACAAGCTACCCTCATGGTCAGTTATAACCCAGAGACCGAGCCAGAGATTGAGTAAAGACTGTGTTCTTTGTGCTGAAATCAGTTGCTAAAAGCATAATCAACTTAAAAGATACTGCTCCCATTAGGAATACAGTAGATGAATATCTGCATAGTAATTTACTGTTATACATTCCACACTACTATGAGTCTAGGCTTTTAGAGCGGTCATATAAAAGACACATTGCATAACATTAGTTAACAACGGGTGAAGAACCAATCATTTATTATCCCACTTATGGTACTATAGAGACTGACAAAGCAGCACAAGCAGTGTCAATTGTGCTATAACATAATTGCTTCTCTAAGTGCAAACTGAAAGAAACAAACCTCTGCTACTTCTGTTTAAAAGTAGCTCAAATGTCTTCTTCACAAACTTCCCACAGAATCATGCAGAGTTAGCTGCACTGAGCTAGCCATCACTTGTGATTTTGAGTAAATAGGAGCTTCTTTCAGCCGCCTTTACCATGGACACCCTGAATGAGTAGGCAAAATTGGCACTATTAAATTTCATGTTGCCTCATCCTTAATATCGTAAGAGGCATCTACTGATAAAACCCCAAAGCTACAAAATTGGCGTGTCATCTATAAACACCATGTGATACAATGCCCTTTTGATCTGAGTAGGGCACCATTGAGGCCCTAATCCTCTGAATCAGCTACATTGCTGAAAGACAATTATCCATCTTAAACTGGGTAACCAAACACATGATCAGACTAGCCAAATCCTAGCCTGATTGACATGCTCCACTTTTCTGCAACCTTGAGAAATATCAGAAATATACCCCTCTTGTGCTTGGGCAGACTACTCATCCTTTGTGAGACGTCTCTGTTTTCACTTGGCTAACCATCGTTTCCTCTATTGACCATAAGGTTGGAAATTTTTGGCTTCTCTTGCTGTGGAAGATGCATTTATTTATTTATTTATTTCGCTCATAACATATAATCCGATCCTTACGATTAGAGCTGAAACACAACATCCACTTGATGTGGGAATACGTGTTCCCTGTCAACTCTTGACTGTCAGAGTCACCACAAATCTCCAGCCTTCTTCCTCAGAGTTGAAAATATCATAATGCAACCCAACACCAGGAATTGCTCCGCAGTCCTCTGACTGAAAAAAACACCTCAGTCACAGTCACCATTTATGAGGATTAGGGCCTCAATCGATCTTGAAGATGCATACTTTGCCATATCTATACATGAGAGGCACAGATATATCTGGTGTTTTGATGACAAAGCCAGTGGTGGAAAGTTTAGGCTCTACCTAGGGGTTGTCTTCAGGCCTAGGATATTTACAAGATTCTAAAGCTTCGACCAGCCATTCAATCAGGAATACTGGAATTGACAGCCTATATATATTTTTTTATTCACAAAATGAACCTGCAGGTCAGATAAAAAATGCTACATGCCAGACCGGCTTCCTGCTGGTAGCTACCTATCCCAGAGCAGATGGCAATGATGTTTCTAACAAACTGGCAACTCTACTAACTGAGCTGAAAGAATTAAACATGTGTTGAGGGAAACCTCAAACTACCTCACTCTACTGAGCAGCCTTATAACCTCAATCACAGATGTTGAGGCAGAGCTTCCCTGGTCAATATGTTCCATATGGCCAGCCAGTTCCAAGATGGTCTACGCTGAACCAGGGTAGCCAGGCTGTTCCTACTTGGAACTTACAGAGGTTGCAATGCCAGGCACCCTGCCAAAGTCTCTGCTTCAACCTGATCTTCTTCAGAGACAGTGAAAGGTACTAGACAGCCCATGCTGCCAGTAAATCCAAACCTGGGGCGACAGACTGCTCCATTTTGAAGTTTTACGGAGGTTAATAAAGAGACCTTACCTGCCAGCGTCTCTGAGCCCAGGTCGACCTGCTTGTTGGATCTTCAGCGACGTTCCGTTGGAGACCCTGTCTGACCACATCTTCCGCCTCACGCTGGCCAAACAGCTTGTTTCCGGAGCTCAAAAGCGATATTGCTGTGCAAGGCACGCCTGCCGGCATTTCTGAGCCCAATGGGACAGACTACTTCTTTGGCCTACAGCCTCTTTAGAGCCTTGCTGGAGCTTTACTGTGCAGGTCACACTAGCAGATATTCGCAGCCTGGATTGACAGGCCACTCCTTCGACCCCTTCTGCTCCTTTGGAGCCTTAGTGGAGCTCACTGAAAAGGCCACACCTGCCATAACTCGACAGGCTAGTCCTGCGGCCTTCTGCCTTTTTTGAAGCCTTTGCTGGTGCTGACTGTGCAGATCGTGCTGCCAGTTTCTCCCAGCCTGGATCGACAGCTGCTCCTTTGACCAGCTGCTCCTTCGGAGCCTCAGCAGGGCTCACTGGACAGGTCACGCCTGCCATACTGCAAGCCTGGTTCAACAAGCTGTTCTTGCGAGGCCAGCTAGTGAATCCCGACTGCTCCTTTCCGTAGCTTCAATGGCGCTTCCTAATCCTTGAATACAGGGTGAAAACCCTCAGGAATACTGGAGCTTTAACCACCTAGAAACATACTCTACCCCCGTAGCTGCCTTAAACTCCCCCTGCAAGACTTCAACTTGCTACATAAGTCTTCTCTGAAGAGATACTATGCAAGCTGCACATTACTGACCCTGTAAAAATGAGCCATTTTGGGAATTATCTCATGCCTTATAGCAATTTGCGAAGGCAATAGCCCCAACTGTGTATTACAGAGAAGTGCTTTCTGAACTTCCGAGAGATGAGACCGATCTACTGATCTGCAAAATTCCGTACTGACTCCAGAGCAGTTTTACGACTTGCTGACATTCTTTGCCTACATATCATCACTGGGATATCTCAACTGATAAAATTGACAAATGGAACATCCAAAAAATCTGGCAGTTATCTGGACTGGCATATTTCTTGGATACTTTTAGCCAGATCTTCCTCCAGTGAATCTCCTATCCACAAAGGGATGGAAAATATGTGACATGAGCCGGTAGCTCCTTCATATGATTAAAATTGAAGCATATCCCCCCCATTAGTTCAGGGATTCGATTTGCTTATCGATATCCACATAGTTGGAGTCACCTATGTAAGGATCTCCAACACTCCCCTCTTCTGAGCGGGAAATATCATAACGCTACCCTGAGCCAGGTATTGCTTCCCTTCTCCTGAGCGGGAGATATTATAATGTTACCCTGAACCAGGTGTTGCTCCCACAGCCATCTGACTGACACAGCCTGTAAGTGTCTCCTGAGCTAGGAGCACATTCCTTTTTACCATTTTATTTATTTATTCATCCATTTATCTTTCTTTCTTTATTTGTTTGTTTGTTTATTTATTTTACTCACTAGACAGGAGTTCCTGCTGGTGACTCTTGAGTTCTTGCTCCCTTCTGGAGCCTCAACTGAGTTTCTTAGGGGAGGAAATAGAACGCAACCCTGAACCAGGTGTTGCCTCCACAGCCCTCTGGCTGACTCCCTTTCCGAGCTCCAATCTGTACAGGCATTGCCCAGCAGATGCTCCGAACAGCCGCCTGCTCCAGTGGAGCCCCATTCTGCCACGGCAGTCGCTGTCCTGGCTGAGCTGGCAGCCGCTATTATAAAACTGACAGCTCCTGCTGTGCCTCCGCAGCAGCCGCCTTTTATAGCTGTCAGCTCCTTACAGAGCCTCTGCTGTGGTCACTGTCCCTGCCGAGCCGGCAGCCACTATTTAAAAAAAACGGCAGCTCCTGCTGACCCTCCGCGACGGTCCCGGTTACTGTCCCGGCCGCGCCGGCAGCCGCTATTTTTATTCTGCCAGATCCTTACCACGGCCACGGCGGTAGCTGCACAAGCTGTGCCAGCTTCTCCGGGCCCGCTGCCCCTATTTTCAAAGCAGCGGCCCGTTCCTGAAAAAACATTTTCTCTTACCTTTCAGAGCAGTTTCGAAACTGCTCTGATTCTCGCACCATGCGTCAACGTATATTGACGCGCATGCGGGCTGGTGGGCTCTTCGCGTAGTCACTCACATGACTTTGATATAAAATAAGGATTTGTACATAATACAGCAAAATGTGAGGTATTGCATTTTGGAAAGTCTAACATGGGTAGGACCTACACAGTGAATGGTAAGTCTCTGGGGAGTGTTGTAGAGCAGAGGGATTTTCTGCCCACCAGGAGGGGGGAGAAGCTGGAATGACTGAGATGGGTGGGAATGGTTGATGGGATGGAGGCTAGTTTGTGTGATGGACAGGGGTGCGTTCACAACCTGGTATTTGTTGTGTCTTGGGCAGGGCTGTTGTCATACTAAGATCCAATGCATCTTGATGGTATGCTTTTAATGGTGTATCTGCAATAATTGGTATGTCATTGGAGCCATGCCAAATTTCCTTAGCCTTCTGATAAGTAGAGGCATAGATGCACTTTCTTGTCTATGGCATCACTCTGGTTGGACCAGTACAAATTGTTAATAATATCTACACTTAGGAACTTGTAGCTCTGTTTTCTGAGGGTAGGAGATAATAGGGAGTCGAGGTTGTAATTAAATCTCCAAAATCTTTTTGAAGCCAAGCAGCCTATTCCTGCTCCTAATTTTTTTTTTTAATGCACCACTTTGAAGTGGAAATATTTGTGGTCCCTTCACTATCATCGGGGCTAATACCTGAAACTCCCTAACCAACAGCTGGTTGATGATTAGGACGGCACAATGGCACAACTGTTGGAGCTGTTGCCACACAGAGCCAGAGATCAGGGTTTGATCCTGACCTTGGGTTTCCTTCTACATCCAAAAGTCGTTTGGTTTTGTAGGTTAATTAGCCTCTGTAAATTACCTCTAGTATGTTAGGATTGGATGAGAAAGCAGGATAACGTAGAACTAGTGTAAATGGGTGATCAAAGATTGACGTGGACTTGGTGGGCCAAAGGGCCTGTTTCCATTCTGTATCTCTAAACTAAACAGCTTAATGTGAGTAACTTCACCCGAATAATGGTGGCAATTTAAGATGGCAACTCACAATCACCTTTACAAGGATAGTTAGGAATGGAAAATAAATGCTGATCTTGCCATGAATATCCCTATCCTAAAAATATTTTTACAAAGTCTCACCATCTATAATCTGAGTTTCTATACGGCTGTATCTGCTGCACTATATCTGCATTCTCAGTGTTGTGCCTGGGCTGTTTGTTTGATTATAGTATGAAATGCTGTAGAGATTTGTACAAATGGTTTATTTCGGTAGTTTTATACTGACCAATAGTCAGAGCTTTTTTACTGCAGTGTTGCAGTGCAGGGAACGCTGCAGTACAGACTTAAAAGAACTGTTGAAAAGCACACAAAGTGCTGGAGTAACTCAGAAGGTCAGGCAGCATCTCTGGAAAACAGGTGATGTTTAGTAGCCTGAAACATCACATATCCTTATGCTCCAGGGATGTTGGACTGACCTGCTGAGTTATTCCAGTATTATGTGGCTTTCCTTGGTAAACAAGAATCTGCAGCTCCTTGTTTCTTCATTAAAAGCACAGTTCACTTTACAACCATTCCGACAGCCTCCGCACATTGCTATAAACAGATAACCTCCTATGTAGGAAGCTGTTGGTTGTCCACTGTTACTGCTTTAACTCATATTTGACATCTGCACATCTGTGTTCAAGCATAGAAGTCTGAGGTGGTCTGTGTGGTCCTCAGCCCTCTGCCCCCTGCTCCTCATTACTTTAGACTATAGAGATACAGTGCAGAAACAGGCCCACCCAAGCCAGCTCCCACCAGCATATACCTGCACTGTCGTATACTGCAGGGATAATTTATAATTTTACAATAGCCAATTAACCTATAAACGTGTATGTCTTTGGAGTGTAGGTGGAAACCTCCTCCTCTATCAGCTTGTTCCATATACCCACCATCCTCAGAAAAACATTATCCCTCGGGTACCTATTAAATCTACCTCTCACCTTAAATCTATATCCTCTGTTGCTTGATTCCCCTACACTGGGTAAAAGACTGTACATCTACCCTATCTATCTTACACATCTCTATTAGACCAACCCTCATTCTCCTGTGCTCCAAGGAATAAAGTCCTGGCCTGCTCAACCTATCCTTATAGTCCAGGCCCTCAATTCCTAGCAACATCCTCATAAATCTTCTTGGCAACCTTTCCAGCTTAACAACATATTTCTTATGTAGGATGGAACTACAGATACTGGTTTAACCGAAGATAGACACAAAATGCTGGAGTAACTCAGCGGGAGAGACAGAATCTCTGGAGAGAAGGAATGGGTGACGTTTTGGGTCGAGACCCTTCTTAAAGCAGGGTGACCAAAACTGAACACTATAATCCAAATGTGGCCTCGCCAATGTTTTGTGTAACTGTAACATAACATCCCAACCTCTGCACTCAATACCCTGACAGATGATGGCCAATGTGCTGAAAAGCATTCTTGACCACCCTATGTGATGACGTTTTAAAGGACACCTCATCACTGTGCTATGATGAGACACTGCTGAAGAAACAATAGTGGTGATTAAGAGGCTTTGGGTAGGTGCATGGATATGTAGGGAATAGAGTGATATGGATCATGTGCAAGCAGTTGAGCTTGGTTTATCCGGGCATCATGTTCGGAACAGATATTGTGGCTGAAGGTCTGTACTGTTCTATGTTATGTTCACTGCAGTAAAGCTCCATTAGTAAAGTTGCAAATATAGGTTATGAATAACTACACATGCACATATTGTTCAAATACAGATGGCCATCATCTAAGTTCACATCTTCATTGCAAACTGGGTGCGTTTGGAAATATGGCCAACACATAATGCTAGAAGCGGCTTCACCACATCAGTTGGGATATGAGACTGAGAGTTTCAATCTGCCATAATGTCCTAATAACTCACTGAAGTTTTTCTCACAAAACATACAAAGCACGACCAAACAATATAGAATTTTTGTAGGATTATAGAAATATAGGATTTTATAGGGTTATAGAAATATAGGATTTTCCTTTAAATTTATTACTGTTTGATCAGTGCTTTCTTTCAAAATTTTAGAAAATAGTAAAAAGTGGTCAGATTGTTGAGTAAGTCGTTTTACAACACATTTATCCTGCAACATCCGTCTGGTTAGTTTGTGTCATACGTGTGTGTCAACTCCCCTTTACTCTGGCAAGACTTCCCTTTGCTCTGATAATTTTTGGGGGGTTTAATTTAACTCTTTTAGTTTAATTAACTCAAGAACTGTAATAAATATTGAATGCATCCACAATCATAAAGAATGCAAGCATGTGGGAAGTGGTGATGGAGCACACACATAAGGGTAGGGTAACCCCTTCTCAGTGAAACATTGCTGTTCCAAAACAGGAGTTTTGTTTCAAAATACAGTCCCCACCTTCGTATGAAATTCACTTTGATCTACATTTTGTGGGAGTGCAGGTGGCCAACCACTGGGATTCTGTTGGACTGTGAATGAGATGATAACCTATACTTAATTGAGCTGTCTTATACAGTCCACAACCATGCAGTTGCAAGCAAGGATCACTGTAGCATCGAGACAAACTCCACCCTGAGCCTTGAGCACAAACTCTGATGTAGAAAGGACAAGGGTTTTCTTTCAGATGTTTCATTGATATTTACACTCTTAGAACATAGAATGTAGAGCAGTATGGCAGAGGAACAGGGCCTTCAGCCCTCAATGTCCATGGTAAACATGGATATTCTTTATTAATGCATGTACATCTTTAATTCGTTTTTGCAAACATTTCAATAATAAGATTAGTGTAAATGGGCAAAAAGGCAGGTATTGACATGGTGGGCTGAAGGGCCATATGACTCCGTGGCTGATAGAAGAATCAGGGTGAAGTGGATGGCTATTTAAGAGAAAGCAAGGGATGGGAATTCTCTCAAGAATCAGTATAGATTTGATGGGCCAAATAGCCCCCTCCTATGTTGAAAGAAGGTGCGTGAAAAATCAGAATTCCACTTTTTACTGAGATAGGTGTGGGATCACAAAATGAGATTAAACATGAGGGAATTGTCCACAATGACAGTGTTAATTTGATGTTGTTATGAATAACCTGGATAACACTGGGGGGTAGTGTTAGGTGTGAAGAGGATGCTAGGAGGCTGCAAGGTGACTTGGATAGGCTGGGTGAGTGGGCAAATGCATGGCAGATGCAGTATAATGTGGATAAATGTGAGGTTATCCACTTTAGTGGCAAAAACAGGAGGGTAGACTATTTTCTGAATGGTGGCAAATTAGGAAAAGGGGAGATGCAACAAGACCTGGGTGTCATGGTACACCAATCATTGAAAGTAGGCATGCAGGTGCAGGCAGTGAAAGAAAGCAAATGGTATGTTAGCATTCATATCGAAAGTATTTGAGTATAGGAGCAAGGAGGTTCTACTGCAGTTGTACAGGGTTTTGGTGAGACCACACCTGGAGTATTGCATACAGTTTTGGTCTCCAAATCTGAGAAAATACATTCTTGCCATAGAGGGGGTACAGAGAATCTTCACCAGACTGATTCCTGGGATGTCAGGACATTCCTATGAAGAAAGACTGGATAGACTTGGCTTGTACTCGCTAGAATTTAGAAGACTGGGGGGGATCTTATAGAAACTTACAAAATTCTTAAGGGGTTGGATAGGCAGATGCAGGAAGATTGTTCCCGATGTTGGGGAGGTCCAGAACAAGGGGTCACAGTCTAAGGATAAGAGGGAATTCCTTTAGGACCGAAATGAGGAAAACATTTTTCACATAGAGAGTGGAGAGTCTCTGGAATTCTCTGCCACAGAAGGTCGTTGAGGCCAGTTCAATGGCTATATTTAAGAGGGAGTTAGATGTGGCCCTTGTGGCTAAAGGGATCAGGGGGTATGGAGAGAAGGCAGGTACAGGATACTGAGTTGGATGATCAGCCATGATCATATTGAATGGCGGTGCAGGCTCGAAGGGCCGAATGGCCTACTCCTGCACCTATTTTCTATGTTTCTACTGCTCTTTCCCAACAACTCTGTTGCATTTCACATTCAAATATTAATCTAATTCCCCTCCGCAGGTTGTTAATTAAATTTGAATCCACCTCCCTCCCTTTCAGGCATTGCATTCCAGATTATAATCTTGTCTGCATCTTTTGGCATAATTCCATGTTTTAATTACTAATGCTGATGTTACTGGAATAGCTTATTTCTATTTACTTTTAACAGAAACTCTCTTGATTTTGGTGATCCCATGTGGGGGGTTTTCTAGGTAAAAAGTGGTATGAAGCAATACCAGGTTTCCCCTAGCTTTCTAATTAGATTACATTCCAGTAAATCTCTTGTATGTCTCCATCGAATGCCAACAGTTGGGTGTTGTTTTGTTTGAACAGTCTTGTGAATGTGACCTGATACCTTCAAAGATTTTTGCCACTCTTCCTGATCTTCCTTAATTGTCCAGCAATTGGCGACATGTCCAGGCTTTCTGCTTATCCAAACATCTTTAGGGAAAGGGAACTGCACAATAAATGGAACCTCATTGCCCCGCAGTTAATGATAGGAAAATTTTAGAGGGATTTGGCTCAAGGCGGGCGGATGAGACGAGCATAGACAGGGCATCTTGGACAGATGCCCAAAGGGCCTGTTTTTATGCTGAATTACTCATGAGCTTCCGATACCTGCATGTGTTAAGCAGCCTCTTGCAGTATGTAGGTCCAGGCTTCATATGATGGTTTTTGAAACCTACAGTCCTTTTAATACTTAGGCCGGCATAGTGGCACAAAAGTATAGTTGCTGCATTACACCACCAGAGACCCATGTTTGATCATAACCTTGGGATCTGTCTGTATGGGGTTTGTACGTTCTCACTGTGACCGCGTGGGCTTTCCCCAGGTGCAGAGTTTGACACAAAGTGCTGGTGTAACTCAGCGTATCAGGCAGCACCTTTGGAGAAAAAGAATGGGTGACGTTTGGCTTTGGACCCTTCTTCAGAGTTCTTTTCTCCGGTCGGTCTGGTTTCCTTCCACATTCCAAAGATGTACAGATTTGTAGGTTAATTGGCTTCTGTAAAATTGTAAATTGTCCCTAATGTGCAGGATTGTGCTAGTGTACGGGATGATCACAGGTCGGCGCCGACTCGCTGGGCTGAAGGATCTAGTTCTATGCTGCATCTCTAAACCAAACTAAACTACATTAAACTTTTTAATTATCTCTAAAAATGAAATGGATCCATATCCATATGATCAAATTAATAATTAAATGCAAATAAAGTAAAACATACTTAATCATACTTAATTTTTTTCTTCTTTTGACCTCTTCTGGTGTAAAGCTGAGGGTTGGATGCAACATACATCCAGGACCTCTCTCAGTAGGTCTGTGTCCAGAGATGGAACAGACTTTCAGATGTTAAACGTTAAACATGCACTTGCAAAAATCCAGGCCATCAGTTAGCCTAAATACGAATACAATTCAGGTTTAGATTTAGGTTTAGGTTTATCATGGTAGCATGCACAGAGGTACAACGAAAAGTTTCTCCAATCAGATGTCACAATGGATAGAGGAGAATTGGACAGTACCTAGCTTATGGAAGGACCATTCAGAAGTCTGATAACAGAGGGGATGGGCATGGTTTCAAACGTCTATACCTTCTGCTGGACGGAAGCAGGGAGAAGGAATGACCAGGGTGGGATAAGTCTTTGATTATGTTGGAAGGGTGAAATGTGGATGGAGTTAATGGTGGAAAGTCTGGTCTGTGTGATGGACTGGGCTATGTCTACAGCTTTCTGCAATGTCCAAAGTGGTTGTTAATGGCTTCAGCTCTCAATCTTATTTCTTACAGCTATAGAATCAATAAGCATGGAAACAGGCCGTTCGGCCCAGCTTGCCCATGCCGAACAATGTGCCCCATGTATGCTAGTCCCAACTGCCTGCGTTTGGACTATATCTCTCTAAAGCTCTTGATCGGAAGAAGGATTCCAACCCAATATGTCACCTGTCAATTGCTTCCCCAGATGCTGCCTGACCCGCTGAGTTCCTCCAGCACTGTACGTTTTGCTCAATATCCCAACATCTGCCGTTTCTCATGTCTCTTATTTCTTGGTATATTTATAAGGTCCATCTAAAAAAGGAACAATTGCCAGAACTGAGTTGAAAAGCAAATAAATCAGGTCACGTGATCTTAGAATTAGCTTTGACAGTTTTAAGATCTTCTTGTCCAGTTGTTTGCTAACTTGAAGACAAATGGTCAGTGCTATGAATTCTAGGGTGGTCAGTTTAATCTGCAGGTTTCCTGTTCCTGTGTTTTCTTAAGTAACTAAATGAAATATACCAAGAAAATATTTGTAATCATCACCCTAAGGGTAAGGGGAAGAGCCAACTTCCTTCCTTTTTGGCACAGCGAGTCTGGTTTTAGTATGTGTCCGAGTTTAACAAATAAGGTATTTATATGAAAATTAAACCAGTGACTTCACCAGTTGTTGGAAATTATGTTGTGGTACTTTTAAAAGTGGACAATAACTCAGCGGTTCGGGCAGCATCTTTGGAGAAAAAAGTTTAGTGATGTTTCGGGTCAGGACACTTCTTCATAACATTGAGTCTGAAGAAGGGTCTCATCCCGAAACGGCACCCATCCTTTTTCTCCAGAGATACTGCCTGACATGCTGAGTTACCTGAAGAAAGGTCCAATCCAGAAACATCACCCACACTTTTTCTCCAGAGATGCTGCCTGACTTGCTGACTTACTCCAGCACATTGTGTCTATCTTTGGTATAAACCAGCATCTGCAGATCTTTGTCTCTACTTCTCAAGAAAAAGCAGTCTGACCCGCTGAAGTTACTTCACCATTTTGTGTATGATTTCTGGGAAACCAGCATCTGCAGTTCCTTGTGTCTATCATTCTCAGATAAATGCAACAAGCTGTCAAACATAGCAATCAAAGGAGCCTGGTCCTCTAAGTTTAGGCTCATATAACTGTGCATAAAACAGTCTATCACTGTGGCAGACTTCATATTGTGCGATCTTTGCAAATAACTCAATTTGGCATGAATACAAAACACAGTGATAATTTGGCTGAGCAAAAAAGATATATCTAATTTCCAGTTACTGGTCTCCTCTGTGCAGTTGGATGAAAATTGTTCCAGGTTGTGTAAGAACATTGTGGTTAAATTATTGGACCAAAAATCCACACGCCCAAACTAATAAGCAAAATGAAGACATGAACTAGAAAGCCACAATGGAAGAGGGGAACTTAAATGCAGTTAATTCAATAAATCTGGTGGTAATGCTGATCGCGAAACAATCAGATAAGCTGTAATGAGTACAGTGAAGTTACTAGGATGTTGCCAGGACTCAGGGGCTTGAGTAATAGGGGGAAGATGGGCAGGCGAGGACTGTATTCTTTGATATATTGGAGGCCACATTGGAAGTACCAAACACACATGATGAGGTTAGAGGAATCTTTGTAGCTGCCTGACCCGCTGAGTAATCCAGCACCTTGTGTACTTTTAACATTATGTGGGATGTAGATGGCCAATATTAGGCAGAACGTTACAGTGGCAGCAGCATTTCAAAGAAGGGAGAAGAGGTGATTATATACTCTACATTATGAAAACCTTTTGAATGCAAAAGTTGTTTTGAATGAGAAGCAACTCTCAAAGCTAGATTCATCCTGATCCATGAATGTTGTTGGGTGAAAAAGAATTGTAACGGAATGTACAAGAGTGAGAGAATGGGATGATATTAAAGATAGACACAGAATGCTAGAGCAACTCTGTGGGCCATGCAGCATCTCTGGAGAAAGGGATGGGTGACGTTACAGGCCGGGACCCTTCTTCAGAGTCTAATTATTGATGGCCATGGTAAAGATGAGTGAATGGAAGCCTGGAAACTGGAGGTTTTTCAAGTGTTGAAGGACATGCAAGGATATAGGTTGGAAGGGATTGGACAAAGGGGGGATATGATAGAATTGAGGTATGTGGAGGTGAGATATGGCATGATATTAGATGATTTAAATGTGTTAAACTACTGAGCATCATTCTTAGCAGATCGTGGAAGCTGGACTCTGTGACGTCAGTCTTTTCTGATGTGGAACAAAGGATAATGACAAAATCCTTCTGGCAGCCTTTAATTTGTTCAATAATCAATGGACAGAAGGCCTTTTTGTGAATATTACTGAGGGTCAGCTTCTGTGCCTTTGACATAACTGAGTCTTTCTGGTCTAACCACCATTGGGAGGAGACATTGTGTCTCGCAAATTCTCATAGTTCAAATGTCAAAGATTTAATCCTGTATAGGGAGGAACTGCAGATTCTGGTTTAAACCGGAGACAGACACAAAAAGCTGGAGTAACTCAGAGCGATAGGCAGCATCTCTGGAGAGAAGCAATGGTTTTGGGTCTGAAGAAGGGTCTTGACCCCAAACGTCACCCTCTCCTTCTCTCCTGAGATGCTGCCTGTCCCGCTTAGTTACTCCAGCTTTTTGTGTCTATCCATGATCTAATCTTAGTATGTAGGAAAGGCCTCAACTCGAAATGTCACCTATTCCTTTTCTCCAGAGATGCTGCCTAACCTGCTGAGTTACTCGAGCTTTTCATGTCTGTCTATGAGTTAATCTTAGTTTTGTTCTCAACATGCTTATTGTGATTTATATGACAAATGGGCACGAGATATTCACACTGAATCAGTTAAATATAGAGTAATAGCAATGTTTGCCATCTGCTACACAACACCAACTTTATTTGTAGAAACTAAGAACTGCAGATTTTGGTTTATACCAAAGATAGACACAAAGTGCTCAAGTAACTCAGTGGGTCAGGCAGCAACTCTAGAGAAAAAAGGATTGTCTGGTATCATGAAATATGCCAAATCCATTTCACCAAGATGATTTGATGAGGTGAAAAGGGTAGTATTAATTAAATGAATTAAAAATATACCAAGTGCTGGAGTAACCCAGCGGGTCAAGAAGCATTTGCGGAGAACATGGACAGGTGATATTTTGTGTCGGGTCCTTTTTCAGACTGATTGTTGGGTGGGGGAGTGGAAAGAAAACTGGAAGTGAGGAGAGGGTTCAGTGGCACATAAAGGAACCACTGGCAAAGCAGCAGTTTAAATCTAGGGATGAACTTGAGGTCAGATTTTCAGGAATATAAACATCTCAGAGAGTTGAAGGTTCACAAAAGGCTGGAGAAACTCAGCGGGTGCAGCAGCATCTAAGGAGCGAAGGAGATAGGCGACGTTTCGGGTCGAGACCCTTCTTCAGACTCTTGATGGGTCTCGAGAGAGTTGAAGGGTTGGAGATTACAGAGAACTTGCAATGAACTATGTTTTCCTACAAGAACATAATGATATTTGTCAATGATTTGTAAACTTCTCTTATATGTCAAAACATGATGTGATATTTCTTGTGACTTCACCAGCAGTTAATAATATGTGAGATTTTTATTTTCTACTTTGGTACAGCTTAAAGTTGTTTTATGGTTTTTAAGATCATATACTTTTGGTTAATAAAAAAAACCGCTCAAGTCAACTTTCAGCCTCTACAAAGTGCAACTAAATTGAAGACAGACATAAAATGCTGGAGGTGGCATTGACAGCCCAGCCTGGAAGCCACCAGGGTGACAGCGTGAGCATTGGTTGGTGTTGGCAGCCATCAGTGAATAAATACTTTATTGTCGCATATGACGTCACGTTGAAATACTTTGTGCATACGCAAGGTATGCAAGTAGTCGCCCATAAAGAGCGCTTACAGTTACAAAGTATCCGCACCAGGTCCCCCTTTGTTCTCCCTCCCGCTTCTGTGCCCTCCATTGTCCATTGTTCTTTCCCATCCCTCACGGCAGTCCCCCCACACCGGGTCCCCATTGCTCTATAACTGAAATCCATTATAAAGAGGACTGTTAGTGTAGACTGATTTCTCCTGGATGGTGTTGCGCTTATTGAGAGTTGTTGGCCCTACACACACCTGTACAAGATGAGAGTGCTCCATCATGTTCTTGATTTATGCCTTGTAGCTAGTGAAAAGGACTTGGGTGTCAGAACATGGGGTACTTAGCTGTCCTTGTAGCCATGGTATTTATATGGCAGGTTCAGTTGGTCAAGGGCAACCTATAGAATGTTGATGATGGGGACTTTGTTATGGTATATCATTGAATATCAAGGGTAGGTGATTAGAGAACAGTCATAAAGCACATAAACGAGTTCTTTGGCTGACTGTATCCATGGTGGCTTCCAAATACCTATCTGTATACATTTCATTTTACAGGCTGGATCTCTAGTCTTCTATTCTATAATGACCTCTCAGATAGTGTTAGGTTTCAACAATGCAATGATAAATTCTTCTTCTTCCTCAAATTTCCACTAAATCAACTTTATTTTAGCTCTCTGGTTATAAATAAATCTGTTGAGGGGAGAGGTTCTCATTCAACCATCTTCCTTTGTGTGAGAATGAGTCCAGACAATGGACTGTTTTCTCCTTTTGTACCCATTACCTTTAGTTTACCACACTTGGTCAAGTGTTGCCATGGTGTCAATGGCAGTCATTCTCAACTCATCTGTAGAATTCCCTTTGGTCCACAATTAAAAAAGCTGAACCACTTTTATGTTAAACATCACAGTTTAAATCTAGAGGATTCTAAAAATAGAGGGTATAGCCTTAAGGTGAAAGGGGAAAGCCATGAGAGGGACTTCGGGCAACTTTTTTCACTTTTGGAGTACTTACTATCTGGATTGAGCTGTCACTGGATGCTATAGAAGTTGATACATTTATAACATTTAAAAGACATTTGGAATGATATATGAATAGGAAGGGTTTGGAGGGTCTGGGGACAAATGCAGCCCAGTTGGCACGGATAAGGTGGGCCGAAGTGCTTATGTCTGTGCTGTACGGCATTTAAAAAAAACATTTGGGAGCGTTTTCCTGTGTTGAGGAAACCCCTTTTCATTATCTTTCACCCCCCGCCCAAAACAGTGTCTCTACCTGAATATGCTATTTGAATTGCAGCCTTGGTATATAAACACATCATTTTGCATCAGTGTTTGCTATTTACTTTTCATAATTCACAATACTTTTGAGCCTAAAAAAATTACAGATAATAATTTGAATTTGACACTGCAAATAAACTAGCCAAATGCCTTAAGAAAGTTGAATGATCGTGTTATTTGATAAGATTTTGTGTTGCAGAGTTGTCCATAAAATTACTTTAAAGTTTCCACACATAGTAATGGAGAGATGCAGCATGGAAATACGTTCTTCGGCCCACTGAGTATGTGCCATCAACTACCCTTTTAGACTATTCCTACATGAATCCCATTTTGTTTATTCTCCCCACATTCTTATCAACTCCCCCTAAATTCTACCCGTCCTTCACAATATGGGCAATTTGACTTTTGCCATTAATCTACCAACCCACATGTCTTTGGGATGTGGGAGGAAATCGGAGCACCTGGAGGAAATCCACACAGTCACAGGAAGAACGTCCACCCACATTCATAAAAACAACAGCTGAGGTCAGGATTAAAGCTGGTTCACTGGTGCTACAAGACAGCAGCTCGACCAGCTGTGTCACTGTCATCATGTACAGCAACCAAATAGCAAGTAGCAAGTTGTTAAATACTAATTTCTGCATTGCTCGACAGTGCTGTTGGACATTGTGAATAGGACAGGAAAAGTAAAAATGCTAAACTTTTTTAAATGGTCATAATCTGTTAAAGAAACATCAATGCAGTGGGCTATAGATTTTGTTATACCTTTTCATTATTCTGCAATCATATTGTGCATTTAACATGTACAAATACACCCATTATTAGTTTACAATGTGGTCTTATCCTATTCCCAGAGTATTTTCCTTCAATATTTTTCTCCATTTTTGTTCTTATTTTCCCCAAAACCATAATGATTGCATTTATTTGCATCAAAGGTTACTGGGAGAAGGTCGGAGAATGGGGTAAGAGAAGGAAAAATAGATTAGCCACGATCGAATGGCGGAGCAGACTTGATGTGCCAAATGGCCGAATTCTACTCCTATGTCATATGATTTTAGGATTTGCTGTTATATTCCGCAGATTTTAGTTTAGTTTAGTGAGACAGGATGGAATCAGGCGCTTCGTCCCTTTGAGTCTATGCCGACCAGCGCTCTGTGCACATTAACACAATCCCACACACACTAAGGACAATTGACAATTTAATCAAGCCAATTAAACTACAAACTTGTACGTCTTTGGAGTGTGGGAGGAAACCGGAGCACCCGGGGAAAACCCATGCAGGTCACAGGGAGAACATACAAACTCCGTACAGACAAGCACCCGTAGTCAGGATCGAACCCGGGTCTCTGGCGCTGTAAGGCAGTAACTTTACCGCTGCGCCACCTTGTCACCCATATCTGGTATCATTAAATTTTGTTCACATTTTGTTTATGCTATCTGCATATTTTTTTTATCTTCCCTAATTGTTTGTACTGAACTGCTAGGAGATTCAGAAAGATGATTCTTACAGAATGGATTTTTCATTTTACATTGACAGGACATATAGAAAGGAAGTGTTCTCTTGAGTCATACCATATAGAAATAGATCCTTCAGCCTCAGTAGCTTCATCATACTTATCAGAAACATCTTGCATGCACTGAACTGCAGTAACCATTACATAAACAGACTAAGCTATAGCAATTGATTTGTATTGGTTGAGAATGGATTATTCATTGGGAAACTGGTTAAACTTTGTGCTTTTACGGAGTAAAATGGGTCAGTTAAAATTCCAAACAGTCAGGCAGAATCTTGAGCAGAACCGATAATGGCGAAAAATCGTATACTTAAATTTTGGAAAAATACATCTGCCCCAACTCTTAAAATGTGGATTACAAACATGTCTGAGACACTACATCTTGAAGATATGAGACTTGTCTTAGCAAGAAAATCAGAACAATTTTCAAAGATATGGATTCCTTTCATTGATTCATTACAAGGATAGTATGGTGCAACACAACTTTGGAATTAAACCGATTTACAGACGGTGATGGGTGGGGAGAGAAATGAAGCAGGTATATCGACACTTTTTGTGTTTTTTTTTCTTTTTTCCGTTTTTGTCTTTTTGTTTCTTTAAGTTTTTACTTACTCTTTGGCTACAATAATTTGGTAGTTTAGGGGTTCTATTCTTACACTTTCTTTTTCACTTTCTTTCTTGCTTTTCCTCTCTTTTTCTATTTCATCTTTGCTAAAATTAAAATGGAAGCTGTACAATAAATGTATTATGTCATATGCAGTAGTTTATACTTTTGTACACTGCTTCTAATAAAAATATATATTTTAAATTTAAAAAAAAATCTTGAGCAGAACACAAAGTGCTGGAGTAACTCAGCAGATGCTGCAAAACAGAAATGAAAACGGAAAATGTTGTGAGCTCCCTGATATTCACCGCTACAGTAATATTCCTCCTGCCCCTCCTCCCCTTAGTATTTCCTTCGAGACACTCTCTCCTACTCTCTACCTGACACTATCTTTCTCTCTCACATACACTGACATAGTCATCACAGACACACTTTGCTCTCTGACACATCGACCCTTCCCTCGTATATACTGCACAATAATGGTCTCTCTCTGTAACTCACTGGCACAATCTAGCTCTCTTGCTGACACACTGCACCTCTCCCTCACACACTAGCACATTTCACCTTTCTCATACTCTAACGCACTCCATCTCTTTCCCCCTATTTCCTTATTCACAGACACTTTGTTTTCTCAACATTGCCCCAAACTCTCTCTCTCTTAGTGAATCACTCTCTCTCACTGACACACTTCGTCATTGTCTCTCACGGACACACTCCAGCTCTCTCTCTCTCTCTCCCCTGTCTGTCTCTCCCCTGTCTGTCTCTCCCCGTCTGTCTCTCCCCGTCTGTCTCTCCCCGTCTGTCTCTCCCCGTCTGTCTCTCCCCGTCTGTCTCTCCCCGTCTGTCTCTCCCCGTCTGTCTCTCCCCGTCTGTCTCTCCCCGTCTGTCTCTCCCCGTCTGTCTCGCCCCGTCTGTCTCTCCCCGTCTGTCTCGCCCCGTCTGTCTCGCCCCGTCTGTCTCGCCCCGTCTGTCTCGCCCCGTCTGTCTCGCCCCGTCTGTCTCGCCCCGTCTGTCTCGCCCTCTGTCTCTGTCTGTCTCTCTGACACACTCCATCTCTCTGTCTCACTGATCTACTCCATCTCTCTCTCTCTCTCTGACACATTCCATTTCTCTCTCATGGAATCAGCAAAAATAAATGACCTGGTTCCACTTAGTCCCCTGAGTCAGGTCCTGTGCACTCTCACAACACATAATCTGGTTGTGCTATGAGCCCTTCCCTTGCAAGTTCATCTGACTATTTAGTGCAAAATATGCCCCATACTCTGTCTTGTTTCAAAAACCTATTTTTGAACTAGAAAACACAGATTACAATTGTTACAAACCAGTCTTGAAGAAGGATCTCAAACTGAATTGTAGACATTTCCTACACCCTACCCAGAAGTACTGCTTAACCCCTGAGTTTCTTCAACAGTTTGTTCTTTTGTTATTTAATATACCTGAAGTTGGATGACATTTTAAACTTGTTGATAGACACAAAATGCTGGATTAAGTCAGCGGGTCAGGCAGCAACTCTGGAGAAAAGGAATAGGTGTCATTTCGGGTCAAGATTCCTTCTTCAGACTGAGAGTCGGGAGATGGGAACTTGAGATATGAAAAGGTACAGGACAAATCAGAGCCGGCACTGATGATGCAGAATAGGTGGAGCCCACAATGGTCCATTGTTTGCTGGTGAAGAGGTGCTAATGAAGGGATATGAACAGTGAAACTAGCAAGATGACTCAGTTGGGGGAGAGAGGGAATGCAAGGGTTACTTGAATTTAGAGAAATCAATATTCATAGTGTTGGGTTGTAAGCTGTCCACGCTTGGTTTTAAACTTGTTGTTAGATAGATAAATGAAGAAGCTGCTGCAAACCAGTCCCCTAACAATTTACCTTTACCTAACATTTAAGTCAAAATCCATTTGATTACTCCAAAATAGATTTAGACTGGGAGACCATGTGTAATTATCCCACTGTCTGTGTGAATGACATTTAGAATTGGTTCCTTCTCCACTGAAACATTTAGATTACTCATAAAGCATGAACTGTAATGGTTGATTATCAGTGCTGTCAAAACGTATTGTCATACCAGTTCACAATGGTGCTTTAGCAGTAATGAAGTGCCAAAGGGGAATTTACTGTCACTTCTGATCTCACCGATGGTTGAGGTTTCCCACAGACAATCATTTGTCTGCTCAGGATCCACGTCCGTGCCTACAGTAGTAGGAAAGGTCACTATTATAAAATAATGAGAGGACATGACATGCAAGCATTACTGCAGCAGATAAAGCATGTGAAGCTATTTTGTTGTCAGTCATTAATTTACTGATCTAAATATTTTGTCGCTGCGACACTTGTGAATTGCCTGGGTGAGATCTGTTATATGAGTTTGCCAGGTTGAATGCAAAACAAAACATTTCACTGTACCTGAAATTATATTTCACTGTACATTTCAATGTGACAATAAAGTATAATTGAATCACGAAGTATACAGAGGAGGATTTCATCGATGGTGACTGTGAGGCGATAGATGTTGGTATCTTTATTCACTTCTTTGCTCAGCATCTCCATTAGCAGGCAGAAACAATGAACTGCAGATGCTGGTTTACCAAAAAAAAGTATGCAAAGTGCTGCAGTAACTCAGCAGATCAGGTAGCATCCCTGGGAAGCAGGAATAAGTGACTTTTCAGGTCAGGACTCTTCTCTAATAGGCCTTGGTAGAGTAAGTGCAGGCGTTTGGCAAAACAGGCGGTGAGGCTATGCTTGGATTAGTCAATGTACAGGAGGCCACATTGGGAACACTGAACGCAGTAGGTAAGGTTAGAGGCGGTGCACATGAACTTCTCCCACACCTGGAAGGACTGCAGTGGTCCCTGAATGGAGGCAAGGGAGGAGGTATAGGTAAGGGTCCCAACCATGTTCCCCAGGAATACTATAGGTAAGGGTCACCTATCCATGTTCCCCAGGAATACTGTCTGACCTGCTGAGTTACTCCAGCAATTTATATCTCTTTTAGCAGACAACCCCACACTTGCCCTGACATTTCAAGTAACACTGTGTGACCCAAAGGTACTTTACATGAAGATTTCCAATTTATACACAAAAAGATTTAAGTTTGCATGATGATGCTGGGCTGATATCACATGCATTGTACTGTGGACAAACTACGGGAAAACTGGAAAAGGCATTGATTGTGAAAGGTGTTTAATGCAGTTGTAATTATACCAATCTTGCACCTAACTTTAATAGGAACATGGAACTATAGAAATATATATAGTCATAAAATGCTGGAGTGGCGTCAGGCAGCATCTCTGGAGAAAAGGAATAGGTGATAAATCTGAAGGCTGATAAATCCCCAGGGCCTGATGGTCTGCATCCCAGGATACTTAAGGAAGTGGCTCTAGAAATCGTGGATACATTGGTGTTAATTTTCCAATGTTCTATAGACTCAGGATCAGTTCCTGTGGATTGGAGGGTAACTAATGTTATCCGACTTGTTAAGAAAGGCGGGAGAGAGAAAATGGGGAGTTATAGACCAGTTAGCCTGACATCGGTGGTTGGGAAGATGCTGGAGTCAATTATAAAAGATGAGATAGCTGCACATTTGGATAGCAGTAACAGGATCAGTCCGAGTCAGCATGGATTTACGAAGGGGAAATCATGCTTGACTAATCTTCTGAAATTTTTTGAAGATGTAACTAGGAAAATGGACAAGGGAGAGCCTCAGTTGATGTAGTGTACCTGGACTTTCAGAAAGCATTTGATAAGGTCCCACATAAGAGATTAGTGGGCAAAATTAGAGCACATGGTATTGGGGATAGTCTGCTGACATGGATAGAGAAGTGGTTGGCAGACAGGAAACAAAGAGTAGGGAATAACGGGTCCCTTTCAGAATGTCAGGCAGTTACTAGTGGGATGCCGCAAGGCTCGGTGCTGGAACCGAAGCTATTTACAATATACATCTATGATTTGTATGAAGGGATTTATTAGGACATTTGCAGATGACACAAAGCTGGGTGGCAGTGTGAACTGTGAGGAGGATGCTATGAGCATGCAGGGTGACTTGGACAGATTGGGGGAGTGGGCAGATGCATGGCAGATGAAGTTTAATGCAAATAAATATGAGGTTATCCACTTTGGTAGCAAAAACAGGGAGGCAGATTACTATCTAAATGGCATCAAGTTGGGAAAAGGGGAAGTACAACGGGATCTGGGGGTCCTTGTACATCAGTCTATGAAAGTAAGCAAGCAGCTACAGCAGGCAGTGAAGAAAGTGAATGGCATGTTGGCCTTGATAATAAGAGGAATCAAATATAGGAGCAAAGAGGTCCTTCTGCAGTTGTACAGAGCCCTAGTGAGACCATGCCTGGAGTATCGTGTGCAGTTTTGGTCCCCTAATTTGAGGAAGGATATTCTTGCTATTGAGGGAGTGCAGCGTAGGTTTACAAGGTTAATTCCCAGGATGGCAGGACTATCATATGCTGAGAGAATGGAAAGCTGGGCTTGTACACTCTGGAGTTTAGAAGAATGAGAGGGCAGCTCATTGAAACATATAAGATTGTTAATGGCTTGGACACACTAGAGGCAGGAAACATGTTCCCGATGTTGTGGGAGTCCAGAACCATGGGCCACAGTTTACGAATAAGGAGTAAGCCATTTAGAACCGAGACAAGGAAACACTTTTTCTCACAGAGAGTGGTGAGTCTGTGGAATTCTCTGCCTCAGAGGGCGGTGGAGGCAGGTTCTCTGGATGCTTTCTAGATAGGGGTCTTAAAAATAGCGGAGTCAGGGGATATGGGGAGAAGGCAGGAACGGGGTACTGAATGGGGATGATCAGCCATGATCACATTGAATGGCGGTGCTGGCTTGAATGGCCAAATGGCCTACTCCTGCACCTATTGTCTATTGTGATGTTTCAGGTCATCAATCTGAAGAAGAATTCCAACCCAAAACATATCTACCCCTGTTCTCCAGGGATACTATCTGACCTGCTGAGTTACTACAGTACTTTGTGATGGGTTCTGAGCTCTTGCCAGAATTTGACAGTTCAATCAGTGAGGGCATAGAACACCAGTCTTTCCCTTTCATGTAGGTACCAAGGTTGGCAGGCTGCTGTTGTTGTCTTGTTGATTCATGTTGAGTTCTTCACAGTGATTGGGTTTTGACAGCTTCCGACGTGACCAAGCCTCAGAGTTGCAAAGTTGTGCAACACCAGGTTACAAAGTAACTGAAATTAAACAATGAGGCAAGAAGGTCTGGAGTCAAAGATTCAAAAGGGCAAAACTGATCTGGAAATGTAGACCAATTGATGAAGGGTCATAAGATCACATCTTATCATGGAGAATTTAAATCAAGTTTGCAGTAAATAAGAAAAGGATTAGTAGTATATTTAGAGGGTAATAGAGAGATACAGCAGGGGGAAAAAAGCCCTTTTGCCCATCAAGTCCACACCAACTTTCAACTATGCGTTTACTATATTACTCCTATATTAATCCCATTTTAATTCTACCCATGTTCTCATACACACCAACCAGATTCTACCATTCCTAAACAAAGAAACATAGAAAATAGGTGCAGGAGTAGGCCATTTGGCCCTTCGAGCCAGCACCGCCATTCAATATTATCATGGCTGATCATCCAAAATCAGTACCCCTGTTCCTGCTTTTTCCCCCATATCCCTTGATTCCGTTAGCCCGAAGAGATAAATCTAACTCTCTCTTGTGAAAGTCCAGTGACCAATTAACCTAGCAAACAAAATGCCTTTGGGATGTGGGAGGAAACTGGGACACACAGAGGAAATACCCACAGTCACTGGGAGAATGTGCAAACTCCACACTGACAGAATTTGAAATCAGTATTGAACCCAGGTCTCTGGTGCTCTGAGGACAACAGTTCTACTACCTCTGCCATTGTGCTGAAATTGAAAAGACCAGATGCCCGAAGAATCAATGTTCTTGAGAGAGTATAATCTGCAAACCTTTCCTCCTCTGATTTATGATAACTCTTAACTGCCTCTCAATGTAACCCAATAAGACACTTGGGGCAGGGCTCTGAGGGATGGACAATGGTCACTGGCCTTGCCAGCTTTAGACTAGATAAGCTCGGAAACAGGGCCTTCGGCTGACCGAGTCCACGCCGACCAGCGATCACCCCAAGCATTAGCAGCATCCTGCACACTAGGGGACAATTTACAATTTACAGAAGCTAATTAACCAACAAAGCTGTGCGTCTTTGGAGTATTGGGGGAAACCAGAGCACCTGGAGAAAATCCACGTGGTCGCAGGGAGAACGTAAGTACTCTGTACAGACAGCACCCATAGTCAGGATCGAACCCAGGTCTCCGGCGCTGTAAGGCAGCAACTCTATCGGTGCACCACTGTGCCGTTCCTAAATCCCATGATTGGAAAGAGATATCTGTCACCAGAAAAAACTAGGATGAGATAATTGGCAGGAAAGCCTGGAGGAGATGATAAGAATTCATCACACCGTGAGATGTGGGATCTAAATGTGCTATCTGAAAGGGTGATTAAAGCCGATTCTATGATAACTTGTCAACAGGAAGTTGGATGTCTGAATAAAAGAAAAACACATTCATGAGAGAAAACTCTTTCAAAGAGTCGCCAAGTGTGATACAGTGGCACGGGTATTAATCATAGAGCAAAAACAAACTCCCGGAGGCTCGGTCTTCTCGGGGAGAGGGGAAGTCAATTTCCTGAATGAGGAGTATATTTTAAAATGGACATTTTGGAGATGCCAAATACCAGAGGGCATAGGTTTAAGATGAGAGTGGAAAATGTAGATTTATGTGGCAGGTTTTTGTTACACATGGTGTGGTAGATGCCTGGAATGCACAGTCAGGGGAAGTGGTGGAAGTAGAGACTGTATCATAGCGAGGTTTGAGAGGAATTTAGACCAACACATGAAGAGGTAGCTGTGCAGTTTAACTTGATGTAGACCACATGCAGACAGGAACTATGATTTGACACATGTGCAGGCCGATGCACACTTTAAATTGGCACATGGTCGGCACAGACACCATTGGCCTAAAGGCACGTTACCCTGCTATACTGTTCAATGTTCTATGACCGAGAATGGAAAGCTTCTTCATTAGGAACGATGCGGCGGAGATGGGGAAACTGAGAGAATGGAGTGGCGTCCACACAGCGAACAGGATGGGAGGTGATGTAGTTGAGGTAGCTGTATGGTCCCACCCACATTGTCTCTTGTCAGAATAGCATCTCTTTCTCTCAGATAGGCACAAAGTGCTGGAGTACTCTGGGGGTAAAGGGTGGGGAGTCATCATTTTTATTTGTCATATGAGTTGGAACAAATAAATTCTTACATATCTCAGCTTTACAGGTACATTAAATGCACCAATTACATTTTTAAATAGGCAATAAATAAATAAATTCTTAGTAAGCCAATAATGGGAGAGTGTGTTGTAATGAAATTTGAGATGATAGTTTACACCAAAGATAGACACTGAAGATAGACACAAAATGTTGGATCAACTAAACGGGTCATGGAGCATCTCTGGAGAAAAGGAATAGGTGACATTTTGAGTCCGTTTGAGTTCGAAAAGCCACCTATTTTTTTTTTCTCCGGAGATGCTGCTTGACCCGCTGAGTTACTCCAGCATTTTATGTCGAGTAGTGGGAGAGTCCAGGACCAGAGGGCACAACCTCCAAAAAAATGGACATTGCTTTAGAAAGATGAGGAAGAATTTCTTTAACCAGAAGGTGATGAATCAATATTGCCACATTCAGTCAAGTATTTGGGTATTGTTTAAAGTGGTGATTGATATGTTCTTGATTGGTGAGGGTATTAAAGATTATGGGGAGAAGGCAGGAGAATGGGGCTGAGGAGGAAATAATAGATCATGATCGAATGGTAGAGCAGACTTGATAGGCTGAATGGCCTCATTATGCTCCTATGCCTTATGGTCTTATGCTAGTGCAAAGAAATATAGAGAGCAACCTTAGTGGTGTGAAGTTAAGTTCGTTGTGGTTCGTTGCTGAGCTAAAGTTGTGGTTAAGCTTCTGTAGGGTGGTTCAATCGATCGTGACCCTTATGGTTGATGGCAGGAACCTTGTGGGAGCATTTCCCAGGCTCGTATAGTGGCGAGAAGAGGGCGTAGCCAAGGTGGTATGCATCTTTGGTGATATTTGCCGCCATCTTGAGGCATCCCTTTAATGGTAGGGAGGTCAATATCCCTGATATCCACCACATTCTACAGCCTGAGCATTGAAAGTTCTGAACCAAGGCCTGATGTAACAGCCAGTCTGCCCTCTACCACACAAATGAGACATTCAATGGAGTATAACATATCGTTTCTACTCCAACATCTGAAAAAATAGTAGAAACTCTCTTTGTGATTGCATCAATGTACTGCACATATACATAAAAAATAAACTTTATTCAGAATTAAAAAAAAATACAAAGCAAAATGCATGGAGTATTTTGTGCAGAATTGAGGAATCGAACATCAAATGACATAGGGTTCAGGTGAGGGGGGGAAAGATTTAATAGGAATCTAGGGGTAACATTTTACACAAAGGGAGGTCTCTATATGGAGAAAGCTATTGGGGAGGTAGTTGAAGCATGTACATTCATAATATTTAATAAACATCTGGACGGGTACATGGATAGGATAGATTTAGAGGGCTATGGGCCGAGCATGGGCAGGTGGTACTAGTGTGGTGGAGCACGTTGGCTGAGGTGGGCTGAAGGACCTGTTTCCAACCTGTATGACCCTATGACTCCATGGAAAATTGTACAAAAATTATTCATACATTCTCTATTCATGCAGTAGTCATACTCAGTGGTGTTTGCACCTATCTTCAAAACAAAACCCCCTTGTCACTCATATGCCCCCCTGGTATGATATCCATTCCCTTGTTTGAGGGGTATACGCATCAGACTTATCCCTTCAATGTCCAGCAAAGAAAGGACCCACAGAGCCTTCATGTTGACTGCACCAAGCTTTGGTGCATCCCTCAGTACATACTCCTGCCGTCTGGAATGGACCAATTGACACCATTCTCTGACGGACATCTCGCAGTGCTGGGAGATCAATAAGTTCTGGGCAGGCCAAAGAGAGTCTTTCACCGAATTGGTGATCTTTCACCAACTTGATGTCCATCGCTAAATGTGTCCCTCAGAACAGTCTGGAGAGCAGAGAGTCCTCTAATATGGAGGTGTTTGGGAGGGTCAGTGATTTGGACCATGCATCATTCAAAATGGGATTAGTGTAAATTGATGATCGACATTAATTTTGTAGGATTGTTTCTGTACTGTTTTACTCTGAGAATTGTTGAGTTGAATGGTCTCCTCTGGTGCTGAATGATTCTGCGAGTTATAGCTCCACAATATGGTCTAAGGTAGCTGTGTGTGTGCATGTTCTAAAATACAAGTCTGATTCAGATATTTGATTTCACTTGAGATCAGCCGACGCTCTAAGTTAGTGTGGAGCATTTGAGGAGGAATGACTTTATTTTAGTAAACTTTAAACTTTAGAGATGCAGCATGGAAACAGGCCCTTTAGCCCACTGAATCCGTGCCAACCAGCAATCACCCTGTACACCAACACTATGCTAGACACTAGGAACATTTTGCCTAAGCAACAAAAACTGCACGTCTTTGGAGTGTGGGAAGAAACCAGAGTACTCAGAGAAAATCTATGTGGTCACAGGGACAACGTACAACCTCTGTCCAGACAGCACACATAGCTGGTGCTACAAGGCTGTAACTCTATCGCTGAACCACTGTGCCACCCTTTTGAAACTTGGTGAAACGATTTATACTGATAAATATCAATTTCTAATATATTAATAAGAAAAAGCATGAAAGGAAGAGAACATCTATGGTTCCAAAATGCCCAAATTATTGGACAATGATCCCATACTTCCAAAAGCTTTGGAAAGATTTTCTAATATAATGAAGCTGCATCAAATGTTAAACCACAAGTCAGCACACAAAGACAATCATTCAATGTGATCCTTCTCCCATCAACCTTGAAGCTCTGGTGTTGTCATAACTTTACTTGCTTCAATTACATTTGTTTGTGTCTGGATCCAATAACCATTTCAAAATGAAGTCATAATAATTCATTATCAGATCATTATCACATTCCTCCCTGTGACAACCTATTAAGTGCAAATTGGCTGCTGCCTGTTCCCTGTTACAGCAATAAGGCAGCACCTCATATTTTGCTTGGGCAGCTTACACCCCAGCTGTCTGAATATTGTCCTCACTAACCTTCAGTAACACTTGCTTTTCCTCTCTCTCCATCCCCACCCCTTTCCAGTTCTTCGACCAGTCTTAGTGTCTCCGACTACATTTTATCTCTGTTTGCTTTGTTGTTACCTTCTCCCAACTAACAATGATCTATTCTACATCTTCCTTGGCAAAGTGAATCATCATTCCCTTTGTCATGTTTTCAACACCTAACACTTCCTTATCTATACACTTCCTTATCTATGTACCTCCCACTCCCCTGACATCAATCTGAAGATGGGTCACGACCCAAAACTTCACCCATTCTTTCTCTCCAGAGATGCTGCCTGTCCTGCTGAGCTACTCTAGCATTTTGTGTCTATCTTCGGTTTAAACCAGCATCTGCAGTTCCTTCCTACACATTTCAAATCTCCGGTCTGTGTAGGTGCTTTGGAATGTCGCAAAGTTGTGCAAAGCTCTATTGAAACATGTCCTTTTCTTTCCAAACTTTGCTGTTGTAACTTTGCAGCATTTAACATGGGACATTTCCGATCCCTGATTCGTCTGTGTACAAAAGTAAGCTCCTCACAATTTTCCTCATTTTCGCTCCCGACATTGGAAGACTGGTGTTTTGAACTGCTCTTCCTACTTCATTCCTTACACCAGCAGTTCCCAACCTTTTTCGTCCCGTTTACCCCTCGCAACTTTAATAGCACATAACAATGTTATTTCACTTATTTATGAACAACTAATGATGAAGAGATACCAGACCCAAACACAGTCAGTCAATGAGAAAAAATATGTACAAATCCAGAATCAACAAATTTACTCCCTGGGTAGGCAAAATTGACCCCTGGGGGGGAGAATTACCCCACGTTGGGAACCCTTGCCCTGCAGTATATCAAAAATTACAACTGGTCTCGCTAAAATGATATAATTAGAGATTTATTACATAATTAATTAAAATTTCTCACTGGTACAGTTACATAATGAACTTTGTTGATTTAACCCATTTGTACCTATCGTGTCAGCCACTTTCCACCAGTTTAGAAAGAAACAGCATGGAAACAGGCTCTTTGGTCCCACTGAGTTCTTGCTGACCCTTGATCACCCATTTACATTAGTTCTAGGGTACACAAAAGGCTGAAGAAACTCAGCGGGTGCAGCAGCATCTAAGGAACGAAGGAGATAGGCGACGATTCGGGTCAAGACCCTTCATTAGTTCTATGTTATCCCATTTTCTCATCGACTTCCTACGGCAGTGGAACAATTTACAAATGCCAATTAACCTACAATGCCACATGTCTTTGGGATGTGGAGGAAACCAGATGACCTGGAAGAAATCCATGCACTCATACGTGCAAACTTCACCCACCCAAGGTCAGGATTGAACCCGGGTCTCTGGCGCTGTGAGGCAGCTGGTCTACCAGCTGTGCTACATGTATGTTAAGGGGCTATCCCACTTGGGCGACCTAATCCACAATTTCTGCCCTCGACTCATACTCGCAGCATGGTCGTCACAAGGCCGTAGGAGGTCTTTTTAACTCTCCTTCATGTTCGAGAGTAGACCCCGTGTACTGGAGGCCTCAGCTAGGTCGCAGCGTATTTATCAACATGTTGAAAAATACCCGCGAGTAAAAAAAGGTCGCCATGGAAAAAAAATCAACACTTTTTTTACTCGTAGGTTTAGTAGTTGTAGGTCATAGTAGGTCGGCATGTTATTTGTAGGTAATCAAGGGCAGTCGAAGGTAATCAAAGGTAGTTGAAGGTAGTCGTAGATAGTCTTTGTCTTAATCGAAGGGAGGTTGAAGGAGATCGAAGGAGGTCGTCTTCACTCTCCACTTTTCGGTGTCCAATTTTCCCAAAGTTAGTCATAGCTAGTCGTAGTTAGTCGAAGCTGGTCTTCAACATGGTCTTTTGCATAGTCGAAGGAGGTCTTCAAGAAGACATTTTTTCAAACTCTCCCAAATCTTCTAAATTCGCCAATTAGGTTGCCCAAGTGGGACAGCCCCTTTATTCCTGGTCTGCTCTCTTCTATTGTATAATCATTTCTCTTACTTTACAACTCTCATTGCCACAAGTACTTTGCTCCTTGTTTTCTTAAATTACGGCAGACAATTACTGTAGCCTTTTTGTCAAAGAGAGTTCAGTTTTGTTTTGACAACTTGATTTTTTTTCAGCATTACCATCTGCATCAAATAGCAATTGTACTATAATAGAAACTGAAAGCTTGGCAGTAGAGAACAATGATTGTCTGAATATAGTTTTAATAAAACATATTTGTTCCTGCAGATGCTGTGGTGTGCTTTAAACTGATGGACCTACTTCATTGCCTGTCCAGTGAGTGAGAAGGGAATCTGCTGAGTTGACATGGCAGCACAGAGTGAAGTTGTGTGTGATATCGGAGATTGGCTTTCTTCCATCCACTTGGAAAAATACAGAGAGAATTTTGTCCAGAATGGATTTTATACATCCAAAGACACTGCACATTTTAACAATGAAACACTTACTCAGATTGGCATCACAGCGACTGGACATCGGAAACGGATCCTAAAGCATGTGGAGAATAGGAGTTTTTCTTGCGATGAGCTTCCAAACGCAGCCCTAGGCCATTGCACTATTGAGAAAGATCAGGCATTGGAGAGTTCCAGCACGGTTGTCGATTGGAAAGATAATTCTGGTGGGAATGAAGTTGTAGAAACAGGGGAGGCAGTGGTAAAGCCTGTCCCCAGACCACGGACTTTGCTGAACAAGCATGGTCCAAATGTAAAGTTTCAGACTGAACTTGGATCAACGTCAATATGTAGTCCGAATCATGAGAAGCAGGAATTGTTAGTACCTGACGAACCTTGCATGGAAAGGCCTGAGTTAAATGAGGAGGAACAGATGTCAGGTGAAGTGAGTCCAGTTAGGACTCCAGATTGGGAATGGGTTGCAAAGGAAGAGGAAATGATCCCCCCTGTTCCACCACGCATCAATCGTGGACAACCTCTGGCTAATATTCCTGGGCCAAGTCCATTCAACAGATCTGAACATGATTCATCTGGATCAAAGTCTCAAAACCCCAAGTCCAAGTCTGTTGAAAACCTACAGGACATGACATCTCTCTCCAAAATTTCCTCGCACTCCCTTCCCCAGATACCTTTATTCGACACAGCTTTCACTGGAAGAATGGTTTGCAATGAGCTCTACACTACAGTGGAGACCTTACCTGAGAGGAATCGAAGCCAATCGTTCTCGACTTCAGCCATAAAATCTTTGGGAAGGAGACCTGTCCCGCCAACTCCAGCTGATGTGACCCAAGCTGATACAACATTACTTCCAATGAAGGAAAGGTAAGTCTTCATTGCACTATCCTTGGGTTCTAACAATCAGGTCTTGAGATAACAAGAATCATTGAAACAATTATCTTTTTAATTCTATATCAATATCTAGTTTAAAAAAATGGTGGAAAGATGCACATTAAGGTACTAAGCACACCTGAGGTGTTCCCTTCTCTTAATAGTATTGGAGTCATAGGGTTATGCACATAACAACGGAATTTTGATCCTCTTCACATTTTTTTGTAAAATATTTTTATTAGAAGTAAATACATATTAAGAAGAAATAATATAAAATTGAAAAAAAAGGAAACATATTATTCGTCACATACATTCTTAATATTTTTAAAATTTACGGTAGTTCTTATTTATACTTCTATATTTTTTATTATTTTATAACAGTAGGAAGTAAAGAGAAATAATAAAATGAAAAAGAAATAAGAAAGAAATGAAAAATCAATAAAATGAGTGGAGTATTAAGCAAGATATTCTTCATTGGAGATATATTCGTGGTCTACTATATATAATTCTTCATCTATTGCTTCTTTCAGGCTTCAGTCAGGGCCTCGAACCGGACCACCTTAACCCTTTAAGTATTAAATAAATGGAGACCATATTCCTCTGAATTGATCTAGCCTGTCCATTGGGACAAGTCTTAATCTTTCCAGGTGAAGTGTCTCCGACATTTCTGTAATCCACATTTTGATTGTAGGGGATATGGGACCTTTCCAAAATCTTAGTATTAATTTTTTACCAATTATTAAATTATAACCAATAAAAATTATTTGCTGTGTTGTTAGTAGCTGATCCGTTTCTAATATTCCTAATATGATTAATTTTGAGTCTGGAGTTAAATTTGCATTAACTACATTCGAGATTATCTTAAAAATTTCTATCCAAAAATTAGTAATTTTTGTACATTTTGTGAATGAATGCGTTAGATTAGCTTCTAACTGCTGACATTTATCACATATAGCAGAAACATTTGAAAAAATTCTGTTTAATTTGGATTTTGGGAAGTGTAATCTATGTAAAACTTTAAATTGTATCAAGGAGTGTCTGGCATTTAATGAGCAGTGGTGTATATGTTGTAAACTTTCATTCCATACTTCTACACTCATTGTTTGACCTAATTCGTTTTCCCATGCTTGTCTGTATTTTTCCGTATTTGGTAAATCATTTTCCAGTAAGATATTATAAATATATGATATTAATTTTTCTGTATTCGGATGTTTATTTAGACATTCATCTAAAATTTCTGTCTTTCTATTCCTAAAATCTGGTGTATTTGATTTAACATAATCTCTAATTTGTAGATATCTAAAATACTCTTTTGAGTGTAATCCGTAATTTTGTTGTAATTCCTGAAATGAAAGAAATAAACTTTCCCTGTAGAGATCACCCATCTTATTTATTCCATAGTTCTTCCATTTAAAAAAAAACCTTTATCCATTAATGAAGGTTTAAAAGTGGTGTTGTTTACAATTGGAAGAGCCAGTGGTATACTCTGTAATTTTAATGTTTTCTTTAATTGTTTCCAAATACGTATACCACTTTCTATTATTGGGTTTCCTCTATAAATTTTCTTATGTATTTTCGTGTTAGCAAATAAAATCGAGCTAATTACGAAAGGTGAACAGTCTTCCTTTTCCATTTTTAACCAGTTTGGTTGTTTATCTACTTCTTCCAACCAAAAATTCATATTTTTTATATTAACTGCCCAGTAATAAAACATAAAATTAGGCAATGCAAAACCTCCATTCATTTTTGGTTTACATAGATGTTTTTTAATTATTCTATGGTTCTTATAATCCCAAATAAAATTGGTAACTATAGAGTCCACTTTCTTAAAAAAAATTTTAGGAAGATATATCGGGATAGTTGAAACAGGTATAATAATTGCGGAAGAAAAATCATTTTTATCGCATTAATTTTACCTAGCATTGAAATGGGTAATGTTTTCCAATATAGGATATTCTTAAGTAGTTTATTCAATAAGGGTGGGAAATTAGATTTAAATAAAGAATCATATCTTTTTGTTACATAAATTCCAAGATATTTGATTTTTCCATTGCTATCTTAAAAGGATATTGTTGTAATATATGTAAGTTATTTCCCATTATTGGCATAAGTTCACTTTTATTCTAATTAATTCTATATCCTGAAAACAATCCAAATTGAGTTATTAAATCTAATAAGTTAGGAATACTAATTTCCGGCTTTGTGATATAAAGTAATACATCATCTGCGTATAAAGAGATTTTATTTTCAGGTTCTTTAGTTTCATACCTGTATATTTCAGGATGCAATCTCACGGATTTTTGCTAGTGGTTCACATTTTAACCAAACTAGTATGTAATCCCATTTGCCCTCATGTGGACAATTTCTCTTTTATGCCTGTAAAACACACAAAGTGCTGGAGTAATTCAATGGGACAGGCTACATCTCTGAAGAAAATGGATGGGTGATATTTTATTTTGGGAAATGTCTCCAATCCACTTGGAGTTTTTTTGTAAACTGGCATCTGCAGTTCCTTATGTCTCCCTAGAGAAGTATAGCTGAGGAATAGGACCTTAGGTCCACAATGTCGGCACAAAACGTGAAGTCAAGATAGACCACCTCCTCTGCCTGTATGTGATCCATATCCAGCCATTCCCTACACATTCTTGCGCCTATCCAAAAGCATCTTAAATACCACTATCATATCCTCTACCAGCACTTCTGATGATAAGTTCCAGGCACAATCCATAACCTGTTCAAGTCGTAAAGTAGAAAAATTAGGAGAGAGGCAGAAGGGTGGTGAACCTGTGGAATTCATTGTCACAGAATGCTGTGGAGGCCAGGTCAGAGATAGATAAGGTAGAGATAGATAGATTATGGCAGAGATAGATAGATTCCTGATTAGTACGGGCGTCAGGGGTTTTGGGAAGAAGGCAAGAGAATGGGGTTAGGAGGGAGAGATAGATCAGCCATGATTGAATGGCCAGAAAGGCCTAAGTCTACTCATATCACTTATGCAATGAAGCTCTTCAAAACTATTGTTAAAGTGTTGACAGTCTTCATATCAGAATTCCATCCGCAACTCATAATTGCTTGTGGTATTTCCCCTTTAATGCAATTCCTCGGGGGGGGGGGGGGGGGGGGGGGGGGGAGAAGAAAGGAGAAAGGAAGAGGAGGAGCCAGAGGGCTGAGGGAGAGCTGAAAAGGGGATGAGACAGCAAGGGCTACCGGAAATTAGAGAAGTCAATGTTTATGCCACTAGGGTGCAAACTGCCCAAGCGGAATATGAGGTGCTCCATTCGGTCCTCATTAGCCAGCAAAATCTCGACATAGATATCCCCTCAGTAGCTGTGTACATTACTTGGGTGAAAGTATCTAACTTACTGTGGGACAGGTATGAGGATTGTAGGGATGATAGGAGAACAACAGACATTTCATAGCAAGAATCAAGAAAGTTGTTTGTGCAGATGATCAGAAAGGAGCGTGTAGGTTGGGCAGGTTATTGGAACCGATCAGTTGGAGGTCAGAATCGAGGGTCTCTGGCTGTGAGATCGTGGGAACGAACAAGTCTCTGGCTCACTCTGAGACTTTGAGGAAGGGTGATCATGGAAGCAGCCGCATCTTCCGGGCAGCACGGTGGTGCAGCGGTAGAATTGTTGCCTTACAGCGCCAGAGACCTGGGTTCGATCCTGACTATGGGTGGTGTCTATACGGAGTTTGTACGTTCTGCTCACGACCGCGGGCTTTGCTGCCGGGGATTGCTCCGGTTTCCTCCCACATTCCAAAGATGTACAGGTTTGTAGGTTAAATGGCTTTGGTAAAGATTATAAATTATCTCTAGTATGTAGGATAACACTCGTGTACAGGAATCGCTGGGATCAGTGACAGTGACAACAAACTCAATGGGACAAAGTGCCTGTTTCTGTTCTGTATCACTAAAATCTAAAAAAAAACTTGAGAAAACTTGTACTTTACAACATAGCAGTGGATTGAAAGAATGTCTTGAAAACAACATGAGTCCTGACCTGATACATCACGTAACCATGTCTCCCAAGAGGCTGCCTGACCCGCTGAGTTACTCCAGTACTTTATGTCTTATTTTGTAAACCAGCGCAACTTTCTTGATTCTTTTTATGAAATGACAGCAGTTATTGTATCTGAATGAAACTGAAATCCTCATACTGCTTTGTGAATACAAAATATCACTCTCCAAGGCTGGAATTGGAGAAGCACACAATCATTGAAAGGTTTTGTTAATTCCATCTACCAAGCAAACACTTTCCTCCAGGATTTCTGTACCTCTCCATTCTTGATGAGAATCACCAAGTTTTATTACTCCAACATTGAAAATCATGACCATGCTAGATTTGAAGAAGGGCCTCGATACGAAAAGTCACCTATTCCTTTTCTCCAGAGATCCCGCCTTGACTCCTTGAGTTACTCCAGCATTTTGAGTCTTATCTTCGGTGTAAACCAGCATCTGCAGTTCCTTCCTACACAACCAATTTTTGTATACAGCTCCATAGCTGAAGTGAAAAAAAAGGCTACGTCTAACTTCCAATAATCCCCAGTCCTCTTAACTAGCATTATGTGGTTTCTATTTCAAAAGTCTTCAATTTGCCCTTAAGATGTTAAGTTGTAGCTCATCGATCGTACTTGTCACTCTATTTCTCTTTCTCTCTCTATACAATACTGGAAATTCAAAGTACTGGTAAAACTTTACCAAGACAATGCCAGCTCAGCATTCATCTTGCTATGACTTCCTCCGCAGAGACAGACAGTCTAATAAGCTTCACACATGACGATATTGCATTAATGTTGAGAGCAGCTGATTACATGACTCAATTCTTAAAGTAACATTGACTAACATTACATATTCCATGCATATTAATAACTCTCTTTTGAGAAGCATGATCGACTACTTTTAAGGTGAGGGGGAAACAATTTAATAGGAACCTGAGGCAGCATTGTAGTGCAGCGGTAGAGTTGCTGCCTTACAGCACCAGAGACCCTGGTTCAATTCTGACTACAGGTGCTGCCTATACAGAATTTGTACGTTCTCCCTGTGACCAAGTGGGTTTTCTCCGGGTACTCAGGTTTCGACCCACACTCTAAAGGCGAGCAGGTGTCCAGGGTAATTGCCTTCTGCAAATTGCGACTAATGTGTAGGATAGAACTAGGGTATGGGTGATTGTTGGTCGGTGTGGAATCGGTGGGCCGATGAGCCTGATTCCATACTGTATCTCTAAATTAAATTAAACTAAACTGTTACTTTCTCCGTTCATTCATTCATTGTATTTATCTGGTTTCCATGATAGGGCCTGATTAAGGTTTATCGCATCTTTCATGTGTTGATCAGAGCAAATAATTTTGTCAGGTAGATACATCTGATGGGTGACAAAAATGCAGGAGAAACTCAGCGGGTGAGACAGGATCTATGGAGCGAAGGAAATAGGCAACGTTTCAGGTTGAAACCCTTCTTCAGACTTCTTGAGTTTCAAGAAGTCTTCTTGATTTTCCAGCATCTGCAGTTTCTTCTTATACCTGATGGGTGCTTATTTAAAGAGAGAAGGGTGGTGACTTCCTTGTTTCAAATCACCAGTCCAGCGGACATCCTTGCAGATAATTAGTTTGGACTATATTTCACAAAGCACTGTTTCCTGTTGCACATACAGAGGAAATGTATGTTAGTCATAAATCGATTTATGTCACGGGGTCAATTTTTGAATGCCATCGTGATTAGGAATGAAGGCTATTGTGACTCTTTTAAAAATGTTATCTGTGAGGATAAATAAAAAGGCCATTAAAAGCAGTTATTGCCATCAAAGCATTTTAGTTTAGTTTAGAGATACATCATGGAAACAGACCCTTTTGTCCACCGAGTCCATACCGACCAGTGATCACCCCAAACACTAGCATTGATCACCCATTCATATTAGCTCTATGTTAGCCCACTTTCTCTTCCACTCCGTACACACTGCGGACAATTTATAAAGGCCAATTAATCTACAAACCCACATGACTTTGGGATGTGGGAGGAAACTGGAGCACCCGAAGAAAACCCACATGGTCACAGGGAGAACATGCAAAAGCTTTTCACTGTATCTCAGTACACGTGATAATAAAAAAAAAACTAAACTAAGATTCTTCAGTGTTTAATTTATTTAGTTTGATGATAGAGCATGGAACAAGGCCCTTCGGCCAACCGAGTACATGCCGACTATTGATCACCTGTTCACACTACTTCCATGTTATCCCACTTTCTCATCCACTCGCTACACACTGGGGATAATTTACAGAGGATAATTAACCTACAAACCCACATATCTTTAGGAAGTGGGAGGAACCAGGAGCACCCGGAGAAAAACCACGTGGTCATAAGGAAAACATGCAAAATCCACACAAAGACCCGAGGTCAAGATCAAACCCAGTTCTGTGGTGCTGTGAGAGTGGCTCTACTACCTGCGCCACTGTGCTGCCCTTGTTTCTGATGACTGAAATAAATCAAATCAAGTTCAAGTTCACATTTATTGCCACACGCACCAATTAAGGTACAGCGGAATTTGACTTACCATGGAGCCATACAAATAAAAGAGCACAATACACAATAGAATATAACATGAACATCCACCATAGTGGAATCAACTTCTTCACTGTGGTGGAAAGCAATAACTTTGTCAGTCCTCCTCCTTTGTTCATCCATGGTCGAAGAATCAAGAGAAATTACCTAGTGTCCGTGCAATGAAAAGTCCACACAAGTAGCCTTTAATTAACAATAAAATCACAGTGTGTTCATGTGAATAAGTGTCTGAAGATGTTTTACAGATGTATGCTGACAAAACGCCTTTAGCATATAGGAAGGAACAGCAGATGCTGGTTTACACTGAAAATAGACACAAAATGCTGGAGTAACTCAGCGGGTCAGGCAGTATCTCTGAAGAAAAGGAGTAGGTGATGTTTTGGGTTGGAACCCTTCTTCAGACTGAAAGTCGAGGTGGTGGTGGGGGGTGGGAGAAATAATCTGGAGGCGAGAAAAGACCAGAACAAATTAGAGCTGGCAACAGCTGACCTCAGGAAGGGTTGAGCCCACAATGGCCCATCATTGGCTGGGGAAGGTGAGATAATAAGAGGAATGCAAGGATGCGAACAGATAATTGCAGGCAGTCACAAATTTGAGACACAGTCAAGTGTAGTCTAAAGGGTTGAAGTTTAAGAAGGACCATGAGGGAGGAGAATCAGTGAAGAAGAATACTGAATGTTTGGAAATGTATGACCGTTGAATGGCTAAATGTTGTAATGTATGGGAGCGGAAGATGAGATTCTGTCCATGAGCATCAATGAAACAGTGCAAGAGTTAAAACAGAAGGGTCAGAGTGGAGACTTGAGGAACTACAGATGCTGGAATCTTAAGTAAAACACAAAGTGCTGGAGTAACACAGCAGGGCAGGCAGTATCTTTGGAAGGAATGGACCGGTGATGTTTTGGGTCGGGACCCTGGATGTAAAATGGAAAAATTAAACTGACAACCATTGGAATTTCCTAGACACCACTGCTCAGATAAGGGAAGCAATTTGGATTCTGTCTAAACTAGTTCTGATCACAATATTTTTCAGATATCATAATGTTATTTTAGTTTCTCTGAAAAACCATAGATCACCTTATGACCTTTAGACTTTAGAGACACCATGTGGAAACAGGCACACGTCGATCAGTGATTACCCCGTACACTGGCATTATCCTTCACACAAGGGACAATATACAATTTACAGAGCCAATTAAACTATAAACCTGTTTGTCTTTGGAGTGTGGGAGGAAACCGGAGCACCGGGGGGAATACCCATGTGGTCATGGGGAGAATGTACAAACTCTTTACAGACATCACGCATAGTCAGGGTCGAAACATAGTCTCTGGTGCTGTAAGGCATCAACTCCACTTCTGCACCACTGTACTACCCTGCTTAAATTTTTTGCAGAAGTAAAAAATATTAAATCTAATCCTTAGAAATGAAGATATTCTCTGCACTTAAAATTTGGTGGATTTTCTATCTGACTTGCAAATGACTGAGAATATTTCTGAGCAGTGGTTTGTAAAATATGCCCCAATACATTATGAAATGTATTAGTGGTACAAGGTCCTCCCTTTTGTTGACCACAGCCATAAGGCCCTACTTCAGACCCACTTAAAAATCATGTCAGGGACATAACTGATGAAGTTATCTGCGCACTGCAGGCTGGATTACTTCAAGCATCTTTGTGCAAATTTGCTTTCAGGAAAAAATAAGGCAGTTGTCTGATGGTGGAAGAGGCCTCTTACTTTAGATTAAAATATAAAGATGCATTTAGTTTGCGATATTTTAACATGTGGGATCATCACAAAATCACTTGAGATGATCCTGGGAGTTTTTGAATCAGGAAGACTGGCATTTTCCTCAAAGTTTCTGCAGCTGTTCGTTCCATTGGACAATTGCATTTTGTCAACAGGAATTCCTGGCCGCCACCCAGATTTTTCACATTGTTTTCCTCGTGGTAATCTGCCTGGTGGGACATCACATTAAACACCCCAGGAATTTCTCCACAGCGCAAGGACTTTGATTGGACACTGGATCTTGCTTTCCAAAAGGACTTTGACTCGTTCCCTCGCAATATTTGTGTTGAAAAGATTCTTTGCACCAAGCTTGGCTCTTGTGATCACTCCACCCCCTCAACACATTAATTCCTCTCTTCTCTGCTGTGATATCATCCGTAACCCTTGCACCGACAGTCAGAGCCTCTATAATGGATTCTCAGCTGTTATTTTGTATTTCTGGAGCTCTGTGGCTGTACTAGGTTTAGTTTAAGCATACAGCATGGAACCAGGCTCTTCAATCCACTGAGTCCACAACATCTATCCATCACCTGTTCACATTTGTTCTATATTATTTTCTCATCCACTCCCTGCATGTAATGGACAATTTTACATAAGCCAGCCCACTCACCTTCATGTGTTTGGGATGTGGGAGTAAACCAGAGCAGCTGGAGGAAACCCACATGAGCACAGTGGATCACCTGAGGTTAGGATCGTACCTGAGTCTCTGGTGCTGTGAGGCAGCAGTTCAACCAGCTGCGCCTGTGTACAGCCCAATATTGTCTTAAATTGCTGGCATTAAGTATCAACTATATACTATTGAGTATACATCAAAATAAAGAATGGGTATTTTAAGGGGCGGCACAGTGGCGCAGCAGCAGAGTTGCTGCATTACAGCTCCAGAGACCCTGGTTCGATCCTGACTGAGTGTTGTCTGCATGGAATTTGTACATTCTCCCTGTGATCACGTAGGTTTTTCCCGGGTGCTCCGTTTTTTTCCAAAACTCCAAGGACACACAGGTTTGTAGGTTAATTGGTTTTGGTAAAGATTGTAAATTGTCCCAAGTGTGTAAGATAATGCTGGTGTACCAGGATCACTGGGTAGGCTGAAGGGCCTGATTCTGCGCTGTATCACTAAACTAAATATTAAATAGTTTTTTATGACTCCTCTTGGATAAGATCTGGTGATTTAACACAAAACATCCTGCCTATCACAGGAAACATAGAAAATAGGTGCAGGAGTCGGCCATTTGGCCCTTCGAGCCTGCACCGCCATTCAATATGATCATGGCTGATCATCCAACTCAGTATCCCATACCTGCCTTCTCTCAATACCCCATGATCCCTCTAGCCTCAAGAGCCACATCTAACTCCCTCTTAAACATAGCCAATTAACTGGCCTCAACTACCTTCTGTGGCAGAGAATAGTAAGATTAAACGAGAACTTACCAGTTTGAAGTTTGATCTTTATTTTATGAGGAGTCGAGTTGAGGGACTACGTGCCCTCCGCTCCCACCCTCATAGATCTCATCTGGTAGTTCTAGTTTTATCATCTTACCGTTATACTTCGGTCATTGTTAGCTGTGAATTCATTCCGCTGCTTTGAAGATTGACGCACCAACGGCTGTACGGGCTTCTATTCACGTAGTCCCTCAACTCGACTCCTCATAAAATAAAGATCAAACTTCAAACTGGTAAGTTCTCGTTTAATCTTACTATTTTACTTCGGAGTCACGTGAGTGACTACGTGAAGACTTCAAAGCACTGTGAATTCACGCCGCAGACTCAAATCCGACGTTCACACTGCCTGGATTGACTCAAAAGTCGTTAGCAATCAATCATGCATCAGTAATACATTTGTTAAATGAAATAACAGTTTATTTACAAACAAATCATAACAAACCCCTCTAACTCAGGGGAAAAGTGTAACAGTACTGACACCAGAATCAGCAAACACCCCAAGCCTTGAATCGGCTTGTGATAAAACCTCTGAAAAGTTAGCTCACTGGACCATCCTGCGGCCGCAAGGACCTTGAAATCGTTTGCACCGACACCTTACTGTGTGGTTTTTTGTGACTAATAACAAAGCCAACTCTGTTCCTCTCAGAGGTTTAGTAATCTCAATGTAACGAGATAAATGTGAGACTACACAGAAGCGATCATCTGCGGGGTATGCTGAAAACACAATCTTACATCCTGTCATGCCTCTTTTATTATGTTTAAGCAAATCATAGACATAAAATATAATGACATCAGCCGACACATGCATTCTATCTAGCCGTAGCTTTTGCAACATTTATACACGTTGAGCTGAAACCAACGCCATAAGCATGACCACCTTCATAGATAATTTGGCTACTGATAGGCTTGTAACCAGAGCCCACTGGCGAAGAGCCATAAAACCTCACTCACATTCCAAATACCGGCATACCTGGGTTTAGGAGGATTAAAATTGAAAAACTCCCTTCATGAATCGTGAAACTAACGGATGTGTCCCTACTGTATGCAATTCTGCATTCATAGGTAAATAAGAAGACAGAGCACTTCTGGCTGAATTAATCGCACTGTAACTTAATTTTTTGGTCAAATAAAGAGTTGACAAACTCCAATACATCCGTGATCCCTGCAGTGTGATATACAATATCCTGCTGTAGGCAGAATTGCTCCCACTTCCTTATATAGGTGATATATTGCTGCTGTGTACTATCCCTGCAGGCCGACGTGAGAACATCCACAGTCCGATGAGACAGTCCTCTCCCCAGGTATGGCCTCCTTAAAATCTGCAAATTAACAGATCAATACGATCCTATAAAGGATGTTGATCCCCAGTGACTGGATTTACCAGTAGATTTTTATTCTTGGGCATAAGCATGTAAGGCTCCCTAGCCATTTGTAATACAACGGGAAACCATGCTCGTGTAGGCCAATCTGGCACTACCAATACCCCTGAAGCGGAGTCCTCCTTGATCTTTTGCAAACATCTGCTGATGAGACAGAATGGAGGAAATACATACACAAACATTCCTCCCCCAATGCAGCGAAAATGCATCCACTGCTACTGCCCCACGATCTGGTTACCATGAAAGCATATCTAGGTAACTGATGATTTAATCAAGATGCAAACAAGTCAATATCTGGCAATGCATACTGATCAATCATTTGGTTACATACATCCTGATTTAACATCCATTCAATGTTGTCATTAAACTGACGTGACCTCTTCCTGGCAAATAAAGTGCTGAAAGCCAGATATTTTGGTCAATACACCAGCTCCAAATCTGGTTAGCCAGTCTATCACAAGACTGTGACTTAACTCCACCCATGTGGTTTACATATGCCACTGCTGTGGTGTTGTCAATCTGACCTGCACATGCAGATCCCTCCTTGTAGAACAATAAGCTTTGAGCCCATACCAGGTGCCCAACAACTCTAAATAATTAATCCCTCTTAATTGAGGAAGCGATGTCTCATCCACATTCCATCTGCCTCCACAACTAGAAGACATATCTGTTGCACCCCAACCCAGTGCACTTACATCAGTCTGTAATATCAGTGACGGTGATTCCACCAAAACCTTCCTTAAATTTTTTTAAACATGTACTATCCACCATTGTATGTCAGCAATCGCCCCAGCTGACAACTGCATAGGCCTATCAAAAATGGCCCCTTTATATTCTCAGTGCCTGTTCCTTTGATTGTTGTAATTGTTGATAATGCAGAGGACCAAACTGCACAGCTGGAAAGGCTGCAACAACTTCCCAATAAAACTGGCTACTTGTCTAATCAAAGGGCCGTTGTTCTCCAACGAGATTAACACAGTCCTCAATTAACTGATTCAATTTATCCCTGGGCAAAGTTACCAACATGTGATTGGAATTAATGGTAAATCCCAGATAATCAATAATTTGGACTGGTGATAATTTAGATTTATCTGGGTGAATAACAAATCCCATTTGTTCAAAAGTGATTTTAACAACTGAAACTGATGATTGAGTTTCAGCATGCGTCTTTCCAACAATCAGAATATCATCTAAATAGGCCATTACCACATGCCCCTGAGCTCTAAGTAATGCTAACACAGATTTTACCAATTTAGTAAATAATCTAGGAGCTGAAGTTAATCCATTCGGCAATGTCCTGAATTGCCACAGTTCAGCCATCCAAATAAATTTCAAATATCTTCTATCATCACCATGAATAGACATTGCGTAATACGCATTCTTTAAATCAATGGTTGCCATATAATACCCTTTGGACACTAGATGTTTGCCCGTGGTAAAGGTCTCCATTTTGAAATGCCTATAACAAACAAATTTGTTCAAATTCGATAAATCCAGAATAATTCTACATCCCCCAGTCTTTTTAGATCTGGGAAATATACTTGACAGAAATTGTTGACTTTGATAGACAGAAGGCTCAATTACCCCTTCTTATGTAACGACTGAATCTCTGCTTGAATAAGCACATTTTCCTCATCTGAAAAATAAGTTTACGACTAGGAAAATGTTGATTAGGTAGACTGTCCTTATAGTAAAATCCAATTTTTCACCCTTTCAATACACTAAGTATGAACAAATCTGATGTCAACTGCTGCCATTGTTTGACAAACAATTTTAACCTTCCCCAATTTGAACAGGAACATCAGTTAATTCATCGTCTGTCAATGTTATATTCCTTACCAGCATCTTTCCTTGCGGCCTTGTTGTCCTCGACTTCTTGTAGAGAACCTTTTTTGCCTTGCTTCCAGCTGGCTTAATGAGGGCCATGGTTATAACAACCTCATGACAGTCTTTGACCCTTTTTGCAAGGTTACCACCAAACAACAGATTTTGTGGTGGTACACTGGTCGGTTTGCACAACTCGCCAAATTTGGGTTAGCACTGGCCTTATAGCGGCCCTCCCGATATTATTAATTTCAAAATGCATTACAAAGGAGTCCCAGTTCATCCTGGTGTGCTTCAACCATATCATTTGTATCAATAACTTTCACCACAGCTGTAATACCTGCTGACAACAGTTTAAGCACTTTTTTTTTTTATTTTTTTAACTTCATCTCCTGGGCCCTAACAGGCAAACCCATCTATGACCAAATTTGGTGATTAACCACCGGTACCTTCAGGAGATCACAATTAACAGGAGCTTTATAGTTTTTTGCTACTTCATCCATAGCTAGCTCCTGTAACTGGTGGGAGAGCATATACTGAATGGCTTCGGCCAATTCTACATCAATCGCCTTTCCTGCCTCTCTACACTCAGCAAACTTCCCAGCAATGTTCGGAATTACCTCCAACCGAACACCTTTACTGCTCTCCCCCAGCATAGAAACAGTGTCAGCAAACTGCACTGATAGAACATCCTCCTCACAGGCAGGATAGTTCTGCAGCCCTGAAACAGGTGCTGCTAGCACAAGCTCTCCATCAGCCTGGCTTGGGCACCACTCCTCCTCACGGAGCTGGAACATCCTCCTCACAGGCAGGATAGTTCTGCAGCCCTGAAACAGGTGCTGCTAGCACAAGCTCTCCATCAGCCTGGCTTGGGCACCACTCCTCCTCACGCACCAACGGCTGTACGGGCTTCTATTCACGTAGTCACTCACGTGACTCCGAAGTAAAATTCCAGAGACTCACCACTCTCTGTGTGAAAGTGGTGAGTCTCTGTTTGAAGACCTAGGTCTAATCCGTTCCCACTACTGTGCACTGTTTCTTAAGTTTAAATTGTGACTCAGTAATTAGCACTCTTACTTAGAAGGTCACCTTCTGCTTCAGACTCATGGGGATAAAGATCTAAACCAATCCCCAGGACATCACAATGACATTTTACATGAGTCCAATCTGTGTCACGGTGGGGTTGAGGAAATCAAATGGAATCACTTTGAACACCATGGGAGCTATACTTTGTGTCCTTTTCTCTGCAATCACTGTCACTGAAGAATCTAATTAAATACTTATTATTATATTGATCTTTATGGCCAGAAATGCTCATTGCTCCATATGTGTACTATTTAGAACCTTGGGAATAAATCAACTGTTTGTTTTTAAAGTGGTAATTTTCATGAGGAAAGAAAGCTTTATTTTAATATCTCACCTGAAAGTTGGTAACTGTATGTTTATTTATTCACTCTTCAAGATGTGTGTGGCACAGGGGAATGCCAGCGTTTATTGTCTATCCCTAATTTTCCTTGAGAAATTAATAGCGATCTGCTGCTATGAACTGTTGATGTCCCTCTGGTGAAGATGCTGATTGGGCAGGGAGTTCTAGGATGTAAACATAAGGCAGCATAGTTGGTAGAGTTGCTGCCTCACAGCGCCAGAGACCCAGGTTCGATCCTGACTGCGGGTACTGTCTGAGCGGAGTTTGTATATTCTCCCTGTGGCCGCGTGGGTTTCCTCCGGTTGCTCCAGTTTCCTCTGAGTTTCCAAAGATGTGCAGGTTTGTAGGTTAATCATCTTCTGTAACGTATGCCTAGTGTGCAGGATGCAAAAGTGGGATAATATAGAACCAGTGTACGGGTGATTGATGGTCAGGTTGGACACGATGAGCCTCCATGCTGTAGAGCTAAACTGAACTAAACTGAACAGTGTTGATGAAAGAACAGCAATAGGTCCAGGTCTGATGGTGTGTGGCGTGCAGTTAGTGGTAATCTTCTGCACTTACTACCCCCCATCCCTCTTGGTGGTAGAGTTTGTGGATTTGGAAGATACTGCCAGAGTAGCCCAGGTGATCATTCGGCAGTGCAGTTTGTGGATGGAGCACACTGCAGCCAATATTGGAGTCTGAAGAAGGGTCTCGACCCTAAACATCACTCATACCATATCTCCAGAGATGTTGCCTGTCCAGCATTTTGTGTCTACCTTAGTTCCTGTTTTCGTTTTGTTTAGACATATAGCATGGATACAGGCCCCCTTGGTCCACTGAGTCCACTCCGACCAGTAATCACCCGTTCACACCAGTTCTATGTTACCCCACTTTCTCATCCACTCTCTGCCCACAGGGGCAATTTCACAGAGACCAGTTACATTCTAACACACGTCTTTGGGATGTGAGAGGAAACTGGAGCTCCCAGAGGAAATCCACGCATTCATAGATTGAAGGTGCAAACTGTGCACAGGCAGCAGTTGAGGTCAGGATCGAAACTGAGTCTCTGCTGCTAGTCTACCAGCTGTGCCACTGTGCTGCCTGTTTTATTTTTGAGACCCAGGAGGTCCTTAAATATTAAGGGTGGTTGATTCTTGATGGAGAAGGTTATTACTTTGTTTATTTGTGCTGCAAGTATTACTTGGCACTAATCATCTCATGTTATCCAGGTCCTGTTGCATGCAGCCAGAGGCGGCTTTGTTTGTTGAGGAGCTGAGCAGAGCGCTGAACATTCGCAGTCATTTCCACTGACCTTCATCCTCTCAATAATCTAAATCAAATTTGTAGGACATTGACCTGCCATGAACAAAGCCATGCTGACTGTCCATAATTAATCAATTTTCCTCCAAATGCGAGTAGATCCTGTCCCGAAGAATCCTCTCCAATAACTACCACTGGTGAATGGCTCAGTGGCCAGTAATTTCCTGGATGATCTCTATTGCCCTTGGGCGGCACGGTGACACAGTGGTAGAGTTGCTGCCTTATAGTGCCAGCTGCGCCAGTGACCGGGTTCGCTCCTGACTACGGGAGCTGTCTGTACGGAGTTTGTACGTTCTTCCCGTGACCTTGTGGGTTTCCTCCGAGATCTTCGGTTTCCACCCACACTCCAAAGATGTACAGATTTGTAAATTAATTGGCTTGGTATCAGTATAAATTGTTCCTAGTGTGTAGGATAATGTTAATGTGTGGGGATCACTGGTCGGTGCGGACACAGTGGGCTGAAGGGCCTGTTTCCGCGCGGTATCCCGAAACTAAACTTAAACAACTGAACAACATTGGCTAGAGGAGATGGGCTGAGGGGACTGTTTCCATGCCGTATAATATTATGGCTCCATTAGAAGTATTGGTAAAATGCTTCTAATGGAGTATTTTGGTAAAATACTACCAAACCCAGCCTGCCATAATGACTTTCGACCAGTGGCTCTAACACCCATAGTAATGAGGTGTTTTGAGCGACTGGTTATGCAGCATATCAAAAATAGCCTACCTGCCAACCTAGACCCACTGCAGTTCGCCTACAGAGCCAACCGATCCACAGAGGACGCAGTTTCAACAACACTGAACCTCGTAATGCCACACCTTGATCGGAAAAATACTTATGCCAGGATCCTCTTCATAGACTTCAGCTCTGCTTTTAACACAATCATTCCGCAGCAGCTGGTGGAGAAGTTGGAGTTATTGGGGGTTGATGCTGGCACATGTAACTGGGTCCTGAACTTTCTATCGCAACGGCAGCAGACAGTCAGGGTGGGCAGTAGGACATCAAAAACCATAGCTGTGAGCACTGGCTCGCCCCAAGGCTGTGTCCTAAGCCCCCTGCTGTTTAGTCTGCTTACACACGACTGTACTGCTAGACTCAACAACAACTTCATCAACAAGTTCGCTGATGACACAACAGTGGTGGGTCTCATCAGTGACAATGATGAGTCGGCGTACAGGATGGAGGTGGAGCTGCTCACAGGATGGTGCAAATCCCACAAGCTCATTCTCAACGTGAGAAAAACGAAGGAGATGGTGGTTGATTTCAGGAGAGCGGGAAAACAACACCATACACCACTGCACATCGATGGAGCTGATGTGGAAAGGGTCAGCAGTGTGAAGTTCCTAGGACTCCACCTGTCAGATGACCTGACGTCCACGACCAGCACCACAGCACTGGTCAAGAGAGCCCAGCAGCGACTACACCCTCTCCATAGACTACGGAAAGCAGGTCTCCCCACTGCACACCTACGAACTTTTTATAGGGGGACAATCGAGAGCACATTAACCTAAGGCATCACTTCCTGGTTCGGGAGCTGCAAGGCGTATGAACAGCACCAACTGGACAGGATTGTGAAGACCGCCAGCAGGATTATTGGTGCTCCACTCCCTTTCCTGCTGGACATATACAGGAAGAGATGTATCAGCAGAGCCATCTCCAGCATCAAAGACCCCTACCACCCATCGCATCACATATTCTCCATCCTGCCATCTGGGAAGAGGTACAGGAGCACCAGCTGCAAAACCAGCAGGATGCTCCTCAGCTTCTTCCCGCAGGCTGTAGGACTAGTAAACGGACTTTGCTCCCTGCCAAAGTATCGCGCACCAACCACCAACCTGGACACACTGAAGCAGAGCCATTGTCGTGCCGCTGCCGATTGGAACTCATGATATATGTATTTTTATTTTTATTTCTATCTATTTTTTACTGCACTTTGAATAGACATGGTTGAGCAATGTTTTTTTGTTTCCTCTGGGTATGTAAGTACTCAGGAAAAATAATAATAAAGATATACAATACAATACAATACAAAATATATTTCACTCAATGGGTGAGGGGCAACTAAAAAGGTGAGAGGCAGAACCCCCAACCATGTTTAGAAAGTTTCTCTATACAATTGAAGAAGTGCAAACTGCAGATTTGGGAAGCAAAATTAATCTGAAGTTCCAATTTTGGTTGAATGGTATGTATGCCAAACATTTTGTTGATTCAATAATCCTGTGATTATGTGACCTAAATATTTTCAGGGAAACAAATTTCTGTAGAGATACAATGTGGAAACATGCCCTTTAGCCCACGAAGTCTGCACTGACCAACAATCACCCGTATATGTGTTCTATGTTACCCCAGCTTCAAATCCTACACACTTGCGGCAGTTTACAATGCCAATTAACCTACAAATCTGTAAATCTTTAGAATGAGGGAGGAAACTGGTGCACCCAGAAAAATGCACTCATTCACAGGGATAACATGCAAATGCACACTCAGTCACCCGTAGTCAGGATCGGACTCTAGTCTTTGGCGCTGTAAGGCAGCAACTTTACTGCTGTGCCTTTAGCAAAGGAAATTAAAACTTGGGATCATTCAGTTGGATCTCCAATTCAATCGGAATGGCATAATGGTTCAGCTGGTAGAGCTGCTACTTCACAACGTCAGAGACCTGGGTTCAATTCTGATTTTGTGCTGTCTGTGTGGAGTTTGCACTTTCCTCCATGTGATCGTGCGGAACTTCCTTGGGTCTTCCAGTTCCCTCCCACATCCCAATGGCCTGCAGGTTTGTAGGTGCATTGGCCTCTGTAAATTGCCCCTAGTGTATAGGGAGTGGATGTGAAAGTGGGTAACATAGAATCAGTGAGAACAGATGTTCGATGGTGGCCGTGGATTGGAGACCCGAAGGGCCTGTTTCCATGCTGTATCTCTGATCCAAACTAAATAAACTAATCTCTGAAGAATCTTAGTTTTGTTTAGTTGATTATTGTCATGTGTACCAAGGTGCAGTGAAAAGTTATTGTTTGCATGCTATCCAATCAAAGAAAAGACTATATTTCATGGGCCGCGGAACCGGGGGGGCTGTGGGGGCTGTAGCCCCTCCACTTTTTTGGCTAGACATGCTTCATAACCCGGAATTATCCAGCCCGCAGGCACATTTTTCTCTTCCTCTGAGGACCGCCGACATCCAGAATCTTAGAACATGCGCACAGTGAGCGCGGCAAAACCACGACCAGCCGTGGAGGAAACCGACTGCACTCCCAAAACCCTCCCATCCCTCCACTCAACTGCCAATCACAGCGCGGTTCACAGTCGAGATATGGGCTAGTGAATGAAGCGCTGTGATTAGCCGCCAAGTGGAAGGGAGGGAGGATGGGCCCTGAGAGAGAGAGAAAGTGCCAGTCGGCTCTCAGAGGGAGGGAGAGAGAGTGGGCCCCGAGAGGAAGGGGGAGAGAGAGAGAGAGGGAGGAGGGGGGATGGGGGATATATTCCTGTAAATCTTGGGTTGGGGGATGGCCTGTATTATACCCCAGTTTTTGGAGGTCGAGCAACAATAACAAATAATAATTGTGCCACCCTCCCCCCGCTCGGCCGCTCCGCTCCCTCACTGTGTACTCCCGAGGCCGGTGATCAGTGATCGCTCAGCCCCCCCCACTTTCAAAAATGTTCCACGGCCCCTGTATATGATACAACAAAGCTGTCCACAATGCACAAATAAAGGATAAAGGCTATAACATTTAATGCAGAGATAAAACATGGAAATCTGATTAAAGACGGTTCGAAAGTGTTCAATGAGGTAGATGGGAGTTCAGGTCCGCACTGAACTGATGAGTGGACAATTGAGTTGCCTGATAACAGCTGGGAAGAAACCGTCTCTGAATCGGGAGGTGTGCGTTTTCAAACCTCTATACCAGTTGCCCGGTTGGAGAGGGAGAAGAGGGATGAGACTTGAATACTGCTTCTTTACAGGGCTTTTGCTTCAATCACAGTGGTTTAGAGACTAGATCGTTCAGATCAGCATTAATTATTCACCTTGTAACTGAATGGTTTTCTGTTGCTTTACACTGGAGTGCTTGCGATGGATGAAGGTGACTTCACTGTGCTTGTCCTTCCCAATTTTGTGTCAATCCTACTTATTATTTTCAGACAGCATCTGGAATCTTACTCTGAGGAAGACGCAAGCTCGCTGCCAATGCTGATGCCAGCCAATGAATCCGCAGCCTACGCCACCATAGGAGACATTCCCACAATGGGCACCGACTATCCAGTCAACTTCAATGATGAAATGGAGGATGACTTAAAAATATCACCATACGCAAGCTTCCACCTAGCGCCAGAACAAGGAAAAAATACTAAATGTGATTGGTTGGAGAAGCTCTCACCACAAGGGTACATATAGTTATTTTGGCTAATCCAATTCCGCTTGTAGCAAAGATAAAATAAATTCAGCATGGTGACGCAGCGGTAGAATTGCTGCCTCACAGCGCAAGAGACCCGTGTTCAAACCTGATTATGGGTGCTGTCTGCACGGAGTTTGTATGTTCTCCCCATGACCTGCGTGGGTTTTCCCCAGGTGCTCTGGTATCCTACCACACTCCACAGGTTTGTAGGTTCATTGGCTTGCTAAAGATTGTAAATTGTCCTTAGTGTAGGACAAGGATCTCTGGTCGGCGCGACTCGGTGGGGCAAAGGCCTTGTTTCCATGCTGTATCTCTTAACAAAGTAAACTAACATTCCTCAGAGCAGATTTTTGCTACAACTTGCCATATCCCAATGAATAAAGAAAACGTACCCCCATTAACTGAACAGTGAAACACAGTCAAGATAAATTTCACTTTAATTTCTAACTTTTGCGAGGTTACCAATTGAAGGATAGCATCGTTACACATTCTGAAATATAAGTCTTGTGACTGGGATGTGGTAACCACATGTGTAGTGTTTAAATGTTAACATCAGTCAAACACACTGACATCGGTTGGCAATAATACACTTCCTAGATGTTAATATTTAGATTGAAAGAAAGAATAACTGCATTAATTTATATGGTATCTTTCACAGCAATATCATAGCAAATTTAAGGTCAGTGAAGACCTTTCAACTGTGGTCACTCTTGGAAAGCAGGAATCACAACAGTTAATTTGCATTCAGTATAACATAAATAGCAAAGCACAAAATCGTTAGTAAAAATGCAAATCATATGATTTGGCTATTAATATTGAGAATAGCTGTGCGGTATCAAGCCATACATGAGACCATACGACTTAGGAGTAGGATTAGCTCATGTGGCCCATGAAGTCTGCTCCACCATTCGATCATGGCTGATCTATTTTTCCCTCTCAACCCCACTCTTTTGACTTCTCCTGTAAATTTTGATGCCCTTAGTAAACAAGAACAGATCAATCTTCGCATTAAAAATACCCAATGACTTGGCCTCCACGGCTGTCTGTGATAATTAATTCCACAAATTCGCCGCTCTCTGGCTAGAGAAAATTTTTCTCATCTCTGTTCTAAAGATACGTCTTTTTATTCTGAGGTTGCGCCCTGTGGTCCTAGACTCTCCCAGTGAGTCGGGGTGTGTCTGGGACCATCTTCTCCACATTCACTATCTAGGCCTTTCATTATTCGGTAATTTTCAATGAGCTCCCCACTTGATCCTTTTAAATCCCAGTAAGTACAGGCCCAGAGCCATCAAACACTCCTCATACATTCACCCAGTCATATTCAGGATCATTCTTGCATGCACCTGTACATGCAAACTCTATGCAAACAGCACCTGAGGTTAGGTTGAACTCTCAGAGGTGCAAATGTGGATGGCTCTATTGAACCAGACCTAGATCAACTTGAATGAATTTAATCATGATGAAAATTGAATGAAAAGGCAAAATAACTTGTGTGACACAACATTGTTTTACTTCCAGCCTGTAATTTCAATTCAGATGCAAGTAATGCAACAAGTTATTATAATAACTTAGTGCAATAGAATATTAAACACAACCTTTTCTTTCAACGAGCTAGAAGCTGTGTATTTCAGAGACGCTACGTGAAATTTGATGGGAAGACCTTGATGTATTTCAGCAATGAGAAGGTAAGATAAGATCCAACTCCAGCTGAATGAATGAATGAATAAGTTTATGAATGACTGATTCTATGGCCCTCTGGATGATTCAAAGGAGCACAACATGAAGAATTCAGAATTACAGTGTTCATGAGAAATAGGAGCAGAATTAGGAAATTCAGTCCATCAAGCCTACTCTGCCATTCAATCATGGCTGATCTATCTTTCCCTCTCAACCCCATTCTCTTGCCTTCTCCCCGTTACCTTTGACACCCTCACTAATCAAGAACCTTTCAACCTCCATTTTAAAAATATCCAATGACTTGGCCTCCACAGTCATCCGTGGCAAAGAATTCCACAGATTCACCACCCTCTGGGTTCCTCCTCAATTCCTCCTCAACTCTTTTCTTTAGTTATGTCTTTTTATTCTGGGAGCAAGTTAGTGCTGTGGAACACAACAGTATCCCAGTATCACCAGTGAACACTCATTGCTTTCAATATTGACATCAAACCATGCGTGGGAGTTAAAACCAAATTCAACTTGGAATGAAAATGCTTGTGCTATGTGCTCAGGTCTCAGAATGGCACAGTGGCAAAGCGGTAGTGCTGCTGCCCTTGACTGCCAGAGACCTGGGTTTGTTCATGATCATGGTTGTCGTCTGCACAGAGTTGTTCAATATCCATGTGACTGCATGGGTTTTCACTGCTGCTCTGGTTTCCTCCCACACTCCAAAGATCTACAGATTTGTAGTTAATTGGCTTCGGTAAAATTGTAAATTGTCCCAAGTGTGTAGGATAGTGCTAGTGTACGGGGGTAATCGCTGGTTGATGCGGACTCGGTGGGCCGAATGTTCTGTTTCCATACAGCATCCCTAAACTAAATCCCTCTCCGATTATTCTACCAAAGGTCTTAAATCTATGCTCTGTACTTATTGACCTTATTGCTGTATTTATTGACCTTATTGCTAAGGTAAGTTAACCTGGTTTGTTCATGGGTATGCAAGAGAAATCTTCTGGTACATTTTCTCTCACATTGTTCCTATCCCTTGCTGTCTGACCAGAAAGCAGTCATGTACTCTTGCGTGCATTGGTAAAGTGGGAGTGTTGAGCATGGGGAAGTAGGGGTCACTTTTGTCGAGGTCATTTAAAGGCAAGGTTTCTTTCATTTAGCAATGCATTTTGCCACCTCCCTTCCTCGGCATGAAAGTGTGCAGTGCTGTTTCCAGGTAGTTCTACAAAATGGTGAGCGTAGAAATAGGTTCTTCGACCCACAATATGTGTATCAAACATGATACCAAGAGACCCGGGATCGAACCTAACCGTGGATGCTCTGTTTTGGTGTTTGCACGTTCACCCGCATGGGTTTTCTCTGGGTGCTCCAGTTTCCTCCCACGTCCCAAAGATTTGCTGGTTTGTAGATTAATTGGCCTCTGTAAATTACCCCTAGTTGTGTAGGATGCAAAAGTGGGATAACGGAGCTAGTGTGAACTAGCTGGTCAGAGTGCACCAGGTAACCTGAAGGGCGTGTTTCGCAGGTTCATGTTATAGAGTAGAATTAGGCCATTCGGCCATCGAGTCTACTCCATCATTCAATCGTGGCTGATCTCTCCCTCCTAATCCCATTTTCTTGCCTTCTGCCCTATAATCCATGACACCGGTTCAAATCAAGAATGTGTCTCTCTCTGCCTTAAAAATATCCCTTGACTTGGCCTCCACAGCCTTCTGTAGCAATGAGTTCCACAGATTAACTATCGTCGGACTAAATAAGTTCCTCCTCACCTCCTTTCTAAAAGAGCGCCCTTTAATTCTGAGGCTGCGACCACTGGTCCAAGACACTCTCACCAATGGAAACAACCCACTCATTCCTGGAATCATTCTTGTAAACCTCCTCTGGACCCTCTCCAGAGCCAGCACATCCTCAGATATGGGGCCCAAAACTGCTCACAGTACTCCAAATGTGCCCTGACCAGCGCCTTATTTAGCCTCAGCATCACATCTCTGTTTTTGTATTCCAGTCCTCTTGATATAAATGCTAGCATTGAATTTGTCTTCCTTACTACCGATTGGACTTGCAAATTAATTTTTTGGGAGTCTTACACCAGCACTCCTGAAGCCTGCACCTCCGATTTCTGGATTCTCGCTCAATTTAGAAATTAATCTATGCCTTTATTCTTAATACCAAAATGCATGACTCCGCACTTTGCTATACTGAATTTCATCTACTACTTCTCTGCCCACTCTCTTAACCTGTCCAAGTCCTTCTGCAGAGTCCCTGCTTCCTCTACGCTGAAACTCCACCTATCTTAGTATCATCTGCAAACTTGGCCACAAAGCCTTCAAACCCCTTATCCAAATCATTGATATACAACATGAAGAGAAACGCCCAGCACCAACCCTACACAATATATCTAAACACTAAACAAGATCAACTAATCTCATCTGCCTGCACACGATCCATATGACTGCATTCCCCACATTCCACGTGCCTATCAAAAAACCTCTTAAAATCCACTATTGCGTCTGCCTCCACCACCAACCTTGGAATCGTACCATGCACCCCCACACATCTGTGTGTAAAAAAAATTGCCCCGCACATCTCTTTTAAACTTTCCCCGTCTCACCTTAAAATTCTGCCCTTGAGTCTTTAATATTTACACCCTGGGAAAAATGATTCTGACTCTCTACCCTATCTAAGCCTCTCATTATTTTCCTCAGCGTTTTCAAGACCTCATTTCACTTGGTTGCGAACAGATTCGTGTAGCAGCTCTATACGGTACACTAAATCCATTAAGAGGGTCTTTGTAGTTAAAATTAGTACATTGTTTCAATTGCAGTAACTTAATATATTTAATCACTGGTTTCCTGCTTATCTGCTTCATTCTTGCAGGACCCTTATCCTAAAGGAGTAATCCCCCTGACCGTTATACAGATGGCAAGAACAGCTAAAGAAAATAAATTTGAAGTAGTTACAAGCCAAAGAACGTTTGTTTTTCGGGCGGAGAGTGAAGGTGAGTGGTGTAAAGCGGTCTACATGGGTATGTGGTGTCAGTAAGTTCCCGCAGGGAAGAAGACAGACCATTTCAATTTTCTACTGCTATGTTGGATTTGTGAAAATGTGATCGACTTGAAACAAGTCCTTCCTTAGCTGGAATTCACAGATATATTTCCCTTACGACATAGGAGGAGGCCAATTGACCCATTGAGTCAATGGTGATTCTTACAGAGTAATTCTATCATTCCATCAGGATTAAACCAGGGTTGCTGGAGGTGTAAGGCAGTTGCACTGTATGCTCTTCCATGATGCCACAATTTGAGTCATAGAGTACATGGCACAAAAACAAGTCCTTCTGCCCAACTTGTCCATGCCAACAATGTTTTCCCTTTAACTGCATGGGTTCTCTCCGGGGGCTCTGTTTTCCTTTCACATTCCAAAGATATGCAGGTTTGTAAGCTAGTTGGCTTCTGTAAAAAAATGGCCATCGTGTGCAGGATGCGAATATGGGTAACATAGAACTAGTGTAGAAGTGATCAATAGTTGGCATGAACTCGGTGGGCCAAAGGGCCTGTTTCCACACTGTATCTCTAAATTAAACTCGATTAAACAACTAAGATGTCTGTCTGAAATAGTCCCATTGGCCTGCATTTAACCCATAACCTTCTAAAGCTTTTCTATCAATGTATCTGTTCAATTGCCCTTTAGACGTTGTAATTGCAATTACCTCAACAGCTTTATCTGGCTACTTGTTCCATATACCAGTATCTGTGTGAAATATTTGCCCATACAGGTCTCACCTTAAATCTATACCCTCAACTTTTAATCTCCCCTACCCTGTGAAAAAAAACTGTGACGATTTACCTTATCTAACATATACAAAGGGTGGTGGGTGTATGGAACAAGCTACCAGAGGAGGAAGTTGGGGCTGGGACTATCCCAACATTTATGAAACAGTTAGACAGGTACATGGATGGGAGCTGAATATCCAGGGATATTCAATATTCAGGAGGGATAGACAGAAAGGAAAAGGAGGTGGAGTAGAGTTCCTGGTTAGAGAGGAGATTAACGCAATTGAAAGGAAGGACATTAGCTTGGAGGATGTGGAATCAATATGGGTAGAGCTGCAAAACACTAAGGGGCAGAAAACACTAGTGTGAGTTATGTACAGGCCACCTAACAGTAGTAGTGGAGTTGGGGATGGCATCAAACATGAAATTAGAAATGCGTGCAACAAAGGTAAAACAGTTATAATGGGTGACTTCAATCTACATATAGATTGGGTGAATCAAATTGGCAGGGGTGCTGAGGATGAGGATTTCTTGGAATGTATGCGGGATAGTTTTCTAAACCGACATGTAGAGGAACAAACGAGAGAGCAGGCTATTCTAGACTGGGTATTGAGTAATGAGGAAGAGTAAGTTAGCAGTCTTGTTGTGCGTGGCCCCTTGGGGCAAGAGTGAACATAATATGGTTCAGTTCTTCATTAGGATGGAGAGTGACATTGTTAAAGAAACAAGGGTTCTGAACTTAAATAAAGGTAACTTTGAGGGTATGAGATGTGAATTGGCCAAGATAGACTGGCAAGTGATTCTTAAAGGGTTGACGGTGGATATGCAATGGAATGCATTTAAAGACTGCATGGATGAATTACAACAATTGTTCATCCCAGTTTGGCAAAAGAACAAATCAGGGAAGGTAGTGCATTTGTGGATAACAAGGGAAATCAGAGATAGTTTCAAAACAAAAGATGAAGCATACAAATTAACCAGAAAAAGCAGCCTACCAGAGGACTGGGAGAAATTCGGAGTCTAGCAGAGGAGGACAAAGGGCTTAATTAGGAAAGGGAAAATAGATTATGAAAGAAAACTGGCAGGGAACATAAAAACTGACTGCAAAAGATTTTATAGATATGTGAAGATAAAAATATTAGTTAAAACAAATGTAGGTCCCTTGCAGTAGGTCCCTTGCAACTGGTGAATCGATCATGGGGATCAAGGACATGGCAGACCAATTGAATAACTACTTTGGTTCTGTCTTCACTAAGGAAGACATAAATAATCTGCCGGAAATAGCAGGGGACCGGGGGTCAAATGAGATGGAGGAACTGAGTGAAATCCAGGTTAGACCGGAAGTGGTGTAAGGTAAATTGAATGGATTAAAGGCCGATAAATCCCAGGGCCAGATAGGTTGCATCCCAGAGTACGTAAGGAAGTAACCCCAGATATAGTGGATGCACTAGTGATACTTTTTTTAAACTCTTTAGATTCTGGAGTAGTTCCTGAGGATTGGAGGGTATCTAATGTAACCCCACTTTTTTAAAAGGGAGGGAGTGAGAAAATGGGGAATTACAGACCAGTTAGTCTAACATCGGTAGTGGGGAAAATGCTAGAGTCAGTTATTAAAGATGGGATAGCAGCACATTGGGAAACTGGTGAAATCATTGGACAAAGTCAGCATGGATTTATGAAAGGTAAATCATGTCTGACGAATCTTATTGAATTTTTTGAGGATGTAACTAGTAGAGTGGATAAGGTAGAACCTGTGGATGTGTTGTATCTGGACTTTCAGAAGGCTTTCGACAAGGTTCCACATAAGAGATTAGTATAGAAACTTAAAGCACAAGGTATTACTGCCTGTTCCAGTGAGAGTAGGAATGGAGCGAGGTGGAGGATAAATGCGTGGCTAAAGAACTGGTGCAGAGGCCAGAGATTCAAGTTTCTGGATCATTGGGACCTCTTTTGTGGAAGGTGTGACCTGTACAAAAAGGACGGGTTGCACTTGAACCCGAGGGGAACCAATATCCTGGCGGGGAGATCTGAGACTTTAAACTAGATCGGTTGGGGGGAGGGACTCAAATAAAGAAAGCAAGTAGACCATGTGTGAGGCAGGAGGCAGAGAAGGGAAGCAGTCAGATGCAACACGTAGGGGGGAAAGAAGGAAAAAATAATAAACAGAGAATAAGAGGTGGTAGGTTTCTTAAATGTGTGAGCAGAGAGACAGAGGGGTGTAAAATGAGGATAGAAGCAATAAGTAGACAGGTGAAAATTGGCAGGCAGCTAAATCAAGGGCAAAAATCAAAAAGGGCCACCTTTCAACATAATTGTAAAAGGGGCAAGAGCGTTGTAAAAACAAGCCTGAATGCTTTGTGTCTCAATGCGAGGAGCATTCATAATAAGGTGGATGAGTTGAATGTGCAGATAGCTATTAATAATTATGATATAGTTGGGATCACGGAGACATGGCTCCAGGGTGACCAAGGCTGGGAGCTGAACATCCAGGGATATTCAATATTCAGGAGGGATAGACAGAGAGGAAAAGGAGATGCGGTAGCGTTGCTGGTTAGAGAGGAGATAAAGCAATAGAAAGGAAGGACGTTAGCTTGGAGGATGTGGAATCGATATGGGTGGAGCTGCGAAACACTAAGGGGCAGAAAACGCTAGTGGGTGTTGTGTACAGGCCACCTAACAGTAGTGGTGGAGTTGGGGATGGCAACAAACAGGAAATTAGAAATGCGTGCAACAAAGGTAAAACTGTTATAATGAGTGACTTCAATCTACATATAGATTGGGTGAATCAAATTGGTAGGGGTGCTGAGGAAGAGGATTTCTTGGAATATATGTGGGATAGTTTTCTAAACCAACATGTAGAGGAACCAACGAGAGAGCAGGCTATTCTAGACTGGGTATTGAGTTATGAGGAAGGGTTAGTTAGCAGTCTTGTTGTGCGTGGCCCCCTTGGGCAAGAGTGACCATAATATGGTTGAGGTCTTCATTAGGATGGAAAGTGACAATGTTAATTCAGACGGGTCCTGAAATTAAAGAAAGGTAACTTTGAGGGTATGAGACATGAATTGGCCAAGATAGACTGGCAATTGATTCTAGAAGGGTTGATGGTGGATATGCAATGGAAGGCATTTAAAGACTGCATGGATGAACTACAACAGTTGTTCATCCCAGTATGGCAAAAGAATAAATCAGGGTAGGTAGTGCATCCGTGGATAACAAGGGAAATCAGGGATAGTATTAAAAGCAAAAGATGAAGCATACAATTAGCCAGAGAAAGCAGCCTACCAGAGGACTGGGAGAAATTTAGAGACTAACAGAGGAGGACAAAGGGCTTAATTAGGAAAGGGAAAATGGATTATGAGTGAAAACTGGCAGGAAACATAAAAACTGACTGCAAAAGGTTTTATCGATATGTGAAGCGAAAAAGATTAGTTAAAACAAATATAGGTCCCTTGCAGTCAGAAACAGGTGAATTGATCATAGGGAACGAGGACATGGCAGACCAATTGAATAACTACTTTGGTTCTGTCTTCACTAAGGAAGACATAAATAATTTGCCGGAAATAGCAGGGGATCGTGGGTCAAATGAGATGGAGGTACTGAGTGAAATCCTGGAAGTGGTGTTAGGTAAATTGAATGGATTAAAGGCCGATAAATCCCCAGGGCCAGAAAGGCTGCATCCCAGGGTACTTAAGGAAGTAGCCCCAGAAATAGTGGATGCCTTAGTGATAATTTTTCAAAAACTCTTTGATTCTGGAGTAGTTCCTGAGGATTGGAGGGTAGCTAATGTAATCCCACTTTTTAAAAAGGGAGGGAGAGAGAAAACGGGGAAATACAGACCAGTTAGTCTAACATCGGTAGTGGGGAAACTGCTTGAGTCAGTTATTAAAGATGGGATAGCAGCGCATTTGGAAAGTGGTGAAATAATTGGACAAAGTCAACATGGATTTACGAAAGGTGAATCATGTCTGACGAATCTTATTGATTTTTTTGAGGATGTAACTAGTAGAGTGGATAAGGGAAAAACAGTGGATGTGTTATATCTGGACTTTCAGAAGGCTTTCGACAAAGTCCCACACAAGAGATTAGTATACAAACATAAAGCACATGGTATAGGTGGTTCAGTATTGATGTGGATAGAGAACTGGCTGGCAGACAGGAAGCAAAGAGTAGGAGTGAACGGATCCTTTTCAGGATGGCAGGCAGTGACTTAGTGGGGTGCCGCAAGACTCAGTGCTGGGACATACCAGCTATTTACAATATATATTAATGATATGTACGAGGGAATTAAATGCAACATCTCGAAGTTTGCGGATGACACGAAGCTGGGGGGCAGTGTTAGCTGTGAAGAGGATGCTAGGAGGCTGCAAGGTGACTTGGATAGACTGGGTGAGTGGGCAAATGCATGGCAGATGCAGTATAATGTGGTTAAATGTGAGGTTATCCACTTTGGTGGCAAAAACAGGAAAGTAGACTATTATTTGAATGGTGACCGATTAGGAAAAGGGGCGATGCATCGAGACCTGGGTTTCATGGTACACCAGTCATTGAAAGTAGGCATGCAGGTGCAGCAGGCTGTGAAGAAAACGAATGGTATGTTGGCATTCATAGCAAAAGGATTTGAGTACAAGAGCAAAGAGGTTCTACTGCAGTTGTACAGAGTCTTGGTGAGGCCACACCTGGAGTATTGCGTACAGTTTTGGTCTCCTACTCTGAGGAAAGTCATTCTTGCCATAGAGGGAGTACAGTGAAGGTTCACCAGACTGATTCCTGGGATGGCAGGACTTCCATATGAAGAAAGACTGGATAGACTCGGCTTGTACTCGCTGGAATTTAGAATATTGAGGAGGGATCTCATAGAGACTTACAAAATTCTTAAGGGGTTGGACATGCTAGATGCAGGAAGATTGTTCCCGATGTTGGGGAAGTCCAGGACAAGGGGTCACAGTTTAAGGATAAGGGGGAAGTCTTTTAGGACCGAGATGAGAAAATCTTTATTCACACAGAGAGTGGTGAATCTGTAGAATTCGCTGCCACAGAAGGTAGTTGAGGCTAGTTTGTTGGCTATATTTAAGAGGGAGTTAGATGTGGCCCTTGTGGCTAAAGGGATCAGGGGGTAAGGAGAGAAGGCAGGTACAGGATACTGAGTTGGATTATCAGCCATGATCATATTGAATGGCGGTGCAGGCTTGAAGGGCCAAACGGCCTACTCCTGCACCTATTTTATATGTTTCTATGTTTCTATGTTTCTATGGATAGGACAGGGTTGGAGGAATATGGACCTGATGGTATGGAGGTCATAGAGTCAGACTGTGTGGAAACAGGCCCTTCGGCCAAACTTGCCCACATCGAACAAGATACGCCATCCACACGTCCAACCAGACGCCATTGAGCTAATTTCCCTCTAAAACCTCTCCATCCATGTACAAGTCCAAACATATTTTAAATGTTGTTATAGTACCTGCCTCAACTGCCACCTCTGGCAGGTCTTTCCAAATACCCACACTCTACGAAAAAGTTATCCATCAGGTTCTTATTAAATGTTTCCCTTTCAACTTAAGATGGGCAAAAACTGCTGCATGGACTGGTTAGGATGAATGGCCTGTGTTGTTTCATATTTTCTATGTAATCCTGTTTCTGTGCAGAAATACATATCCCAGTGATTCCCTTCAATTTGTGTCATATCACACTGCCATATATTCCCATGCATGTCAAAATCTACTTGTGTATCATTCTTTCTATATTGCAGTGCAGAGAAATGAGTGGTGTACGCACTTGCAGAATGCAGTCAAGGGCCATCACTTCTCCTCCAGTCGTCGGGTTGGATCTCTAGCCCACTGCCAGAAGTATGGACACTTGGAGTTGAAGGGACATAAATCTAAGGTCTATGCTGCCCTCTACACTGACGTGCTCTGGCTACACAAGAATGAACAGGTGAGAAAGGAGTTGCTGGCCAGAGAATGTGCCCCACTGTTTTTTGCATAAGGTGATAACTGATTCTTGGGAATTAGTTTAGTTTAGAGATACAGCTGGGAAACAGGCTCTTCAGCCCTCCAAGTCCGCACCAACCAACGGTCACCTGTACTTGTCCAAGTGTCTTTTAAATGCTGTTTTTGTACTTGCCTTCAATACCTCCTCTGGCAGCTTCTTCCATATACCCACCAATCTCTGAGTGAAAAAGGTGCCCCTCAGATTCCTATTAAATCTTATCCTCTTACCATAAACCTATGCCCTCTAGTTCTTGATTCCCCTTCCCAATGCAATCTTGATCTCTTATGTCATGCAACCAGGACTGTACACAGTACTCCATTTGAGGCGTAACCAATATTTTCCAATGATGTACCATTCGTTCCTGATCAAATTGTCTAAGACTTAGCTAATGAAGGCAAATATTGCATACACCTTTTTAACAACCTCATCTATCGGTCATGGCACCTTTGGGGATATTGGACTTATATGCCATGGTTTTTCTGTTACTTGATACTCCCTAGGGCCCAATCATTCATTATGTTCACCCTAGCCTTATGAGTCCTCCCAAAATACATTATTTTACACTTATCCGATTTAAATTCAATCTACCAATGCTTTGTCCATATTATCGACTCATCAATATTAACACAGAACGTAGAACAGTACAGCACAGGCATGTTCCCTTCAGCCCATAATGCCTGTGCCGAACATGATGCCAAGTTTAACTGATCCCAATTGCCTGTACATGCTCCAAATCCCTCTATTCCCCACTTTCATGTACCTATCTAAAAGCATCTTAAATGCCACTATCATATTTGCTTACACCACCATACCTTGCATTGCATTCTAGGCCCCCACTACTCTCTATGTAAAAAACTTGCCCTGAACATCTCAATTAAACTTTTCCCTCTCTGACCTTATAGTTATGCCCTCTAGTGTTAGTCATTTCCACCCTAGTAAAAAGGTTCTGGCTGTCTACCCTATCTATACCTATGTAATACTGATGCAGCCTAGGACTAGCATCTTCACTCTTGCAGTATGATTCTTAACAGCTTAAATTGGGCACAAATTGGATATGGTAAAGGGAAATTAAATATAAGAATAAGCATTTTAGATAGGAAATGCTGTCCGCATATAAAGGCATTACTTTGTGTAACAGTATCACCTTGGTTTCCATTGTCCAATATCTCCTGCTTTGGCAGTTATACACACTTACTAGATATGAGAACCAGCATATTTGACCTGTGTCTATATGTCTTTGATGATGAACTGCTTTCCTGAACCTGAACAATCTCAGTGGTGAAGGTGCTCCTGTAATGCAGTTTAGTGGGAAATTGCAATATTGAAATAATATTAACACAAGTTGTCTTTTATGTTAGACTTTCAAGTCTGGTATTGGAATCATAACAATTTCGGTGCAGGGAGCCACAATTCGCGATGGCAGTCGCAAAAGTTTTGAGTTAATCACTCCTTTTAAAAGCTTCAGGTGAGTTAAGTTGCTTATTTCTGTAACTTGTCAGGCAGGAGGTGGTGACAGAGGGAGGTGGAACCTGGGCTATGATGCATGTTGGGGCAGGTACACTCTGGTGGCAGGTGCAAAAGACAGAAGGGGAATGATCATAGGTGAGGAGAAGGAAGGGTGAGATCAACCATGGCTTGAAGGGCTGAGTGGCCATCCCCACTTCTAATTCTATGTCCGAATGTTTCTCTTTGGTGTTTGCACCATATGCAGTCAAAAATCAACAGCATTACCATCTCTTGCGATCCAATATAAAGCTCAAAGCAGACATGATAGAGACCTTTGTGAATTTCCACGGAAAATTACTGATGCCTAACATTTAGTTAGAGGTCAGTCACAAATAGACCACACAACTCTTTGAATTCTGGATTTGTAAAATAATAATTTAACTGATATGTCTGTTTCCTGCAAGCTAACTATTTAATGCTTCTTGTTAATTGTCTTTTGGAAAGTGGTAGTGAGCTAACTTTAGGTTTTCCAAACAACTCTTTAAATGGCTTTGAAAGTATGATCTTAAAATGCACCTTTGTCATTGAATGTTATATCTTTGCATTTTGAAATTCAATATTATATCTGTGCACTTAATGTTGCATCTTTTATCCTTTATCTGTGCACTGTGAACCGCTTGATTGTATTCAGAGATAGACATCTTTGACTGAATAGCATGCAAAAAAAAGTTTGACACTGTACCTTGGTGCACGTGATGAAAATAAACTAAACCAAACTAAGAAAACTTTGGGTGAGGGTGGCAAAGGGGGAGGGGGGTAAATGCATAGTCAGATGCATGGTGTGCAGTAGAGAAAGGGATTAACCAAACCAGATGCACGGAGAATCAGATCTGTTAATCTTCATGTAATGTTGCTTTATAGATGCTCTGGTAGCAGATTGGGATGAAGCAGAAATTTGTTGATACGTTTAACATCTGATTTCAGTATCATAACCATTTATATTTAAAAAAAATGAGAATCATTAATTCTGTAAATGTTTTATACAGCATATTTTTTATAAGAATTCAATGAAAACATAAGAATTTTATAACAATTATTTGCAACATTTTAACTATTTGATTACGTGCTATTCATATCAATTATGGTTTTCACTATCTTAAATCCTGCTGTGAATTTAAGCAATAATGTACACGTTTCCGATAATCAGCAGTGTAAAAAGAAAAAGTCATCCTTTTCCCTTGTTCCGAATATCAGTTCTAAATCAAAATTAATCCTCTCCAAATTATTCAAGAGAACCTGAACTAAACTGATTATTAAATAAAATTATAAACTAATTGGAGAGAACAATCTCCCGGTGGCTCAGCACTTCAACCAGCCCAATCTCCCGGTGGCTCAGCACTTCAACTCCCCCTCCCATTCCGAATCCAACCTTTCTGCGCTGGGCCTTCTACATGGCCAGAGTGAGGACCACCGGAAATTGGAGGAACAGCACCTCATATTTCGCTTGGGCAGTTTATACCTCGGCGGCATGAACATTGACTCCTCCAAATTCAGGTAGCCCTCACTGTCTCCTCCCCTTCTCAGCTCTTCCTCAGCCCTCTGGCACCACCTCTTCCTTTCTTCTTCTCCCCCCCCCCCCCCCCCCCCCCCCCCCCCCCCCCCCCCCCCCCCCCCCGCCACCCTACATCAGTCTGAAGAAGGGTTTTGGCCCGAAACTTTGCCTATTTCATTCGCCTCCATAGATGCTGCCACACCCGCTGAGTTTCCCCGGCACTTTTGTCTACCTTGGAGAGAACAATATCCTGCTTTTGGTATGTTGCAGTTTTACAGCTGAATCCGAACGGGAGAAGAGGGAATGGATGGAGGCTCTTCAGGACTCCATAGCAGAGACATTCTCAGATTATGAGGTGGCTGAGAAGATTTGGTCAAACAAGTCCAACAAATTCTGCGCAGACTGCAACGCATCAAACCCTGACTGGGCGTCCATTAATCTCTGTGTTGTCATCTGCAAGAGATGTGCAGGTAACTGGGAATTACTTTTTCTTGACTATCTTCATGGGTTCTGCTGACAATTTAAACTTCCATCATGTGTAACTAGAATACAAAGGGGGATTAGTTAGATTAATATTATTTTGTACTAGGCGTTATCAGTTCATAATGTAACAGAGTTACAGAAGATGAAAGCAAGCCCTTCGGCCCAACTTATCTTCCCAAACAAGGAACAAGAAACTGCAAATGTTGGTTTACACAAAATGACACAAAGTGCTGGAGCAACTCAACAGATCACACAGCATCGCTGTAAAAAATGCATAGGCGATGTTTCAGGTCAGGACCCTTTGAGTTGCCTATCGCAGCAAATCCCATTTGTCTGCATTTGGCCCATATTTTTAATTTAGTTCAGTTTTAGTTTAGAGATACAGCACGGAAACAGGCCCTTAGGCCCACAGAGTCCGCACTGACCAGCAATTCCCGCACATTAACACTATCCTACAAGGGACAATTGACATTTATACCAAGCCAATTAACCTACAAACCTGTATGTCTTTGGAGTGTGGGAGGAAACTGAAGATCTCGGAGAACACCCATGTGGTCACAGCGAGAATATACAAACTCTGTGCAGACAGAAATCGTAGTCGGGATTGAACCTGGGTCTCTGGCGCTATATCGCTGTAAGGCAGCAACTCTACCGCTGCGCCACAGTGCCGCCCCATGTACCATTCTATACATGTACCTGCCCAAATATCTTTTAAAAATAGTAATTGTACCTACCACTTCTGGGATATTTCATTGAATGCATTGGAATGTCATAGAGTGCTGTAGAAATAGGTCCATTGACCCATCCTGTCCATGTAGCCACTGGGATTAAACACCATATTTACCAGTACTTGGCCTGTAGTCTTCTATGTCTTGGCACTTCAGTTGCTCACTCAGGTACTTGCATGATGTGAGTGTACCTATCTCCGCAGGTGTGTTCCAGATCCCTACCAAGATCTGAGTACAAAAAATCTTCCTTGAATCCCCCGCCAAAAAGTTGTATCCCTATCCTAAACCTCTGGTGTCCTGAGATGATAATATATCAATAACATTCCTCTTCTTTGATTTGTGTTCAGATTGTACTCTTTAAAGGTTTTTACATTGAAAAGATGGAGTAATATTCTTTATTTGAGCTGCGTAAGAGTTGAATTTCATAAACATTCAGTATCATTTCCCTTCCCGTGTCTGTAAGGGCAACACTGGACTGCCACCAACTGTTCAAAAACAGTATTGCCATCTTGCTGAATAGGGGAGGGGGATGCATTCAAAACAATCAAGGGTGGTGGGCTCATGGAATGAGCTGCCAGAGGAAGTAGTTGGGGCAGGTACTGCAACAGCATTTGAAAGCCACTCAGACAGGTACATGGATAGGAGATGTATAGAAGAACATGTCCCAAACACATGCAGATGGGGTTATTTAAAATGGAACATCTTTGTCAGCCTGGATAAGTTTGATTGAAGGGCCTGTGTCTGTGCTGTGTGACACTGACTCTAAGACCCAACATTAAATTCAATTGGATTTTTACATGCTGAATGCACACTTCCAGAACTTTCTAATTTTTTCTGTGCATATGATGGCCATACTCACGGAGTAACATACATGGCACACCATATAGAGTCATAGAGTCAAACAGCGTGGTAACACACCCTTTGACCCAACTTGCCCACACTGACCAACATGCCCCATTTACACTAATCCCATCTGCCCACATTTGGGTCATATCCTTCAAAACTTATTCTATCCCTGCAGCTGGCCAAATGCTTTAGAAATGTTGTGATAGTACCAGCTGCAACTACCTCTTCAGTTTCCTTTTACATTTAAAAGGCGTGCAGTTTTGCAAGTTAATTGGCTTCTGTGAATTGTCCCAAGTGTGTCAGATAGAACTCATGTACGGGTGATTGTTGGTCAGCCTGGACATGTTAGGACAAAGGTCCTGCTTCTACACTGAATCTCTAAATTAAACAACATGCCAGGGTGTTACTACACACATTTTTTAACCATCCAAGGCATGTGAATGAACATTTGCATCTAAATAGACTTTGTGGCTTAATTTGTGGCATATATTAAAGGGAATACTAATTACCGAGTGCACTGCCAGAGAGTCAAGGACATTCTGTTGTCTCACTGGAAAGCTCTTAACTCTTCTAAAGACTATGCTTGCTGTTCTCTCCTACCACCAAGAGTAATATCTTTTGGACATACAACAAACTGCAGATGGTTTACCAGATATGCCATTGCTAAAGTGCTGGACTAACTCAGCAGTAAATCCGTGGATGGCATGAATAGGTGGCATTTCACAACGGGCCACCGTCAGATTGATGAGGGGTCCCAATTAGAAATGTCACGAACTCCAGAGATACTGCCAGACCCGCTGAATATCTTTTGGATCACTACTTGTGCACCCCAGTTTTCCCCTCTTCTCTCCCACCGTACTCCTTCCTCCAAGCATGAATTCATAATGCATTTACCTAATGGATTCATTTATCCTTTCATAACTTCAAAACTAGATCTGAGCGTTATGGCTAACCACACCACCCAGCTTTCTTAAACTCACCCACAAATTTACATCCTCTTCAGTTAGTATTCTTTCTCCTCTAGTTCAGCCATTGAAGACTTAGTGGAGGAAAAGCCTTTTTTGATGTTCAGGGCTACTGCTATCCCAGTGATGTTTCTGGCTGGGAAGTGACAAAGCATTGACATATTCCATATGGCACAGCAACAAACTGTTTCTTCTGAAGTATAAAGATTAGATAACTAATATTCTTGTAATATTGGAGACACAATGGATGCTGTAATCTTCAGCAAAACACAAACTGCTGGATGAATCCAGCAGGTCCGGCAGCATCTCTGGAGAGAATGGACAGTTGAGATTTTGGGAAGGGATCTTTTTCAGCCTGACAATGAATCCTGACCCATATTGTTGCCTGTTCATTCTTCCAAAGATCTAATGTCTGAAGAAGGGTCCAAACCAAAAATGTCTCGCCATCCTTTTTTTCCAGAGGTGCTGCCTGAACCACTGAGTTACTCCAGCACTTTGTGTCTCTTCCAGAGATGATGCCTGATAGTTTGTTCTATATACCCACCACCTTCTGAGTAAGAAAGTTGCCCCTCAGGTTCCTATTAAATCTTTCCCCTCTTACCTTAAACCTATGTCCTCTCATTCTTGAATCCCCTACCCTGGGTAAAATACTCTGTTCATTCACCCTGTCTGTTACCCTCATGATTTTATACACCTCGAAAAAATCACTCCTTCGCCTCCTGTACTCCAAGAAATATCACGTCCATTTTCTCCCTATATTTCAGGGCCTCGAGTCCTGGCAACATCCTTGTAAATTTTCTCTGCACTCTCTCCGGCTTAATGACATTCTCCCTGTTGCAGGTTGACCAAAATTGAACACAATGTCCCAAATATGGCCTAACCAACATCTTGTACAACTATAACATAAAGTCCCAACCTCTATATTCAATACCTTGGCTGATGAAGGCCAGTGTACCAAAAGCTTTATTCACAACCCTGTTTACCTGTAACACCATGTTCAGAGAACTATTTAAAATGTTTTTGTACTGTAGATTTGACAGGGCAACTCTTGGAAACAGTTAACTGCCATTAGCTTTACTGGGCAAAGATGTATTTAGTGAGAAGCTGAAATAGCGTAAGGGAAGAATGAAAGAGAGGCTGAGAGTGAGAGGAAGTTTGAGTAAAGTATAAATGCCTACAATGACACTCAAAAAGTTGGGTGTGTTTCTGTAATATGTTTTTGATATGTATTAATTGTAAACCCTATATTCGGCATTGATTCAGGTTCAGCAGCAAGGGCAGTGTTGGTTTCCAATGGACATATATGGTGGTCATGGTTTTCAAGTTTCTTTTACCTTTGCAGGGGAACATCGAGGCTTAGGGGCATCTGTCTCAAAAGTACAAAGTTTGAAATTGGACACAAGCATATGGACAAATGAAATTGTACAGGTCAGATGGTAATCTTTCTTAAATCAATTTGCTAAAACTTCTTCATTGTTCGAAGTTATTGCGTCACACACATAAAGCATAATGAAAGGATAAAGATGTTGTAAAATTACCAAAACAGACAAGATTAATAAAATAGACAATAGGTGCAGGAGTAGGCCATTCGGCTCTTCGAGCCAGCACCGCCATTCAATATGATCATGGCTGATCGTCCCCAATCAGTACCCCGTTCCTGCCTTCTCCCCATATCTCCTGACTCCGCTATCTTTAAGAGCCCTATCTAGCTCTCTCTTGAAAGCATCCAGAGAACCTGCCTCCACCGCCCTCTGAGGCAGAGAATTCCACAGATTCACCACTCCCTGTGAGAAAAAGTGTTTCCTTGTCTCCGTTCTAAATAGCTTACTCCTTATTCTTAAACTGTGGCCCCTGGTTCTGGACTCCCCCAACATCGGGAACATGTTTCCTGCCTCTAGCGTGTACAAGCCTTTAACAATCTTATACGTTTCAATGAGATATCCTCTCATCCTTCTAAACTCCAGAGTGTACAAGCCCAGCTGCTCCATTTTCTCAGCATATGACAGTCCCGCCATCCCGGGAATTAACCTTATAAACCTAAGCTGCACTCAATAGCAAGAATGTCCTTCCTCAAATTAGGGGACCAAAACTGCACACAATACTCCATGTGTGGTCTCACTGGGGCTCTGAACAACTGCAGAAGGACCTTTTTGCTCCTATATTTGATTCCTCTTGTTATAAAGGCCAACATGCCATTCGCTTTCTTCACTGTCTGCTGTACCTGCATGTTTACTTCCATAGACTGATGAACAAGGACCCCCAGATCCCGTTCTACTTCCCGTTTTCCAAACTTCACGCCATTTAGATAGTAATCTGCCTTCCTGTTTTTGCTACCAAAGTGGATAACCTCACATTTATCCGCATTAAACTTCATCTGCCATGCATCTGCCCACTCCCCCAATCTGTCCAAGTCTCCCTGCATTCTCATGGCATCCACCTCACAGTTCACACTGCCACCCAGCTTTGTGTCATCTGCAAATTTGCTAATGTTACTTTGAATCCCTTCATCCAAATCATTGATGTATATTAGTAAGATTAAACGAGAACTTACCAAGTTTGAAGGTTGATCTGTATTTTACGAGGAGTCGCGGTGAGGGATTTCGTGAAGACCCCGCCAGCACGCCAGCGAGGCATCCTTCAAAGCAGCGGTGTGGAATCACAGAAAACAAATCATGACTAAAAAATAGTAAGATGAAAAACGTAGAACTTCCTGGTTGACCCTATGATAGAGGGTGGGAGCGGTGGGCACGAAATCCCTCACCGCGACTCCTCGTAAAATACAGATCAACCTTCAAACTTGGTAAGTTCTCGTTTAATCTTACTATTTTACTTCGGAGTCACGTGAGTGACTTTGTGAAGATTTCAATGCTCTGTGATTTCACACCCTGGACAACGTCCACGCTTATCACACTGCCGCCATTCTGATGGAGGAAGGTTGTTAATGGAGTTCAGTCGAAACTGGCTGAAAAATCAACACAATTTATTAATCAAATAAACAACAAATAACCCCTAATTCGGGGACAGACATTCACTGAGCGGTTCCCAGGATAGCTTCTGCGAATGTCGCAGGGGCGACCAGTGGCTTGTTATAGAACCGTTGAAAGGTTTCTTCACTGGCCCAGCCCGCCGTGGCAAGAATGTGGTCCATGGGCACCTCCATGGCCCTCGCCGCTGATGTGGATGCAGCCCTGGTGGAATGAGACTTAAAGATGTCAGTAGCAACTCCTGCTGCATCCAGCACCACCCTGAGCCATCTGGCGATAGTCTGTGTAGTCACCCAATGATGCGGAGGTTTATGACTGATGAGGAGCCCCTGTTCCTTCATCCTGATAACTCCAGTAACTCGGATGTAGTGGTGGAGATGGGTGACTATGCAGAGAGTGGCATCTACAGGGTACGCCCGAAATTCCAACTGCAGCCCATGCGCCCCTGGCCTGTGCTGTTTTAATAATTCTTTGACAAAGAAATTTATTTGACCAGGGGTGGCCACCATGCTGTCCAGTCACAGTTTTTGTAACGTCTGGACTCGTTGGGCTGTAGTCAGTGCCATCAGCATCACCACCTTGAGGGTGAGCTGTTTCAGTGGTAGCTCATCCATTGGAGCCCAGCTCCTAAGTAGGGTCAGCACGATCCCCACATCCCATGTTACTGTATATCTGGGTCGTGGAGGGTTGGTGTTGAACACTCCCCTCATTAGTTTAGGCACCAGGTGGTTGGAGCTGATACCTATATCCAGGTATGAGGACAGCGCACTCCTGGCACTGTTAATGGCACTGTAGCTGAGGCCAGCATCAAAATGGAGGCCCGCTAGAAACTCCAGGACATCTGGTATTGTTGCTGAGTTTGAAGACTTGTTGGTCCGGGCACAGAATGCCTCCCTTTTTCTGATCTGGGTGAGGTACTGTTTCCGAGTTGACTCTCGGCATGATGCGGCGATAAGGTCTATGGCTCGTGAAGAGATGCCTGCCCGGATGAGTGGTCTTTTCAAAACCTGCAGGCCAACAAGTTTAAATGACCATGGCAAGGATGACTAACCCCGTAATGGGGTGAGTAATCAATTTGGGGTGTTTCCCAATCGCCATCCATGGTTGTTTTAAAATTTTAACGACCATCGGGTACCATGGTTGTGTAGGCCAGTCGGGGATGATCAAAATGCCAGTTGCAGAGTCTAATTTAATTTTCTGCAATACCCGACTGATGAAGCAAAATGGGGGAAAAGCGTAGCAAAACCATTTCCCCCAATGGATAGAAAACGCATCCATTGCTAATGCCCCAGGGTCTGGTTCCCATGACACATACGTTGGTATCTGATGGTTCAGCCTGGATGCAAATAGGTCAATATCTGGTGTCCCAAAATGAGCTATAATATCTCCAAAAAATTGGGGGTTCAACATCCACTCGATGTTGTCATTGAAAACTCGTGACCTGGTGTCCGCCACTGTATTAAGCTTCCCAGGCAAATAGGTCGCAGTAATCCAAATATTTCTTTCAATGCACCAGTGCCAAATTGTATTAGCTAATTCATCACAAGATAGCGACCTGATACCACCCATATGATTGATGTAAGCCACCACTGTAGTATTATCTATTTGAAGGCGGACATGTAAATCCCATGAATTAGTACAGTAAGCCCGCAATCCATGAAATGCCCCAGCATTTCTATATAATTTATCCCATGTGACTCCAAGAAGGGAGACTCATGAGAGTTCCATCTGCCACCACAACTGGACATCGTATCAGTTGCTCCCCAGCCTTGTGCACTTGCGTCAGTTTGTAGCACAACATCTGGGTTGCTTACTATGATGGGTCTATGACACTCTCTAATATTGTCAACCCACCATTGTAGCTCGTTTCTAGCTTCCGGTGGTAACCGAATTGGCCGAACAAAGTGCCCAGCATTTGTTTTTAATGCGGTGATTTTTGATCTTTGTAAATTTCGGTAGTTTAGCAGTCCGAATCGCGCAGCTGGGAATGTAGCTACCAATTTGCCTATAACTTTTGCTGTTTGCCGAATAGTCGGTACCCTGGCGCAAGCAGGATTGTGGCACTATTCTATTATAGCAGTAGCTTTATTAGTTGGGATGGTAATCTTCATTAAATTGGTGTCTAGAGTGAACCCCAAATAATCCATAACCCGTACCGGATGCAATTTTGATTGGTCTGGATGGATTACAAACCCCAGCTTCTCGAACAGAGCCTTGGTTGCAGCCACTCCTTGAATTGCCAATTGGAGGGTCTGACCTACTATAAGAATATCATCCAAATATGCCATTACCATATAATTTTGTCGGCGGAGAAGAGCCAATATAGGTTTTACCAATTTGGTAAATAGCCTAGGGGCTGTGGTGATTCCATTGGGTAATGCCTTGTACTCCCATAATTGACCCTTCCAGACAAACTTCAGAAATTTCCTGTGAGCCTCAGCAATGGGCACCGTTTAGTATGCATCTTTCAAATCGATGCATGCCATAAAGTACCCTGGGTAAAGCATCTGCCTAGCTGTTTCTAAAGTATCCATTTTGAAATGGGTATATTGTACAAAAGTGTTCAACTCAGTTAAGTCTATTATAATCCGACATCCCCCATCTTTTTTAATTCTGGTGAAAAATTAGACACAAACTCAATAGGTTCATGCTCGGTTTTGCCAATTACCCCTTTTTCTGCTAGCCGTATAATTTCAGCATGTCCTGCCTCTACCTCTTTTTGGGATAGAGAAAACTTCCTATGAGGCAAATGTTGAGTAGGGGGATTTATACCTAAATTCTATAACATATCCTTGAACACTTTGTAAAATAAACTCATCTGTGGTGACAGTTTTCCATATGTCCAAGAAAGCCCGTAATCGCCCACCTATTCGTGTGGGAGAAGATGCTACGGCGTGAGAAGAACCAGACCCCCTTACCTCCAAACGCCGTTATGCCCGTGGAGAGAACTTTTAAGATACGCTGGAGGCGGACATCCTGCATCCTGGTGGCCGTACTCAAGTGTCCCCAGATCTGGGCATTAACCAAGGGCACACTGAGGTTGATGCAGTTCTCGTGTTTTATTTTCTCGGAGGTTTTATTTTCTCCAAGGTATCATTGAGAACCTGACTCTGCAGTTGGTCCGTAGTCAAGTAATCAATGGTGCCCGTCAATTTGTGGTGCAAAGGTTCACCTGTCTGGGTGGTAGCGGCAAACTTACTCACCACTTCCAGCATATCCTCCTCATGCTCTGGCTCAGCGGTCATTGGCTGTTCCAGGTCGTCTTCAAACGCAGCAGCTGGGCAATCACTCACGCTTCTGGCTGGAGACGATGAGATGCTGAAAGGGGTCTTCGCACGGCTAGTGGATGCCCGCGAGTCCCGCTCTTCTCGTTCCCGGTCCTGCTGGAGGAGTTGCTCCACTAAGAGCTCCAACCGCTCAATGCGACCGTCCCTGCTATCTGCAGCGGACAAGCCGACTTCCCCAGGCCCTGCGAATTCACTGGGGCTTCCACCATCGGACCACACCCCCTTAGGGTGCTGTCTAGGGTCCAATGGCAGGTTGTCGTGACCTACAGCCCAAGTAGGATCATACGACTCCCGCACGGACTCTCAGCTAGCCTGTCTTCTCCAGCTGACCGACCGCTTCCTGCTGCCACCTCCGCCCTTCGGGGTGTGTTGTGCGGTATCTCTCCTCTACAGTGGCTGGGTGAGATAGAAGGTTCCTAATGGCCCCGGACCGACTGTTACTGCTATCCAAAGTGACTCCAGCGAAGCTAACTGGTGTTTTTTCTCTCCCGCTAGAAGGATTTTTTAAATGTAGCTGTAGTTATCTACCTTTGGATACAATCCTGTTTGTTAAATAATTACAGCGTCCCCCGGCCCCGGATTACCTGCTCCAGCCCCGATAGTCCCACGAAGAGTAGATAGTATTGCTCTGGTTGTGGTAGGATGATTCAGTTGTCTGATAACAGCTGGGAAGAAACTGTCCCTGAATCTTGGAGATGTGCTTTTTCACATATTCCTATACCTTTCAATGTACCTTAATTGGTTAAGTGACAATAAACGTGAACTTCAAGATTCAAGAGAGTTTATTGTCATGTGTCCCAGATAAGACAATGAAATTCTTGCTTTGCTTCAGCACAACAGAATATGTTAGGCATGAATATAGAACAGAATCCATATACCAGTAAATACACACATGAATAAATAAACAGATAAAGTGCAAATAAACAGATAATGGGCTATTAATAGACAAAGTGGAGTAGTTCAGTTTTGTTTGAGTTGAGTATAATCAAGTCAAGTTTATTCGTCACATACACATACGAGATGTGTAGTGAAATGAAAAGTGGCAATGCTCGCGGACTTTGTGCAAAAAACAAGCAAACAAACTACAACAGAATGGAACAAAATCACATATTCTTTTACATATTAAATATTGTGGGCAGAAGGAAAAATGAAAAAAACAAAACAGCAATTTAAAAAGAAACAGTAGAGTGGTACAGTAAAGTTAGTCCCTAGTGAGATAGAAGTTTACAGTCCTAATGGCCTCTGGGAAGAAACTCCTTCTCAACCTCTCCATTCTCACAGCATGGCAACGGAGGCATTTGCCTGACCGTAGCAGCTGGAACAGTCCGTTGCAGGGGTGGAACAGGGGTGTAATAGCCTGATGGCTGTGGGGTTCTGCTATTCCAGAACCTGGACATTGCAGTCTTCAGGCTCCTGTATCTTCTACCTGAAGGTAGCATGTGGCCAGGATGGTGTGGGTCCTTGATGATGCTGCCAGCCTTTTTGAGGCAGCGACTGCAATAGATCCCCTCGATGGAAGGGAGATCTGAGCCGATGATGGACTGGCAGTGTTTACTACTTTTTGTAGTCTTTACCGCTCCTGGGCGTGCTCTCTACTGTGCACCTGTGGAAGTTAGAGAGAGTCCTCCTTGAGAGACCGACTCTCCGTAACCTTCTCAGGAAGTAGAGGCGCTGATGTGCTTGCTTTATAATTGCATCAGTGTTCTCGGACCAGGAGAGATCTTCAGAGATGTGCACGCCCAGGAATTTGAAGCTCTTGATCCTTTCCCGTTGATATAACAGGGACTGTGGGTCCCCATCCTACCCCTTCCAAAGTCTACAATCTGTTCCTTGGTTTTGCTGGTGTTGAGAGCCAGGATATTATGCTGGCACCATTTGGTCAGTCAGTCCATCTCTCTTCTATTCTCTGACACGTCCCCATCAGTGATATGTCCCATAACTTGAACTTGAACTTGCACTTTTGCCTGCTGGGAGAAGTGTGGCCAGGGTGCGATTCGTCCTTGATTATGCTGTTGGCCTTGCCGAGGCAGCGTGAGGTAGAAGGGAGTCAATGGAAGGTAGGTTGGTTAGCCGACCAAGTCTCTGCCGACCATCAACCACTCTTTAATCCTACATGAATCCCATATTATTCTCTCCCTTTTTCATCAACACATTGGTGATCTGTTACTTAATGAAAAGTCGTAATGCAAGTCTCTTTTCTTGTAGCTTTTCATCCAGTTAGGTAATGAGAAAGCAAACAGGTTCTGGGCAGCTCGGCAGACTCCAGGGGAGGAGTTGGACACAGATGCCACAGTCGAAAGGAGGAAGGAATTCATCACGACAAAATACAGAGATGGGATGTACAGGCGACCTCATCCCAAGTATGCAACTCAAGAGGAAATTATTAAGGTAAACCTTTCAGTTAGAGATATAGTATCATGGAGTCATACATCATGGAAACAGGCCCTGCAACCCAACTTCACCATGCCCACCAAGATGGCCCATCTACAGTAGTCCTACCTGCCTGTATTTAGCACATATTCTTCTAAACCATTCCTATCCGTGTGCCTGTCCAAATTATTTATCAAATGTTGTTATAGTATCTGCCTCAACTACTGTCTCTGGCAGCATGTTCCATATACCCACCACCCTGTGAGAAGCAGGCAATTGGGGGCAGCACGGTGGAGCAGCGGTAGCATTGCTGCTTTTGAGCGCCATAAACTTGGGTTCAACCCTGACTGAGGGTACTGTCTGTACGGAGTTTGTACATTCTCCCCATGACTGCATGGGTTTTCCCCGGGTGCTCTGGTTTCCCTCCACACTTCAAAGATGTACATGTTAGTAGGTGAATTGGTTTCAGTAAAGATTACAAATTGTCCCTAGTGTGTAGGATAGTGTAAGTCTATGGCGATTGCTGGTCAGCATGATCTTGGCTGACCGAAGGGCCTTCTTCTGTGCTGTATCTCTAAACTAAACTAAACTCAGGTTCTTATTAAATATTTCTCCTCTCACCTTAAACCTTAATCTCCTGGATTCCCCTAATTTGGGTAAAAGACATTGTGCAATTTCCGTATCCTTTCATGATCTTGTACACCTCTAGAAGATCTTCCCTCATCCTCCTGCACTCCAAGGAATAAAGTCCTGGCCTGTCTAACTACTCCCTGTAAGTCAGGCCCTCTAGACCTAGCAACATTCCCATAAATCTTCTCTGAACTATTTCCAGCTTAACAACATGCTTTGATATAGCAGGGTGAACGCAACTTAACACGATGCTCCAAATGTGGCCTCACCAATTGTAATATAACAACCCAAATTCTATATTTTATACCCTGAATGACAAAGACCAAAATACTTAACTTTCCACTTTACCTTTGTTGCCGCCTTTAGGGAAGCATGTACCTGTACTCCTAGATCCCTAATGCTAGGTGTCTCCTTCTTGAGGGATTTCCTCAGAGATGCTTCTGTTAAAAGAATGATTATTAAAAATAATCAATGGCAAAATAATCCATTAAGATGCATTTGTGGCGGCTCCCAAGGGTGGGGCCATCCCAACTATCAAACCTGTTTCTACTACTTGGTGGGGGCCCTCGACCAGTGCCCATTCCGGGTGCTGTAGCACGGACAGACGACCTTTGTATTGGACATGGGGGGCCGGCCGGAAGCCGTGTGGAATGACCGGTTGAAGCTGGCACATCTGGACATTGACCAGCCGGTGCCGGTCGCCCAACCTCGGCCTTGATGGCGCCCCCCTTAACGGCTCCCTCCGCCTGTCACTCCACCTGTCCTTCCACCGGTCCCTCGACCTGTCCTTCCACCTGTGCCTCTGCCAGCCCTCGGTCGGCTAACTTCCGTATGCAATCTGGCTGGGTTGTACACCCGCTGGTGCATTTCATGCCTCCGGTTCTGGGGGGGGGGGGGGGGGGGGGGCGTTCCTGACGCGGCTCCCAAGGGTCGGGCCATCCCAACTATCAGACCCCTCGGCACGGGAATGGTTGAGTCCAGAGGCAGCCCTTAGCTAGAGGGATAAAAGGCAAGGGTTTGGGTGCCATCTTCCTCTCGCGGACTTCTTTGATGACAAGAAGGACATTATTAAAAGTACCTCCCGAAACACGTGGCTGCTCGCTTTCATTTCGGGACTTTCGCCCCACATGTTTCTTGATCTAGGACCTTTAATGTGGTAATTGCCTCTGCTTGGAGATAACAATGTCGACATACTTAGCTGGAGCTAACATCAATCTTTGTGAGCATTGCCTCACTCCCAGTTAACTGATGTCCAGAGTGTTGATGGATACCATCCATCATATTGCTACTTAACCTGCTGTGGGGTAAGGCAGCATAATTTAGTTGGTCCGATTTCCATTTTATTGATACACACTTTGAGTTAGCCAACTGCATGGTTGCCCTAAACATTCAGAATTATGATGTTTAAGGTGATAATTTTATCCCTTGAAGTAAGAAAAATGTTTCCCATCTGCCAACTACTTTAACACAGGGGTATTTAGTCACTCTCTGGCCTGCTTTACAGAGTGAAACATTGCAGAATTGTACAGTCCCTGCCATTATGATGATTGGTTTGATGTTCTCGTTGGGAACTAAGCCAGAAGCAAGACAGTCTCTGGATCACTTTTAGTTTCTGTTTGTCTGTCATATTTTAATTTGCAGATTGGAAACAAAATATTTAGGGATGAGGTTGGAATAAGGGCATCAACTCTAAATTGAAAGGACTGATTCTTATATATATATATATATATATATATATATATATATATACACAGACGTATACATATTCAATGATATGTCTTGATATTTTATGTATATTTTGATATTTTATATATATATATATATATATTTGTTTCTCTCGGTAAACATATTCTTCAATGTTCTTTGCACTAAACTTTGTATTCTTTATCTTTGTACTGTCGACGGTTGGATTTTATTTGTGCAGTCTTTTTTTACTTGGTAGCCCACACACAAAACTTTTTCACTGTCTCGGTGCACGTGACAAAAATAACATTAATCTAAATAAACTATTATTCAATGACTTTTAGTGTAATATTGAGTGTCATTTAAGGACCCAGGCAAATTTAATGGCCTCACATCTATAACAACCAATAAGAAAGGAAATAAAAGTGGAAGGCAGCATGTCTGGTGACCAACCAATATTCATCTCTTCACCAACGCCAACTGAAACAAGTTTAGAGGACATCTCTGGGTCAATCGGCTGTCACATTGCCCACAAATGCAACAAATGGCCACAAGTCAGAAATATGTCATTGACTGTAAAGAACTTTGGGACCAGGGAAGGATCAACAGGCTCAACATAACACAAATGAGGAATGCAAACTTCATCATGAGCTACATTTACTGACCTGAATGCGGTACAAGCACTGGTGATATTAGGAGGTTATCATTATAGTGCTCTGGTTTGGATCAGGCCCTGCTGCTGTTTTCATCTGTTCAAAATTAAAATGTGCAGAACTTTTTTCGGAATCACATGAGGCCTTTCATCCACACAGGACTGTTCAGTCATTCAATTACATTACAACTGATTTTTATCATTTCTTTAGCTAGAGGGTGGTGAATCTGTGCAAATCATTGCCACTGACGGCTGTGCATGCCAAGTCATTGGCTATTTTTAAAGCGGAGATTGAAAGGTTCTTGATTACTAAAGGCATCAAAGATTATGGGGAGAAGGCAGGACAATGGGGTTGAGAGTGAAATATAGTTCAGCCATGATTGAATGGCGGAATTGACTCTATAGGCCAAATGGTCAGATTCTGCTCATATGTCACATGATCTTATGATGATCTTATGATGACAGCCAAGATAGCTGATTCCCGATCTAGTGACAACCTGCTGCATGTATTGATGTTAGATGAGAATTCAGACTGGTTCAGCTTAGTCTCTAACTGGCTGCCTGTTATTGTTTTGAAGGTAAATAAATCTTGGTTTCTGTACCTTGCAGGCACTTTGCACAGCGGTGAGCAGCCCTAATCTCCTGCAGACAGTACCCCAGGTCTTCTCTGAAGCAGATAAAAAGAGTCATATTGACCCAGATACCTGTGACACAAAGGCAATTCAAAGCCCCACACATTTATCCAGACAGGAGCGATTATCACCAAGAAGTCCAGGTATTTATTCAATAAACTACGTTTAATGAATTATATACATCAATATTGTGTCTACATTAACAAAATGTATTGATAATTTAAAACAATATATCTGTTAATATTAGAAATTTTAAGAATTGCAAAAGCTAACTTATTTTAGAGGAATGTGCCAGATTTTAAAAAATTGGCTTGTTACTTCTTATAATATAATACCTGATTTGGCATTTCTCACAAAAATCAGTGATAGGACCAGGCAGTTACTGACAAATACATTTTTGGATGTCCTAAAGAGGCAACCATGGGCAGTGTTTTGAATCTTAGCATTGTGGTGATTGATGACAGTTTAGAAATGGAGATAAAACAATATAGGGATGATAGAGTCAGTGCCAATGTGTTTGGAAAGATTTGTGTCTACAAGCCATCAGACTGGAGTGTTTTGATGTACAGGTAATCGTACTATTATCACAATAGGCGCATTCCTAAGAAACCTTCCTTTGCAGGCAATAGCGTTATAAATGCAATTGGATTCATGGGAAAAAGTGGGATAAATTAGAGAATTTCAAACGTGCATTAATAAAATTATTTTTTACACAGGCTTTTAAAACAATAAAGTTTTTAATAGCTATATGTTTACTTTTATTGCTGCAAGCTAAAAGTATTAAAGGCTGTGTGTTACATTATTTAAGAGAGCATTGTTGAACAAGTCTCTGGAACTGTTGCACTAAAATGTTGAGAACTGTATTCTGTCTTTCCCAATCTTTTGCTATACCTATTGTAGTTCAGTTTGGCTTGAGTGTATTTATGTACAGTATTATTTAATTTGATTACATAGCATTGAAAACAAAGCTTTACACTGTACCTTTGTACAAGTAACAATAATAAGCTGATGGTCAATAGAAATAATTGTTTATCAGTTTCAAGGCGCACCTATATTTGGGGCAGCACAGTGACACAGTGGTTGAGTTGCTATCTTAGAGCGCCAGAGAAAACCCATTCCTTCACAGGGAGAACGTACAAACTCCGTACAGACAGCACCCATAGGCAGGAGCAAACCTGGGTCACTGGCGCTGTAAGGCAGCAACTCTACCGCTGTGCCACGGTGCCTACCATACCCTACTGTGAATGTCCTACTCTACAACAGTACCTTCATTAGACTGTTGCACAGATTGACCACATGGGTTTTAAATCTTTCACCCCTCATTGTACTAATTGTGAATTATTGTTTCGCTGGAATTATTGGAAACCAACATTTAGTCAATACATTCATCTAATCAAATCCCCAAACCCCCCCCCCAACCCATTTCCCCTCAATATTCCTGGTATGTTTAACTCCCATTCCCTATCCATCCCTAATCTCTATTCACCTGTAAGCATCTGTAGAAAGAATGCAAATGGCCATTAACTCCACAATGGCCTTGGCTCTTTGAATGTCCTGTATGGTGTGCGGGGTTGGAGGGTGGTGTGTGGAGGGTAGGTCTGTAAAATTATACCCAGGTGGAATATCAGGTTCTGCTAATGTAGGATTACACCACAAATTTACCATACCAAGAGAATGTCTCAAAATACAACTGATGTTGATGAAGCAGATGTTGTATCCACTTGGGGCTGGATTTAATCACCTAAAGGGCCTGTCCCACTTAGGCAATTTTTCAGCAGACTGCTGGTGAGTGTCAAGCTCATGGCACTCGCTGAAAGACCAGGAAGTGGAACGGCGAGTGTCAAGAATGGAACACACAAACACACCGCAAAGGCGGGGGCCAAGGAAAGCGGGGGAGCGCTGTCTGAAATTCACACGGTGCAAAGCCAAGGTGATACAGACACACATCGCGATGAACAGAAAGGTTAAGACTGCTAGCACCAGTTGTTTAAAAGAGCGGGTGGGGGGAGCGGGGGGGAGGGAAGAAGGGGGGGGAGAGAAGGGGGAGAAGGAGTGGAACACTTTTAAGAAGCCAGACAACTTTTAATAAGCCAGAGATACACAGCTATGAAGTTTGGCGGGCATTTAACGTTACCGGTTGGTTTTCCTTGGTTCTGAAAACTCGTGCTTATGTTTTTTTTTCCCAATGAACCAATGAAAATGCCCGGTCAGCAAAGGAGATTAACTAAAACTACCTACGGCTACCTCGACTACTTACAACTACATGGCGACCCCACTACTACTGCACCCACTACAAAAATATCAATTTTCTCCATGGCGACCGATTTTTGGTCACAGAAAATTTTTCAACATGTTGAAAAATTTGCGGCGACCATAGTGAGGCTGCACCTAGTTCCCAGAATGTGGGAACTTTTCGCACCATGAAGGAGACTCACCAGAGACCACCAGCGAACATGTGGCGACCATGTGGCGATCATGAGGCGAGCGCAGAGTCTCCTGCACTCGCCTAAAAAGTTGCCTAAATGGGACAGGCCCTTAAGGATAATTGGGGAGGAAATTGCTATTTCTCTCCTCATAATTGACTGGTGCATTTTAATTTATTTTCCCTTGTCCCAAAACCTTACAAGTTCTGCTGTTAGGATATGCCGTGTCTATTTTGGAATATACAAGGCATCATAGCACTACAGAACTGGCTAGACAAAACTGCAGGCCATTTCCAACTTGGACATTTCATAATGTTTCCTTCGATTCAGACACACTTACCAACTTCGAAGGACCTAAGAGGCAGACTACTTGGAAAATGCATTTGTAGATTGGTTATTTCCTACTAGCCAATTGCAGTGCTTGTTAGTAGTTACTCCGCCAAATATATGTTTTATATTAGCAAGAGTTTGACTGCGCCATTCAGCATGAGTAGCTGCGAGGAACTGTTATGTTCTGTAGACTGATTCTGTAAGTATATTTAATAAACATGTGTTGTATCCTAATATGTTGTTTGACTCGACTCATTACATGGCGTCCCCCTGCGGGGACTGACACACAAAGACGCTGCATGGTCCTGGTATCCACAGCACCAAAGAGCTTCCAACACTCTCAAGTTGCAGCTGGCTAGCGCACCTACACTTGCCTACTTTGCTATGGAGTTACCGGTGACGCTCACCTGCGATGCGTCCCAGTACGGACTCGGCGCTGCTTGCCTGCAAACCACTACCGATGGCGACTGAAAGCCTGTTTCTTACGCCTCTCGTACACGAACTGACACTGAACAACGTTACGCCCAGATCGAAAAGGAATTGCCCGCAGTGGTTTTCGCCTGACAAAATTCAAGGACTTTATTTTTGGGAAGTCTGTGACTATAGAAACTGACCACCAGCCACCGGTCATTATTTTGAATAAACCCATTCACGCTGCCCCAGCCCGCCTACAACGGATGATGATGCAGCTGCAGCGGTTTGATTTCAACATTGGCTATAAGAAAGGCAAGGACTTGCATTTAGCTGACATGCTATCAAGAGCCCCATGCAAAACCAATGAACAACAACTCTCTGAACAGGACCAGTTCTCAGTAATGAAGTTATCGTATGTTCCTACTGATTGTTTGTGCAGCCTGGCAGAACACACGGCTGCTGACTGATGTCCGCAGTCATCCAGCGTGGCTGGCCGGATAAACAACAATACATCCCGCTCACAATCCACCCATACTTCCTGGTTCGTGACGAACTGGTGTTACAGGACGGGATTATATTTAGGGGCCACAAGGCAGTTGTCCCAGCTGCCCTCCGTGATGAGTACTTTGACGCCGTCCACAGGGGCCACCCCGGCATGGAGGCAACCCTACAACGGGCACAAAGCATGTTTTCCTGGCCTGGTATGACCACCCATTGGATACGGTGATTTTGTGTAACTATATAAACTTCCCCATACGCGTCATTAGCGTTCCTGCCACCTATATTGCTCAGCCACCATGTTCCTATGTACCAATGCTTTATTTTTGTTTCTACAAGGAAAGATGTAGATTGGTTATTTCCTACTAGCCAATTGTAGTGCTTGTTAGTAGTTGCTCTGCCCAATATGCGTTTTATATTAGCAAGAGTTTGCTTACACCATTCAGTATGAGTAACTGCTAGGAACTGTTAACTGTTCTGCAGACTGATTCTGTAAGTACATTTAACAAACATGTGTTGTGTCCTTATATGTGTTTGACTCGACTCATTACAGGATTGAAGGAGGCCACTTCTTCTTCATGCGTATGGCGCGCACAGACTAAAGTTGTAGGACAACTTGTTCCATTTGATTGTGCACGCCAGGTTGATTGCATTTGTCGAAACAGGGCGGACCACGTGAAAGTTGCAATCTCCCCAAGGAGGCCACTGAGTACACAGTTGATCGCTGTGAAAGTACATTCTGTTTTTTTCATCAGTGCATTGATATTCTCTTTAATGAAGAAACAAACTGCTGGTGGAACTCAGCTGATCAGGCAGCATCTGTGGAGAGAAATGTTCCAAGATGAAAACAATGTTTCAGGTCGAGACTCTTCATCTGTACTAATGATGATGAGTCCAGATGAAGTATCTCGACCTGAAACATCAACTGTCTATTTACCTCCACAGAAGCTGCCTGATACATTGAGTTTCTAGAGCAGTTTTTTTTTTTTTTACTCGAGATTCCAGTTTCATAAGGTCATATAGCCTGGAAACAGGCCTTTTGGCTTGACGTCCGCACCAACAAACATAGCCTATCCACACTTGTCCCACCAACCTGCATATGGCCTATATCCTTCTAATCCTATTGTATCCATGCACTTGTCCAAATGTTATTAAATATTGTGATTGTATCTGCTTCAGGTACCTCCTCTGGCAGCTCATTTGATATACCCTCCACCCTTTGTGTAGAAATGTTGCCCCTCAGGTTCCTATTAAATTTCCCCCCCCCCCCCCCCCCCCCACCTTAAATCTATGTCCTCTGATTTCTCTATTCCGCTACCCTTGGTAAAAGACTGTGCATTTACCCTATCTGTTCCTCCCATGATCTTATACACCTCTATAGGATCATCCTTCATCTTGCATTCCAAGGAATAAAGACACAGTGCAAAAGTCTCTAGTGCTTCCTTCTTATCTTTAATAATCTAGCAATTTAAGAGTAACATTTTATGCATGACTGATTGCAGTCTGTCCATCACTTAACTGAAATAAATAAGTGGTAAAGAGCATCGTATTGAACAATGTTCTAAGACTTTGTTGTGTAATTTACTATTGTGTCACACAACTGTTACTAACCTTGTGATGATTGTCCGGTAACTTTCACTAGTCTGATGGGAACTGATTCGTTTTGGAAAAGGCCCTTTTTTCTGTGTGATTCATTGTGGCTTAGTTTCAAAGAAATGTTTCAATATAAAATAAATTACATAAATAGTAGACTATATGGACTCAGTGACTCTAGATTGAACCCTAAAATGGGTGTCCTTTATGGAGATATAAAGCTATCTGGGACCAATAAGGAGACATAAGAGATTACAGATGCTGGGGCTTTGACCAAAGAAACAAAGCACTGGAGGAACTCAATGAGTCAGGCATCACCTGTGGTGGAAAATGTACAGGCAACGTTTTGGGTCAGAACCCTTGTTCAGACCGATGGAGTACAGGGGGAGAAAACTGATAAAGAGAGGTGAGCAAAAGGGGTAAGACAAGAACTGGGAAGTCATAGGTGCACATAAGTATGGAGGGACAATTGGCAAATGGGTGGTAGTAACCAAGGCTGATGATGAATTAGATAAAAAAACATGCCAATGTGGAATCTGATTAGGGAGGAAGATGGAAATTAAATATAGAATTAGATGGAGGAATGGTGTATGAAAAGCAATGGAAGAGGGAGGGGTAGGGACAGAAAATAGGGGAGCTGGAAAGGAAGGGAAATGAGCTGATGGAGGAAGGAACTGGCTGATGGGGACAGTGGGAGTTGAAAGAAAAGTGTGCATGATGGGTGGGGGAAGGACTGAGAGATAAGAGGGGGTGGTTTAAAATAAACCCCCTTCAAATAAGGCGTTGGTATTCAGAGAGAGCTGTGAAGAAACTTCAAGTGGAAATTAGAATAATGTGGTATTTTACTCTTGTATAAAAGAAAGATTATATGCTGTTGGACATTAAGGGTGTTTTAGGTTTAGGTTTATTGTTATCATGTGTACCAAGGTACAGTGAAGAGCTTTGTTTTGCATGGTCCCCAATCAAACCAGATAATACAATACATAAGAATAATCATGCCCAACTCATGTACAATAGGCGGAGTGAAGGGAAAGATACAGAGTGCAGAATATAGTTCTTAGGTTTGTAACGCAACTAGCAAAGACCGATGTCTGAGGTGAATCAGACTGTACCCTTGCTAATGGAAGAACCATTCAAAATCTGACAACAGAGGGAAGAAGGTGTTCCTGAGTCTGGTTGTGCGTGCTTTCAAGCTTTTGTATTTCTACCTGAAGGGAGCAGGGAAGAAGGAATGATTCAGAGTGGGCAATGTCTAATGTTAATGGATATGGAGTTAGGAAAGAAAATGGCATTTTGGTAGATGATCAGTCGTGATCATTTTGAATGGTATAGGAAGTCCAAATGGTCAAATAGCTCACTCGAACCTCTATTTTTTACGCTCTTACGCCTTCCACATTACTGCCCATGAAAGCAAATGATTGTGGAACTTCTTGGAATTGTTTTCAATGTTAACAGCCATATGCAAGTGGAGGTTGTAGTTGTTGGCCTCCTGCCTTTACACATCTGAGGGTATTAGAGATGTGCTGACTGCTGTTGGTTAACATACACTCAAGTGATTGTGTTTATTCCCTTCAGATGTTCCAAGTTCCTTCCCCTTGGATTTGACTGGTATTTACAGTGAGATCACACAACCTGTCATGCACTGTGGCTACCTGTACAAGACATCAGCGTTAACAAAGCTGCCTTCCAGCAAGAAATGCAAAGATGGTATGTGATCAATAATGACCAATGCTGACTGAAAATGAACATAGTTATGGCTAGCTGGCCGTGCTCATGGTGATAAATATAGATCAAAGCAGATTTAACTTTTTTCCCTGAAGTATTTGTGTGACTGTTATGGGCATAGTTATTGCCAATTCTAATCACCCTTAACAAATAGTACAGCTGCTCCTCGACCTACATTGGGGTTACGTTCTGATAAACCCATCGTAAATCGAAAATATCGTAAGTCGAAAATGCATTTAATACAATTTGATCACGTGCCCGGAAGTGACGTGCGGCTTGCTGCCGTTGCCGAGCGTTTGCACCGTCATAAAGTCGAAATATCGTAAGTCGAAGCGTCGTAAATCAGGGAGCATCTGTAATGCCGTACAGGAATAACATGCAGGCCAAACTGGGTTGAGGCAGTATGGTTCCCTTCCCTGAAATGAGAATTAGTTGGATTTCCATGACAACCTGAAGTGGACATCATATTTCCCCAACACATCATGCTTTCTCAACTTAAGCTCAATATATTCCCCGGTCGCAGGCTTAGAATGTATTTATTTATGTATTCATTATTTATTATGTGTCACATCCTGATAAAATTGAGCATACCAATAAAAAATCTGTAGGCTCACTGTAAACCTGGGCTCACTGCAAATTGACTGAGAATGTTCAAATGCATTAGGGTTAGGGTTACTTCACAGCTAAGAATAAGGTACAAAAAAAAAACATATTTAAAACACATTGTTGAGAAGATTAACCCTCCCATACAGTACTGTTTCCCACTTGTTTTGAGGCAGTATGGTTCCCTTCCCTGAAATGAGAATTAGTTGGATTTCCATGACAACCTGAAGTGGACATCATATTTCCCCAACACATCATGCTTTCTCAACTTAAGCTCAATATATTCCCCGGTCGCAGGCTTAGAATGTATTTATTTATTTATTCATTATTTATTATGTGTCACATCCTGATAAAATTGAGCATACCAATAAAAAATCTGTTATTATTTATTGGTCATTGGTCATACAAAAAAAACATATTTAAAATACATTGTTGAGAAGATTAACCCTCCCATACAATACTGTTTCCCACTTGTTTTGAACAAGTGCCAATTATTTTATTATTAAGTCACTTTATTGAACTGTTTAATTTAGAAATGACCATGTACATTGAAAAAAAAAATGTTCTTCAGAATTTCAGAAGCAGTGGTGCACCATGGAGAAATCTCTTCTTTTTTACGAAACAGACAAGAGCGCTGAACCGATTGGCAAGATTGAAATGAATGATATAGTCTGCATCGGAGTGAATAGGCCACAGTCAATGGTAAACTCCATCCCAACAGACAGGTACAGGGAAATTGGTCAATACCCCTTGCAGTATTTGAGTTTGAGTTTAGTTTATTGTCACGAGTACTGAGGTACAGTGAAAAGCTTTTGTTGCGTGCTAACCAGTCAACAAAGACAATACATTGATTACAATCGAGCCATGGATAGTGTACAGATACATGATAAAGGGAATAACATGAGTATATTTAGTGCAAGATAATGCCAGAAAAACCCAATCAGGGATAATCTGAGGGTCTCCAATGAGGTAGGTAATAAATTCAGGACTGCCTCTAGTTGTTGGTAGCAATGTTCAGGTATCTGATAACAGCTGGGAAGAAACTTTCCCTGAATCTGAATTTGGGCTCTGTAGGATTAAATGAATCATACATGTCAGTGATATCAATGAAAGGGTTAGATCATACTTAACCTCAGCTGGTGGTTCCAAAGAAAGTTGCCAGTTATTTTCTATATGCTCTTCAACTTCTCTGAATTCTGCTGAGTTGGAAGGCAGAAATCAGGACCAAAGCTGGGGTCAGATGACAGTTCATGTGACCGACCTTCACTACTGCACTCACTACTGAGTTCAGCACAGGAGTACAGCTAGCTAGAGTACAGGAGCTGGATGAGAACATAGAACAGAAAATGGTACAGTGCAAGAAAAGGCCCTTTGGCCCACAATGTCTGTGCCAAGCATGATGCCAAGACCAACTCTTATCTGCCTGCACACAATCCGTATCCCTCCATTTGTGTAGCTAGACCCATATAAAAGACATTTTTGTGACCTGTTTCACAAATGCCTGTATTTGTGATGTATATTCAGTTGAAGATAACCATTAAATATGAATAAACGGGTTGTGAGGGTAAGTAATCTACTTATTTAATTATATTTTACATTAAGTTATTGATTTTAGTTAATTTTCAGTACATTTATGGTTTCCATTAAAACTTTTTCATCTATTTCTTGCTTTTTTTATTGATATTTATATTGGTATTTATTTTGATTATTTTGCTGTTCTTCAGACTCAAAGACTCAAAGTCTGAAGAAGGGTTCCGACCCCAAACGTCACCCACTCCTTTTCTCTAAAAATGATGTCTGACTGCTTAGTTACTCCAGTATTTGGTGTCTATCTTCGGTGTAAAGCAACATCTGCAGTTCCATCCTACACATTGATTACTTTGCTGTTTGCTAACCATTGCGAGGAAGCAATGGAGGATGGGGTTTATATCTTATGAACTTGAGGATATACAGATAGCTCCCTTTGAACTCCTCTGTCTGTAGGATCATTCCTATGGTTCCACATGTATCACTGCGATCCCATCTTTCTGCAGAGTGGAGGTATGGAACGTGCTGGAGGCCAGACACCAGCTCCTCAATGATTCATATGGTGGTTCCTGATCCAACTGAGCTGAGGGACAAGATGTACTTGGTATTTGGCCCATCAGCTTTAAGCCACCCATGATTGTAGTTGATATCTCTTATCCAGACCCTTCATTTCTGTTAATGTTGCTAATTATTTTTCCAATAATATTGTACAATTAATAAGTTAATTCTGTTTCAAACTAAATGTATTATTTTTTTTGAGATTTTTAAAATGTTTTCGTAGTATTTAAATGCATTTCAACTATTTCTAAATGCCTACGATCATCAGACATCTAGATGTAGTAGAAAAATACTTTTTGACTGCATGATGTTTAGTTTATTATTGTCACATGTACCAAAGTACAGTGAAAAGCATTTTTGTTGCAAGATTTTCAGTCAAAGAAAAGACTATACATCATTACATTCAACCATTCACAGTTTATAGATAAGGATAAAGGGTACAACATTTAGTGCAAGATAAAATTCATTTAAGATAGTTAAGAAGTCTCCAATGATGTAGATGGGGGGGGGGGGGGGGGTGGGCAGGACCATACTCTAGCTGGTGGGAGGACGGTTCAGTTGCCTGATAACAGCTGGGCAGAATCTAGAGGTATTCATTTTAAAACTTCTGTACCTCTTGCCTGAAGGCAGAGGGGAGAAATGTGAGTGACCAGGGTGAGACTGGTTCTTGATTATGCTGTTGACCTTGCCGAGGTAATGTGAAGTGTCGCTGTAGTCAATGGAAGGGAGGTTTGTTTGCGTGATGGTCTGTGCTGCGTCTACGATTCTGTGCAACTTCTTACGGACTTGGATGAGGCTGTTCCCAAACTGTGCTGTGACGCATTCTGACACAATGTGCCAGAAGACTCTTGGGGCAATCATGGAACAAAGGCTTCAGATTCCAATTGCTGAGACCAAGTCATTAGTTGACTTTTCTTCCAAATCAGAACAATGCATCCAAAGCTTGATGTGATATCAGGGGTAGAATAGGTGGAGAAACCTAAGGCTTGGGGCACCTTGAGTATAATTCCGGACAGTGAATAAATCAAGATTACTGTTTGAATGTAAATTTGCCAGAACAAGCCAAATTACTTCTCAAAAGGATCTATCTTTCAAATAAGTATTTCACAATAAGACATAAGATAAACATTATTATTTATTTTCACCTGGAAAGCTAAGGGAAAGAGAATGAGCTTATTTGGTGAATGCTTTACAATCCCATCCAATGGTTTATTATGTTGAAAGTCTGTTTGCAGCATTTCTGGTATTCACAGTTTTATCCCAGGGGTGTTTAGAAACTTCAAACCAGTTAATTGATTTTTGCTGGCCAGATTACTAAACAGACAGCTGTGGAATATCATTTTTTTTTTTTTTTTTAAAGAAGGAACTGCAGATGCTGGAGAATCGAGGGTACACAAAAAGCTGGAGAAACTCAGCGGGTGCAGCAGCATCTAAGGAGCGAAGGAGATAGGCGACGTTTCGGGTCAAGACCCTTCTTCAGACTGCCAGTCTGAAGAAGGGTCTCGACCCGAAACGTCGCCTATCTCCTTCGCTCCTTAGATGCTGCTGCACCCGCTGAGTTTCTCCAGCTTTTTGTGTACCCTGTGGAATATCATTGTTCGCATGCGCAGCACTTTTTTTGTACTCTAAGTGATCTCAGATGCAATATCTTCAAAAAAGAAGGGATCTCAAACAATTTAAAAAGTACTAACATGGATAGACACAAGGAACTGCAGGTGCTGGTTTACATTTTAAATAAGGCACAAAATGCTGCATTAACAACGGTTCAGGCAGCATCTCTGGAAGACATGGATAGGCGATGTTTTAGGTTCGGACTCTTCTTCAGACAAATTGTTTTAGTTTATTATTTATTAGTTTATTATTGCCATGTGTACTGAGGTACAGTGAAAAACTTTTGTATTGCATGCTATCCAGTCATCAAAAGAACTATACATGATTATAATTAAGCTGCCCACAGTGTACACGTACAGGATAATGGGTATGACGTTTAGTGTAAGATAAAGTCCAGTAACGTTTGATTAAAAATAGTTTGAAGGTCTCTAATGGGGTAGATGGGAGGTCAAGACCAGTCTTGTTGGTGAGAAGATGGTTCAGATGTGCTATTTTAAGTCATCATCATCATAATCATCATTGTTGAAAACATTAACAATGCAGTGGTGCTGGTTTCCAATGGGAAGGTGACGGATGCATCACACATCTCTGTCCTCCAGTTCCTGTGGACTTCCGCTGCTGGAACTATAGGATTGTAGTTTGTGTGCTTTACCATTATTCCTTACAAAGCCGTGTACGACAGTGATCGCAACTTCTACTGAAGTGTGGATGGCCGTTGGCTCGCTAGGAGCTCATCTGCCTTTTGACTGATCTTGTTTTTAGTCCTGCTGAGGGATCCACAGCCTCCTCCTCACCTGGCACACCAGCTGGGGGACATGGTTTAGTCGCCGACTATCCGGCCCTGGAGCAGGTAGCACGGGATTACATGGTACCCGTGGGGGGGGGGGGGGGGGGGAATCTCCGCCCAACCTTACCTGAAAAGTCACAAAGTAATTAAATCTTCTTGAACTTAAAAATATGTGGACAAAAAGCTTAACTTTGCCTTGGATCTTGCTTCAGTCTGTTTTATTTTCCTGTCTTCTTTAGGTTTCGGTACACATTTGAAATCTTTTTGTCTTCAGAAAAGTTGTTCCAGTTTGGCACAGACAACCCTGAAACTCTACAAACATGGACAAGCTCCATAGCAAAGGTACCTCTAGCTTTGAAATGTTCACAAAAGCAACCATGTCATCTTTCTCCCATATTCTAAGTTTAGTTTAGCTTAAGGGCCTGTCCCACCTTCACGACCTAATTCATGACCTTTTTTACTCATGGACATTTTTCATCATGCTAGAAAAAACGTCCCGACTTACTTGATGCCATGAGTACCTACGACTAGCATCACGGTCTGCTACGACCTACCTACGACCTCCTACGACCTCCTACGGCCTCGTGACGACCATGCTGCGAGTTTGAGTCAAGGGCAAACTCGGCAGAGGTCGTGAATTAGGTCGTGACAGGCCCTTTAGTTTATTATTGTCATGTGCATCAACGACAAGTGAAAATGTTTTGTTCGTGTGCTATCCAGTCAAATAAAAGACTATACATGAGTACAATCAAGCTGTCTGCAGTGCACGGATAAAGGGCACAACATTCAGTGCAAGATTGAACGTAGAAGTATGATAAAGTCCGATTAAATAAAGTTGAAATGTCTCGAGCGATGTAGATGAGTGGTGAGGAACCGCACTCTAGTTGATGAGAGGACTATTTAGTTGCCTCATAACAGCTGGGAAGAACTGTCCCTGAATCTGGAGGTATGCATTTTCAAACCTCTGTAACTCTTGTCTGATGGGAGAGGGGAGAAGAGGTAGTGAATTTTCCCACAACATTTTTCTGGGCATTACCATCACAGAATCATGACAACAAAAGAGGTGGCATAGTGGTGACCTGGTGAAGCCGCTGCCTCAGAGATTCAGGTTTGATCCTGACCTCGGGTGCAGTCGGTGTTTGCTTGTCCCCCCTGTAAACGTGTAGGTTTCCACCGGATGCTTTGGTTTCCTCCCACATTCAAAAGACATGCAGGTTTGTAGCTTAATTAGCTTCTGGAAATTCCCCCTTGTCTGTAGGATCGGAAAGTGGGATAACATGGAAATAGTGTAAGGGTGATTGATGGCCGCATGGAACTTGGTGGCCCAAAGGGCCTGTTTTCACGCTGTATCTCTAAACTAAACTAAAATTACTAAATCCTGCCTACTTTAGTACAGTGTTAAATCTGTACCAAACTTCATAGGAACCTGCTAGACATCTTAATTAAGTCAAGAGTGTCATATTGTCATATGTCCCAGATAGAACAATGAAATTCTTGCTTCCTGCAGCACAACAGAATATGTAAACATAGTACAGTGTAAACAATATAATAAATGAGAGAGAACAAAAAGATCAGTGTGTATATATACACACACACTCACAAGTAGTTTTCTATATATATGTACAGACACATACAGATACACACACACATACGTACACACAAGAAACAAACAATAGTAGTATAATAATAATAATAATAGTCTATTGGGATGGCTGTAGGGAAGAAGCTGTCCCTGAACCTGGACATTACAGTTTTCAGGCTCCTGTATCTTCTTCCCGATGCCAGGAGTGAAATTAGTGTATGGCCAGGATGATGTTGGTCTCTGATAATGCTGGCTGCCTTTTTGAGGCAGCGACTCCAATAAATCCCTTCGATGATGGGGGGGGGGGGGGGGGGGGGGGGATGGACTGGGCAGTGTTTACAACTCTTTGCAGTTTTTTTCGCTCCTGAGCTTTCAAGTTGCTGAACCAGGCTGTGATGCAACCAGCCAATATGCTCTCTATTGTACACCTGTAGAAGTTCAAGTGAATCACTGACATACCAAATCTCCGTAATCTTCTCAGGAAGTAGAGGCATTGATGACGCTCCTAATTAACTAGGGGTGCCACAGTGCACAGTGGTTTCTTACAGCGTCAGAGGCCTGGGTTCGATCCTGACAATTGGGGCTGTATGTATGTACTTTCTCACTATTACCATGTGGGTTTTCTCCAGGTGCAGCAGTTTCCCCCACACTCCAAAGATACAGGTTTGCAGGTTAATTGGCTTCTGTAAATTGTAAATTATCCCTAGTGTGTAGGATAGTGCTAATGTATGGGGTGATCACGTGGTCTCGGTGTGGATTTGGTGGACCAAAGGGCCTGTTTCCATGCTTAGGTCTAAAGTCCACCCATTTCCAATATGCTTCATGCAATAAAATGCTGTACAAACTGATGGCCTTTTTTCCAACATAGGGAATCACTTGTGCCAGTCTACACTGCCTGCTCAGTCAGCAGTTTGATCGGATCGGGAAACTGCACTATAAATCCATGCGCAACCCCGAGCAATGGAGGGAAGGGTGGTTCATGCTTAAGAAGTGCAATCTTATGTTCTGCTGCGATGAGGGAGGACCAGTGGAGGAGACCCTGCACCTGAAGAGGCTACAGGAACTGAGTGAGTCACCAAGTCCAGTACATGGATTGGAACCGCTGCTTAAATCTGTGCCATGAATATACAGTAAGTAAAGGGGATTAGCTGTTTGTGTATTAGCACAGAAATTCGTTATTAGTGTGTAGGGTAGCAGAGTGATGCAGAGGTAGAGTTGCTGCCTTACGGTGCCAGAGACTGGGTTTCGAAGCTGACTATGGACATTGTCCGTACAGAGTTTGTATGTTCTCCCTGTGACCTTGGGGTTTTTTACGGGTGTGCCGGTGTTCTCCCACATTCCAAAGACATGCAGGTTTGTGGGTTAATTGGTTTCTGTAAATTGCGCCTAGTGTGTAGGACATGAAACTGGGTTAGCATAGAAGTAGTGTATGGGTGATCATTGGTTGGCGCAGACTAGGCGAGCCAAATGGCCTATTTCCACGCTGTATCTCGAAATGAAACTAAACCAAACTAAACTATCCTGCGTGCTTTTTTGAAATATTGTGGACGCTATTGCTCTTTAGCAAAGAAGATTACTGCAAACAGTATACATCACATTTACCAATCCAGATTACGGGTGCTGTCTGTGTGGAATATGTATGCTCCCCCTGTGACCGCATGGGTTTCCTCCAGGGATTCCGGTTTCCTCCCACATTCCAAAGACGTACAGGTTTGTTGGTTAATTCATAGAACTAGTTCAATGCTCAGCATGTACTCAGTGGGCCAAAGGGTCTGTTTCCACACTGTATCTCTCAACTAGATATGTTATGTGGGTATTTAGTCTGGTTGGGGATGGAGAAATGGGCATTATCTCAAATTTGGATGGGTGGATACTGTTCCTTTGTTGAGAATAGGCAATATTCAACTGTCAGGGCTGTGACTGAGACAAGGAGGGATGATGGAAAGATGTCAATTTCTGTTTTGGTTTGTTCGAGGAAGCTCTATTCTGGGGAAATCTCACTTTCCACTTTAACTGTTGTTCCTTTTCCTCGAACAGCTTTCACCATTCTGAATGAAAACAGCGAGAAGAAGGAAGTGTTACGGCTGGTTGACAAAGAACGGTGAGATGGGATCAACAGGAGGCAGTTTTCAAACTGAAAATGTTCTCTAATTTTTCATTTTTTGCCACGACTTGTTGCAACATAACTGTTGCTGCAACTTTGCAGATTTCTTTCTCGTTCATGACATTAATTGCTTTCTTGATTAGTACAGGTGACAGAGGTTATGGAGAGAAAGCAGGAGAATGGGGTTAGGAGGGAGAGATAGATCAGTCATGATTGAATGGCAGAGTAGACTTGCTGGGCAGAATGGTCTGTTTCTACTCCTATTCCTTATGATCTTATGACCTTAGATTCAAGGTAGTGCAGATATGAATTCACCTCTTTTTGCTTATCTCTGGGGCAATATTTATAAATTGAGTACAAAGAGGTACCTTTCAGAAAGATGGCTTATTCCAAAAAAGTCACCTTCAGATTTCTATTGAGTGCTGGATATATTGATATAGTTCACTATTTGATCCCGGTTACTCCAGAGAAAAAGACAGTGTGATTTGCCACCTATACATTGTGTTTAAGCCACCCATGGATCCTGGTGAAAATTACTTCTGTTCTTTGAGACAGGTGAAACCCAGGGATCCTTGTTATCACTTCATACACACAATAAATAGTCTCTTCGGCCCATCATTTTCGTACCGATTGTCAAGTATGCATCTGTACTAATCCGATTTGACTGCATTTTACTTAGCGATACCACGCGGAAACAGGCCCTTCAGCTCACCAAGTCCGCACTGACCAGTGATCACAAACACTATCCTACACGTTAGGGATAATTTTATAACTTACCGATGCAAATTAACTGACAAACCTGTACATTTTTGCAATGTGGGAGGAAACCGGAATACCTGGAGAAAACCCACATGGCCACTGGGCGAACATACAAACTCCCTACAGGCATCCGAGATCAGGATTGAACCCGGGTCTCTGGCGCTGTAAGTCTGTGCTACATTCGTTTGTAGTCTTCCATGTGTTAGTGGTTCAAATGTTTAGGAAGATACTTATTAAATGTTGTGTCTCTGACTTCACCAGGACCAATATGCTTCAGATTCCAACCACCCTGTGAGAGAAATAATTATTCTTGGGATTCTCTCTAACACTCTTACCCCTAAGCCTATTCTCTCTAGCTTTAGATGCCTATGTTATGGTAAAACATTTCTAATTACTTACTCTCTGTCAATGCCCCTTATATATTTTTTTACATCAGAGGGTCTGAGCCTTCTACACTACAATCCATTTATCCAGTATATCCAGTCTCTCCTTATAACTGAAATGGGCCATCCTAGACAAAATTACTGTGAATCTTAACTAAATTGTATGATACATTGAATGCATAAAAGTGAAGTTACAGATAATCTGAAAACAAACATAAACTGCTAGAAATAATCATCGGGTCAGAAAGGAAATACCATCACTATTTCTATCCTCATCGATGCTGTCTAATATTCAGAGTATTTCAAATATTTTCTGTTTTTTAATTCAGGGTTTTCTTGCCTTTATTCAATTAAGGAGAATAGATGATGCGCACCTCATGTCAAGACTTCTCCAAGTTCTCTTGGCCTCCAAGTGTATCTTGCCATCATGTTTGGCACGGACGTTGTTGGCCAAAAGACTTGTTATTGTGCAGTACTGCTCTAAATCCCATGTTCTCTGTGATTCTTATGATGGAGTTTAAATGCAGAAGATCAAAGTTTTATCTGTTTGGCTGTGTGATAATTCAGCAAAGGTTTTCAAGCATCTGCTTTGAAGGTTGTGCAGGCGGGACTTCCTTCATCCTCTGCCCTCCGCCTCTGTGTCCTGAATCAAGAGAGGGCAGGGATTACTCAAAACTTTGGGGAGGTCTATTTTTCCCCTCTCAACCCCATCCTCTTGTATTCTCCCTGTAAACTTTGATACACTTACTAAATAAGAACCTATCAAACTTTAAATCTATCCAATAACTTGACCTCTACAGTCATTTGTGACAATGAATTACACAGATTCATCACCCTCTGGCTGATGAAATTCATCCTCATTTCCATTCTGAAGCTATGTCCTTTTATTTTGAAGCTGCATTCTCTGGTCCTGGACTCTCCCAATATTGGAAACATCCTCTCCACATCCAAAAGGTCTTTAATTGTTTGATAGGTTTCAATGAGACCCCCCTCATCATTCTTCCAAACTCCAGCGAGTGCAGGCCCAGAGCATTCAAACACTCCTCATACATCAACCCAATCATCAATGAATGGAGAATTTCCTTGAAGTTCTTTGAACAATGACAACAGAAAATGACATGAAGTCCACAGCTAAGTAACAGACAATGGCAAGCAATGGAAAGGTGAAATATGAACATTGGGTGGTGTATCTTGATGTAACCCTGTCTCCTGTGTCTCTGTAGAACATTGTATCTACATGGCGTGACACGCCTGGATTACTCGGTGTGGTACAGTGATATTCAGAGTGCGGCTGGGAGTCGGGGAAATGCACTGTGTGACCAGCAGCTCAGCAGAAACGATATCCCCATTATCGTGGACAGTTGCATCGCCTTCATTACACAATATGGTGAGTGATCGCCACAGCGTAACCTATCAAGGGGCATGTGTGGGAAGGAACTGCAGATGTTGGTTTAAACCGAAGATTGACACAAAAAAGCTGGAGTAACTCAGCAGCACAGGCAGCATCTCTGAAGAGAGGTTTCGTCGAGAAACGTTACACATTCCTTCTCTCCAGAGATGCTGCCTGTCCCACACTATTAAGAGGCATAATGGTGCACCATTTGTATGCTGACATTAGAGCCAATCTCTCTTTATGATGTAGAATGGCAGAGTCATGACCACAGTCATCTCATCACAGATGGTAATAAAACTAGAGGTTATAAAGCTGTAAATTCTTGGATAGACACAACGTTTTAGAGTAACACAGCGGGTCAGGCAGCATCTCTGGAGTAAAAGGATGGGTGATGTTTTGGGGCAGGACTGAAGAAGGGTCCCGATCCAAAACGTCACTCATCCTTTTTGTCCAGAAATGCTGCCTGACCTGCTGATTTACTCCAGCACTTTGTGTCAATCTTTGGTATAAACCAGCATCTGCAGTTCTTTGTTTCCAAAAATTAATTCTTGGGTCAGCCCAGCCATTCCTCAGTGGCACTTGGAATGTTTCTGGAGATTGGTTTAGAGATACAGCGAGGAAATAGTCCACTAAGTCCACGCCGACCAGCGATCACCCATACACTAGTGTATCCCCTATGCACAATTAACCTACAAACCCGCATGTCATTAATATGTGGGAGGAAACCAGAGCACCCAGAGGAAACCCATGCAATCACAGGGAGAACGTACAAACTCCATGCAGACAGCACCCATTGTTGGATTTGAACCTAGGTCTCTGGCAATGTGAGGCAGCAACTCTACCGCTGAGCCACTGCGCCACCTTAAGATGACGAACAAGGGTAATCAATCTCTAAAGGGGCTGTATCAGCCACGGGTCAGTGCCTAGCATATTCACGTCTGAGATCAGGAAGATTAGTGATTTAGGTTCTCACCAGAGGTGTGACACGAGATCTACCTTACCGGTCAGTGCATTATTTGGTGAGCAATGTGCTGTCTGAGAGACTGTCCTACAGATGAGCTGGTAAAGCACCAGCTGCTCACTGAGACAGATGCCAAATATCCCCCAGCATTATCTCAAAGAAGAGAATATGAATTATTCCCAGTGGCAAGGGCAGTATTTATCACTGAACAGAGAGCGCTGAAGTAGATTATCCAATCTTTTGCTTCATTGCAGTTGCTTGAGCATGTTCTGAGTATTTTCCCTGTGCTCATACATTATGTTGGTGAGAACACTTCTATCCTGTAAAGAATACCTTAAAAATAAATTTTCAGGGATTCAATAAGGAAGTCGATGTTGTAACTCAAAAACCAAACATCTATCATGTTAGGAAATGTCGCCAATAGACATTGACAAAATGATGAACATGGAACTTTGTGCTGAAAAAGCCAGCAAGTGCTGGGTTAACTTGGTGGGTCAGGTGGCATCTCTGGAGAACATGGATAGGTGACGTTTTGGTTGGGACCACTCTTCAGACCAGACCTGAGATATCACCTATCCATATTCTCCCGGGATGCTGCCTGACCTGGTGAGTTACTCCAGCACTTTGTGTATACGCTGAATTTTGGGCAGTTGCACACTCCTAGTATACACAGCTTGTAATGAAATTTCAAGAATTAATTTATGGTTGTGATTCAGTTGCATATGTCTTTGATAAGCAACGAGTTGAAGTTTTCAAGGGAGATTGAGAAGGTGGAGGGAGAGAAGGTTGGGTGGGAGGCATGGTTAAAATAGTCGGGCCAGGCCTAGCAGAACATTTGTATGCAGAAAATGGCAGAAATGTGGAACACACTCATAGATGACAATTCATGCTGGGTCAGTTGATAATCCAAAATCTGAGATGTGCAGAGAGAGCTCATATTTCAGGCATGATCTGATGGAACTGGCTAAAGTACAAATTGGTCTCTTCAGCTCTAATGATTAGTTCCCCATTCTTTGATCGGAAACTAGTTGTGGAGGGCAGAATCTCGGCAAAAAATGGCATTGAAGCATTCCACAGGAATACCATTTCTCTGCCTTCAAAACCAATGCAGTGGAATATCAGTTGTTTTGTGTTTGCAGCAATATAACTAACATGCTGTCATCTTTAGTGATGTGATAGTGTGCCACCCAGGAGGGTTTTAAAAATTCTCGGATGGAATTTCAACCCTCAGCTAAAGGGCAGCTCTCCATTCATGAGGAGTCACGTGAGCCAGAAGTGCTTATTGTCATATGTATCAACAATGGAACAATGAAATTCTTACTTGCAGCAGCACAACAGGCCTGTTGCTTTATACACATAAAGCATATATAATAAACAAAAACATCAAACAACTAATAACCCTAACACCAGTGTAAAATAGTCCTTACTGCAACCCAAGACAGTCCATAGTTCACCGGTTAGAGTAGGAAGGAACTGCAGATGGTAGTTTCAACCAAAGATAAACATAAAATGTTGGAGTAACTCAATGGGACAGGCGGCATCTCTGGAGCGAAGGAATGGGTGACGTTTCGGGTTGAGAACCTTCTTCAGACAGTTCATTAGTGTTGTGACGTGTTCAAGAGATTGATGATTGTTGAGAAGTAGGTATTCTTAAACCAGCTGGTCACGGTTTTCAGACGTCTATACGTTCTTCCCCATGGTGGGAATGAAATGAGAGCATGGCCAAGTTGATGCGGATCTTTGATGATGCTGGTGGCTACTTGAGGCCCACAGCTGTCATCCAACTGGTGAACGCCAGACTAGAGTGTAATCTTCAAAAACAAATAAGGGCCTTTTTGAAAAGAGACTTTTGAAAGTAAAGGAAGTGATTGGTGAAAACTAGATAAATAATTGATATTTAAAAAATAATAGTTCATGTCCTGAAACTGAAATGATTTCCAATAATTTGAGATGTAAATATGTAATGACAGTGACTTAATTGAATCTTTGTCTGTTTATTGATCCTCTCATAGAAACATAGAAATTAGGTGCAGGAGTAGGCCATCAGCCCTTCGAGCCTGCACCGCCATTCAATATGATCATGGCTGATCATCCAACTCAGTATCCCGTACCTGCCTTCTCTCCATACCCCTCTGATCCCCTTAGCCACAAACATCCAACTCACTCTTAAATATAGCCAATGAACTGGCCTCAATACCCTCTGTGCAGAGAGTTCCAGAGACTCTCTGTGTGAAAAAGTCTTTCTCATCTCGGTCTTAAAGGATTTCCCCCTTATCCTTAAGCTGTGACCCCTTGTCCTGGACTTCCCCAACATCGGGAACAATCTTCCTGCATCTAGCCTGTCCAACCCCTTAAGAATTTTGTAAGTTTCTATAAGATCCCCTCTTAATCTCCTAAATTCCAGAGAGTATAAACCGAATCCAGTCTTTCTTCATAAGACAGTCCTGACATCCCAGGAATCAGTTGGTGAATGCACTCCCTCTATGGCAATAATGTCCTTCCTCAGATTTGGAGACCAAAACTGCACGCAATACTCCAGGTGTTCTCACCAAGACCCTGTACAACTGAAGTAGAACCTCCCTGCTCCTGTACTCAAATCCTTTTGCTATGAAAGCTAACATACCATTCGCTTTTTTCACTGCCTGCTGCACCTGCATGCCTACTTTCAATGACTGGTGTACCATGACACCCAGGTCTCGCTGCATCTCCCTTTTCCTAATCGGCCACCATTTAAATAATAGTCTGCTTTCCTGTTTTGGCCACCAAAGTGGATAACCTCACATTTATCCACATTATACTGCATCTGCCAAACATTTGCCCACTCTCTCAGCTAACTATAATGTGCAGTGGTTCAATTTTACATTCAGGATGTCTCTTTAATTAATGATTGGGGTATTTATAACTGAATATTGAGCCTTGGATGAGGGATAGTCTATCACTATATTGACGCTTGTGTCAAAACAGCACTGGAGTTATGTATTCAATTTTTCCTTCAGCTTATTTTGCACTTAATAGATTCAATAAACCATTCCTAAAGAAGGGTTGCAGTTGTAATTTGTGGAGTTAGTAATTTGTGAAATTGTGGAATCCTCGTGTGCAGTTTTGGTCTCCAAATTTGAGGAAGGACATTCTTACTATTCAGGGAGTGCAGCGTAGGTTCACGAGGTTAATTCCTGGGATGGCGGGACTGTCATATGTTGATAGAATGGAGCAGCTAGGCTTGTATACTCTGGAATTTAGAAGGATGAGAGGGAATCTTATTGAAACATATAAGATTATTAAGGGCTTCGACACGCTAGAGGCAGGAAACATGTTCCCTATGTTGGGGGAGTCCATAACCAGGGGCCACAATTTCAGAATAAGGGATAAGCCATTTAGAACGGAGATGAGGAAAAACTTTTTCACACAGAGGGTTGTGAATCTGTGGAATTCTCCGCCTCAGAAGGCAGTGGAGGCCAATTCTCTGGATGCTTTCAAGAGAGATAGCAAAGTCAAGGGATATGATGAGAAGGTAGGAACAGGATACAGATTGTGGATGATCAGCCATGATCACAATGAATGGGGATGCTGGCTCAAAGGGCTGAATGACCTACTCCTGCACCTATTGTATTTTGTATGATAGTCTCTGAACAAATGGATAGAAGTGTATACAGTATGAAGGGACTTGTTCCACAATGATAAGGTTGCATGAAATCTTTTCACCAATATATTCTGAAAGAATAAAGTGCAGATTGATCCATCTCAAGGTCTTTTACCCCAAGCTGGGAAGTGCACTAAAATGAAATGGTGCCAATGACACAAGGTTCTGGCTTCACTTTGATCTGCTGGCAAATTTAGGACAGACAATTGCTTCCACAAATTACACACCGCAAGCTGATCCAAGGGCGAGCTACAGCTGTGTGTGATTGTGTTGTATACACCCACAGGGCTGTGTCACGAGGGGATCTACAGGAAGAACGGAGCCAAGTCACGCATCAAACTCCTGATGGAAGAGTTCCGAAAGGACGCCAGGAACGTGAAGCTACGGACAGGCGAGCACTTCATTGAGGATGTCACCGATGTCCTCAAGAGGTTTTTCAGAGAGGTGGATGATCCAGTCTTTCTGACAGAGCTCCATCCACAATGGAAAGAAGCAGCAGGTAAGGTGCCACGTGACAGTGGTGTGGGATGATGCCTTTCACATTCATTGTCTTCCTTTACTAGAATTTTATTTTTACCAAAAATAAATGTAATCGATTATTTACAATAAATTGAACGATACAAACAAATCCACCACCATAATACAAGTAAAAAATACATATATACCTTAATACTGAACATTAATTACCTATTTCACCATCCTTATTAAGGATACATTCCACCCCCCACGGTGTCCAGCGGTCCCTGAAATCCCCCAGGGTGCCTGTGGACAGTGCTTAGTCCCTCTCAAGTAGCACCCGGGTGCGAATGACTAGAATTTTATTGGAGGAGCCTATTTGATTACATTGATAGTTAGCAATGAGATTTGCTAGTACACCTTCCTATGTCAGCTCTCTGCTTACAGGTGAATTTCTGCTGTCACTGTTAATGTATTTGGACATTCACTGAATGAGTTTCAACACACTTATTTGGAAATACGGAATGATAGGGCCCCCAAATGTCATTGTTCATTCAAACAATACAAATAAATAACCTTACCTTAATACTTCAGGTTAAATTTATCAAATTGCCAGAAATCATTGTTAAGAGAATCATTGTATGTTATCCTGAATACATTTACCCATGAAAACTGCAGATGCTTCAAATTTAAACGAGAACAGAATATTCTGGGCATTCTCAGTAGGTCAGACTGCAATTGTGGAAAGAGAAACAGAATGACATTTTGGGTCAAAGAAGTTTCATCAGCAGAGTTCTGACAAATTCCAACATTTCCAGTTTTTGTTAGATTTACAGCATCTGCAGTTTTTTTTCACACTTCCACTTAGTCTGTCCTGGGACCACAGGATTGCTCAAGTTACACTCACACATGGCTTTACAAAATGATTGCATTATGGATGCACTCCTGGATTAAAAACCAGTGCAACTGCCATTGCCACTGATGTCAAAAGATGCACAGTTTATATTTTAGAATGAATTAAATTGAAAGGTACAGTATGAAATCAGGCCCTTCGGCCCACCGAGTCTGTGCCCGACCATCATTCGCCCGTTCACATTAGTTCTATGTTATCCCACTTTTGTATCCACTCTCTACACACTAGGCACAATTTCAATTTCTTAAAGAAATGAGATATTTCCTTCTCATAATGGAGCATATCATCCATGTTAGAGACACAAGACTATGGATGCTGGAATCTTGAATAAAGAAACAAAGTGTTGAGGGAGCTCAGAAGGACAGGCAGCATCTGTGGGGGGAATGGACTGATGACATTTCAGGTTTCTTCTTCAATGTGGTGCTGTCTGACATGCTGCGTTCCTTCAGCGCTTTGATTTAGGCTCAAATCTTCTGTATTGTTGGAAGTCACTCGCTTATGCTCAAGTTATATTGTGTTTGATTCAACAAGTCATTTATCGGCTGAGCAAACTTTCCATTGTGCTCAGGAACACAACTTTTAGAGATACAGCGTGGAAGCAGGCCTTTCGACCTATCATGTCCGCACACCGACCTTTGATCACCCATACATTAGGTCTATCCTATTAACTAGGGACAATTTAAAGAATCCAATTAACCCTGCACACCTTTGGACTGTGGGAGGAAACCGGAGACCGTGGGAGAAAACATACACGGTGACAGGGAGAATGTGACAATAAACTAAGCACACGCACATACGTACACACGCACACGTTTTACACAGGCAAATGTCAAGTGTTGTGACTCACTTGTTCTCCCTTTCTTTCAGATATTCCTCATAAATCCCAGAGACTGAAGCAATACAAAGAAATCATTCATACGCTGCCACGAGTCAACAGAATGACTCTTGCTGCCCTGATTGGGCACCTGTACAGGTTGGTCTCTTTCAGTAGTCATTTCTGGAGCAGGCTAAAAGTGATCTTTTTTTTTCTTTTTTGGAAAGGACATTCAGCTGGACATCATCCCCGACATCCCTGATACCTTATAATGCATGCATTTTATTGAGTTGCCTCCAAAAATGTCTTCCACATTCAAGCTTTGTACTATACAGTTAGCCTGAGGTTTCAAGCTAACCAAACCTCCTCTGTGATATTATGGCCAGACATCCAAGCAGTTTAGATGTGAGCTCTACCAATTTGTTTAATGACTTGTTGAAGGTAAATTATAGAACTAATTAAACCAAATTGATGTGCTAAGAATGGTGTGAATGCTGTCCCTCTGAAGGGTCAATGAGTCATACACTTTTATAGACTTGTTCATCACAGAAATGCCCTCGGTCCAAACTTTCGATGTTGACCATGATTCCTACCTACGCTAATCCTATTGGCCAGCATTAGGCTCATATCACTCCACTCTTTTCCTATCTATGTACCTGTCCAATTGCCTTTTAAATGTTGTGATTGTATCTTTCTCCGACACTTCCGCTGGCAGCTTGTTTCAAATAGCCACCAACCTCTATGAAAAACCGGCCACTCAGGTGTCATTTAACTCTCTCCTCATGGCTCACCTCCAGCTCCCCAGACTCAGCAGTCCAGCCTGATGGGCTCTCCATTCACCGCATGGACCGTACACTGGCATCGGGGAAAGGGAGAGGAGGGGGCTCAGACATGGCAGTCCTGTCCAACTTCTGCTCTCCACATCTCGAACATCTGGCGGTGAAGTGCCGTCCCTTCTACCTGCCGAGGGAATTCACCTCCATCATCCTGACCGCGGTCTACATCCCACCCCAGACAGACGTCCGTCTGGCACTGGAGAAGCTGCACGCTGTGGTCAACAAACACCAGACGTCTTACCCCAAGGCATTTACCACCATTGCTGAGGACTTCAATAAGGCAAACCTAAAGAAATCACTCCCCAACTTCCACCAAGATGTCTCCTGCTGCACCAGGGTACCAAACACCCTCAACCACTGCTACACCACCATCAAGAATGCCTACCACTCTATCCCTCGCCCTCGCTTTGGTAAATCCGACCATACCGCGGTGCTGCTTCTTCTTGCCTAGCAGCAATTAAAGAGCGCACCCCCAGAGGTGAGGACAGTACAGAGCTGGTTGGGGGGGGGGGGGGCAGAGGAACAACTACAGGACTGTTTGGAGTCTGTAGACTGGGCAATGTTCAAGAACTCGGCAACGGACTTGAATGAATATGCCACAGTCGTAACAGACTTCATTAAGAAATGTGTGGAGGACTGCATCCCTACAAAAACCTTCCAACTGTTTCCCAATCAGAAACTTTGGATGAACTGTGATATCCGCACTCTTCTGAAGACCAGGGCATTCATGTCTGATGATACAGTGGTCTACACGAAGTTCAGATACGACCTTGGTAAGGCCATCAAAAAGGCCAAAAGGGAGTTCTACTCCAAACTGGAGGATGAGACAGATGTTTGGCAGCTGTGGCGGGGACTGAATGCAATCACCTCTTACAAGGCAAAACCAGGAGGCAGCTCGGATGTCAACGATACATCACTCCCTGATGAGCTCAATGTATGTTACGCACGCTTTGATAGGGAGAACACCGATGTGCCTTCCCGAGCCCCCATTCACTGTGATGGTATTTCAGTCTCAGTCACAGAGGCCGACGTCAGGAAATCCTTTAGAGGGGTGAACCCTCGAAAAGCATCTGGACCTGATGGCATACCTGGTCCTGTTCTAAAAACCTGTGCGGACCAACTGGCTGGAGTTTTTACGGACACTTTCAACCTGTCACTTCTGAGGTCTGAGGTTCCCACCTGCTTCAAAAGGGCATCAATAATACCGGTGCCCAAGAAGAGCAAGGTGACGTGCCTCAATGACTATCGACCTGTGGCACTAATGCCCGTGGTGATGAAGTGCTTTGAGAGGTTGATCATGGCGCAAATCAACTCCTACCGCGACAAAAACCTGGACCCACTGCAGTTCGCTTAGCGCCACAAAGATCAACGGTGGACATAGAAACATAGAAATTAGGTGCAGGAGTAGGCCATTCGGCCCATCGAGCCTGCACCGCCATTCAATATGATCATGGCTGATCATCCAACTCAGTATCCCATACCTGCCTTCTCTCCATAACCTCTGATTCCCCTAGCCACAAGGGCCACATCTAACCCCCTCTTAAATATAGCCAATGAACTGGCCTCCACTACCCTCTATGGCAGAGAGTTCCAGAGACCCACCACTCTCTGTGTGAAAAAAGTCCTTCTCATCTCGGTCCTAAAGGATTTCCCCCTTATCCTTAAGCTGTGACCCCTTATCCTGGACCTCCCCAACATCGGGAACAATCTTCCTGCATCTAGCCTGTCCATCCCCTTAAGAATTTTGTAAGTTTCTATAAGATCCCCTCTCAATCTCCTAAATTCTATCCAGTCTTTCTTCATAAGACAGTTCTGACTTCCCAGGAATCAGTCTGGTGAACCTTCTCTGCACTCCCTCTATGGCAATAATGTCCTTCGTCAGATTTGGAGACCAGAACTGTGTGCAATACTCCAGGTGTGGTCTCACCAAGACCCTATACAACTGAAGTAGAACCTCCCTGCTCCTATACTCAAATCCTTTTGCTATGAAAGCTAACATACCATTCTCTTTCTTCAATGCCTGCTGCACCTGCATGCCTACTTTCAATGACTGGTGTACCATGACACCCAGGTCGTGCTGCATCTCCCCTTTTCCTAATCAGCCACCATGTAGATAACAGTCTGCTTTCCTGTTTTTGCCACCAAAGTGGATAACCTCACATTTATCCATATTATACTGCATCTGCCAAACATTTGCCCACTCACCCAGCCTATCCAAGTCACCATGCAGTCTCCTAGCATCCTCCTCACAGCTAACATTGCCCCACAGCTTTGTGTCATCTGCAAACTTGGAGATATTGCCTTCAATTCCCTCATCCAGATCATTAATGTATATTGTAAATAACTGGGGTCCCAGCACGGACCCTTGCGGTACCCCACTAGTCACTGCCTGCCATTGTGAAAAGAACCCGTTTACTCCTACTCTTTGCTTCCTGTTTGCCAGCCAGTTCTCTATCCACATCAATACTGAACCCCCAATGCTTTAAGTTTGTATACTAATCTCTCATGTGGGACCTTGTCGAAAGTCTTCTGGAAGTCCAGGTACACCACATCTACTGGTTTTTCCCTATCCACGCTACTAGTTACATCCTCGAAAAATTCAATAAGATTCGTCAGACATGATTTACCTTTCGTAAATCCATGCTGACTTTGTCCAATGATTTCACCATTTTCCAAATGTGCTGCTATCCCATCTTTAATAACTGACTTTAGCAGTAATCCCACTACCGATGTTAGACTAACTGGTCTGTAATTCCCTGTTTTCTCCCTCCCCATTCTTAAAAAGAGGGGTTACGTTTGCTAGCCACCAATCCTCAGGAACTACTCCAGAATCTAAAGAGTTTTGAAAGATTATCACTAATGCATCCACTATTTCCAGAGCTACTTCCTTAAGTACTCTGGGATGCAGCCTATCTGGCCCTGGGGATTTATCGGCCTTTAATCCATTCAATTTACCCAACACCACTTCCCGACTAACGTGGATTTCACTCAATTCCTCCTTTGACATGTGGTCCCCTGCTTTTTCCGGCAGATTATTTATGTCCTCCTTTGTGAAGACGGAACCAAAGTAGTTATTCAATTGGTCCACTATATCCTTGTTCCCCATGATCAACTCACCTGTTTCTGACTGCAAGGGACCTACATTTGTTTTAACTAATCTCTTTCTCTTCACATATCTCTAAAAAACTTTTGCAGTCAGTTTTTATGTTCCCTGCCAGTTTTCTTTCATAATCTATTTTTCCTTTCCTAATTAAGCCCTTTGTCCTTCTCTGCTGGTCTCTGAATTTCTCCCAGTCCTCTGGTATGCTGCTTTTTCTGGCTACTTTGTACGCATCATCCTTTGCTTTGATACTATCCCTGATTTCCCTTGTTATCCACGGATGCACTACCTTCCCTGATTTATTCTTTAGCCAAACTGGGATGAACAATTTTTGTAGTTCATCCATGCAGTCTTTAAATGTCTTCCATTGCGTATCCACCGTCAACCCTTTTAGAATTGATTGCCAGTCAATCTTGGCCAATTCACATCTCATACCCTCAAAGGTACCTTTCGTTAAGTTCAGAACCATTGTTTCTGAATTAACAATGTCACTCTCCATCCTAATGAAGAACTCGACCATATTATGGTCACTTTTGCCCAAGGGGGCAAATACAACAAGACTGCTAACTAACCCTTCCTCATTACTCAATACCCAGTCTAAAATAGCCTGCTCTCTCGTTGGTTCCTCTACATGTTGATTTAGATAACTATCCCGCATACATTCCAAAAAATCCTCTTCCTTAGTGCCCCTGCCGATTTGATTCACCCAATTTATATGTAGATTGAAGTCGCCCATTTTAACTGTTTTGCCTTTGTCGCACGCATTACTAATTTCCTGTTTGATACCATCTCCAACTTCACTACTACTATTAGGTGGCCTGTACACAACACCCACTAGAGTTTTCTGCCCTTTAGTGTTTCGTAGCTCTACCCATACCGATTCCACATCCTCCAAGCTAATGTCCTTCCTTTCCATTGTGTTAATCTCCACTCTAACCAGCAACGCTACCTCACCTCCTTTTCCTTTCTCTCTATCCCTCCTGAATATTGAATATCCCTGGATGTTCAGCTCCCAGCCTTGGTCACCCTGGAGCCATGTCTCCGTGATCCCAACTATATCATAATCATTAATAGCTATCTGCACGTTCAACATTATTACGAATGCTCGCATCTCGCTGGCCCTCCACTCCACTCTGGACCACTTGGACAACAAAAACTCATATGTCAGGCTGTTATTCATTGACTACAGCTCGGCATTTAACACAATCATCCCCTCCAAGCTGGTTACCAAACTCGCAGAACTGGGTCTCTGCGCATCCCTCGACTTCCTCATTCACAGACCACAGTCTGTCCGTATTGGTGGAAATGTGTCAGACTCGATAACAATCAGCACGGGAGCACCTCAAGGCTGCGTGCTCAGCCCCCTGCTGCACTCACTCTATACTCATGACTGCGTAGCCGGTCATAGTGCGAACTCCATCATCAAGTTTGTTGACGACACCACTGTTGTGGGACTTATCACTGATGGCGATGAGTCAGAGTATAGAAGAGAGATCAAGCGACTGTCCAAGTGGTGCCAGCACAACAACCTGGCCCTCAACACCAGCAAAACCAAGGAACTGATTGTGGACTTTGGAAGGAGTAGGATGGGGACCCACAGTCCTGTTTATATCAACGGGTCGATGGTTGAAAGGGTCAAGAGCTTCAAATTCCTGGGCGTGCACATCTGTGAAGAACTTTCCTGGTCCGAGAACACAGATGCAATTATTAAGAAAGCTCATCAGCACCTCTACTTCCTGAGAAGATTACGGAGAGTCGGTCTGTCAAGGAGGACTCTCTCTAACTTCTACAGGTGCACAGTAGAGAGCTTGCTGACCGGTTGCATCGGCAACTTGAGGGCCCTGGAGAGGAAAAGACTACAAAAAGTAGTAAACACTGCCAAGTCCATTATCGGCTCTGATCCTTCCTTCCATCGAGGGGATCTACCACAGTCGCTGCCTCAAAAAGGCTGGCAGCATCATCAAGGGCCCACACCACCCTGGCCACACACTCATCTCCTTGCTACCTTCGGGTAGAAGGTACAGGAACCTGAGGACTGCCACGACCCGGTTCAGGAATAGCTACTTCCCCACAGCCATCAGGCTATTAAACTTGGCTCGGACAAAACTCTGAACATAATACCCCTCCATCTGTTATTTGCACCTTATTAATTTATTAATTAATGTGTGTATTTACGTATATAACTGTAGTCAATGCCTACTATGTTCTGTTGTGCTATGCAAAGAAAGAATTTCATTGTCCTGTCAGGGACACATGACAATAAACTCTTTTGACTTTGACTTTGACTTTGGCTGACTTGACTTTGACTTTGACTTGACTCCTCTCTTACCATAAACCTGTGCCCTCTGGTTTTGGACTCCACACCTGCTGGGAGAAAGGCTCTGGTTATCTTGTCTACACCTCAAGTTCAGAATCTTTTCTTTTGATCAAGAAATCAGTAGATGGACTGAAGTCAGGCAGGTTTGTCCATCCCTTTGAGAACAAGTGGAGTATTAACTTCTCTCTCTTGATCCGAGCAGGGTTCAGAAATGCGCAGACCTCAACCAGATGTGCACCAAGAACTTGTCACTACTTTTTGCTCCCAGCTTGTTTCAGACCGATGGGAAAGGAGAGCAGGAAGTGAGGATTATCGAAGACCTCGTTGACAACTACGTGACGTTGTTTGATGTAAGTAACCACTGGTGGATCATACTAATAGGCGAGGGGCAGGGGGAGGAATATGCAGAAGATCTGGGCTAACAATTCAAGATATTTGGCCATGCGTGAGAAGATAAGAAATGGAAATAGGAGTAGGTCTGCCATTCAAAAAGGTCATTGAGTCTTAGAAAATAGAAACATGCCCTTCAACCGACTGTTTAAGAAGGAACTCAGATGCTGGAAAATCAAAGGTAGACAAAAATGCAGGAGAAACTCAGCGGGTTTCGGGTCGAGAACCTTCTTCAGACTCTGAAGAAGGGTCTCGACCCGAAACGTCGCCTATTTCCTTCGCTCCATAGATGCTGACTCACCCGCTAGGTTTCTCCAGCATTTTTGTCTACCTTCAACCGACTGGGTCTGTTTATACTAATGGATGCTGATTGGTATCCATTTATACTAATCTTACACTAATCCCTTTTAATTCTTCCCATATTCCCATCAAATTTCCCCAAAAATGTATCTGTCATCTACACACCAGCAGCGATTTACTGTGTCCAATTAATTTACTAACTCGTACAATTCTGAAATTGCTGGAGGTAACAGGAGCACCACACAGTCTCAGAGAGACCATGTACACTGCACACAGACAGCATTGGAGTTCAGGATCAAACCCAGATCATAGAGTCATGAGGCTGAATTTCCTGGAGCACAGGAGAGGATTGTCTAGGCAAGAAATAATTTGGGGAAACGGTGTCCTCTATTAATAAACAGTGGGAAACTGTACCTCATAAATGTCTTTGAAGAGGTGGCAGTGACGACTGATAAGGGAAAGGTAGTTGACATTATCTATATGTACTTTAGCAAGGTCCCACATGGTGGGTGAGATGTTGTGGGATCCAGGCTGAGCTAGCCAATTGGATACAAAATTGACTAGCTCGGAGGAAACAGAGGGTGGTAGTGGAGGGTGGTTTTTCAGATTGGACGCCTGACGAGGGGTCTGATGCAGGAATTGGATCTACTGGTGTTTGTCATATATATTAACAATTTTGATGACATGTAGATGACAAGATTACAAGGCAGGCACATGGATAGGACAGGTCTGGAGGGATATGGACCAAATGAGGGCAGGTGGGACTAGTGTAGCTGGGACTTGTTGGCTGGCGTGGGCAAGTTGGACCGAAGGACCTGCTTCCGCACTGACTCAGTAAGGATGCAGATTACACCAAAATTGGTGGTGTGATGGACAGTGAAGGAGATTTTCCATAGCTACAGCGGGTTCTGGGTTATCTGGGAACGTGGGCCAAGGAATGTCACATAGAAATAAACTCTGGCCAATGTTTGATGCATTTTGGGAAGCTAAATCAGGTCAGGACATGTGCACTAAATGGCAGGTCCCTGGAGTGAAACAGAGATCAAGGTATACAAGTACATAGTTTCCTGAAAGTGGTGACACTGGTAGATAAAGTGATGAAGATGGCATATGGTTGCCTACATCCAACTACATCCAGAACACTAAGTACAAAAATTGGGATGTCATAATATGCCCACTGGACATTGGTGAGATCACTGTCTGGAACTGGAGTGCATAGATTAAAAAGGGAAATGGGAGGGGAATTATTTTAAAATGGAGGTCAAGTTTTTCACACAGAGTGTGGTATACTGTACTTGTGGAATTTGTTGCCAGAGTAATTGGTAAGGACACATACAATTATAATGTTTAAAAGACATTTGGGCAGCCACATGGATATGGGCCAAATGCAGACAAATGGAATTAGCTCTGGAAGACACTTTGGTCGCCATGGATGATTTGGGCCGAAGGGCCAGTTTCCATGTTGTGCAATTCTATGACTCTATGAATTTCCTCCGTGCTATCACAAGGGGTGATGGAAAAGAAGTACATAAGAAACTGATGGATTGTGTCATAGATTATTTGTCAGACAGCATGGAAACAGTCCCTTTTGGCTCAATTTGTCCATGGTGATCAAAATTCCCATCTAGCTTGTCCCATTTGCCTGTGTTTGGACCATAGCACTTTAAACCTTTCTTCTCAATGTACTTGTCCAAATATTTTTTAAACATAATAATTATTACCTCCTCTGGCAGCTCGTTCCATATACCCTCTGTGTGAAATGGTTGCCCTTCTTGTCCATTGTGAAATTTTCCCCTCTCATACTATATTAAACTTATTTCCACTAGTTTTAGACTGGTAAAAAAGACTGTAACTATCTACTACATCCATCGCTCTTGTAATTTTTTTAAACATCTGGTAGGTCATCCCTCAGCTTCCTTATTTCCAGGCAAAACAGTCCCAGCCTATCCAACGGGATCTCACTGCAGGCCACATCTTCCCATTTCCACACCTTTCCATTTTCCGCAGAGACCTTTCCCTCCAAAACCCCCTGGTCAACTCGTCCCTTCCCACCCCCACCCCAGGTACTTTCCCCTGCAACCGCAGGAGATGCAACACCTGTCCCTTTACCTCCCCCCCCCTCGACCCCATCCAAGTCTTTCCAGGTGAGGCAGAGGTTCACTTGCACCTCCTCCAACCTCATCTACTATATCTGCTGTTCCAGGTGTCAACTTCTCTAAATCGGCGAGACCAGGCGCAGGCTCGGCGATCGTTTCGCTGAACACCTCCACTCAGTCAGTCTTAACTTACCTGATATTCCGGTGGCTCAGCACTTCAACTCCCTCTCCCATTTCCAATCTGTCCTTTCTGTCCTGGGCCTCCTCCATTGTCAGAGTGAGGCACAGTGCAAATTGGAGGAACAGCACCTCATATTTCGCTTGGGTAGTTTACACCCCAGCAGTATGAACATTGACTTAGCTAACTTCAGATAGTCCTTGCTTTCTCTATCCATCCCCTACCCTTCCCAGTTCTCCCACTAGTCTTACCGACTACATTCTATCTTTGTCCCGCCCCCTCCCTGACATTAGTCTGAAGAAGGGTCTCGGCCCAAAACGTCACCAGCTCCTTTTCTCCAGAGAAGCTGCCTCACCTGCTGAATTACTCCAGCATTTTGTGTTTACCATCGATTTAAACCAGCATCTGCAGTTCTCCCACCTTTCACTATGGCGTGATCACTAGAATCCTCCAAGTGTGGCCTAAACAGCAGTTTGTCCAGCTGTAATATGATGTCCCAAGTCTTATACTCACTCTTGTAGTCTATGAAGGCAAGCTTGCCAAATACATTCTTAACTATTCTATCCATCCATGTCACCATTTTCCGGGAGCAGGGGACTTGCACCATAACGTCTTAATGCTCCTGAGATCACTGCAATTTACTGTTTAAATCCTGCCCTGTTTTAACTTCCAAAATCGTAAGATATTTCACTTGTCTGGATTGAAATTCATCAGCCATTCCCTTGCCCACTTTTCCAGCTAATCTACATCCTGCTATAACGTTAAACTATCTATCCTCCCTACCTACTCTGCCATGAATATTGGTTTCATCTGCAAACATGAATCATGCCACCTACTTTCTCCTCCAATGTGATAAAAAAGTCTTGATTGACTGAAGTGTTCAGTAAACAATTTCTAATTATTGAAAACTTGTCACTCATAGAAAAGAGGCACTCATGATTCTGAAGAAGTGTCCTAATCTAAAACATCGCAAATAGAATTTAAAACTAGTGGAAATACGTTTTTTCCTCTGGCCTCATAATTCATGCACTTCCTCTCCTTATCTCACAACTTTTTGTATCCTTTACATCTCTGAACTTTGTCCACCCACCTGCTAATCAACCCCCCCCCCCCCTCCCTTACCCGTATCCACCTATCCCTTGCCTGGGTTTGTTGCAACCCCATTGCTTTTCCAGCTTCCTTCCCCCACTACTACAATGAGTCTGAAGGAAGATCCCGACTCGAAACGTCATCTTATCATGTTCTCCATAGGTGTTGCCTGGCCCACTGAGTTACTCGTGCTCTTTGTGTGCTTTGCTCAAGATTCCACCATCTGCAGTTACCTGTGCCCACAACACATTATTGCATTTTGTGCTGATGCATTCAGATGGCATTTTCATTTGCTTACTGGTTTAAAACATTGTCTATTCTATAAGTAGGGGATTCAGAGAGTAATAGTGAGGTCCCTGTGTGACCTATTGGTCTTGTCTTTTGCAGATTGATGATGAACACGTGACACAGATGGATTTGGAAAACAGTTTGATCACGACATGGAAAGATGTGCAGGTAGGTGGCCAAGCAAACCTCACCCAAGAGCAAATACTGGTCAATGTATTCAGCTGAAGATAGGAGTAAACTATATTTAAATTACATATGAAGTCTACACGATAGTGTGAAGTAAAAGACTGAATTGAAACAAGGCATCACCGATAAGCTTTAGGGGGAAATGGGAGAATGTGTCCGTTGTTTGCAAGATCCAAATTTAACTCTGACAAGGACAGCAGCAACCAAAATATATATGGCAGCTGCAACATATTAAAACATTCCAGGAAGTTTGAAACTTAAGACAGTCTGCAAAACCACCTACCAATCTATTTGCGCAGGGAGGGGAAGAAAAGAGAATAGGTGAGACTAAGAGACAAATAGTTTACACAGTGCCTTTCAGATTGCATTCAGTGTATTCTAAAGCTATTGAGACTAAGAGACAAATAGTTTACACAGTGCCTTTCAGATTGCATTCAGTGTATTCTAAAGCTATTACAGACAGCAAAGTGCAGTACATGTCAGGGAGTGGGTGAGCAATCTAATGTAAGCTCAAACTAGATAACGTCTGCAGGGGTGGCACAGTAGCGCAGCGGTAGAGTTGTTGCCTTACAGCACCAGAGACCCGGAATTGATCCTGACTACAGCTGCTCCCTGTATGGAGATTGTATGTTCTCCCCATGACAGCGTGGGTTTTCCCCGGATGCTCCAGTTTCCTCCCATATTTCAAAGACATACAATACAGCTTGTAGGTTAATTAGCTTTCGTAACAAGATTGTAAATTGTCACTACCGTGTGGGATTGTGCAAGTGTATGGGGATTGCTGGTCGGTGCGGACATGGTGGGCCGGAGGGCCCGTTTTGTGTTGTTTCTCTAAAGTAATTAAATCTTTTTTTTCTCATAGCCTACCGTAGCCATTAACTTTTTAGATTGCAGTAAATCCATCCAGTTAATTCATTATGCTTCAGGAAATTTACCGTCATTGGGTGGTCTGGTTTAGAACATATGATCTGGTTTTGAGACCCAAAACACCACCTATTCATGTTCTCCAGAGATGGTTCAGGTCGAGACCCGAAACATCATCTATTTATGTCCTCCAGACATGCTGCCTGACCTGCTGAGTTACTCCACCACTTTGTATCCTTTTGTGTATTAGCCAGCATCTGCAGTTCACTGTTTCTACCATCCTGCTGAGTGCTGAGTTAAGAGTCCTGTCCCAAAACATTGCCTGTCCATTTCCCTCCACAGATGCTGCCTGACCCATTGAGTTCCTCCAGAACATTATTTGTTTGTTGATTATCGTTACAGAGCTTCTATTTTTAAAATTAAATTGATAAATATTAACTGCTAAAAATAAATCCCAGATTGATACAGTATATTCATTTGCAGGTCGTCAATTTCTATCCCTCCTAACAGTTTCTTTGTTTTACAGCTTTCCCAGGCTGGGGATTTGATCATGGAGGTGTACGTTGAGACAAAGGCAACTGACAGTTGTATGACCCTCAAGGTAGGTTTGCTGTCATATTTTCAGCTGAAGGTACTGACTCCACCGAGTGCATGCCAACCATCAATCACCTGTTCACCACTAGTTCTATGTTATCTTATTTTCTCATGCACTCAGTATGGAAAATGTGGAAATCTGTTAACCTTCAACGAGTAAAGGACAGCGAGAGACGTGGCCAGAGAGTACTAAACAATCTAAGTGTACCAGTGAGGAACCCAATCTGTCTTATGTGTGACCAGACACCCACAAATGTGTTGATTCTTATATACTCTCAAAAATGACCCAGCAAGCCACCCAACTAGTGATAGCTAATTAAGGGTAGACAATAAATGGTGACTTTGCCAGCAACCCCAGATACTGAATAATTAAATAAGATGAATTTGGTGGAAAGGAATGAAGACTAGTTAATATTTGCAACTGGACTGCTGTTTCTTGAAATCCTTCTGTTGGCATGTGTGTCTGTCAGGCCATTCTGGATTGGTCATACTGCAAAATTATTTCTGATGGCATGGTGGCACAGCAGTAGAGTTGATGCCTTAAAGCGCCGGAGATCCGGGTTTGATCCTGACTACTGGTGCTGTCTGTATGGAGTTTGTACTTTCTCCTGGAGCCCGTGCTGGTTTCCTCACACCGGTTTCCTCATCCTAGTGTGTGGATAGTCCTAGTGTACAGGGATAACTGGTCGGCGTGGACTCGGTGGGTCAAAGGGCCTGTTTCCGTGCTGTATCTCTAAACTAAACTAAACTAACCTGACCTTGCAGGTATCACCTACAATGACATCAGAGGAACTGACGAATCAGGTGCTAGACATGAAGAACATGTTACCAGGAGAAAGAGAGGTTTGGGTCACCTTCGAGTGCATTGAAAACGGTGAACTGGGTAAGTGTCAAAATACATTCACATGAATGTTGGTGAGAAAGTGTGTCGGAATTTATATTTTGCTGCTATATTTAATATTCATGATTGCAACATAACTTCAATCTCTCTAGAAATGCAAGGATCAGCAGATGCTGGTTTACAAAAATAGACAAAGTCAATATATAACACACACGCACGCACACACACACACACTCACTCTCTCTCTCCCCCTCTCCCCCTCTCCCCTCTCCCCCTCTCTCCCTCTCCCCCTCTCTCCCTCTCTCATAAAAAATAATGGTCCCATGTCTATTTGGAGGTTGTAGTGTGTAATAAATAGCCTGATGGTTGTTGGAAAGAAGCTGCTCTTGAACCTAGATGTTAGAGTTTCCACGCTCCTTTTCCTTCTTCCTGATGGCAGGGGGGAAATGAAAGTGTGGCCAAGGTGGTGTGGGTCTCTGATAATGCTGGCTGTTTATTCCCTTATGATGTATCAGTACACTTTAAATGGCTCGATTGGAATCATGCATTGTCGTTCCGCTGACTGGTTAGCACGCAACAAAAGCTTTTCATTGTTAGTGACAATAAAGTAATCTTTTTGTGGCAGCGACTCTTGTACATTCCTTCGATGGTGGGAGGTCAAATTCAGTGATGGAGTGGGCAGCGTTCAAACAAATTTCGTGCCCTATCCCCACATCCCTCGATTCCTCCGGTATCTAGAAACGTATCCAATTCTGTATTGAGCACAAAATATAGATCAACAGCATTCTGGTTGCAAGAAGCCTGCAATGATGTGAGCAGAGTGAATGTAGATAGAAACATTTGTAATTTTGAGGTTCCTGTATTCTAATGCCACTTCACTAATATTGGTCTCCTGTACTTGTGTGAGGATGAGAGCTGCGCTTTTTCCCTGATAGTCATCCTCTTCAATAAATTTGCTAATTTCCACAGAGAGACCTCTCCACTCGAAGGAAAAAGTTCTGGAACAAGCTCTGCAATGGTGTAAGTTGGCAGAACCCAGCTCAGCTTATCTGGTAGTGAAGAGACTCCCGGAAGAAGGAGGAAACCTTTACTCAGGTAACAATTCATGAGAGCTGCTCACTCACGACACTAGGGACCCCTGGGTTCGATCCTTACCTCGGGTGCTGTTTAGAGGTACAGAGATACAGCATGCAAATAAGCCCTTCAGCCCATCGAGTCCATGCCATCCACCAGTCACCTAGAGAACAAAGTGCTAAAGTGCTGGAGGAACTCCACGGGTCAGGCAGCATCTGTAGGGGGAATGGATGGATAATGCTTTGCGATATTAAGGTATATATCAGAACCATCATCAAAGAGGACTGTTTAGAGATACAGATACAGCATGGAGCAGCCCCTTCGACCCTGCCAAGCCCACACTGACCATCGATCACACATAAACTAGTTCCATATTATTCCACATGCATTGTGCGCACTAGAGGCATTTTACCAGTCAATTAACCCACAAACTTGCAAGTCTTTGGGATCTGGGAAGAAACTGGAACACCCCGAGAAAACCCACGCAGTCACAGGGAGACATACAAACTTCGCACAGACAGCACCCGTAGTCTGGATTGAACCCGGGTCTCTGGTGCTGGGAGGCAGCAGCTCTACCACTGCTACATCGTGCCGCCGTTATGTGCTGTATGTGTGAAGTTTGCATCTTCTCCCCACGACGGCTTGGGTTTCCTCTGGGTGCTCCGGTTTCATCCCACATCCAAAAGACATGCAGGGGTGTAGGTTAATTGGTCTCTGTAAATTGCCCCCTGGTGTGTAGGGGTGGATAGACCATGAGAGATTGGGCAATGTCCTCCCTCCAGCCTTCTTCATTCATGGGCTTCCAGTGGAACCTTGTACTCCGGAGGAGATATTTATCCTTTTCATGCATTATTTAACTATTTATATTAATATTTATAAACAATCTAATTTATCATAACAAATGTCATGTTTCCTTTGATAGATGAAAGAAAGCCATGTGCTCATTGAGTCTATGTCAGCTCTCAATGCAGTCTCATCAACAACCTATTTTCTCTCACATGCCCATAACTCCCGACCCATCTACACATAGGTCATTTGCATTCGCCATTTAACCTGCAGAGAATTGTAGAGGCAGTCCAGACCACCAATCAAACTAACCTTCCTTACATTGACTCCATCTACACTTCTCATTGCCTTGGCAAGACCACCAGATTAATCAAGTATGAGGTGCACCACAGACACTACCTCTTCTCTCCTCTCCCATCAAGCAAGAGCTACAGAATATTGAAAACGCACACCTCTAGTTTCAGGAACAATTTCCTCCCAGCTGTTATCAGGCAACTGTACCATCCTATCACCAACTACCTCATTGGAGACACTCAGACTATCTTTAGTCAGACTTCATCTTGCACCAAATGTTATTCCCTTTATCCTGTATTTGTACACTGTGGATGGCTAGATTGTAATCATGTATTATCTTACTACTGACAGGATAGCACGCAACAAAAAAGCTTTTCATGGTACACTGCTGCACGTGACAAAAAACTAAACTAAAACTAAAAATTACTGTCATATCTTTGGGATGTGAAGGGAAACCAGAGAAAACCCATGTTCACACAGGAAGAACATATAGGTTCCACAAAGACAACACTGCTAATCAGGAATTAACTCTAACACTGGAACAGTGAGGCAGCAGGTTTTCTCATTGTGTCACCTGAGATAGAGTTCATTCTATTAAGTTGAACGTGTTAAGCCCATGTCATAAGAAATAGGGACAGGAGAAAATCATTTACCGTTTCACAGAAAATGTGCAACTTAGTCGGATCTTAGTTAACCTGACCTCAGCCCTACTTTCCTGTCTACTTCTAAATAACCCACTCATCTAAATAATCCACAATCCATTTGGGTGGCACTGTGGTGCAACGGTAGAGTTGCTGCCTTACAGAATCAGAGAACCGGGTTTGATCCTCACTATGCGTGCTGTCTGTACGGAGTTTGTATGTTCTCCCTGCGATGTCATGGGTTCCTCCAACATGCCAAAGATGTGCAGGTTAATTGGCTTCTGTAAATTGTCCCTAGTGTGTAGGATAAAACCAGTGTAAGGGGTGATTGCTGGTTGGCGTGGACTCAGTGGGCCAAAGGACCTGTTTCCGCACTGTGTGTCTAAACTAAATGAAATTAACTAAAGGGTCTGTCCCACTTACGCAACCTTGGCTCGCAAATTATGCGACCTCGAGGTCGCTTGAGGCATACGGGCACCGAATGGCCGCGCGGGGCCGGTCCCACTTAGAAGCGCGGAGCTGTGTGGAGCTGGTCCCGACATCGCGCGGGGCTCCGAAATTCTTGCAGTAGCCGAAATCTTCGCGTGCCAACGGCCTGTTGGCCCACGTACGCATGCAGGCGCATTGCGGTCGTACGTAACGTCTTGACGGTGTGCGCAGCATCTTGACGGCGTACGCCTAACGCGTGGCATTGCGTGATGACGTCACCGCCCGACGCTGTGTGATACCCAAATTCAGTCAGCCTACCTCCTGCCCAGCTGATTTGTAAGCATGACGTAAATGGCGTCATGCGTGTACTTTAGCGCGAGCTTAGCGCGAACTTAGCACGACCTCCGCTTCTGGTTGGTCGTGCCAAACGCACACAATCGCATACAAGTGGGACAGGCCCTTAATCTATCAAAGATAAGTCTACTAATCTTGTTGTTGTGCGTAAACGCTCTAACAAACCAATATGATAGACATAACTCTCTGTTTTCTTTTATGCAACGTGTGATAGCAACAAGAAGTGAGACTCCAAAGTGTGGGGTCTTGAAATGTCGAGAGGAACCACCCAAACTCCTGGCTGGAAACAAGTTCCAGGAGCGATATTTTGTTCTGCGAGATCGCAAGCTGCTTCTGTTTAAGGATAAAAAGGTAAACTGATGAAGTTCATGAAAGTGGTTGGCTATATTATTCGTGCTGAAACTGTTTTGGGAACAGTGGCTAGCTGTGTTAGACAAATGTGTTTTTTTTTCGCCTAACATGTAAGCCATTTAAAAGGTTCAAGCTACAACCACTGGATATCTGAAATGAAGATTGATCGTACAAGTCGGTGGTGAGACAACACTTGGTGTTCTTTTTTTTTTCTTTTTTTTTCTTTTTGTTAGAAGTAAGTACAATAGTGTGGTACTTGAGTACCTAATACATACATACATATTTCCATTCTTGTACAACTTCATACTTTTGATTTAATAATAAAAGAACAGTGAGAGAAAAAAATAAATAAAGAGTGTCGGAATAGATAGTCAAGCGAGTAGAAACAGAAAGCAAAATGCATAAAGGATAGAGATGAGAAGTTAAAAGATTGAAAGAAAAGGAGAAAGTAAAGAAAGAAAGATTAGGAGAGATCTACCTATCTCGTTTTTTTTTTTTGCCCATCCGTCATCCGGTTCTAAACCATTTAATTTCTAAGGTTATGTTATGTTGCACCATATGCTTGTAAAAAGTTGATAAAATGAGACCAAATCTTTAAGAATAGGTCTACTTTGCCTAGTAGGAGGAATCTCATTTCTTCAAGATGTAGCGTTTCAGACATACTTGAAATCCACATTTTGAATGTTGGCGTAGGTGTGTTTTTCCAAAATTTGAGTATAAGTTTTTTTGCTGTTATTAGACCGTAATTAAGAAAAGCTTCTTGGAATATAGTTAGTTTACTTCCCTCGTCCATTGATCCAAAGATAATCAGTTCTGTATAGGGGTTCGATTTTGTGTTAAATAGTTTTGTAAAAATTCCAAAAATATCATTCCAAAATTTATACAGTTTTGTACAAGAGACAAAGGAATGTGCTATAGTGGCATTTTGAGTTAGACATTTGTCGCAGATGGGGGAAAATATTTTATTCAGTCTGGTTTTCGAATAATGTAATCTATGTAAAATTTTAAATTGAATTAGGTTGTGTCTTACATTCATTGAGCATTTGTTTACATATAATTAATTTTTATCCCACCTATCGTTCGGCATTTTTATCAATAACTCTCGTTCCCAGTCCCCTCTAATTGCCTCTGTCGTTGGTGTTTCTATATTTAGAATTATATTATATAAGTAAGATATTAAATTCCTTGACTCTGCCTTTCTATTCATTCCTTCCTCCAATAAATCTAGGGTTGAAGTTTGATATCCTAGTATATACTTTTTCAAATAATCTTGAATTTGAAGGTATTTGAAATATTGATTACTTTTCAAATTATATTTTAGTTGTAATTGTTGGAATGATAAAAAATTTCCCATTTCATACATATCTCCCATCGTTTTGATTCCTATTCTTTCCCAATGGATAAACGTTTTATCAATAATGGATGGTTTGAATGAGGGATTATTAGCTATTGGAGAAAGAAGCGATAATTTTCTTAATTTTAATGTTAGTTTTATTTGTTTCCAAATTCGTATTATATTATGAATAATTGGATTCTTCTTATATATTATATTGTTCAGTTTTATCGGGGGAAAGAAGGATCACTCCTATATTATAAGGGGAACAATCCTCTTTCTCCATTCTTATCCAAACTACCTGTTGGGCAGAACTGACCAACCAGTAGATTATATTTTTAATATTCACTGCCCAATAATAATACAATAAGTTATGGAGTGTCAGTCCCCCTGATTCTTTAGATTTGCACAAGTGTTTTTGTTTTTTTTAATTCTGTGTGATTTATAATCCCAATGAAATTTATAATATCAGAATCTAGTTTTTTAAAGAATTTTTTAGGTAAGTATATTGGTATTGATTGAAATAGGTACGATATTTGTGGTAAGAAGATCATTTTTATCGCATTTATTCTGCCTATTAAAGACATCGGCAGTGTTTTCCAAAATTTAATCAACCCATTTAATTTAGTTAATAAAGGCATATAGTTTGCGTTAAGTAATGATTTATAGTTCCTAGTAATTTGAATGCCCAAATACTTAAATTTTTCTGTTGTAATTCTAAAAGGGAATTTCAACAAATGTGTCGACTCTTGAGGTTTTATCGTCATAATTTCACTTTTGTTCCAATGTATTCTATATCCTGAAAAAGAACCAAATTCCTCTATTAAATTTAGTATATTTGGTATGCTAATTTGCGAAATTGTAATATATAATAATATGTCGTCTGCATATAATGAAATTTTATTATTTGAGTGTTTGGTATTATATCCATGATTATTCGGATGACTTCTTATACTTTCAGCTAAAGGCTCTATCACTAGTGCAAATAGCAGGGGTGATAACGCGCACCCCTGCCTATTGCCCCTTGCTAATTGGAATTTCAGGGATAATATATTATTAGTCAGTATTCTAGCCGTCGGCTTATCATATAATAATTTTACCCATGACATAAAATTATCTCCCGTGTTAAATTTTTCCAATACTTTGAATAAATATTGCCATCTACTTGATCGAAAGCTTTTTCTGCATTCAATGAAATAATTGCTAGTTCTTCTTCAGTATTATGTGAGTACATTATATTAGACAGCCGTCTCAAATTGTTAAATGAGTATCTCTTTGGTATAAACCCTGTTTGGTCCAGATTTATGAGTTTACTAATATACTTACTCAATCTTCTCGCTAGGGTCTTTGCTAATATTTTTTGGTCTGTATTTAGGAGTGCAATAGCTCTATATGAGCCTGGGTCTTCTAGATCTTTATCCTTTTTTGGTATAAGTGTAATAGTTGACTCAGTTAGTGTTTCTGGTAGTTTATTTTCTTTAAAAGCGTATATATATATATAAATCTTGCAACCGTGGAGAAATTATCTCGTAGAATCTTTTATAGAATTCATTACTAAAGCCATCTGGTCCTGGCGTTTTGCCATTCTTCAATGAACTTATTGTTTCTTCTATTTCTTGTAGCGTAATCTGAGCTACTAATCCCTCTTGTTTCACTATATTTAATTTTGGAAGATTACAATTGTCTAATAAATTTGAAATTTGAGTATTATTTGCAGAGGTTTTCGATGTATATAAGTTTTGATAAAATTGAGCAAATCTTTTATTAATATCTTTAGGTAGTGTTAGTAATTCCCCTTTGTCTGATTTAATTTTAGTAATTGTATTTTCAGTTTCCCGTTTTTTTCAGTTGGCGTGCTAGGAGTTTTTGAGGTTTATCACCAAATTCAAAATTTTCTTTTTTTATAATTTGAAATAATCTTGTTATTCTGGCCGATAAAATTTCATTTATTTTATATTTTAGTATTGTTATCTTATTATGTTTATCTATAGTTGGTTCTTTGGCATTTTCTAAATCTAATTGTCTAATTTCTTGTTCTAACTGCAATTGTTCAGTATTATTCTTTTTATTTTGGAAAGCTTGATATGAGATTATAGTTCCTCTAATAAATGCCTTAAAAGTTTCCCATAATAAAGAGGGTGAAATATCTGGTGTATCATTTGTCTCAAAGAAGAATATCATCTGCTCTTTTAAATATGTACAACCTTGTGAGTTGTTTAAGATTTGGGGGTTAAACCTCCAAAACAATTTTTATCAGGCATTCCTTCTAATTTTAAAGAAAAAGTTAACGGGGAATGATCAGAAATAATACTATTATGATATTTAGAATTATATGTATATGGAATTAATTTTGTGTCCACCAAGAAATAATCTATACGTGAATATGTTTTATGTACTGTTGAATAAAATGAATATTCCCTACCTACTGGGTTAGCGATCCTCCATACATCTGTTATATTAGTATTTTTCATGTATGTATTTAGGAGTTCACTAGTTTTAGATTTTAGTCCTTTTTTGTTTTGCTGATTTATCCAAATATGGATCTAAAACACAATTCAAATCTCCCCCTATTATCACATTTTGATGGTTAACGTTCTGAAATTAATATAATCAATGATAATACAAATATTAAATACGAATATAATATGTATTTTCATCATTGCAAAATAATGTATTATTAGTTTCTATAATAAAAATATTCCACAAAAAAAAAAAAAAAAAAAAAAATTGTGGGTTGTCAAAGTTAGGAGCATAAATATTTATCAAAGTAAGTGGAGTAGAATAAATTTCTCCCGTGACTATGATGTACCTCCCCTCTTATCTGCTATTGTATTCTTTAATTTAAATGGTATACCTTTGCGAATGATAATAGTGATGCCTCTAGATTTAGAAGTAAATGAAGAGTAGTATGTTTGCCCAATCCAATTTGGCTTCAGTCTTATCTGTGTTTGATATTTCAGATGCGACTCTTGTAAAAAAATGATGTCACTGTTTAAGGCTTTTAATTGGGCAAAGATCTTACCCCTTTTAATTGATTCATTAGCGCCCCTTATCTTCCAACTACAAAATGTGATTCCTCCAGTTTTCTTATTGTTTATCGTCTTGCATTATGAATCATGTTAATACCTTTACTTCATATGGTGCAACCAAAAACCATATAACTTCAGATGAAGGATGGTCATCCCCAGCTGTTACGCTTTGTTGGTATCTCCCCTTCAGAATAAACCTTGAAAAAGACCAGAAAGTGTAGAGTCGTGAAAAGATAATTAACAAACAAAAAGTGATATTATAATATCCAAAAATAAAGATATTATAATTAAAAACAAACCACCAACAGGTGGTAGAAAAATTCTTATTGACTTCCGTAGATGTTTTTATGTTTGGCTCTGCCCCCTTGACCAATTATTATTAATTGGAAGAGAGAGCGATACAAAATTCAGAAATATATATATAAAATAAAACGCACTCCAATAGTTAGATTAGAATGTATCTTCAAAGAGGAAAAACAAAATAAAAAATAATTTCCAACATTAAGTATATACTTAGATATAACAGTGATTATGTTAATTATATATCAATATCAATATGCCTAGATTTATTTCAATTAAGTCTCAAACTTTTGTATCAGACAACAGCAGGTTCCAAGGGGTTAACCAGATTCAGACCCTTGGATGACTTCCAAGTATCTGAGTCTCCTCCCCCCCCCCCCTTTTACGCGCAATCTAGACTAAGTCTACTATATCCATAAAATATGTTAGTATGTTATTAATACTTATCAATCATATTTAACTCGTTATTCTTATTAACAAATAATTAACATCATGAAATAAACATCAGCTATAGTTAAGCTATGCCTTAATATTACAGTTTTATTAATTATATTTTATGTTAGTATGTAATTATATGTTTCTTAAATCATAATTTTCTATATACAAGTCCACTAATAATATTCTATATTACACTATATTCTCAATTTATTTTCCCCGCCACAGTTTCTCTTCTTTGTCAGTCCTTTGTATGTTAAAAAAAAAGAGACACAATCCTTTCTTTGTCGTTTCTCCTTGGTGTTATTGTAGGAGATCAACTCCTTATGATCAGTTGTCCTCCTTTGTGATACTTTGTGCATATTTAAATGCCTCTTCTGGATCCGTGAATGCACGTTCAACAGAGTTATAAGTAATTCTCAATTTTGCAGGAAATACTATCCCATATCTTACTCCGAGACCTCTTTCAGTAGCCTTCTTGTGTTTGTAAACTTGTCCCTCTTTTCCATGATTTCAGCTGGAAAATCACAGAAGAATTGTAGTTTGTCTTCTCCAAACATCAGATTCACACCATATGGAATCTTTTTCATAATTCCTTCCAGGGTTGAAATGTCATAGAATTTCAGAATAATCTGTCTTGGGGGGGGGGGCAGTTAAGCTTGCTTGAGCCTTACGTCGGACCCGGTGAGCCATATCTATTCTCGGGGCTTCAGGCAGCTTAAGTACTTGTTTGAGTAAATTGGCAGCAAACTCCTGAAAGTTTTGTCCAGTCTCCTTTCCCTCTTTTACTCCAATTATCCTCAAATTTTGTCTCCTTAATCTTGCTTCCAAGTCCGTACATTTATACTTCATTTTAGTAAGCTCCCTCCCAGTGCTTTCTTGTTCCTTTTTTAGTCTCTTTATCTCCTTAGCCATCTTAGTTATCGTATTCTCCATTCCTTCCATAGCCGCCTCAGTAGATTTTAGCATTGCATCCAGTTTTTTATTACAATCCTTATCAACCCGCTTAATTATTTGTTTAAATCCTCCTCAACTTCAACCACACGTTTGGTTAAGTCATCAATTTTCCCCATCAGCGTATCATCACCTTGTTTAATTTTTTCAGAGAGGCTCTTGTCCAGAGCGCGAGATTCTTCTCTCGTATCACTTTAGAAATAACTTCAGTGACTAAAGCTAATACTGACTTTTTCAGATGTTCCATTTGTTCCTCCATTAAAGGCTATTCTGTAGAAGGATTTCGGGAATCAACTTCTTCTTCTGAATTTCCAGCTGATGTTTGAGGGGATTGACGAGTCTTTTCAGTTTTTTTCAAGTAGGCTTTTGTAGCAGGTCATGAAGCAGCTTTTGCTTTTGCATGCTTCTGGCAAGATTTCTGTCTTTTCATTTACAACTGCAATTATTCTCTGGTATCAGCAGGATTTCTGATAACACACAATTAAATAGCAGCTCCAGTAGTTATTTTCAGAACTCCCCCGTCTTCTAACTCATATTTTAGCACATTAAAACATTCTTCGGGAGCAGAGCGAAACAGCGACGTCTCTCACCCCACCTTTGACGCCACCGGAAGTCCTCAACACTTGGTGTTCTATGTGCATTTCTGGTCGCTCTGCGATAGGAAGGATGTCATTACATTAGAAAGGGTGCAGAAGGACTGGAAGGCTTGAGTTATAGGGAAAGGTTTGATAAGCTGGGACATTCTTCCCTGGAGCATGGGAGGCTGAGGGGTTTAGTTTAGTACATTACAGCACCAGAGACCCGGGTTTGATCCTGACTACGGCTGCTGTATGTACCGAGTTTGTACATTCTCCCCGTGACTGCAGTATTTTCTCTGAGAGCCCCGGTTCCCCCAACATTCCAAAGACATACAGGTTTGTCGGAAGGAACTGCAGATGCTGGTTAAACCAGAGATAAACACAAAAAGCTGGAGTAACTCAGTGGGACAGGCAGCATCACTGGAGATAAGGAATTGATGACGTTTCATGTCGAGATCCTTCTTCAGACTCGTTTGTAGGTTGATTGGCTATGGTGAAAATTGTAAATTGTCCCCAGTATGTAGAATAGTGCTAGTCTATGGGAACCGCTGGTTGGCGCAGACTCAGTGGTCCGAAAGGTCTGTTCCATGCTGTATCTCTAAATGAAACCAAACTAGATACTGGACCCAGCAATGATAAAAGCTCAGTTAAGCATGTGCAGAGAGCACAAACATTTGATATCCCCATTCCTTCACTTCCAATTGCAGACTTGTTGTCCCATGTTTGACTGAGAGTCAGAAATGATGAACATAGAACATGGCCCTTTGGACACAATACATGACTAAACATAATGCCAAATTCAATTAATCTGCATTGATCTCTATTCCTCCATTCCCTGCATATCCACGTACCTAGCAAAAAGCCTCTGAAATGCTGCTGTCATTTGTGTCTCCACCACCACCCTTGGCAGCACATTCCAGTCACCCATCACTCTGTGTGAAAACACTAGCCCCGCACATCACAATTAAATTTTGTCCCTCTCACTTTAAAGCTATGCCCTCCAGCCTTTACCATTCCAAATCTGACTGTCTACCCGACGTTGAAGATGATACGTTGCACATTTTTTGGCCCAATTTCTGCCAGTCAGTGTCATGAACGTTGATGACATCAATGCGTGTGGATATGGAACTGCAGAAAAGGGTATCTGTGCTGGAATGAGTTGTGACTGGAAATGTGGCTGGAAATGTGATTTTCTGATGTGCTGAAATGGGCAGAAATCACAAGTGACGCGGTGTTCTAAAACATCCAAAACAACATCACCAACAGGTCAATGTTACAACTTTGGCTGACTGGATTAATAAGCATGCAATGGATGAAGAATGTGATTGTCCTATTTTGCAGAGCTCCAAGCCAGAGCGTGACTGGTCTGTCTTCTCGCTGAAGGTTTACTTGGGCATTAAGAAGAAGTTGAAAGCACCAACAGTGCAGTAAGAGCATTATTAACAATCTAAGGGGGATGGGGTGATGGGGAGGGGACAAACAGGGGGATTTGAAATGAAAACCCAAATTGCACTGATCAGCTTGGTCATGTTCAATGATACAAGTTACCACATCTTCAGTCTCCATCTGTTATGAGATCTGTTGCAAGAATGATCAGACTTTATAACCCATAGTTTTTTAGAGCACCCTTGGGTGGAATGTTGGAAATCAGTAGTAACGGTATCTAAACTTCAGGGTTGGTTGATACAAGGGCGGCTCATAGAGCAACGGGTAGACCTACTGTCTCACAGCTCCAGAGGCCCGGGTTCGATCCTCACTTCGGGTTCATTTGGTATGGAGTTTCCACATTCTCTCTGGGTGCTCTGGTTTCCTCCCACATCCCAAAATGAGAGGGTTTGAGTTCATTGGCCATTGTAAATTTCCCTTCATGTGTAGGGAATGGGAAAGTGTGATCATATTGGTTTAGTGTGAACAGGAGATCGATGGTCACCGTGAATCGGCAGGACAAAGGGCACGATTCCATGCTATATCGTTCAAACAGTCAAAATATGTCCGAGTCAGCATCTCTGATCAGAGGTTATGCCGGCAGTCTGTTTCTATGACTATATTCCCATGGCTCATTATTATAACCAGAAAATTAGTGAGGCCAAAAAGAGTGCACATATTTCTGTGCTGATGAAAATAATCAGTTTTCCTGCAGTGTAGTGTTCTGTTAAGGATGGTTAATTTATTGAATATATGCTATTGTGCAACATACCATATGGTAAAAACTTGTTTCCATAAGGAGTGTATCATTGTCCTGTTCTGATGCCACGCTCTGGTATCTCTGTTTAAAAAAACAAAGTAGTGAACTTATTGACATTTGAATTTATTCTCTGAATTGTACTAATGGATCATTTTCATTTGTTGTATAGGTGGGGGTTCACAATTTTTATGGATAAGCAGCAATGGTAAGTAAACATGGACAACTCTCCCACACTTTGTTCTGTTGAAGATCTTAGTGTGATCCATCCACACTAAGGGTCTTGAACCTTGGTTGCTTCAGGTTCACTAGTTTAGTTTAGTTCAGAGATACTGCATAGAAACAGGCCCTAGGGTCCACAGAGTCTGTGTCGACCAGCGATCCCTATACACTAGTACTATCCTACACACTGGGGACAATTTACAATCTTTACAAAAGCCAATGAGCCTACAAACCTATACATCTTTGGAATGTGGGAGGAAACCGGAGCACCCGGGGAAAACCCACGCAGTCACGGGAGAAAACATGCAAACTCCGCACAGAGAGCACTCATAGTCAGGATTGATCCCGGGTTACTGCCATTGCACCACTTTGTCTTGAAATTGAAAATAATTCACGCAATAAATGTCAGTGAAGACTTTGCTGTAAAACCGGCTGAAACTTTGAACAAACCTACTAAAGGACCGAGTTGCAGAAAGACTTGGCCATGATAAGTGTTTAGGAATGGACATTGAAAAGGTGGATAGAGTTTTTGCAGCCTATGGACAAGAAGCTGAAACGTTTTTGGTCATCAATGAGTTTTGTCGTGTGCATTAGGTACATCAAGTAGTTTCACGGAATACCAAGAGGGAAAGGGTTGCGATCTAACATCATACTGAATGTGCAGAAAATGAACATAATTGCAGGTGGAATTTTCACTGGTCCACAATTGCAGGATGAAATTTCACTAGTCATGTTTGGAAGGCGGTCTTAATTCACCAATAATCAATTCCTGTAATTGCCAAAACTGCAGGTACATATGTTCACCAGAAGAGCCTTATTTCTCAGTAATTCAATACTGCTTCATTTGTCTCATAAGCAACTGCACAGTGAAATTCTTTTTGCATATATGTCCAAAGTCCGCTATGCCCAAGTGCTTAATGTATTGCCTTCCATTTTAATCTATTTCGTTTATGACCTTGATGAAATGTACAGTTATTGAACACATGCTTTCATATTGCACAACTTCAAACAGGCAACAGAGAGGTAGTCAAGGTGTTTAAGGAATCTGTCAAGAAGCAAACATGGCTAAGATGCTCATAACTAGCCTGAAATACCACTTGGCCAATGTCTAATTGAAAGATCGAACAAGTCCACAACATGGAATGCGTACCTGCAGAACTCATGATGGGAAGATTAAAGCCATTCTTGGGGCTTGTTCTACTAAATCTTGACTTTTAATCATGAATGAAGCTGCTGAGTCCAAGTAGTCATGGAGCCATTCACCACAGAAACAGGTCCCATGGCTTCCCATCTGCATACACACACAAGTACCTATTTATACTAATCTCATTTATCAAAATTAACTTACCATGCCTTGGCACTTAAAATGCTCATCCTGAGGCTACTTGAATTCTGTACCTCCACCATCCCTTCAGGCACTGTGTTCTAGAAAAAGCCATTTCCCTTTTCAAAATATCTACCAACTCTGATATGAAATATGTTAATTCATTTAAAAAATATAGTAGTTTCTCTCGAAGATAGACACAAACTGGTGAAATGCCTCAACTGAGCATTTTGTGTCTATCTTTGGTGTAAACCAACATCTGCAGTTTCTTCCTACATATTACAGCTTCTATAGTGCTTTCAAAATCCCATGCCATTTACAAGATCTTATCAAGTGAAATTTGATCACAAGATAGAAAGTAGACACAACATTAAAGCTGTGAATTAGAAGATCTGTCTTATAGGTGATACTGATAACAGAGGTGAGGAGAGTTAAAGAAGGAGTTTAACCCAAAACAGTTGAAAGACCCCACATGAACTACGATACAAAGTTAACTGGAAATGTGCCAGACATCAGACGTGCAGAGGCACAGAGAGCTCAGAAGGTTGAAGGTTGCAATGCAATGTGTTTTGGGATTGCAATGTTCCACAGCCAGGTGAAACATTGATGAACGAAAGAAAAGGACTGAATCACTGGATTGTAGATTGTTATGTACTGAATTACTGCTCGACTGTGCAGTCAGTTCTGTCTGTGGTACTCTGCTGCCACCTAGTGATTGAGCGTGAACACTGTTGCACAATTCATGCCATTAATATATGCAGTCCCTGGGTTTAGTTTAGGATAGATATACAGCATGGGAACAGGCCCTTTGGCCCACCAATTCCACACTGACCAATAATCACCTGTTCACACCAGTTCTAAGTTATCCCACTTTTACAATCACTCCCAACACATTAGGGTAGCATCTGCTGTTCCTTGTTTCTCTCTAAATATCTTTAAAAAATTGTGTCATAGCCTTCCTGCTGACACAATATTTATTGGATTTAAACACCATAATTCCACTATTCCTCAGTTCTCCCTGGGATGTGACCATTTATTACGTATGTTATAGAGTCATAGAGTCATATAACCAGGAAACAATTAGACCATGCTGGCCAATATGCCCCATCTACACTATTCCCATCTGCCTGTGCTTGACCCAGAACTCTCTAAACCTACACTATCCATGTACCTGTCCAAATGTCTACTGGACAAGGATAGTACCTGCCCAACTACCCACTCTGGCAGCTCATTCCATATACCCATCACCATTTGTGTAAAAAGGTTACCCCTCAGGTCCCTATTAAATCTTTCCCCATCACCGTAAACACATGCCCTCTTGCTCTCAATTCCCCTACTCTGGGCGAAAGACTCTGCGTTTACCCGATCTATTCCTCTCATGATTCTGTACACCTCTATAAAATCACGCATCATCTGCCTGCACTCCAAAGAATAAAGTCCTAGCCTGTTCATTCTCTCACTACAGGCTCTCGAGTCCTGGCAACAACCTTGTAAATCTTCTCTGCACCCATCCAGCTTGACAACATCTTTCCTATAACATGGTGACAAAAACTGAACATAATACTCTAATGTGGCCTCACCAACGTTTTATACAACTGTAACATGACCTCCCAACTTCAATACGCAATACTCTGATGCCTTCTTGATCACACGATCTACCTGTGATGCTACTTTCAAGGAAGTTCTAGTCTTTTACTTGTCCAGGACTGTTGCTTTGATGGTCTGTTGTTGGATTTCTCTCTCCATGTGGTTTTGATAGTTTGTAGTTGTTCTGTTGCAGGTTCCTGTGCTGTTCAGGACAATCTGAGATGTGGGATTGGACAGCTAGCATCCTTAGAGCTCAGGTAAAGAACATCTTGCATTGATATGGACTTTTTTTTAAATTTTAGAGATACAATAGATAGACAATACAACACGGGAGCAGGCCTTTCAGACCACTGAGCCGGTACCACCAATGATCCCTGCACATTAACACTCTTCTACACACACTAGGGACAATTTACACTTATACCAAGCCAATTAGCCTACAAACCTGTACATCTTTGGACTGTGGGAAGAAACCAAAGATCTTGGAGAAATCTCTTGCAGTCACGGGGAGAACGTACAAACTCCATACAGAGAGCACCCATAGTCATGATTGAATCTGAGTCTCCAGCGCTGCAAACGCTGTAAGGCAGCAACTCTACCGCTGCACCACTGTGCTGTCCCTAACTCTTCTTGTCGGAGTTAAATGTCTTGAGGCATCAAAAATCAACCTTTCAATTTAAATATTACATCATCTTCTCCTAAGCTGTATGAAAAAAGGAATACATTCTAGCATTTATGTTGTGTTTTTTGAAGGCCTTTCTAGGTGCTGTACAACCAAGGAAATACTTCAGAAGTGTGCCCACTGTTGTTCTTGTAGGAAATGTGGCACTAATTAGCACACAAGATCCCACCAACTACAATGTGAAGCTAATGGAAAGTTATTGGCCAGGATGCCAAGGAATAATTCAACTGTTAATAAAAGTGATGTAATGAAGTCACATAGTCCAGCTACTTTGGGGCCTTACTTTAATTTGTCGCCTGAATCGCAGATGTTCCTAATTAGACTCGGTTCTGTAAAAGGGATCTATAGCTCTTAATAGACCTTCCGTTCCAGGACAAGTCTCCATGTCCATGTTTATTGGGCCAAGCAGGTTATAAACACTTCTACATTGAATGGATTAAAACTAATTTCCTGAAATAGGTTAGGAACAGAAACTAAAGCTGATGTAGTATAGTATTAGTATGAGGAAGATGCTTTAATGAAAATAGGAATATTTGATTCAATCAGCTCCGCCTGAAGAAGATCTGCTCTTCATCAGTTTGTTCTGATAGGTACAAACTGATGGGTTTAATACATGGTTCCTATTAGAACGAGTGGGGTTTTTTCGTGATGGTACACACCAATACATTGCATCGCCACCCTTTAAAAGATTAAATGTCATAATTTTATTTTCCAGCACACGACATATATTTATTAATCATTAATCGGGTTTTTGTGTACAAAAAAAAAAACAAAGGTTAGAACCAAGGAGTGATGGGAGGAATGTGTTGATAAATATTCCAGAGTTTGTGTGATAGAACTTGGCTTCTGTGGAACCTTCTTCAAAAGATGTCATCGTCAAATTTATTAACATATGCACAAGTACAGTGAGATACAGGTACAATGAAAATCTTGCTTGCAGCAGCATCACAGGCACACAGGCTCGACAGCACATGGAAACATAAAATTAGATGTAGATTTATATATAAATTACATATCATTTCATTGACCATGACAGAATGGATCCGGTGCAGAAGGTGTAGGATTTAGGTTTAGCATGTGCTTCCTTGTGTTGTGCCTGTCTAATGTTGCTCACTTATCCCAGGAGGGAAACAAATGTAATTATCAGCATTTTTCAATCCAACAAATGAAAAGACCAAGACAGGGTTTATTCACATTCCGGTAATTTGCATACAGATTATGTCACTGTAAACCATACGATTTAGGCCAATACACACAACACTGGAGGAATTCCAAAGGAAGGAACTGCGGATGCTGGTTTAAATTGAAGATAGACACAAAATGCTGGAGTAACTCAGTGGGACAAGCTGCTGAGTTACTCCAGCACTTTGTATCTCCCTTCAATCTGAAGAAGGTTTCTGACCCGAAATGTCGCCAGTGCATTCCCACTGTGGACGCTGTCTGACCCGCTGAGGTACTCCAGCACTTGTGGTTTTGCTCCAGTTTCCAACATTTGCAGTTCTTTGTGTCTCCATATGAGTTATTTCCTAGTTTCAGTACAAAGGAAGAAATTGATGGTCTTATAACACTCCGATGCCCTTTACGGTTAATATAGTCTTGAAGCACAGTCAAGGGTACAAAGTGATATTATATTTTCTTCCTTTCAGCATGATGACCTCCGACCTTCAATATTAAGACGTCATTCATCGTCCGATTTATCCAAGCAGAAATTTGGAACCATGCCACTTATTTCGCTCCATGGGGATGAAAGCAATGCCATTATGCTATCTGCAAATCAAACTCTGGTAAAAACAAGATTGCTCCTCCTGGTCATTTTTATTTCTTAAAACGTTAATTGGGGTCGTTTGCTTTTGACCTGTATGTCTGAGGCTTTCCACTGTGTAATGGAATTTGCCAGATCTCAAACCCATTGACTTTGTTGGTTGAGCCACCTTGTCGAATCCGCTGCCCATTTGGCGCTGTTTAACATGAGACGTTGAACCAACGACAATCATGAAATGTGGTTACATTTCCATGTCAAGGTGCATTGACTCGATTGTGTAAGACTTCACTCCAACAGCATAAGAGGATTCAGTTGTTTCCTACATGAAAGCCCGCAGTTACTGAATTATTACATAGTCATAGAGTCATACAGCATGGAAACAGCCCCCTCATCCCAATTTGACCATGCTGACCAAGATAACTGATCTAAGTTACTCCCATTTACCTGCATTTGCCCCATATCCCTCTAACCCTTTCCTATCCATGTACCTGTCCAAGTGTATTTTAAATGTTGTTATGGTACTGCCTTGGCTACCTCCCCTGGCTAAGGAATGTTCATTCTGGGGAGGGTGAGGGATACTGATCTGATTGAGCAACACTTACTCGTTTAACATTACCTTGCTTTCCTTGGTTCTGAAAACTCCAATGAGCCAATTAAAATGCCTATTCTTGGTGCAACACAGAAAATGTGAAAGACCAATGGAATAAAGAGCTATCTAATGTCCCACTCTGTTGTCTTCTCGACACCTCTCGTGGTTCCTTCCATTTGGAATAATATCCCATCTCCATTTTACTGTGGAAATTAGACCTTTTTGTCCTTTTGGGCAAAATGCTTCTGATCATAACAATTCACAGCAAAATTCACCGATTATCTTAAAATGATAAACGCTTGCCTTCATCACCCAACAGTCCTGGTCCAGATTAAGGATGCATCAGGTTCCTCTCTCCCCATTTTAGATGATTGTTTTATCTTAAAAGGCTTATTCAATGAATAAAGCATTGTCTGACCATATGTATTATATTCTAACTGTGCAAATTGGAAATCACTCTTCGTTTAATGAAAATAAGGAACTAGTGACAAGCATTATAAAACGAGTTCAGGTGCATTGTGCAAAGACCTTTCTCTGTGTAGTGTATGTTTGCTGTTTGTACAGTTTTTTATCTCTCTGTTTATGGTTCCTTCCTTCATTTTTGCCTTTGTAACTATGGCACACAACTGCATTTTCAATAGCAGGTGGAAATTCGTAAGGTCCAAAACCTGCCACATCCAAATCTTCCCTAATACCCTGAAGGGAAATTCATTTTGAATAATCAATAGGAATTCTACACTGACACATCATGCAACTTTTAGAAGAAACACTGATGGCTCTGAAATCATTATTTAAGTGCCTTAATCTGTTTGCTTTAGACTTCAGAGATACAGCATGAAAACAGTCCCTTTGGCCCACCGAGTCTATTGCGATACTAAAGGGCCTGTCCCACTTACGCGACTTTTCAGCACCTGTCTTTGACCTTCAAGCTCGAGGACACTCGAGGGCACTCGCTTGAATAACCACGAGCTGGATCAACCGTCAGCGATGAAAGCGCGAGCTGGAACAACCGTCAGCACACACACACACACACATCACAAAGGCAGGGGCCAGGGAAAGCGGGGGAGCGCTGTCTGAAATTCACACCCACGATGAACAGGAAGGTAAAAGACGGCTGGCACAGTGTATGGTAAGTCCTTTAGAGAGCGCGGGGGGGGGGGGGGGGGGGGGGGGGGTGGGGAGAGAGGAGGGGAGAGAAGGAGTGGAGACAATTTTAAGAAGCCAGACAACTTTTAATAAAGTTTAGCGGGCATTTAACATTACCGGTTGGTTTTCCTTGGTTCTGAAAACTCCAATGAGCCAATTAAAATGCCCGGTCAACAAAGGAGATTGCCTAGGGCTACCTCGACTGCCTATAACTACATGGCGACCCCACTACCACTGCATTACGAGTTCAAAAGAACCATGCCGACACGCATACTTTTGACACGCATAAAATTTTTCAGCATGTTGAAAAATTTTCCTCCACCAAACTGAGGCCGTGAGTATGCGAGAACTTCTCTCGAGCATGAAGGAGTGTTACAGTGATCTCCTAGGACCACGTGTCGACCATGCTGCGAGTTTGTGGTGAGCACAAACTCTTCTAAATTCGCAAACTAGGTCGCCATAGTGGGACAGGCCCTTTACACTATTCTACACACAGTAGGGACTATTTACAATTTTACGTAAGCCAATTAACCTACAAACCTGTCTTTGGAGTGTGGGAGAAAATTGGAGCTCCCGGAGAAAATGAACGTGGTCACAGGGAGAACGTATAAACTCCGTACAGACAGCACCCGTAGTCAGGATTGAACCTGTCTGTGGTCTTGTTCCTTTTGAAAAATGATGCATTCCCAATGTAGAATATGAGAGACTAACAGGAGTTAACCATCATTTCACTATTCAAATGAAGTTCCTTGCATCTCAGCCCTTAGTTGGGTTGGTTCAGTTTAATCGTCAAATGTAAGGAAACAGCTTTCAATTTGCTTAAAGCGGTGTTGTATCATTTATGCCTGCAGTGCAAATTGGAATCCACCTTCTTTCCTCCCACCTACCTAACACAGGCACTCGAGTGCATTAAATTTCAAGTGTGCAAATTGGAAAATCTCCTTAGATTTAATGGAAATAGCACGAGCCTCTTATAGGAAATTCATAAGCGTACAGTATGCCCTTTCAAATACCATGATGACCCTTTGAGCATGAACACCATTTGATTAAATAGTGCTACATTCATTGAATGTGGATATCTCTTGTTTCCATCCATAATTGCTCCTGGTGCTCCCTTCCTGACTACAATTGCATTTGAATAGGGACTTCGAACCAGCAACAATGAAGGAATGTTGATCTATTTCCAAGTCAAGAAGACATGCTACTTAGATAAGCATATGGATGTTCCTGCCTATCTACTGCCCTTGCTCTTGTGAACAGTGGAGGTCAAAAGTTCGAGTGGTGTCATATCATCATAGTGTCTGTCATTCAGCATGGAGACAGGCCCCTCAGCCCAACGTGCCCACGCCAACCAATATGCCGCATCTACACTAGTTCCACCTGCCTGCCTTTGGCCCAGATCCATCGAACCTAACATATCCATGTACCTGTCTAAATGTTTCTTAAACATTGCGATAGTACCTGCATCGACTACTGTACCTCCTCTGACACATATGCCATACACTCACCACCCTTTGTGTGAAAAAAGTTATCCCTCGGGTTCCCATTAAATATTTCCCTATTCACTTAGGACCTATGTCTTCTGGTTCTCGATTCCCCTACTGTTATAACAGTGGTGCTGTTATATAACTTGCTGCATTGCAGCTAGTACACCTTATATACCATGGAACATCACAAAAAGTAGACTGATGGTTTAAGATGGTAGTTGGATTGCCAATTGATGATTTTGTCGTCTCACATGATGAGAGTTACTTATTGAGTTCTCCTGGAACTCGATTACATGGCATTTCATTACAGTCCTGTCTAGTGCCTTGTGGACACTGGAAAGTATATGGGGAGGCAGGATAGGAGTCACTTACCTGATCATAGTTTCTACACCAATAACCTATCTCAAGTTCATATCCCATCCTTCAAATACATTCTCTTGTAGAAATTAATAAAATTAGGTCTTGAACGTTTTAATTAGCTCAAAGAATTTTGGAGGGGGGGGCAGGAAGTTTCAGATTTCTGCCATACTTTTTTGTGAAATGTTGATAAATAATTAAACTTTGCCAGTATGGAGGCGCAGTGGTAGAGCTGCTACCTTACAACGCCAGAAACCCGGGTTCGATCCTGACTATGGGTGCTGTCTGTACGGAGTTTGTACACTCTCCCTGTGATCCTATGGGATTTCTCCACGTGCTCTGGTTTCCTCCCAAACTCCGAAGACATACAGATTTGTAGGTTAATTGGCTTTGGTAAAATTGTCCCTCGTATGTGTTGGATAATGTTAGTGTATGGGGTGATCGCTGGTCGGCGCAGACTCAGTGGGCTGAAGGGCCTGTTTCCACTCTGTATCTCAAAAGTCTGGAGTCTAAAGACTTTGAAATAGGTTAGTTAGTCAGATTTTGTTGGAATGGAGCTACTTACTATCTGAAATTATACCTCCACAATCTTCCCCCACCCAGATTTACTTGATCTAGGTGCAGTGAGAGCAAACTACAGGCCTAGGGTGCCCAGTCTCAAGAGGCACAGACTGAACAGTGGCAAGATGTTCACTGGTCAAGCTCCACCCCAGAAACATGATGAAACCTTTGACAGCTGGCAATGCTCGGTTCCCATCTCTACTATCTGTCAACATTAGCAAGTCACTATAACTACCTTTGAATAGCTTTGATTAAAAATAAAACACAATTTTAAATGTAAAACAATGTAACATGAACTCCAAATAATTGAAAGCAGATAATTTACAGCATCGAGCGACAAAGTTTGGAATAGTATCAGAGAAAGATAAACCAGAGATATCAGCCCACTTAGTCCATCCTGATGATTGTCTTCTTATTTATACTAATCCTACATTAATTTCTTATTATACATATTTTTTTAAATTAAAACTATATGCAAAACTGATTATTAAAATAATTATCTATCACTTAATTTTTTCCCTTTCTATTGCCCTTAATCCTGTAGCGATCAGTTAGATCACATGCCTCGTTAGGCTAGTAGCTTTCTTTCCCGCTGCCCATCAATCAGTCTGAAGAAGGGACCCGACCCAATATGTCACTTATCCGTGTTTTCTTGAGGTGTTGCCTGACCCGTTGGATTACTCCAGCATTTTCTGTGTTTTTTCAGGCCAAGAGCTTATTTCCCGTGTATAAATGCACGGAAAATTGTAGCTGGACTGAGTTTCTGTACAAGTCCCCAGTACAAGTTCAGCAGCAATGCATCTCGACTGATGCAATAGCCATTATGTTTAGGACTTCCTGCATGGGTACGAGTCCAAAAATCCCATCCTTGCTACTCCATCCACCGTAGTGTGGGCCAATTAAAGCACCCATTGAAATCATGCTCCTTGCACTCTGCAGCCATGATATTTCCTCTTCATCAGAGACAGAGAACATAGAACATAGAATATTGCAGCATAGGAACAGGCCCTTCAGCCCAAATGACTGTGCCAAACATGACAAGACCGACTCTCATCTGCCTGCACATAATCCATATCCATCCATTCTCTGAATATCTATGTGCCTGTTCAAATGTCCCATAAATGCCACTAATGTATCGGTCTCCATCAGCACCTTGGCAGCACTTTCCAGGCACCCACCACCCTCTGAGTAAAAAAACTTGGTCCGCACATCTCTTTGAAACCATGCCCTTCTCACCTTAAAGTACACCCTCTGGTGCTTAATTAATTCATCAACTTTCCTTTGATCCTTTGAAAGGTACTGCATGGAAGTATGCACGTCGGCCCACCAATTCCATGCCGACCATTGATCACCTGTTCACACTACTTCCATGTTATCCTACTTACGCATCCACTCCCTACACACTTGGGGGGAATTTACAGAGGCCAATTAGCAAATAAACCCGCACATCTTTGGGGTGTGGAAGGAAATCAAAGCACCTAGAGGGAATTCATAGGGTCACTGGGACAACGCGCAAACACCACACAGATAGCACCTGAGGTCAGGAATGAACCCGGGACTCTTGCGCTGTGCCACTGTGTTGGCCTGTGTATGATATTAGCTAGAAAATAGGTTCTGACTGTCTACCCTATTTAAGCCTCTTGAAATTATAGAACTTCGATCTGGTCTCCCTGCAACCTCTGGTGTTGCAGGTAAAACAATCCAAGTCTCTCCATCCTCTCTCTATAGCTAATGCTCCCTAATCCAGGCATCATTCTGGTAAACCTTCTTTGCGCCCTCTCCAAAGGCTCCACATCCTTCCTGTAATGGGGCAACCAGAACTGCATGCAACACTCAAAATGCAGACTAACCAATGTTTTTTAAAGCTGCATCATGACTTCCTGACTCTTATGCCCCGACCAATGAAGGAAACATTACCATATGTGTTCTTTACCACATGGTCTATTTGCAGTGCCATTCCTTCTATCCAGAGATGCTGCCTGTCCCACTGAGTTACTCCAGCATTTTGTGTCTATCTTCCGTGTAAACCAACATCTGCACTTCCTTCCTACATGGATCAAACCATTCACTGATTGGGAAAGTGATGCGTGGTTCTGCTGTTTTACCTGAACGTTGATTGTGACTGTCCCGTTGATTTCTTGTGCTTTTTTGTTCTGCTTATTGTATTTGTGCCCATTTCCTTCCAGCGACGTCTACATGCTCGGAGAACGCTCTCAATGTTCTTTGTAAGTAAATTTGTGCTCATGTCTGTCAACTACAACACTAAAAAAATTATTCTCACTTGGGGCTTGGTGCCTAATTGTCTCAGTAATATGTTTAATACCTCCTACGACGATGCCTCCTCCTTAAATGTCGCTCTGCTCCCCATTAATGACAGAAAGGTCAGGAGAAGCTGAAAACCAGTACCAAGGACAGTGCCTACCTGCCAACAAACATCAGTACCATGGGCAGCATTTTGGACTGAGCTGTAACCGCATCTAATTAGCTAGGATTGGATCGATTTGCCTGCACCTCATCAACCCTATTCCTTAAAAACAATGCAGTCCCTGCCAAATGGAAGAGAGAGAATAGGAGAAGAAAGATAGTAGGGAGAAATGGAGAAGGCTGGCATTCTTAGCCTTCTCCATTTTCAGCCCAGCGGCCTGGTCTTAGCCTCGAAGAGGAGTTGCTGGTGGCCTCAGGCCTTTCCCAACAACTCAATCTCAGCCTTGAATCGGAGGGACTGATGGTCTCGGGCTCGTGCCAGCAGTCTTGGGCCTGAAGAGGAGGTGCTGGGATTCTTGGGGTTATCACAGAAACCCAGTCTTCGCCTTGAATAAGAGGTGCTGACAATAGACAATAGGTGCAAGAGAATGCCATTCGGCCCTTCGGTCTCTGGATTGTCTCATCAGCTCATTCTTGGCCTCAAAGGAATGGCACTCCAGCTTTATCTCTTCCTTCCTCTTATCTTCTTTTCTTTTTTCTTTTCTTTCTTCCTCCCTCTCCCCCCACCTGGCTGGAACTGCATTGATTTTAAGGAGTAGGGTTGATGAGGTGTGGGTGAGTTAATTCAACCCTAGAGAATTGGATGTAGCTGTTGCTCCTCTTGCTGGGGCTTCAGCTCAGTGTTGAGCGCTGTCCGTGGTTCTGGTGTATTCTGGCAGGCAGGCAGGCGCTGTCCAGAGAACTGGTGCTCAGCTCCACCTGGCCTGTTAGTGGGTAATGAGGATCAGAACGACACTTAGGGAGGAGGCATTGTCATAATCTGTATACACTAATGCCCTAGAGCAATGCTTTGCTTCTTTAAGGCCTGTCCTACTTGGGGATTTTTTCGGCGACTGCCGGCATCATTGACTGACGTATCAGGGTCGCCGAAAGATTTTGAACATTTCAAACAAAAAAAATGTTGCGACACATGAGGAAACACCACGCATCAATACATCCTCACCACCGCATCACGCTGCTTCACCCCGCGACTTTTACGGTGTCCTGAGACGTCAGTCAATGATGCGGACAGTCGCCAAAAAAATTGCCAAGTGGAACATGCCCTTTAGATTGTGTAAGTTTATACGCTTGATTTTGCATGGTCATTGTTTGTTCAGTTTTATCTGTGGTTCTATTTAGATTTCTATTGAAACGTTTGCCTCTTTTAAGCTTTTGAGGGTCAGATCTTTAAGAAGGTAAAGCTTTTCATTTATACAAAGTCTAGATGGAAGATGCTTCATGGTGACTCTCTGGAATTACATTTCTTAGCTACAGTATGGTTTTCAATCATCAGCAATTATTTTTTCTTCTGATTTAGAAATTCCCTTATACCAGCCCTCCCTCCTCCCCAACACAGGAAGTGCAGGCAATGGGAACTTCCTGTTTTCAATGTCCTTATCTCTCTAGATTATGTAACATAACAAATGGATCTTTCGTTTGAATATTCAGGCCATTGATATTATTTAACTCCTGTCTCTTGCCCAGTTAGTCCATTAAATTTTGCCTTACTGATCCATTTAATACCTTCCAACTGACACCTTTTTTGGGGCAGTCTTCGCAAATGGGCAATCACAGTAGTTTCATTTATTATCGTCACGTGTACTCAGGTACAATGATAAGCTATTTGATTGCCTGCTACCCAGCCAAAGAAAAGACTGTACATGTATACAATTAAACCATTCAAAGTGCATGATAAATGATAAAGGTACACCATTTAGCATAAAGATATAACAGGGAAGTTGGATAGAGTCCAATTGAAGATAGTTCAAAGTTCTCCAGTGAGGTTCGTAGGAGGTTAGGATCGCACTCTAGCCGATGAGAGGACTGATTATTTGCCTTATAACAGTTGAGAAGAAACTGTTCCTGAATCATAAGTTTCGCACTTCTGTACCTCTTCCTGATGGGATAAGAGGGGTGAGACTGGTCCTTGATCATGCTGGTGACCTTGCTGAGGCAGCATGAAGTGATAACAGGGCACTAATATTTATAACCCCTGAAACTCCCTGACATCCTGATATACAAGGGGAGGTGGGGCGAGTGTTTACAAGTCCAGATACTGGCAAAGCAAAATAGTGGGATACACGAGGTATTTACCATTTACTCTAGGTTGATGACACATTGGGATTTTGACTGGGGTCAGATCATTATCAATGGCCAAGTTGAAGTTCATCTCTGCTCCAGATTCTTAGGGAGCAGAATATCAAATACTTAAAAAAAACCCTTCTGTTGCTATCCACCACCACTTACATGGGAACTTCGCTTAGACCTCAATCTGAAGTTCAGGACCTGAACATAGAATCCAAAGTAATGGGCAAACTGGTTACAAACAGAAGTGTGATACCTGAGATTATAAATGAAGAAATACCTTAATTGGTGATGTTCCTGTTTCTCACAAGTATTAACGTTCTCCTTGAATACCTACAATTCTGTTCTCTAATATAAACGTGTACTCCTTACTCCTTGCATGAACTCATATGTTGCATGCCTATTTATGAGAAATGAATTTGATAAGAGAGCCAGTGTAACCTTGCTTGCTTGAATCCAGAGGCAATACAACAGTGAAGACTACCTTCTGAACTTCACTCACTTGTTTGGCAATTCAGATTTACTTCTTAAAACAAGACAAAGTGCTAGAGTAACTTAGTGGGTCAGGCAACTCAGGAGGACATGAATAAGCAATGGTTTGGGTTGAGTGTTCCTCAGACTGATTGTAGAAGGGGGCAGAAAGCTGTAAAATAGATGGGGGTGGGACAAATGATAGGTGGACACAGGTGAGGCATGGGGTTTGATTGGCGGATGGGTGGACAAAGGCTAGGGGCTAAAAGGAGACAAAATGGTGTCAGACAAAGAGAGAAGAGGAATGAAATATAAAGCCAGAGAGAGGGAAATATGTGGAAGGTTATGGGAGGGAAGGGGAAAAGGGGGGATGTGCGCACCAGGGTGGAGCATAACAAATAAAAAAGGAAAAAAGGCTGTGAGATAATGATTGAGGATAGAAGAAGCGTGAAATGTGAAGTGAGTGAAAGGGATAACGGTGGAGGTCGAAGGGTGAAGGGAGGTGGGAATGTAGGAGAAATTGGTGCACATCCTGTTGGGGTACAGGGAAGAGAGGAAGGATCAAAAGTGATGCTTGTATTTATTGGGTGTACACAAAAGGCTGGAGAAACTCAGCGGGTGCAGCAGCATCTAAGGAGCGAAGGAGATAGGCGACATTTCGGGTCGAGACCCTTCTTCAGAGGTTAGTTACCTGAAATTTAAAAGATTCAGTGTTCATTCCATTGGGGTGTAAGCTTCCCAAGCAGAATATGAGGTGCTGTTCCTCCAGTTTGCATGAGGCCTCACTCTGATAATGGAGGAAGTCCAGGACAGAGAGGTCAGTGTGGGAATGGGAAGCAAAGCTAAAATGGTTATCAACCAGGATATGCAGCAGGCCATGGCGGACCGAGCGCAAGTGTTTGGTGAAACAGTCGCTTGGTCTCGCTCATTGTAAAGGAGGCGTTTGCATTTTATTGCTTTGCTTCTTTGCAGCCGATGAAGATGCAGCAGGACATGTTTGAACAGCAACAGAAGGAAGACGATTCCAGCGATGACCCTGTTTATGAAGAAGTGCAGGATGTCAATGTGATGCTGTCGATCAACCCAGACATCTCACCGGTGGACCCCACATCAATCCTGATGACGCAGATGAAGAAAAACCCGGTCACAAACTCGCCAATACAGGACAAGTTCTTGCAAGAACTGAATTCAGCCATTCACAGAAAGAATGAACCTCAATACGATATCACCAAGCTGTAATACCTAGTGGATAGTCCAGGGGTTCACTGACTGATTACAGTATGTATGGTCTTGGGACCACTCATTGTTATGTTGATGCACCATGTAAGCTCAATAATGGAGTGTATTAATTTTGCTAGTCTGAATGCGAGACCACAGGTAAAAATTCATTCACAGTCACTTGCCCTTTTCAAGATTGTAGAGTCACAAAGTCAACGAGCCGGCATTTTTGGAGAATATAGTATATAACACCTGGTCATTGTAATGTTGTGCACCTCATGTAAATAACCAGGGATGGATTTCCACAGCAATGTTTTTGGTTGATGTAAGATTTTCCTTTAACAGTCTTAATTGAACACTCCTTTATCAATGACCACAATGATCACTGTCACGTAGGTGGATGATGTGTTCAATGTAATTTAAGCAACCTATTTAAAAGGGCAGTTTAAGTCACACATGGTTCTCATAGAAAATCTTCAATTTTGATGGGAGATTGCCTGAACATACCCCTGACACTTCTCAACGTGTTTCTTAACTGCTTGTTCTGTAACCTTCAGTAAGAGGATGTCATCAAAGGTTTTTTTTATGTGAGATTTCCTAAGGCCCAGTTGAGGTGCACTCTCTGGTCAATCTCTCTGAGAACTTTGGTATTTTCCAGCCAAGTTCTGAGAGCAGAATTCATGTACAAGACTGGCTGATAAACTGTTCTCAAGATGAAGAAAAGCACCGTACCGATTTATTTATTGCAGTTTGCAGATCCTTAACTACCTTTGTGTCTCCTATCCACTCACTTATGTGAGATTGAAATGAAGTTCACAACCAACTGTCTTGTACTCATTCCTTCTCCATTAGTCTTCTTCAGAGTACAAGGCACAATAATACTTTCTATTGAGACAGGTTCTGAATTTCACTGCATCCCAAATTGCAAAGAAATTTGGATAAAAAAGCAAAGAATAGTGATTAAATGAAACTAAGTATCGGTTTAATACCTTGAAACAGGAAAATAAATCCTATGGTTTGAAATTATTAGCAAATAATGAGTAAGATAGGGACTTTGTTTAAACAAAGGCTATATTTAAGCCCATGCACATGCTGCACATTTGCACTGGGTGAAAGATAGTGCTGAACTTACCCCTGGGCATCCAGCAGATAATTGGACAGTTACACTTTCTCAACGTTCGGTCTAGTTCAACCAATGCACCAGATCTTGCACCTCTGCCACAAATGACAGTCATGTGGTCCTATTCAGCTGTAGTTTTGTAAGTCTGAGGGAAGGAGGCAATGGTTGAGCACATTAACAATGATCCTGACATCTGAAGAGGGGTACAAGGTCTCTGTAATCCTGTGACAAAATATCATGTCAATTACAATGACAGGCAGCAACAGATTAAAGTGGTAACCACACCGGCTCATGAAGAAAAACATGCTGCAGGAACCGAGTGCTGAGATTCAGAGAGATGGCGCATCTCTGGCATTCAGTCTGAGGCTATCTCTTTCCCCTTCTTCCATTACAGATGAGGTATGATTTTATCCTCAGCATGCTGAAGCTTTGAATGGAGCTTTGAGGGTTGCAACACCATTTTTTTTCCTAAAACTCTCCTCATGTCTCCATGAACTTTTAATCTTAATAATATATTTTACAGTTTGAGACTACAAAGTTTGACATTTCGATTTTTCAGGGTTTCCGGCTAAATTTCAATACCAAGAAAAATCCAATTTTCTTGTTTCATTCTGCACAAGCTTGAGGAAGAGAGGAGAAGTTTGCCACAGGGAGAATGTTGCAATTTAAAAAATGACTCAGTGCTTCCAATAGCCTTCAATGAGATCCCAGCGCAAAGAGCTGTGGCAATTTGTTCCCCAAACTTATAAGTGCTGTCTTCATTTCTTCCTTTTCCTATCTGTAGTGAAAGTGCTGATACATTAGTTTCTTTTATGACCCCAGCTAGATAATAAATGGCAAATCTGATCCCTTTATTACCCATTGGGTTCTGAACAGCTCCACTGTGGCAAAATACACTTTTAACTTGTTGTTGGCTTGTAAAATGTGGTGGCCAACTGGTAGAGGTCAGTGTTGTTAATCACCCGCAAGAGAAGATATGTCCATTGATGAAGTTCACTTGTTCCTGCTTAAGGCTATTTGCATTACATTCCCATGTGTGCAACATTTAGCATCTGTGTAAGAAATAGCCAACACCAAAGTGTTTTATGAGCTTTATAGGTCACAATATTCTGTCCTTGTAAATAATGGATAATCTTCAATTGTGAAACCAAATGAATAAAAATGTTGTGTACATTATATATATTATTTTTTACCACTTGTAAAGAATATGCACAATTTTACTGTAAACACGTATCAAAAACATGACATTTCACTTTTTAACTTTAAATGTAATGAATTTGGACTGCAGTAAAATATGTTCAATTTTCAACCTTAATGTAAACTTCATGATTGTGTAAATACTGTACATTTACATTTTTGTATTATAGTATGGTTACTTCAACGTGCCCAGTGATTTTGGGTGATTCATTCTCATGCATTTATTCAAGGATCAGAATTTGTGTAAAATGAAATGTAAATGCTGGCATGAACTTCTATTAGTCAATACATCTATTCAGTAAAAAGTGTCTTGTATGATGATGTCTTTAATCATTCCCCTTGGCAACAAATATCAAAACTGCCCTTTCTATAGCTCCTTTCACATCCCACCAATGGACTGTATCTACTGCTGTTCAAATGAAGGAACATATATTGTCTGGAGGACAACTTCTCTCTGTTCTGGCTTTACTTAGAGCCAGAGAATGTTTTAATATTGAACCAAAGATAAGGTAGATAGACAAAATTATTTTTACCATGGTAGAGTTATAATAAACAAGAGTATATAGTGTAAAGTGAGAGGGAGGAAAATAGCTCGTGATGCCTTGAGATACCTGCACTAGAATGTCCAGATCTCAGAAGTAATATATATTATTAGTATATATTAGACTTAGTGGGACCCATTGGATCCCATGTTCACATGGGAGGACTGGACCCCCAACATAATATTCCACCTCTCCACCAATTCCAATATTGGTGGCCAGTGGGGGGGCTTTCTGGAGCGCTGGTATGGGTTCTTGGGATGGAAGCTCAGTCCCTCAAGCATGATGTGCTGGCACCTCACTCACGGCTGGTGGGCTGGCAGCTGGCTCATGGCTATTCCTTAAAATTCCATTTCAAGCAGGGTGCAAGGCCACCAAATTCAAATCAATTTTCCTACCATTTCAAGCAGGGTGCAAAGCCACCAAATTCAAGTGAAGTTTCTTACCACTTTGAGCAGGGTGCATGGCCACCAAATTCAAGTGCAGTTTCCTACCATTTCAAGCAGGGTGCAAGGCCACCAAATTCAAGAGCAGTTTCTTACCAGTTCAAGCAGGGTGCAAGGACACCGGATTCAAGTGCAGTTTCCAACTACTTCAAGCAGGGTGCATGGCCACCAAATTCAAGTGGAGTTTCATTTCACTTTCAGCAGGGTGCAAGGCCACCAAATTCAGTGCAGTTTCATACCGCTTCAAGCTTTAACTGCAGTTTCATTCCACTTCAAGAAGGGTGCAAGGCCACCAAATTCAAATGCAGTTTCATACCATTTCAAGCAGGTTGCAAAGCCACCAAATTCAACTTCAGCTTCATACCATTTAATGCAAGCTGCAACACCACAACATTCAAATGCAGTTTCATACCATTTCATGCAGGTGCAAGGCCACCACATTCAAATGCAGTTTCATACCATTTCAAGCAGGGTGAAACCACACACAAAACACAAAACTCACAGTTCAGTAGACATTCGGGGTGGGAGCAACCTTCACATGGTCCACCCTGTTTCGACGAATGCAATCAACCTGGCATGCACAAACAGAAGATCAAACAGAACAAGTTGTCTTACAACTTCAGGCTGTGCACGCCATACGCAAGAAGAAGAAGTAGACATTCAGTGTGTTCAGTTGATTCACAGCTCAGACAGAGTCGTGACCTCTCCCTCCCCCATCATGCAGGGACTGGGCCACACCCACAATTCCGGGTGTTATAATCCCTCCCCCTCCCACCGGAAAAGGTGTGGCCTTCATGGCGTGATTGACAGGAGAGAGATTCTCAACATTTTTTAAACACTAATAACACTTGTATGTTTCATTGATGGGAAGAAACCTCTGCACCTGCTGAGTGGAGGGGGACTGAGTAAGATGAGCAAAATCACAGCGGTAAGTGGAAGCATTTTATCTAAAATCAATATACAGTGCAAACAGGAAGTTACCCAAAGCACCCAAGCCACGATTGGCAGTAGTGCCTTTTAACTTCAACCCCAAAGCATCCAAGTCACCATTGGCAGTAGTGCCTTTTAACCTCAACCCAAAGCATCCAAGCCACCATTGGCAGTAGTGCCTTTCTACTTCAACCCACAGCACCCAAGCCACCATTGGCAGTATTGCCTTTTAACTTCAACCCACAGCACCCTAGCCACCATTTGCAGTATTGCCTTTTAACCAGCCCAAAGCACCCAAGCCACCATTTTCAGTAGTGCCTTTTAACTTCAACCCACAGCACCCTAGCCACCATTTGCAGTATTGCCTTTTAACCAGCCCAAAGCACCCAAGCCACCATTTTCAGTAGTGCCTTTTAACTTCAACGCAAAGCACCCAAGCCACCATTTGCAGTAGTGCTTTTAACTTCAGCCCAAAGCACCCAAGCTACCATTTGCAGTAGTGTCTTTTAACTTCAGCCCAAAGCACCCAAGCCACCATTTGCAGTAGTGCCTTTTAACTTCAACCAAACCCCCCAAACAAACATTTGCAGGCAGTGCCTTTTCACTTCAAACCAACCATATTTTCATTTTCAAACCACATTAAGGGCACTCACAGTTGAGTAGACATGTGTTCAGTGCTATTCAGAGTGCACAGAGACGTGACCCTCTGGCTTCTCCATCTTGCAGTTTGGCACACCACTTCCTGGTTTTATAGTCCCTCCCCCTCCCTCCAGCAGGGGCAGCAGTGAGAATGGCGAATGTTTTAAAAACATTAATATCTCTCTGATTTTATCTCCGATGGGAAAAGTCCTCTGGTCCAGGAAGGCAGAGGGGGGCTCTGAGCGAGCTGGCCAAAAATGATGGCCGTAGGTGGCTGCGTTCTCTCGGAGGTCACACCACAGTGAGTCAAAAGTGGTCAAGATCAGACTTTTAGTAATATAGATTTTATTGCAAACATGTAAAACAAAAAAGTTAAAAACAGCAAAATAACAATAAAACGAAATGAACAATAAATCTATACCCAACTCATTGAATAACTTCTCCTAAACTTCACAAATTAAATCTTATATGTTCGAAAAGTTGCAGGAGGAAGTGTACACTTATTTATTCCTACCCCTTCTCATCAATTAATTCACAAACTTTATCTAATCTATATATATACATATACATATACATATACATATATATATATATATATATATATATATATATATATATATATATATATATAAATAATACACACATATACAAACATATATCCATACACACGTCACATACATACATACATATATACACACATATGTATGCACACAAACATACATTTATACAGTTTATAAACAATTATACAAATTCTATATACAACACGAATATCACACTGTCAATAAACTAAAACTTAACCATCATCACAGGCCTTCCTCATTCTTCTACCTCTGGAAAATATTTTTTTTTGCACTTCTTAAACTGAGGAATGGTTGTGCTTTGCTTGAGTTCCACATCCAAATCATTCCACAATTTCACCCCACAGATTGAAATAGTTCTTCATAGTTGTACGAACACAAAGTTTCTTTAAATTAAGCTTTCCTCTCAAATTCGAACCATCCTCCCTGTTAAATAACATTTTTTGGATATTACCTGGTGGTAAATTATTTCTTGCTTTATACATTATTTGTGCTGTATTAAATTCTACTGGATCCATAAACTTCAAGGCATTCGACTTTCAAAACAGAGAGTTGGTGTGTTCAAGAAATCTTACATTATTAACTATCCTCATGGCCCTTTTTTTGCAGTATGCATAATGGATGTAGGGTGCTTTTGTAAATGTTACCCCAATATCTCCACACAGTAATTTAGATATGACAGTACAAGTGAACAATAAACAATGTACAGCGCTTTGTGATTCATAATGTGCAATGTTAACATCTGCAGTTCCTTCCTACACAAAATATTACCAGTGCTGTAGAACGAAACAGTGCTGTAGAAGTTCTTCAAACTTGGTTCTGGTGAAAACAGTGTTTAATCTTCTCAAATATCATGTACAAATATATGCACTTTATTTATTTTTTTTGTTTCCTCACTTAAAAAATATTTAGTCCAGTAGCACGGTCCCAATGGGGCTTGCAAGGATACAGACATCTCTGAACTTTTAACAGATTAATCACCTGCACATGGTCTCATTTGTATATTTCTTTGAGGAAGTGTTTTGACTGAAACCACTCTTGCAGCACTTTCACTCTTGCGACATTTTGGACGTGTGTGGGTTAATAAATCTCCAGGAACGTACTGGGCGCAGAGACAAGAAACAAGAAATTTCCCAAATTCATGAGGGAAACATGCTAATTGGTTTAATATCAAGCCCTTTGATTTTCCAACTTCAGACCGTCCCAGCACATGGTGAGTACCCTTTTCCTTCCTATTTGGAGGATCATTACAGGGGTGGAACTAAACTCAAAACTATTCAGAATGGTATTGTTTATTTTATTTTAGAGATACGGCAGGGAAACAGGCCCTTCGGCCCATCAGGTCCACACCGACCAATGATCAAATTTAGATTAGTTCTATTCTACACACAAGGGACATTTTACAGACGCCAATTAACCAACAAAGCTGTATGTCTTTGGAATGTGGGCGGAAACCATAGCACCTGGAGAAAACCCACGTGATTACAGGGAGAACGTACAAAGTCTGTACAGAGAGCACCCGTAGTCAGAATCGAACCCGGGTCTCTGCCGTTGTAAAGCAGCAATTCTACTGCTGCTCCACTGTGTCGCCCCGTCCTCATAGACTGATGGGAAATGTTCAAAGCAGCTAAGCTTGACTGCAAGAAACCAATTTCTTATTATAACAGTTTCAATCTGAAGAAGGGTTTTCAACCTAAAAATCTCACATCCTTTTTCTCCAGTGATGCTGCCTGACCTGTTGAGTTACTCCAGCACTTTGTTCTACCTTATTATTATCAATAATGTCCTCAATTGTCGATATCATATGTAGCAAGTGACAAAACAAATCATTTGGACTCTTACCCTTGAATTGCACTGCTAATGATGTTAGTTGAAGCCTTGGTTCTGGAGTTTGTATGGAAAGCTGCCTCTGTCTTCTTTTTGGTCCTTGACACAACTTGTGCTTGGCATGTCCAGGTTCCCTTCAGAACAGCCCATGAAGTGTGAAGTTAGTGCAGGAGAAACAACAGCCAATTTGCAAACAAAAACTTTCCATAAATAACCATTTGATAATGGTTGGTGTAGATGATGGTCAGTCATGGAAAAATATTTTTACTGCTGTCGTTCAATAACATATTGGATTGTGAGCATACTTACAATGTAACTTAAATAAGACATGATTTACTGACTTGCAGGGTTGGAGATGGAGTTGATGTAAAAGACTTGGATCGCTGGAGATGTGGGAGGGGTAAGATCATCCAATGATATAACCATTGAATTGTCTGATTTCACATAATCATGCTCATTTGTTCCTTTCACACTTACAAGTCCACCAAGGTTAGAATCACAATAAATAGCATTGATTTATGTATCATGGAATAAGCACTTCGGCCCAACTTACCAAGGTCCCTTTCTGAACTAGTCCTATTTGCCTGTATTTGACCCATACCCCATGTACCTGTAATTTTTTTATTTTTTTTTAATAATATTTTTATTAGAAGCACTGTATAGTATAAACCGCGGCATATGACAAAATACATTTATTAAACATCTTCCATTTTAAATTTAACAAAGAAGAAATAGAAAAAGAGAAAGAGCAAGAAAGAGAAAAGTGAAAGAAATAGTGACTGCGTAAACCCCTAAACTACCGAATAGTGTAGTCAAAGAGAGAATAAGTAAAAAACTAAGAAGAAAAATAATATAAAAAAGAAAAGAAAAAAAAGGTGGGACCATAACGTCTTGATATACCTGCTTCATTTCTCACCACACCCATCACCCTGTCCGTGAATCGTCGGTTTAATTCCAAAATTGTGTTGCACCATACTATACTTGTAATGAATCAATGAAAGGAGACCATACCTTTAAAAATTGCTCTGTTTTTACTGCTAAGACGAATCTCATATCTTCAAGATGTAGCATCTCAGACATGCTTGTAATCCATATTTTAAGAGTTGGGGTAGAAGCATTTTTCGAAAATGTAAGTATACTTTTTTTGTCATTATCAGGCCATAATTGAGGAAACGTCTTTGAAATATTGATAGCTCAGAGCAGACTCCTGTTATTCCAAAAATAATCAGTTTTGTATGGGGGTCCAGGTTTGTTTTTAATAATTTTGAGAAGATTTCAAAGATTCCTTTCCAAAATTTATGAAGTTTATGCGAGTGGCAAAGGAGTGTGTTATAGTTGCTTCTTGAGGGAGACATTTGTTGCAGATAGGAGATACATTTGGAAACATTTTGTTCAGTTTAGTTTTTGAGTAATATAGTCTGTGTAGTATTTTAAATTGGATTAGAATATGTCTTACATTAATTGAACTATTATGTATATATAGGAGATATTTTCCCATCTATCTTTGGGGATTTTAGGCTTAATTCCTGTTCCCACTCTTTTCTAATTACATCTGACGATGACATTTCTATATTTAAAAAGATATTGTACAAGTACGATATTAAATTATTTGACTGCGTTTATATTCATACCTTCATCTAATATATCTGGCAACAGGGTTTGGTATTCGTGGGTATATGTTTTCAAATGATCTAGAATTTGAAGATATCTAAAATATTGATTACATTTCAGATTGTATTTCGACTGTAATTTCTGGAATGATAGGAGGTTTCCCATTTCGTACAAGTCTCCAACCTTTTTAATTCCTAGTCTTTATAATGAATAAACGTTTTATCTATAATGGATGGTTTGAACGACGGGTTATTAGCTGTTGGAGAAAGAAGAGATAGATTTCTTCGTTTAAGAGTAAATTTTACTTGTCTCCAAATTCGTAAGGTACTTCAACTTTATTGGGGAGAGAAGGATCGCACCTATGTTAAAGGGCAAGCAATCCTCTCTCTCCATTACTAGCGAATCTACCTGTTGATATGAATTATCTAACCAGAGAATTACATTTTTAATATTTGCTGCCCAATAATAGTACAAGAAATTGGGGAGCGCCAATCCGCCAATTTCTTTGGGTTTACATAGATGTCGTCTATGAATTCTATGCGATTTATAATCCCAATAAAATTTGTAATCCGGGAATCAAGTTTTTTCAAGAAATGTTTAGGTAAATATATTGGTAATGATTGAAATAGATATAGAATTTGTGAGAGGAAAATCATTTTTATGGCATTTATTCTGCCTATTAGAGACATCGGAAGTGTTTTCCAGAATTGAATAAGAGCATTTAATTTAGTAACTAAAGGCAGGAAGTTTGCCTTGAATAAAGAATTATATTTTCTGGTTACTTGGATACCCAGGTATTTAAATTTTTCTGTAGCAGTTCTAAAAGGATATTTTAAAATGGTGTGTCGACTCTTGGGGTTTTATCGCCATGATTTCACTTTTCTTCCTTGGTAGGAAATAATAGAACCTCTAATAAATGCCTTAAAGGAATCCCATAATAGGGAGGGTGAAATATCTGCGGTATCATGAGTCTCAAAGAAAAGTTCCATCTGTTGTTTTAAGTATATACAACCATCTGGGTCGTTTAGAATTTGGGGATTAAACCTCCAAAATGATTTTTTATTGAACATTCATTCTAGTTTTAGGTTAAAGGTTAACGGAAAATGTTCAGAGATGATGCTATTATGATTTTTATGATTAATTGTAAATAGGAATTGATTTTGTGTCTACTAGGAAGTAGTCGATATATGAATAGGTTTTATGGACTGATGAATAAAGGAGTATTCCCTTCCGGCCGGGTTTGCAATCCTCCATTCATATGTTATATTTGTATTTTTTATGTATGTATTTAAGAGTTCACTGGATTTTGATTTTATATTAAGCTTCTTTTGTTGGGAAGATTTATCCAAATATTGATCCAGAAGGCAATTGAAATCTCCCCCAATTATCGCGTTTTGGTAATTGTACTCAGAAATTATATCCAGGATTTTATTAAAAAATTGCGGATTATCAAAATTAGGAGCATAAATATTTACCATGGTGAGTGCAGTAGAATGTATCTCTCCAGTAATTATGACATACCTCCCCTCTTTGTCTGTGATAGTATTCTTATGTTTAAATGGTATGCTTTTATGAATTATAATAGCAGTACCCCTAGATTTAGAGAGATAGGAGGACTGATATGTTTGACCGATCCAATTTGCCTTCAGCCTGGTCTGAGCTTGAACTTTCAGATGTGTTTCCTGTAGAAATATTACATCGGCATTGAGTGATTTTAATTGGGCAAGAATAGTAAGATTAAACGAGAACTTACCAGTTTGAAGTTTGATCTTTATTTTATGAGGAGTCGAGTTGAGGGACTACGTGAATAGAAGCGCGTACATCCGTTGGTGCGTCAATCTTCAAAGCAGCGGAATGAATTCACAGCTAACAATGACCGAAGTATAACGGTAAGATGATAAAACTAGAACTACCAGATGAGATCTATGAGGGTGGGAGCGGAGGGCACGTAGTCCCTCAACTCGACACCTCATAAAATAAAGATCAAACTTCAAACTGGTAAGTTCTCGTTTAATCTTACTATTTTACTTCGGAGTCACGTGAGTGACTACGTGAAGACTTCAAAGCACTGTGAATTCACGCCGCAGACTCAAATCCGACGTTCACACTGCCTGGATTGACTCAAAAGTCGTTAACAATCAATCATGCATCAGTAATACATTTGTTAAATCAAATAACAGTTTATTTACAAACAAATCATAACAAACCCCTCTAACTCAGGCGAAAAATGTAACAGTACTGACACCAGAATCAGCAAACACCCCGAGCCTTGAAATCGGCTTGTGTCAAAACCTCTGAAAAGTTAGCTCACTGGACCATCCTGCGGCCGCGAGGACCTTGAAATCGTTTGCACCGACACCTTACTGTGTGGTTTTTTGTGACTAATAAACAAAGCCAACTCTGTTCCTCTCAGAGGTTTAGTAATCTCAATGTAAAGAGATAAATGTGAGACTATACAGAAGCGATCATCTGCGGGGTATGCTGAAAACACCATCTTACATCCTGTCATGCCTCTTTTATTATGTTTAAGCAAATCATTGACATAAAATATAATGGCATCAGCCGACACATGCATTCTATCTAGCCGTAGCTTTTGCAATGTTTGTACACGTTGGGCTGAAACCAACACCAGAAGCATGACCACCTTCATAGTTAATTTGGCTATAGATAGGCTTGTAACCGGAGCCCACTGGCGAAGAAGCATAACAACCTCACTCACATTGCAAATACCGGCATACCTGAGTTTAGGAGGATTAGAATTGAAAACTCCCTTCATGAATCGTGAACTAACGGATGTGTCCCTACTGTATGCAATTCTGCATTCATAGGTAAATAAGAAGACAGAGCACTTCTGGCTGAATTAATTGCACTGTAACTTAATTTTTTGGTCAAAATAAAGAGTTGACAAACTCCAATACATCCGTGATCCCTGCCGTGTGATATACAATATCCTGCTGTAGGCAGAATTGCTCCCACTTCCTTATATACGTGATATATTGCTGCTGTGTACTATCCCTGCAGGCCGACGTGGAACATCCACCGTCCGATGAGACAATCCTCTCCCCAGGTATGGCCTCCTTAAAATCTGCAAATTAACAGATCAATACGATCCTATAAAGGATGTTGATCCCCAGTGACTGGATTTACCAGTAGATTTTTATTCTTGGGCATAAGCATGTAAGGCTCCCTAGCCATTTGTAATACAGCGGGAAACCATGCTCGTGTAGGCCAATCTGGCACTACCAATACCCCTGAAGCGGAGTCCTCCTTGATCTTTTGCAAACATCTGCTGATGAGACAGAATGAAGGAAATACATACACAAACATTCCTCCCCCAATGCAGCGAAAATGCATCCACTGCTACTGCCCCAATATCTGGTTACCATGTAACATATCTAGGTAACTGATGATTTAATCGAGATGCAAACAAGTCAATATCTGGCAATGCATACTGATCAATCATTTGGTTAAACACATCCTGATTTAACATCCATTCAATGTTGTCATTAACTGACATGACCTCTTCCTGGCAAATAAAGTGCTGAAAGCCAGATATTTTGGTCAATACACCAGCTCTAAATCTGGTTAGCCAGTCTATCACAAGACTGTGACTTAACTCCACCCATGTGGGTTACATATGCCACTGCTGTGGTGTTGTCAATCTGAGCTGCACATGCAGATCCCTCCTTGTAGAACAATAAGCTTTGAGCCCATACCAGGTGCCCAACAACTCTAAATAATCAATCCCTCTTAATTGAGGAAGCGATGTCTCATCCACATTCCATCTGCCTCCACAACTAGAAGACATATCTGTTGCACCCCAACCCAGTGCACTCACATCAGTCTGTAATATCAGTGACGGTGATTCCACGAAACCTTCCTTAAATTTTTTGAAACATGTACTATCCACCATTGTATGTCAGCAATCGCCCCAGCTGACAACTGCATAGGCCTATCAAAAATAGCCCCTTTGTATTCTCAGTGCCTGTTCCTTTGATGGTTGTAATTGTTGATAATGCAGAGGACAATACTGCACAGCTGGAAAGGCTGCAACAACTTCCCAATAAAACTGGCTACTTGTCTAATCAAAGGCCATTGTTCTCCAACGAGATTAACACAGTCCTCAATTAACGGATTCAATTTATCCCTGGGCAAAGTTACCAACATGTGATTGGAATTAATGGTAAATCCCAGATAATCAATAATTTGGACTGGTGATAATTTAGTTTTACCTGGGTGAATAACAAATCCCATTTGTTCAAAAGTGATTTTAACAACTGAAACTGATGATTGAGTTTCAGCATGAGTCTTTCCAACAATCAGAAATCATCTAAATAGGCCATTACCACATGCGCCTGAGCTCTAAGCAATGCTAACACAGGTTTTACCAATTTAATAAATAATCTAGGAGCTGAAGTTAATCCATTCGGCAATGTCCTGAATTGCCACAGCTCAGTCATCCAAATAAATTTCAAATATCTTCTATCATCACCATGAATAGACACTGCGTAATACGCATTCTTTAAATCAATGGTTGCCATATAATACCCTTTGGACACTAGATGTTTGCCTGTGGTAAAGTTCTCCATTTTGAAATGCCTATAACAAACAAATTTGTTCAAATTCGATAAATCCAGAATAATTCTACATCCCCCAGTCTTTTTAGAACTGGGAAATATACTTGACAGAAATTGTTGACTTTGATTGACAGAAGGCTCAATTACCCCTTCTTATGTAACGACTGAATCTCTGCTTGAATAAGCACATTTTCCTCATCTGAAAGATAAGTTTATGACTAGGAAAATGTTGATTAGGTAGACTGTCATAGTAAAATCCAATTTTTCACCCCTTCAATACACTAAGTATGAACAAATCTGATGTCAACTGCTGCCATTGTTTGAGAACAATTTTAACCTTCCCCAATTTGAACAGGAACATCAGTTAATTCATCGTCTGTCAAATGTTATATTCCTTACCAGCATCTTTCCTTGCGGCCTTGTTGTCCTCGACTTCTTGTAGAGAACCTTTTTTGCCTTGCTTCCAGCTGGCTTAATGAGGGCCATGGTTATAACAACTTCACAACAGTCTTTGACCCTTTTTGCAAGGTTACCGCCAAACAACAGATTTCGTGGTGGTACACTGGTCGGTTTGCACAACTCGCCAAATTCAGGTTAGCACTGGCCTAATAGCGGCCCTCCCGACATTATTAATTTCAAAATGCATTACAAAGGAGTCCCAGTTCATCCTGGTGTGCTTCAACCATATCATTTGTATCAATAACTTTCACCACAGCTGTAATACCTGCTTACAACAGTTTAAGCACTTTTTTAAAACTTCATCTCCTGGGCCCTAGCAGGCAAACCCATCTATGCAAATTTGGTGATTAACCACCGGTACCTTCAGGAGATCACAATTAACAGGAGCTTTATAGTTTTTTGATACTTCATCCATAGCCAGCTCCTGTAACTGGTGGGAGAGCATATACTGAATGGCTTCGGCCAATTCTACATCAATCGCCTTTCCTGCCTCTCTACACTCAGCAAACTTCACAGCAATGTTTGGAATTACCTCCAACCGAACAACTTGCTCTCCCCCAGCATAGAAACAGTGTCAGCAAACGGCCCTGATAGAACATCCTCCTCACAGGCAGGATAGTTCTGCAGCCCTGAAACAGGTGCTGCTAGCACAAGCTCTCCATCAGCCTAGCTTGGGCACCACTCCTCCTCACGGAGCTGGAACATCCTCCTCACAGGCAGGATAGTTCTGCAGCCCTGAAACAGGTGCTGCTAGCACAAGCTCTCCATCAGCCTGGCTTGGGCACCACTCCTCCTCACGGAGCTGGTCCCTGTCGAGCATTCTTTTGTAATAGAATCTCGACGTGGGAGAGCCGTGAGCAAACGGACTCTCCTATGGAGGGTATAACCTCCAGGCCCGACTCATCTACGGGCCACAGAGATTTGCCAGTGGCCTTCCACCCTACTGACAAGCCTCCACTGCCCCCCGGCAGTGGGTCCGCAACCACTGGCTGTGTAGCCAGCACCGGACCAGGTGTACCAGACGGGCCTCCATCACCAGCGTCTGACGTCATGACGCACCAACGGCTGTACGGGCTTCTATTCACGTAGTCACTCACGTGACTCCGAAGTAAAATCTTACCCCCTTTTAATTGGCTCGTTAGCAACCCTTATGTTCCAGCTACAAAACGTAATACCTCCAATTTTCTTTTGCGTGTCATATTGCATTATAAATTACATTGGTACCTTTATTTCAGATGGTGCAAAACAATACCTCAAGCTTCTAGGTGTTGGGTGGGCACTCACAGCTGCTAAACTCTGTTGGTATATCCCTTGAAAAGGTGCCCTTAAAGAGAAAATCAAAAAAGTGCTAAATAACATAAAAAATGTGCAAAAACAGTATTTAAAAAAACAAAATACTGTAAGAAAAAAACCACCAAATGGTGAGAGAAAAATTCATGAAACCTTCCGTAGATGTAAAGTTGCATTAAGCTCCCTTCCCTTAAACATGTATTATAAAAAAGAAAGAACAGGTCAAAACCGGGTAATATTTTCAAAGAGAAAACCAGCGAACATATATTGTGATTAGTTCTTCTGGTATCTTAAACTGAAGAAGTATTTACAATTTACTATTTAATTACTGTATTTAATTTAGCAGACACACCCCAGTATATTTAAGTAAGAATCTGCTGGTTGGAAGGGGTTAACAAAAATTGCAATCTTGGCTGCTTGCCAACTGTTTCACTCCCTTCCAGCCTATGATTCCTTGTTAGTTTGTCCTGAGCATAACTGGGAATTTGTCTTCCCGAATCCATTACATATTTTTTAGTATATTAGTATATTAATCCAACAGACTTAACTAGCGATCATACGTCTACAACATGTTCAATATTGACTTTAAAAAAAAGAATAATTATTTGGTTATGATAGTACATTTTAGATTAGAAAACATGAGTTAGTCCAGTTATTTATGTGTTAGTATATAATTATTTATATCTTTTTGTTAGTGAATTATTGCCTTCCGCTCCATTTAATTTAATTTTCTATGCTGCGTAGTTCCATTTTATTAAATCTTTCATTCAAAATGTTTTTGTCCTTGCGGCTGCATTCCAAAGCTGATAAGATGTCTAGACATAGGCGCATGTGAATTTGTCGGCCATCTTATCGGCTATATTTGTACTTATATTTATTTAAAAAGCCATATTTTCTCAGTTATCCATCTCCAGATATATATAAAAGGTAAACCTCTGGATAAACGTGACATTTTCCTTATCCTTTAATGTCCTTTGTTAGATCTTGCGCGTATTTGAATGCTTCTTCTAGATCAGTAAAGAAATGCTTCAAGTCATCGTATGTGTCCTTAATTTTGCAGGATAAATTATCCCATATCTTAAGTTCGGATTTCCTTTAAGGATCAATTGTGCTTTTGTAAAAAGGGCACGTTTCTTCGCCACTTCTGCTGGGTAGTCTCTAAAGAATCGTACAATTTCACCTTCAAACATCAGATTTTTTGCGAATGGAATTTTTTTCATAACGTCTTAAAGAACTGCAATGATGTGAAGTTTCACTATAATCTGTCTTGGTGGGGCTCCTGGCATCGAGTATGCGCTCTGAACTTGGTGTGCAACATTTACTTTCGGTTTTTCAGACAGCTTGAATACTTGTTTAAATAAGTTGGCAGTGAAATCCCGAGGGTCCATTCCAATCTCCTTTTCTTCTCTCACTCCAACTATCCTTAAATTCTGCCATCTTAACCGAGCTTCGAGATCGAGACATTTGTCGGTCATTTTAGCCATTTGCCCAGAAACCCGGTCTTGATCTTACATTCTCTTCATCGCTTCAGACATATCCTTCATCGCCGTTTCCAGATCTTTAATAGCATTGTTTTGTTCTGCAACAGTAGTGAGAACAGGCTCCAGCTTTTTATTGTAATCTTCTTCAACCCTTTCAATTTATTCTCTTAGCTCAGTCTCTACTTTCTCAATACGTTCTTGTAAAGTACCAATTGTCTCAATAACTTTCTTATTCCCGAGCTGCATACTTGCAGACAGTGTGGAAATCTCCTTGTGTAACATATCAGCAAAGTCTTTTGACACAGTTTATCTTAAAGATTGTTCTTGCTCTTTTACTTTTGCTTCCATTTTAGCAATAAATCTTTGTCCTTCAGTTTCTTCTTCTTCAGATCCTTCTGGATTTGTTTGTTTCCCCCACATCTTTAGCGAGCAGTTTGGTAAGTCTTGTCATGGGTCATCTAGGTAAATTCCGTTTTGACATTTAAAAGTGCCGGTTTCCCCGGTGGTTTGAGGCGATTTCTGATGACATCACTTACGCAAAATCAGGCACCCCCGGTAAGTGTTTTTCAACGTCCTGTTTTCTTTAAAGGCTTTTTAACACTTTTTAGTGCATTTTTCAGATCAGAGCTGAATGCTGCACCTCTCACTGTTCCATGGCGCCACCGGAATTCCCTAAGTGTCTTTTAATGGTTGTAATTGTACAAGGCTCCACCATTTCCTCTCACAGCTCACTCTATATATTCAATTTCCTCTGTGTGACACATGTACCTCTCAGGTCCCCTTCAAATCGTCTGTCGCCCACCGTAAACCCATGCTCTTTAGTTTTTGACTCCCTTACCCAAGGAAAATGACAGAGTCCGTCCACCTTATCTATACTCTCATGAATTTATAACCTTCTCTAAATTCACCTCTCTGCCTTCAATGCTCTTGGGAAACCAGTTCAGCCAATCCTGTCTCTCCTTATAACTCAAACCGTCCAGTCCTGACAACGTCCTTGTGAATCTTTTCTGCACCATCTCACAATACTCCAAGTGTAACCTCACCAACATCTGGTATAGCTTCAAAACTGTGATAGAAACGGTGCTAGCTCTATGCAGAGCGTCAATCAATTCCAACCATCCCATCCCAACAATGACCTCAACATCCCACACATGTTTAAATTTATCTGCACAATTCACTTTATTAAACCTACAAATGGTCTGGGACAGATTCATCACTCAGATAATTACTGTTGAAAAGGTATTTTTTGTCACATGGCCACCAGTGGAAATTCCCTGCCCATATTCATAATGTTGCCATGGTTTCAATTGTCCCCTTAATGAGTGATGTGATGGGGCCTTGATAAGATCTCCTTTAATGGTAGCGCACACCATTAGATCTGCATTGGCTACTAACATTGGCTCAGGTAATAGCATTCTCACATACTACCCATAAGATTGTTTTAAATGTTGTTTAGTTTATTATCATCACGTACACCAAGGTACAGTGAAAAGCTTTCATGTCGCATGCTGTCCAGTCAGCAAAATGACTGCACATGTCTCCAGTTTGAAGGTCTCTAGTGAGGAAGATGGGAGGTCAGAACCGCTTCCTACATGGTGAGAGGACAGTTCCGTTGCCTGATAAAAACAGGGAATAAACTGCCTCTGAATCTGGATTTCTACTTCTGTAAATCTTGCCTAATTGGAGATGGGAGAAGAGGGTGTGACCAGCATGAGAATCGTCCTTGATTATACTGGTAAACAAGGAGAAGCCAGGAGAATGGAGTTGTGAGGATAAAATAGATCAGTCATGATTGAATGACGGAGTAGACTCAATGGGATGAAAGGCCCAATTCTGCTCCCATGTCTTATGGTCTAATGTGAAGGACCATGTTCAGTGATCAGCTCCTTACCCGATAAAGGGAGATTTTGCATGAATGGAGTTGATGGATCACTTTAATCATTCCCTGAAATAATTGGAATGAAAGATTGGCTAGAAATTGAACTTCAGAGGAAGAGACTAATGGTCAGGGTTATGTATGAGATGAGAGGTGAGGGATGACATGGGGCAGACAAGCCATTGGCTTTAAATAGAGAGAAAAGTTTGGATATTAGTCCAAGAAAACATTCAGAGTTCTCAGGTGCATTCCATCCTCAACTGACCTACAAAGTCCAGCTGTAAAATAAAATGATAAACTTGCTTGAGGCCTCTTTTGAACTTGGAACCAGGATATTTTACTAAAGGGGACATGGAATCTGCTCTATCTCCAACTTTATCCACTTTCTATCTTCTGTACCTTTGCTCAGAAAAGGTTTTTCTTTGCTCGTAATAATATTTTTATTAAAAGGAATCCATCATAACAACGGTATTACAACTTTTACAATACACAACCAACTTATTTCAATAAGTATACGAATGTTACGAATAGTACTTATAAACTTCTTTTTTTTTAAAGTAGAAAAAGAAAAGAATAGATTTTAATCAATAAAAGTGGTGATTAAATAATAATTTTGATTATAAAAAAAGTGGAAAAGAAAAAAGAGGAGAAAAAATATATATGTATATGTATATATTCTTGTTATTTATATTTAATTAAAATAAAGTATTATATAGAAAAAGAGAGAGATTATACTATACATCTTAATAGTGAATAACTATTTCAAATACAATATTAATGGAGACATGTATACAAATCAAAAAGAGAAACAAAGAGTTATTTTCATCTAATCCTGCCGGGTATCCATTGAGTTGTGATGCCAAGAACAGCTACCCCTTCAAATATTCTGTATATGGAGACCATATCTGTTCAAAGAGTTCGTGTTTGTCCATTAGGACAAATCTGATTCTTTCCAAATGCAACGTCTCCAACATTTCCACTGTCCACATTTTAATTGTGGGGGATAATGTTCCCTTCCAAAATTTCAATATTAATTTTTTCCCTATTATCAAACAGTAATCCAAGAAATTTCTTTGGTTTACTGTTAATGTTAGATTTGAATCCGGAACTCCTAATATTATTAATTTTGGATCTGGGTCTAGTTTAATTTTAAGAACTTCAGAAATAACTCTAAAGATTTCTATCCAATAATAATTAAGTTTTATACATGTTACAAAACTATGCGTTAAATTAGCTTCCAAGTTCTGACATTTATCACAAATAGGAGAAATGTTAGAATAAATTCTATTTAATTTCGTTTTTTGAGTAATGTAATCTGTGTAATACCTTAAATTGTATCAATATATGTCTAGCATTTAATGAGCAACAATGTATACATTGTAGACTTTCTTCCCAAATTTCCTTCGTTATAGATAAACCCATTTCATTTTCCCATGTTTGTCGATATATTTCCGAAGTTGGGATTTCCTTATCCAAAATAGTATTATATATATACGCTATAAATTTTTCTGTATTTGGGTGTTTATTAAACAATTCATCTAATAATCCTGGTTTTCTATTTTTATAGTCTTGCATATTTGACAATATAATTTCTAATTTGTAAATACCTAAATATGTTATTTGACTGCAATCCATAGATATCCTGTAACTCTTGAAATGAGAGAAATTTTCCTTCCTTATAAAGGTGTTCTATCCTTTTAATTCCTAAATCATTCCAATGTTTAAACCCCTTGACCAATACAGAGGGCTTAAACAAAGGATTATTCATAATTGGCAAACAAAGTGACAAATTATCCATATGTAGGGTCTTAACTATTTGTTTCCAAATACGTCTATAGCTATGAATTATAGGGTTGTTACCATACATTTTTTTTTGTACTTCCCTTGGTGCAAAAAGAATCGAACCTACATCAAAAGGCAAACAGTCTTCCTTTTCCATCTTTAGCCAGCTTGGTTCATGATCTAAATTTACCAACCAAAAATTCATATTCTTAATCTGAACTGCCCAGAAATAATATAGGAAATTTGGTAGTGCTAGTCCACCATTTATTTTAGATTTACATAGATGTTTTTTACTTATTCGATGGTTTTTATAGTTCCAAATAAAACTATTAACCAAAGTATCTATATTTTTAAAAAACATTTTAGGGAGATATAAGGGGATTGCTTGAAATAAATATAACAATTGTGGTAAAAAAAATCATTTTTATAGCATTTATTCTACCGATCATTGATATAGGTAGTGTTTTCCAATATAAAATATATTTCTTTAGTTTATTTAATAATTGCGGGTAATTATATTTAAATAGACAGTTATACGATTTAGATACATTAATTCCTAAATATTTGAGTTTGTCCGTAACTATTTTAAGTGGGAATTGTTCTAATATATTTAATTTTATTCCAGTTATAGGCATAATTTCACTTTTATTCCAATTAATTCTATACCCAGAAAATGTACTAAACTTAGTTATAACATTAAATAGATTAGGAATACTAATCTCCGGTTTTGTAATATAAATTAAGATGTCGTCTGCGTATGGAGATATTTTATTCGTTGTAGTTTTGGTATTATATCCATATATTTCTGGTTCTGATCTAATCTTTTCAGCTGATGGTTCTATTACCAGAGCAAATAATAATGGTGATAACGGGCATCCTTGTCTACAACCCCTAAAGAGTTTAAATTTTGCTGATAGCATTTGATTTGTTAATATTCTTGCAGTTGGATTCGAGTATATGATTTTTACCCATTTGGAGAATATATCCCCCAGTTGAAATTTCTGCATTATTTTAAATAAATATGGCCATTCAACCTGGTCAAATGCTTTTTCAGCATCTAAGGATATGACAGCTAGTTCAGCATCATTCACTCTTTTTTGAGTACATGACATTGAATAGACGTCTCAGATTATAGGATGAATAGCGTTTTGGAATAAAACCTGTTTGGTCATGATGTATTAATTTATTAATCACTAAACTTAGCCTCCGAGATAAAATTTTAGTTAGTATTTTTTGATCTGTATTTAAAAGAGCTATTGCTCTATATGATCCAGGGTCCTCCAGCTTTAGGGATAAGTGTAATTGTAGACTCGTTTAATGATTCTGGTAACTTTCCTTGTTCATAAGCATATTTATATATTGTATGTAAACGTGGAGAGATCAGATCATGAAACTTCTTATAAAATTCAACACCTAAGCCATCAGGACCTGCCGCTTTTCCGTTATTTAATGATCCAATTGATTCTTCAATATCTTTTACTGATATATCAGCGTTTAACAAGTCTCTACCTTCCTGATCTAAACTATTAACCTGACATTCCTGTAGGAATGTTTCCATTCCATCTGATTGTCCTGCTAGTTTAGATAAGTAAAGATTTTGATAATATTGTAAAAATGTATCATTAATATCTTTTGGTAAAGTCAATATTTCTCCTTGATCAGATCTAATTTTATGTATCATTTTCTCCTCATCTAATTTTCTAAGCTGTCGTGCCAGTAATTTTTGTGGTTTATCCCCAAATTCAAAATGTACTTGTTTAGTCTGTTGAAAAAGTTTAATAATCTGCTTTGAGTATATTTTATTTAGCTTGTATTTTAATGATACAATTTTATTACTTAATCCCTTAGAAGGGGATATTGCATTTTCAATATCTAATAGTTTTATTTCATTTTCCAACTTTTGTTGAGTCTTTCGATTTTCTTTATTAAAATATGCTTGAGCTGATATTATCACACCACGCATAAATGCTTTAAATGTATCCCAGAGCAATGATGGTGAAATTCCAGGTTTGTCATTAGTTTCAAAAAAATAATTTAATCTGTTTTACCAAGTAATCATAACAAGTCCTATCCTTTAATATTTGGGGGTTGAGTCTCCAGTTACAGGTTTTAATAATTATATCTTTTAATTTTATCTTAAATGTTAATGGAGCATGATCCGAGATAATAATATTATGATATTTTGAGTCATATGTAAATGGAATTAGTTTTGAGTCTATTAAAAAATAGTCTATCCGCGAATAGGTTCCAAATATAGTTGAAAAAAAAGAATATTCTCGACCAGATGGGTTATCTGTTCTCCAGATATCCTTAACGTTTGCTGTGTTAATAAAAGAATTTATAAATGTACTTGACTTAGAAGTGGTTTTCCTTTTCGTTGATGATCTATCTAAATAATTATCTAAGGTACAATTAAAATCTCCTCCAATTATTAGATTATGTTGAGTGGATATAGGGATATTGTTAAATATTTTCTTGAAGAATAGTGGATTATCAAAATTAGGACCATATATATTCATAAGGGTTACTTTTTTAGAATATAATTCACCTGTAATTATTATATATCTACCCTCAACATCTTCTATTATTGAGCTTTGTTTTAAAAGGTATACCTTTACGAATGATTATTGCTACCCCTCTGGACTTATGTGTAAATGAAGAGTGATATACTTTGGAAATCCATTTTGCTGTTAATCTATGCTGCGCGTCTTTTTTAAGGTGTGTCTCTTGGAGAAAAATAATATCAGATTTCAATCTATTTAATTGAGCTAAAACCTTACCTCTTTTAATTGGTTCGTTAATTCCCTTAACATTCCAACTACAGAAGGTGATTCCATCACCCCCAATACGAGTGTTTATATCATACATTTTATTATTAAGGTGGTTTATAATGGAGTAGATGTCTCAGCTCATCCAACCCAATCCTATACCCAGACATCAGATCGATGAAATTTAATATCTGTGACATTATCTTATACACACGTCTCCTTAAACTAACTATATAATACCAATCATACTCAAATCCATATAGTATATAATATGAAATAAAATACATAATATAAAAAGAATAATAAAAGATATAAGTAAAGTAGGTGATGTTAATAAAGTGAAAAGGGGGAAAAAAAGTGACTACAACTATAGTTAGTGTAGTTAGTGTTAGTGTAAGCCACACTAGCGTGGCTACTAATCTACGGACTTCCGTTAGAAAAAAAAAAGATGTTAATAATTCCAGCTCCGTTTTTGCCCTAAGGGCTATATATGTCGGGGCGGGGTATTAAATTTATATACTTAGTGATTAATAATACTACTAATATCAATTACAATTAGTATCATAGCACTATATTAGGAGAGCTAACATACATTTTTGAGGCGTAATTAATACAAAACTATATTTATTAATAATCCATCCATCCCTCTTTGACCCCAATATAGAGTCCATGTCCATTGTTCCGTCTCCTTCCCTGCGAATCCTCCTTCAATGTAAATCCTCCTCCTTTTCTGTAGATGGACAGTATCATTAGATAAGTGATCATTAATCAGTCTCATCAAGTAGGTGATCAATAACATTCAGTGTCCTTAATCTTCATCTTCTTCTTCCTCTTCTCCTTCCTCTTCCAATTTCTTCTGAATATCTCGAGCGAATTCAAGAGCTTCTGTATGTTTGGTGAAGCGGTGCTCCTTATTTTCATAAGTTACCCTTAATGTTGCCGGGTACATCAGGCCATATCTCAGATTCTTTATGTTCCTCAGGATACCTCTTGTTTCTGTAAATAAAGATCTTCTCTTGGCCACTTCCGCAGGGTAATCTCTAAAAATACTGATGTTATCTCCCTCATATTTGAGATTTTTCTTTCGGATTATTATCTTCATCATATCTTCAAAAACATGATCGTAAGCCACCTTCACAATCATCTGTCTAGGGGGAGCATCCTTCCTAGGGGTACGTCTCAATGCCCTGTGTGCTCGGCCCAGCAGAGGTTCTTGGTCCAATTTCAGAATATCTTTTAGAAGTTTTGCAGCAAATTTTCGAGGGTCTTGATTTCCCTCTCGGCCTTCACTCAACCCAACAATACGCAGATTCTTACGCCTTTGACGTCCTTCCAAGTCAATGCATTTCTCAGTCATTTTATGCTTCTTATAGTTAGATGTTTTACAGAACGGCACGACTACACACGTTACCGGTCAAGCCCAGTCCACAATAAACTTCACCTGATTTGGATTCTTATTTATTTTAGGAGAGTGGAACCAACTGCTTTGTTTTGGAATTCATATAATTCTCCAAATCAAGACTGGAAGATGGCCACTGCTTTAGGAAAAGACCATCTGGAACTGAATCAGACTTTCTTTGAGACTTGAATTAATGTAAAGAAAACATTTTGGTGGGGTTTTACTTTTCACAGAGCCCCATGCTTTTCAAAGATGCTGGAGATTACAATTTAACTGTCAACAGAAAGTATCAAACCATTAAATAATGAAGGAATGAACAGAAATGCAGAATCAAGCAATGTATTTATTTTTAATTTTTTTATTTATTAAATTCTTTATTTCAAACAGAATAATAGAATAAAAAGCAAGTGTGAAACAGTATACAAAAAACAAAACAAGAATATTTATAAAGTGTCATAAACAGTATCTATAAATAAATGAAATCGTATATGGCCGAAAAGGAGCAGGAAGCCAAAGCTTATTAATTCCCACCCCTTATTCAACTGCTTATAATTATCTTATACAAATTTAGCAGCTATATGTACACCATATGTACACCAGCAGCTATATGTACACCAAATTATTTACATTTGTACACTAATCAAATATTTCCAATGCCATACAAAAAAAGAGAGAAAAAAAGAAAAAAAGAAAAACTCTCATATACTATACAGTATCTCTTAGTCATACATACAACCCATCACCCTATAATCACCCTTTCCAATACAATCAGTATAACAAATATCCCACTCACAATCACCTATCCTCATCCCAATATCCTTTTAAAAAAGTGTATTTGTACATCTTTTTAAATTGAATTACGTTTGTGCTAAGTTTTATCTCCCGTTTCAGGCCATTCCACAAATTCACCCCACAGATTGCTATGCACATACTTTTAAGAGTTGTTCTAACATTGAGGTTTTTTAATTATGTTCCCCTCTCAAATTATAGCCACCCTGTCTTTCCATAAACAGTTTTTGTATATTTCCTGGAAGTAAATTATTTCTTGGTTTGTACATGATTTGTGCAGTCTTAAATTTAACCAGATTGGTGAACTTCAGTGTATGTGACTTTAAGAATAATAAATCGGTATGTTCAAGATGTCCAACGTTATTAATAATTCTTATTGCTCTTTTTTGTAATGTACAAAACAGCTGTAGGTTGGTTTTGTAGGAGTTACCCCATATCTCCACACAGTAACTCAGATATGGCAATATGAATGTATTATACAGAGTATGTAATGATTTGTGGTCCAGAATGTGTCTTGATTTTCCCAATATTGCTATAGACTTTGCCAGTTTTGTTTTGACGTGGTTTATACGTGTTTTCCAACAGATTTTGTGGTCTAAGATCACACCAAGAAATGTATTTTCATATACTCTTTCTATACTTATGTTATCTATTTTCAATTGTACTTGAGGGTTTGTTTTATGTTTTCCAAATAGCATAATCTTTGTTTTGCTTAAATTTAGAGACAATTTGTTGATATCAAACCACTGTTTTAATTTATTCATTTCTGATGTGATGACCTCCAAAAGCTGCTTCAAATTGTCACCGGAACAAAAAATATTTGTATCATCGGCAAATATAATCAATTTCAGTATATTTGATACTCTGCGTATGTTGTTAATGTATATTATGAAAAGCTTTGGCACACGAACGACAGAGACAATTAGAAGGGACTGAGAACGAGAATTATTGATAAAAATTCCAAAAGACAGATGGGAAAAATACCTATTATATGTACATAAATGTTCGATTAATGTAAAGCATAACTTAATTCAATTTAAAATTTTACATAGATTATATTACTCGAAAACTAGACTGAACAAAAATATTTCCAAACGTCTCCCCCATTTGTGACAAATGTCTAGCTCAAAATGCCGCTATAGCACATTCCTTTGTCTCCTGTACAAAATGTCATAAATTTTGGAACAAAATCTTTGGAACTTTTACAAAACTATTTAACATAAAATTGATCCCCAATACAGAATGGATTATCTTCGGATCAATGGAAGATGGACGTAAGCTAACTACGTTCCAATAATCTCTCTTTAATTATGGTTTAATAACAGCAAAATAACATACTTAAATTTTGGAAAAACGCACCCATGCCAATGTTTAAAATGTGGATTTCAAATATGTCGGAAATTTTACATCTTGAAGAAATGAGATTCCTCCTATTAGGCAAAGCAGACCAATTCTTAAAGATTTGGTCTCATTTTATCGACTTCTTACAAGCATATGGTGCAACATAACCTTAGAAATTAAATGGTTCAGAACCGGGAGACGGGGGTAAAGATATTAAATAGGTATATCTCTCTTAACCTTTTTTTTCTCTAGCTTCTTCTTTCTTCTCTCTATCTCTTTTTCAGGCTTTTCTTATTATATCACGAACTAGCACCTTCACCATTTCCTACGACACTTTCTATTTTCTTCTTTCTATCATTGTTCTTCATATTGGCTGTTTTATTATTAAATTAAAAATAAGAAGTTGTACAAGAATTGTAATATGTCTGTATGCATCAGGTACTTAGGTACCACATTACTGTATTTACTTCTGACAATTTTTTAAAAATAATAATTAAAAAATAATAATAATTATAGTGAGAGGTAAGAAACTCAATATTGTTGCCTGTTTTAAATTATAAGACGATGTTTAAGAAACACACCAACCAGAGTCTGGCATTAATTTAATATGATGGGTCCTCCCCTACTGAATGAGCTGAAAATCAGAACAGAAATAGTACTTCCACTGTCACAGCTGAGCCGTCTGATGCAGCGACTGAGGGAGACAATGTTACCCTGACCTGCTTTGTGTCTCACTTCACTCTGTCAATGCAACTGGATTGGGTCAATGGTGATGGCAAAACTGATGGAATAAAGATAGTGACTGGGGAAGAGAAATCACTGACTCTGGTTATTCAGAAAGCTGAGAGAGGAGAAAGGAACTGGACGTGTTTTTGTTTCTTCAAAACACACCCAGGGTTATCATCCCTACTATTTGCAGAACAAGAGTATGTTTTTTCTCTTTAAAATTGCTAACCATCAGGACGGGCATAAGATTAAGCAGAGCAGATAATTAGTACGACTGAATGAAATGTATTTCTTGTTCAATGATCGATGATAATCTGGTTTACCTCTTTACCTATATCTCACAGCACCCTTATCTCACCCACCTCCAGCTCCAAAGTGGGGTGGAAGATTGCAACCTTCACATGGTCCGCCGTGTTTCAACTAATGCAATCAACTCGACGTGCACAAACGGAAGATCAAATAGAACAAGTTGTTCTACAACTTTAGGGTGTGCACGTCACACGAAAGAAGAAGAAGCTCCAAAGTTTTCTCTGAGTGAGGGTTAGTTTAGTTTAGGGATACAGCATGGAATAGGTGCCTGTGGCCCACCGAGTCCACACTGACCATTGACCAACCGTTTACTTGTTCCATGTTATCCCCCTTTCATATCCTATACTCTAGGGGCAATTTACAGAAGCCAATTAACCTACAAACCTGCATGTTTTTGGAACGTGGGAGGAGTCAGAGCTCATGGAGAAAACTGGAGCAAAAGCACCTCATATTCCGCTTCAGGAGCTTATCACCCAATAGTATAAACATTGAATTCTTCAATTCCAAATAATACCCTTCTAACCATCAATCCCCCTCCTTCCACCCTGGTGCAAACCCTCTCCCAACATTTGCTATCACCACAGTTACCATGTTCCTAACCCCCCATGTGCTCTTCTTCCATCCCCTACCACCATATTTCCTTCGATCTCCACCTTTCCTCATCTAACACTCTTTTGTTTCCATCTCTAGTCTCTGTCATTTACTCCAGCCATCTTCTAATCAACCCCCCCAGTGTATCCACTTATCACTTGTCAGACATTGTTCCATCCCCACATCTATTTTCGAGCTTTATCCTCTACTCCTGTAAGTCTGAAGAAGGATTCAGACCCAAAACGATGTCTGTCCATTCGCTCCACAGATTCTGACATAATGAATTCTTACAGCACGTTGTGGTTTGTTCAAGATTCCATCATCTGCAGTCATCTATGTCTCTAATATAACATTTATTGGTGATAAATGTTGGTCAGGAAAGAAAGCTTCAGTGCTCTTCAAGCAGCTTTGAGGGATTTTTCCATATCACTGTGAGGTGAAGGATCCTTGGTTTAGCTTCTCATTCCTAAACCAATTCATTGCCAAGTGTAGCAGAGTATTGCTTAGAACAACTGCTTATGCCCCTTGAGTGGGTATTAAATCCACAATTTCTGAGCTGCAAATACAAGCTCTGAATCTTGGCAAGCTGTAGGAATCCAAAGGTTGCAGATATCAGTGCGACCAGCAGATGGTGTCAGCTGCACAGTGAATACACTTCGTTGTCAAAGTCCTCAGTAGATGCATCAGGCTTGAGTCAAGTCAAGAATGTTTTATTGGCATGTGTCACCAAATGGAACAAATACATTGTTACTTGCAGCAGCACAACAGATATGTTAACATAGTACTCTTTAACCAATTAGTTATATTAGTTTAATTAGATCAATTTAGCATAGTTCAGTTTAGTTTATTATTGTCAAGTGTACTGAGGTACAGTGAAACACTTTTATTGCGTACCATCCTGTCAATTAAAAGACTATAGATGATTACAATCAAACTGCCCACTGTGCACAGATAAAGGATGAAGTGTACAACATTTAGTGCAAGATAAATTTAGATACAGTCTGATAAAAGATATTTCAAAGGTCTCCAATGAAGTTGTTGGGACGTCAGGACCACAGTGAAGCAGGTGAGAGGATGGTTCAGTTGCCCGATAACAGTTGGGAAGAAACTGTCCCTGAATCATTTGTTGACATCTGTGAGTGGCATGTGAAAATATTCATTTGGCATGGAGTACAGCTAAGATTTTACTTTGGAGTCACGTGAATGACTACGTAAAGACGACCGTCAGTTCACTTGCGCCAACGACTGTCTGGCAGACGTCCTTCCAGCGGTAAGTTTAAAAACCCAGGTGTTATCAAAAACTACTCTGCGGTCGTTTTGGTGGGTTCGTATTTCTTGTCTCTCCAGCGAGAAGAACCTACCATGTCGAAGGTGAGGAGACAGTCTGCGGGGAAGCCGGCTACAGAAGACCGCGGAGCTGCGGGTAGTGGGCAACTGTCCGAATCACCTTCCAGGCCGTTGGCGGTGGAACCAGTGGCTGCAGACTTGGTGCCTCAAGAGAGCACAGTGGCAGTACCTCCTGGGGCGCAAGGCCACTCACAAGTCTGCCAGGCCCGTAGACTCAGATGAGTTCGGGCGGAGGGATCCCCTCCTACACTGGGAAGCGTCTGCGGGCGACTTTCCCAGATGGAGCACCTATTGGAGAGGTGGCTCCAGACCGATCTGCTCCTGAGGAGGGAGCAGTATCAGCCCGGGTCTCCACGGGAGCCTGCACTAGCAGCATCGTACACAGGGCTGCGAAGTGTCTCCCTCTCTGGAGAGGGGAGTACACAGTGTCACTATTATCCTGACTCAGAGCAGGGAGGCACATCAGGTGAACACTCTTGGGGCTATGGGGCCGAAGTGCCTTTACTGGCTTCCAAATTTGCCATTCCAACTCCAACAGGAGCACCCCTGGACAAAGAGCTGGCCACCACAATAAATTACCTTGTGTTGCATCAGCTCAAAGACGTGGCTATGGGGGAGACCTCCAGCAGCTATCATACACCTGACAACTGCGCGTCCCTCAATGTGCCGGCCATCCAACACGCCATCTGGGGCCATATTGGAGCAGGGGTAAGAGCCCAGGAGGTCAAACTCCATTTTTTTTTTTAAATTATTGGCCTCAGGTATAATGGCCTTGGCGAGGTCCGTAGATGGGGGCTGCTGACGGAGGCACAGCAGGACGCTGTGGGGCGTCTCTGTAAAGCCCATTTGGAAATAAACTGTCTGCGTAAAAACGCAATATGGCTGGCACTCAATCCAAAATTTGCTGTGCTGTGCAAGGCCAGCAATGTCCAGCCGGCCAATTATCTATTTGGGGCAGACCTTCTGAAGCAGATCCGCGAGCTGGATGATGAGGCTAAGACCATACGCCTCATGAGCCGAGCCCCAACAACACCCAGGGGCTCATCACACGAGGCTCATCCCTAAGCCGCCTGCAACACCAGGCGTAACCAGCCTAGGGGCTCTGGGACAGGAGAAAGACTCGATCCGGAAGCACCAAGGTCTTTTTTTAGAGGTAGGCCCCAGCCGGCCCACGGCTCGGATGTGCGGGGGTCACCCGCCATCAGCCCTCCTTCCCAAAGCACGAGGACGGAAGCCAGGACCACACCGGCAGTAACGTCAAAGGTAGGAGAATCTAGTTCCTTGTGGAACACCTGACACATCGCTCACTCACAAGTTGGGGGGAGATTGCGACATTTTTTGCATGAATGGAACTGGATCACAGCAGACACGTTCATACTGCACAGTATACAAGGTTTTTAAATTGAGTTCCTTCTTGATTCATCACCACCCACACAAAATTTACCAAACTGCACATATGTGTTCTCACAACAGGAAAGATTCAAGGTACAAGCTGAAATTCAGGCTTTACTTACAAAAGGGGTGATTCACAGGTCGCACCAGGAATCACACCAAGTTGTATCCAACATATTCACCAAGCGGAAAAGGGATGGAGAATGTCGTATCATCCCAGACTTAGCGGAACTCAATACCCATGTGCAGTATAAACATTTTAAAATGGATAAATTTGGCACAGCCATCCAACTGGTTTCCAAAGGATGTTATATGGCATGCATAGGTCTAAAAAATGCATACTACTAAATATCCATTCACAGGAAGCACAGGAGATATTTGAAATTTAACTGGATGGGGCAACTGTGGCAATTCAAAGCATTGCCTAATGGGCTGACTTCAGCTCCCAGACTATTTACTAAATTACTAAAACCAATTCTGGGGCTACTACAAGCTCAGGTGGTGGTGTATGTCAATCACATGGGTGGAATAAAGTCTGTATCTTGTGACAAATTGGCAAACATTCTTCGGCATTGGTGTATTGCAAGGAACATTTGGGTCACGGCAATTTACCTACCAGGTATATACAATATGGTGGCGGACACAAGATCACGGAAAGTCAATGATAACACAGAATGGGTGTTGAATCATGACGTGTTTACCGACATTGTTACCCGGTATGGCGTGCCGGATATTGACTTGTTTGCATTCAGATTGAATCACCAGTTACCCAGATATGTGTCATGGGAGTCAGACCCAGGGGCAGTGGCAGTCAATGCATTCACACTGCATTGGCGAGGAATGTTCTTGCACGCTTTCCCTCCATTTTGCCTCATCAGCCGATGCTTGGTAAAAATAAAGCAAGACAATGCCACAGGCATTTTGGTAGTGCCAGTCTGGCCTACGCAATCTTGGTTCCCACTAGTCCTGGGAATCATGACACAGCCTTTAATGGCTGTCCCCCAAAGCAGGGATCTGCTGGTACACCCTGTAACGGGGGGGCCACCACCCTCAACATGACCGAATCAATTTATTAGTTTGCAGATTCTGAGGAGACCATACCTGGGACTCGGACTGGCTGACCGGACACTGGATGTCATTACAGCGGCCTGGAGGGACAGTACACAAAGGCAGTATGTCTCTCACATCAAAAAGTGGGAGATGTCCTGTCATGTCTCCAACATATCATATGACACAGTGTGCATCATGGATGTACTGGAGTTCCTGTCAATTTTATATTATGACCATAAATAGTAAGATTAAACGAGAACTTACCAGTTTGAAGTTTGATCTTTATTTTATGAGTCGTCGAGTTGAGGGACTACGTGCCCTCCGCTCCCACCCTCATAGATCTCATCTGGTAGTTCTAGTTTTATCAGCTTACCGTTATACCTCGGTCGTTGTTAGCTGTGAATTCATTCCGCTGCTTTGAAGATTGACGCACCAACGGCTGTACGGGCTTCTATTCACGTAGTCCCTCAACTCGACTCCTCATAAAATAAAGATCAAACTTCAAACTGGTAAGTTCTCGTTTAATCTTACAATTTTACTTCGGAGTCACGTGAGTGACTACGTGAAGACTTCAAAGCACTGTGAATTCACGCCGCAGATCCAAATCCGACGTTCACACTGCCTGTATTGACTCAAAAGTCGTTAACAATCAATCATGCATCAGTAATACATTTGTTAAATGAAATAACAGTTTATTTACAAACAAATCATAACAAACCCTTCTAACTCAGGGGAAAAGTGTAACAGTACTGAAACCAGAATCAGCAAGCACCCCGAGCCTTGAATCGGTTTGTGATAAAACCTCTGAAAAGTTAGCTCACTGGACCATCCTGCGGCCGCGAGGACATGGTCTATTGGCAAGTCCATTGCCCTTGCCACGGAAGTTGATGCCGCCCTGGTGGAATGATATTTGAATTTATCAGTATCAATTCCAGCACTTGCCAGGACCCACTTTAGCCACCTTGAAATCGTTTGCACCGACACCTTACTGTGTGGTTTTTTGTGACTAATAAACAAAGCCAACTCTCTTCCTCTCAGAGTTTTAGTAATCTCAATGTAACGAGATAAATGTGAGACTACACAGAAGCGATCATCTGCGGGGTATGCTGAAAACACAATCTTACATCCTGTCATGCCTCTTCTATTATGTTTAAGCAAATCATAGACATAAAATATAATGGCATCAGCCGACACATGCATTCTATCTAGCCGTAGCTTTTGCAACATTTGTACACGTTGAGCTGAAACCAACACCATAAGCATGACCACCTTCATAGATAATTTGGCTACTGATAGGCTTGTAACCGGAGCCCACTGGCGAAGAACCAGAAAAACCTCACTCACATTCCAAATACCGGCATACCTGGGTTTAGGAGGATTAAAATTGAAAAACTCCCTTCATGAATCGTGAAACTAACGGATGTGTCCCTGCTGTATGCAATTCTGCACTCATAGGTAAATAAGAAGACAGAGCACTTCTGGCTGAATTAATCGCACTGTAACTTAATTTTTTGGTCAAAATAAAGAGTTGACAAACTCCAATACGTCCGTGATCCCTGCAGTGTGATATACAATATTCTGCTGTAGGCAGAATTGCTCCCACTTCCTTATATAGGTGATATATTGCTGCTGTGTACTATCCCTGCAGGCCGACGTGAGAACATCCACAGTCCGATGAGACAGTCCTCTCCCCAGGTATGGCCTCCTTAAAATCTGCAAATTAACAGATCAATACGATCATATAAAGGATGTTGATCCCCAGTGACTGGATTTACCAGTAGATTTTTATTCTTGGGCATAAGCATGTAAGGCTCCCTAGCCATTTGTAATACAATTGGAAACCATGCTCGTGTAGGCCAATCTGGCACTACCAATACCCCTGAAGCGGAGTCCTCCTTGATCTTTTGCAAACATCTGCTGATGAGACAGAATGGAGGAAATACATACACAAACATTGCAGCGAAAATGCATCCACTGCTACTGCCCTAGGATCTGGTTACCATGAAACATATCTAGGTAACTGATGATTTAATCGAGATGCAAACAAGTCAATATCTGGCAATGCATACTGATCAATCATTTGGTTAAATACATCCTGATTTAACATCCATTCAATGTTGTCATTAAACTGACGTGACCTCTTCCTGGCAAATAAAGTGCTGAAAGCCAGATATTTTGGTCAGTACACCAGCTCCAAATCTGGTTAGCCAGTCTATCACAAGACTGTGACTTAACTCCACCCATGTGGTTAACATATGCCACTGCTGTGGTGTTGTCAATCTGACCTGCACATGCAGATCCCTCCTTGTAGAACGATAAGCTTTGAGCCCATACCAGGTGCCCAACAACTCTAAATAATCAATCCCTCTTAATTGAGGAAGCGATGTCTCATCCACATTCCATCTGCCTCCACAACTAGAAGACATATCTGTTGCACCCCAAACCAGTGCACTTACATCAGTCTGTAATATCAGTGACGGTGATTCCACCAAAACCTTCCTTAAATTTTTTGAAACATGTACTATCCACCATTGTATGTCAGCAATCGTCCCAGCTGACAACTGCATAGGCCTATCAAAAATGGCCCCTTTGTATTCTCAGTGCCTGTTCCTTTGATCGTTGTGATTGTTGATAATGCAGAGGACCATACTGCACAGCTGGAAAGGCTGCAACAACTTCCCAATTAAACTGGCTACTTGTCTAATCGAAGGCCGTTGTTCTCCAACGAGATTAACACAGTCCTCAATTAACTGATTCAATTTATCCCTGGGCAAAGTTACCAACATGTGATTGGAATTAATGGTAAATCCCAGATAATCAATAATTTGGACTGGTGATAATTTAGATTTATCTGGGTGAATAACAAATCCCATTTGTTCAAAAGTGATTTTAACAACTGAAACTGATGATTGAGTTTCAGCATGAGTCTTTCCAACAATCAGAATATCATCTAAATAGGCCATTACCACATGCCCCTGAGCTCTAAGTAATGCTAACACAGGTTTTTCCAATTTAGTAAATAATCTAGGAGCTGAAGTTAATCCATTCGGCAATGTCCTGAATTGCCACAGCTCAGTCATCCAAATAAATTTCAAATATCTTCTATCATCACCATGAATAGACACTGCGTAATACGCATTCTTTAAATCAATGGTTGCCATATAATACCCTTTGGACACTAGATGTTTGACCGTGGTAAAGGTCTCCATTTTGAAATGCCTATAACAAACAAATTTCAAATTCGGTAAATCCAGAATAATTCTACATCACCCAGTCTTTTTAGATCTGGGAAATATACTTGACAGAAATTGTTGACTTTGATAGACAGAAGGCTCAATTACCCCTTTCTTATGTAACGACTGAATCTCTGCTTGAACAAGCACATTTTCCTCATCTGAAAAATAAGTTTACGACTAGGAAAATGTTGATTAGGTAGACTGTTCTAAGAGTAAAAATCCAATTTTTCACCCCTTCAATACATTAAGTATGAATAAATCTGATGTCAACTGCTGCCATTGTTTGAGAACCAATTTTAACCTTCCCCAATTTGAACAGGAACATCAGTTAATTCATCGTCTGTCAATGTTATATTCCTTACCTGCATCTTTCCTTGTGGACCTTGTTGGCCTCGACTTCTTGTAGAGAACCTTTTTTGCCTTGTTTGCCAGCTGGCTTAATGAGGGCCATGGTTATAACAACCTCATGACAGTCTTTGACCCTTTTTGCAACGTTACCACCAAACAACAGATTTTGTGGTGGTACACTGGTCGGTTTGCACAACTCGCCAAATTTGGGTTAGCACTGGCCTAATAGCGGCCCTCCCGATATTATTAATTTCAAAATGCATTACAAAGGAATCCCAGTTCATCCTGGTGTGCTTCAACCATATCGTTTGTATCAATAACTTTCACCACAGCTGTAATACCTGCTGACAACAGTTTAAGCACTTTTTTAAACTTCATCTCCTGGGCCCTAGCAGGCAAACCCATCTATGACCAAATTTGGTGATTAACCACCGGTACCTTCAGGAGATCACAATTAACAGGAGCTTTATAGTTTTTTGCTACTTCATCCATAGCTAGCTCCTGTAACTGGTGGGAGAGCATATACTGAATGGCTTCGGCCAATTCTACATCAATCGCCTTTCCTGCCTCTCTACACTCAGCAAACTTCCCAGCAATGTTCGGAATTACCTCCAACCGAACACCATTACTGCTCTCCCCCAGCATAGAATCAGTGTTAGCAAACTGCACTGATAGAACATCCTCCTCACAGGCAGGATAGTTCTGCAGCCCTGAAACAGGTGCTGCTAGCACAAGCTCTCCATCAACCTGGCTTTGGCACCACTCCTCCTCACGGAGCTGGTCCCTGTCGAGCATTCTTTTGCAATAGAATCTCGACGTGGGAGAGCCGTGAGCAAACGGACTCTCCTATGGAGGGTATAACCTCCAGGCCCGCTTCATTTACGGGCCACAGAGACTTGTGCCCTACTGACAAGCCTCCACTGCCCCCCGGCAGTGGGTCCGCAACCACTGGCTGTGTAGCCAGCACCGGACCAGGTGTACCAGACGGGCCTCCATCCTCAACACTCTCCTGGCCACTTTTCCTTTCTACCCCCGGAGCGCCTCGCCGACACCTTCTTCACTTTCTGCAACATTCTCTAAGAACTCCAAACCGTCGCAGAAAATGACATGTGGTAAATTTTTTTAAAAACCTTACCTCCGTTTAAACTTGTTAACGAAGAACTGCAAATGCTGGAGAATCGAGGGTGAAGTCTGAAGAAGGGTCTCGACCCGCAACGTCGCCCATCTCCTTCGCTCCTTAGATGCTGCTGCACCCGCTAAATTCTCCAGCTCTTCGTGTAACCCTCGGTTTAAACTTACCGCTCGGAGGAGCGCTGCTGCTCCAACCGGCCGACTGCACCAGCGTCTGACGTCATGACGCACCAACGGCTGTACGGGCTTCTATTCACGTAGTCACTCACGTGACTCCGAAGTAAAATTAGGCTACAGTGCCAACAACAGTGCCAGGAGTGCACTATCTTCATATTTAGTGCTTGGTATGGGGCACCACCCGATGGGAACACATCCCCTTATTACCAGGTTCATGAAGGGAATATACAACACAATACCCCCCAGGCCACGGTATACGGACACATGGGATGTTAGCGTGGTGCTAACATTACTTCTCTAGTGGGCCCCAGCCATCTCCTTAACCAAGCTCACCCTCCAGGTGGTCATGCTGATGGCACTGGTAACGGCACAACAAGTCCAGACGTTACACAAGCTACGACTGGACAACATGACCACCAATGTGACTTAATTAAACAGAGCAGGTCGGGGGTACCAGGGCCCAAGCTTGAGCTCCTGGCATACCCTGAGGATCCATGATTATGTGTAGTATCACACTTGCACCAGTACATAAAAGTCACGAGGAGCCTCAGAGGCCCCGGGTTAGCTGTCCTAATCAGCCACAAGAAACCACATCACAGGGTATCAGCACAAACCATCTCCAGATGGTTAAAGGAGGTACTGGCGGGTGCAGGAGTGAATGCTGACTCTTGCAAATCTCACTCCACCAGGGCTGCATCAACGTCGGCAGCAAGGGCTATGGACGTGCCCCTCAACAACATCCTAGCGGCTGCAGGACAGGCCAATGAACGGATATTCCACAGGTTTTATAATAAACCCATTGCCAGACCGGGGGTGTTTGCACGTACCATTTTCCCCCCCAGGTTGGGCGGGGTCAGTATTATTTTGTTTTTCACATTAAAGCATGCTGAATGCATTATTGTTTTCTCACTCTTCCATGGTCAATCCATTCAGTATGTGACGCCTGGACACGAACCGGCGTGAAATCACAGAGCTTTGAAATCTTCACGTAGTCACTCACGTGACTCCGAAGTAAAATAGTAAGATTAAATGAGAATTTACCAGTTTGAAGTTTGATCTTGATATTATGAGGCATTACGATGAGCGATTAGGTGCCCACCGCTCCCAACCCTCATATTATCAGGTCATCTGGTAGTTCTAGTTCTCCAAATCTTACTATCTACAGGTCAACCTCTCTTGTCTGTGATTTCACACCGCTGCCTTTAAGATTGATGTGCAAGCGGACTGACGGCCTTCTTCATGTAATCACTCATCGTAACTCCTCATAAAATCAAGATCAACTTCAAACTGGTAAGTTCTTCTTTAATCTTACTATTCACTACATCAATTACTCGGACAGGGTATAGTCATGTGAGAAAAGATTGAACAGAATAAAACAAAACAATATCTGCAGTTCATTCCTTCACACTACATTCCATTGAGTTGAATATATGTCATAACGTCATGAAGTATATAATTCTAAAGGGGTTTGGCAGGATATGTATAAGAATATAAGAACATTGGAGCAGGTCGACCACTCAGCCCCTCAAGTGTGCCCATATGTGTTCTGCACTTACTCTTGAATTCCATTCACCACAGTGCATCACACAAAGCGGATGTGGTCCGCTCAATAAACATCTGATTTTCACCATTAGGCCACCAATAGGAAGCTGTGACAATGACAAACACATTGTGGTCAACCACAAACTTCCCTTTAGGATGTGGCGCGATACCGCACTGTGTGTTACTGTCCATCTGCGCTTCTGGTGTCTCCTCTTGCCAACTTATATTTACCATGGGACAGTAACTGAGTCACCAAGAGTCAGGAAGGTAGGGGATTGGAACAATGAAATTCTTACTTGCTGCAGTCTTACAGGCACATTGAAAATAACAATCACACAAAATAAATATATAATAAATTCAATGGCACAATGATTTTGTAATTATCACATGTTCCAAGATACAGTGAAATACCTTTATCGTATGCAGTTCAGCAAGACGATCCCTGTCAGCACAGAATGTACAGAACAGTCCACTGACTACAGATGCAAGATGCACCAATTTGGCATCATTTTTGAGGTCCCAGCTGTAACTGGCACTAAAGAGCTGTTGCAACAGTCGCCTCCATTTTGTTCGTCCCGTGAACCAATGTCCTATAATAGTATCAATTTCTCCGGGAAAACCAGACCATGATAGTGCAAGTGAAAGTATCTAGTGCAACCTTCGAAACATAGAAAATAGGTGCAGGAGGAGGCCATTCGGACCTTCGAGTCAACACCGCCATTCAATATAATCATGGCTGATCGTCTGCTATCAATAACCCGTGCCTGTCTTCTCCCCATATCCCTTGACTCCACTAGCCACTAGAGCTCTATCCAAATCTCTCTTAAATCCATCCAGTGATTTGGCCTCCACTGCCCTCTGTGGCAGGGAATTCCATAAATTCACAACTCCCTGGGTAAAAAAGATTTTTCTCAGCTCAGTCTTAAATGACCTCCCCTTTATTCTAAGACTATGGCCCCTGGTTCTGGACTCACCCAACATTGGGAACATATTTCCTGCATCTAGCTTGTCCAGTCCTTTTATAATATTATATGTTTCTATAAGATCCCCCTCTCATCCTTCGAAACTCCAGTGAATACAAGCCTAGTCTTTTCAATCTTTCCTCATATGACAGTACCGCCATCCCAGGGATCAATCTCGTGACCCAGTCTCAATCACAACGATGTCCTTCCTCACATTAGGAGACTAAAACTGTACACAATTTGCACCAGATGTGGTCTCACCAGAGCCCTATACAACTGCAGAAGAACCTCTTTACTCCTGTACTGAAATCCTCTTGTTATGAAGACCAATATTCCATTAGCTTTCTTCACTGCCTGCTGTACCTGCACGCCAACGTTGGTGACTGGTGTACAAGAACACCCAGGTCTCGCTGTACCTCCCCTTACCTAACCTAACCCCATTGAGATAATAATCTGCCCCCTTGTTTTTGCTGCCAATGTGGATAACCTCACATTTATCTATATTATGGTGCATCTGCCCACTCACTCAACCTGTCCAGGTCCCCCTGCAACCTCCTAACATCCTCTTCACAGTTCACACTGCCACCCAGCTTTGTGTCATCTGCAAACTTGCTTGTGTTGTTCCTAATTCCCTCCTCCAAATCATTTATATATATGGTAAACAATTGCGGCCCCAACACCGAGCCTTGCGGCACTCCACTCACCACTGCCTGCATTCTGAAAAGGACCCGTTCATTCCTACTCTTTGCTTCCAGTCTGCCAAACAATTTTCTATCCATGTCAACACCCTACAGCCACTACCATGTGCTCTAATTTTAGTCACCAGTCTCCCGTGCGGGACCTTATCAAAGGCTTTCTGAAAGTCTAGATACACTACATCCACTGGCACCCCTTCATCCATTTTACTTGTCACATCCTCAAAAAATTCCAGAAGATTAGTCAAGCATGATTTCCCTTTCATAAATCCATGTTGACTTGGACTAATCCTTTTACTGCTATCCAAATGCTCCATTATTACCTCTTTAATAATTGACTCCAGCATCTTTCCCACCACCGAAGTCAGGCTAACTGGTCTGTATTCCTCGTTTTCTGTCTCGCTCCTTTCTTAAAAAGTGGGATAACATTAGCTATCCTCCAATCCACAGGAACTGATCCTGAATCTATTGAAAACATTGGAAAATGATCACCAATGCTTCCACTCTTTCTAGAGCCACCTCCCTGGGATGCAGACCATCAGGCCCAGGGGATTCATCATCCTTCAGTCCCATTAGCCTACCCAATACTATTTCTCGCCTAATTAACATTTATTTCAGTTCCTCTACTCCCTTAGATCATCTGTCCTCCAGTACATCTGGGAGATCGTGTTCTCCTTAGTGAAGACGGATCCGAAGTACCTATTCAACTCTTCTGCCATTTCCTTGTTGCTCATAATTATTTCATCCGTGTCTGCCTTCATGGGACCCACATTTGACTTTGCTGCTCTTTTTCCCTTAACATATCTAAATAAGCTTTTACTGCCCTTCTTTATATTCCTGGCCAGCTTCCCCTGATACTTCATCTTTTCAGCCCGTATTGCCCATTTTGTTTCCTTCTGTTGTCCTATTAAAGTTTCCCAATCCTCCGGCTTCCGGCTACTCTTTGCTGTGTTATACATCTTTTCTTTTAGTTTTATTCGGTCCCAAACTTCTCTTGTCAGCCACGGTTGCCTCCTACTCCCCTTAGAATCTTTCTTCCTTTTTGGAATGAAATGATCCTGCGTCTTCCGGATTATGCCCAGAAATTCCTGCCATTGCTGTTCCACCGTCATTCCTGCTAGGATCCCTTTCCAGTCTTCTTTGGCCAGCTCCCCTCTCATGCGTTCATAGTCCCCTTTGTTCAACTGCATCACTGCCACTTCTGAATTAACGTTTTCCTTCTCAAATTGCAGATTAAAACTAATCATATTATGATCACTACCTCCAAGCGGTTCCTTTACCTCTTATCATATCTGGTTCATTGGACAACACTAAATCCTGAATTGCCTTTTCTCTTGTCGGCTCCATTACAAGCTGCTCTAAGAATCCATCTCGGAGGTACTCTACAAACTCTCTTTCTTGGGGTCCTGAACCAACCTGATTTCCCCAGTCTACCTGCATATTGAAATCCCCCATCACCACAGTGGTATTACCTTTGTTACATGCCAGTTTTAACTCCTGCTGCAACTTGCACCCTACATCTGGGCTACTATTTGGGGGTCTGTAAATGACATCAATTAGTGTCTTCTTGCCTTTACAATTCCTCAACTCAATCCACAGTGACTCTACCTCGTCAGTCCATATGTCTTCCCTCGCAAGGGACTGAAATCCATCCCTCACCAGCAGAGTTACCCCCCCCCCCCCCTCCTCTGCCCACCTGCCTGTCCTTTCTATAGGATGTATAACGCTGAATATTAAGTTCCCAGGCCCGATCCTCCTGCAGCCACGTCTCAGTAATCCCCACAATGTCATATCTACCAACCTGTAACTGAGTCTCAAGCTCATCTACTTTACTCCTTATACTTTGCGCATTCATATACAATACTTTTAATTCCTTACGCATCTCACCTTTCACATCGATCCCTATTACACTTGGCCATACTCTCCTATCCCTTTGTGAGCTTACTTTCCCGTTAATTCTGGGGTCATTAACCCTTTACTCTCTTTCCCTTTAACTCCATCGTCGACTATCTCATTTGACACCCCACCCCCCTTATTCAGTTTAAAACCACCCGTGTAGCAGTGGCAAACCTGCCTGCCAGAATGCTGGTCCCCCACCAGTTAAGAATTTAAATCCCTGCCCGTTACTCAGCCACACATTCAGGTCCCGTATCTCCTTGTTCCTGCTCTCGCCAGCACGAGGAACTGGAAGCAAACCGGAGATAACAACCCTGGAGGTCCTGCTTTTCTGCATTTTTCTGAGCTCTCTAAAGTCACGCTTATTAGTAGTCATAACCTTATTAGTGCAACATCCATAGGTAGTTTTGTTGCTGAGCCAGGGTTGTGGTTATGATTGGCCAGAATGGTTCAAGAGCCATCGGGTCAAGCAGCATCTGTGGGGTGAGAGGGATTGTCATGGTTTTGGCTGAGATTCTGAACCAGAATGTCTGAATAACTCCAGCAGTTTGTGTTTTAGTTCAGATTCCAGCATCTGCTGTTGCCTATGGCTCCAAAAATGGAAGGAAGGAAATCACTTCACCTTGTAACTCAGCACATTATAGTCATCAGGACTCTGTGACAATTGAAATCATTTTAGGCAGTGAGCTATTTCACCCATGCCTCTTATATTTCTAGTATTCAACTAGACTTAGTGGGACCTGTTGGGTCCCATGTTCACACGGGAGGGCTGCTCCCCCAATACAATATTCCACCTCTCCACCACTTCTAATATTGGTGGGGGCTTTCAGGAGGGCTAGTATGGGTATTGTGGGCTGAAGGGACTGGTTTCCAGAGGGCTAGTATGGACATTGTGGGGCAAATGGATTCTTGGGGTGACAGCTCAGTCACTCAAGCCTGATGTGCTGGCAGCTCACTCACGGCTGGTGGGCGAGCAGTTGACTCAAGCTATTCCTTGAAATTCCATTTCAAGCAGGGTGTTAGACCACCAAATTCAAATGCAGTTTCCTACCATTTCAAGCAGGAAGCAAGGCCACCAAATTCAAGTGCAGTTTCATACCACTTCAAGCAGCGTGCAAGACAACCAAATTGAAGTGCAGTTTCATACCATTTCAAGCAGGGTGCAAGGCCACCAAATTGAAGTGCAGTTTCATACCATTTCATGCAGGGTGCAAGGCCACCACATTCAAATGCAGTTTCATACCATTTCAAGCAGGGTGAAACCATAGAACCACACAAAACACCACATAAACACCACACTCACAATTCAGTAGAAATTCAGTGTGTTTAGTTGATTCCCAGCTCAGACAGAATCGTGACCTCTCCCTCCCCCATCTTGCAGAGACTGAGCCACACCCACACTTCCGGGTTTTATAATCCCTCCCACCCCCCCACACCACACCGGAAGGGGCATGGCATTCATGGCGTGATTGACAGGAGAGAGATTCTCAACATTTTTCAAACAATAATAACACTTTTATTTTTCATTGATGGGATGAATTGTCTGCACCTGATGAGCGGAGGGCTGAGTAAGATGGCCAAAAATCACAGCTGTAAGTGGTAGCGTTTTATCTAAAATCAATATAGTTAGCGTTAGTGTTAGCGTTTTATCTAAAATCAATATAGAGTGCAAACAGGAAGTTAACAAAAAAACAGACTGATTCCTGGGATGGCACGACTTCCATATGAACAAAGACTGGATAGACTTGGCTTGTACTCGCTGGAATTTAGAAGATTGAGGGGTGATCTCATAGAGACCTACAAAATTCTTAAGGGGTTGGACAGGCTAGATGCAGGAAGATTATTCCCGATGTTGGGGGAGTCCAGGACAAGGGGTCACATTTTAAGGATAAGGGGGAAGTCTTTTAGGACCGAGATGAGAAAATCATTTTTCACACAGAGAGTGGTGAATCTGTGGAATTCTCTGCCACAGAAGGTAGTTGAGGCCAGTTCGTTGGCCATATTTAAGAGGGAGTTGGATGTGGCCCTTGTGGCTGAAGGGATCAGGGGGTATGGATGATCAGGATACTGAGTTGGATGATCAGCCATGATCATATTGAATGGCGGTGCAGGCTCGAAGGGCCAAATGGCCTGCTCCTGCACCTAATTTCTATGTTTCTATGTTTAAGCAGTTACCACCACCAACAACCATTTGCAGTGCAGCATTTCAAAGCAGTTATCACCACCAACAACCATTTGCATTGCAGCATTTCAAAGCAACCACATTTTCATTTCCAAACTACATTAATGGCAATCACAGTTGAGTAGACATGTGTTCAGTGTTATTCACAGCTCAGAGAGATGTGACCCTCTTCCTCCATATTGCAGATCTTTCATCAATGGGAAAAATCCTCTTGTCCTGCGCAGCGGAGGGGGACTCTGAGTAAGATGGCCAAAAATCACAACTGTTAGTAGCAACGTTTTTTCTAAAATCATGAAACAGGAAAACTGGAAGTGGTCAAGGTCTTACTTTTAGTAATATAGATTGTTTACATTTTTATCTTCTAGTATTTCAGGCTTTATTCTGTTCATCTATTATAAACTTCCTCTAATACAACATGACCACTCTCTAACAAATGGAATCATCACAAACATGCTGCAGGCACCTGGCCAGATGGAGTCCCCAGCTGTGTCCTCTCGACCCATACAGACTAGGTGACAGGAGTATTTGCAGACATCTTTAACCTCTCTGTCATCCTATCTGATGCCCACTTGCTTTAAGGAAAGCATCACCATCCCTCTGGCTAGAACTGCCTGGGTTTATAAGTAGGAGGCTGAGCTACAGGTGAGTTGACCCAATTCTGGGTAATTGGGCACAGCTGTGGTTCATGGGACTGTGGCCACAGCTCAGTCTAGGTTGTTTTTGCTGATCACTGGCTTCTTCTGACCTGTCTATCGGTGACGGGGAATGGAATATATATACAGTTTATATATAACCTTCAGAGTCCCGTTCATTGACTGTCACTCTGACTTTAATACCTTAATTGCCACCAAAAACATTTCCAAATTTCTAGACCTACAACTCTGCAACTGGACCCATGACTTCCTGACCCACAGACCACTGTCAGTTAAGGTAGACAACAACATCTTCCATAATAATTCTCAATTCCCCTTCTCAGCAACGCTGCACCCATTATACTCATGACTGCATAGCTAAATACTGCACAAACTCCATTGTCAAATTTGCAGGTGACACCTCCATAGTGAGCCAGACCTCCATCCCCTCTATCCCAGCCCCTCCACCTCCTCCTTTCCACAGATCAGCATTTCCCTCTCAGTCGTGATGCAGGGTCTCAACCCTAAAATTCAACATAAACCTTTTTGCCTCTGCCGAGTTTTTACATACTTTGTTTTTTGTTCCAGATTCCAATATCTACAGTCACTTCTGCCTTCATCGCCGAGATATTGGTGTTTCTGAGACCAGAAACGACTGAAACCAAAACCAGGCAACCACAAGACTGAGCGCTGGTTTCCTGCACAAACCGAGCTCAGACTCACCGCAGATAAAGCAGCCTCCCTGGGAGGAAGTCCTGAGCCTTGTTGGCTCAGCAGAGACCTGTGACAATGGGAAAGGCTGTGGTTCACCACCGCTCCCCCTCAGGATGTGGTATGGGACTGCACTGCTCAGTGTGGACAATACGTGCAATGATGGGCTGTAGGGGCAGCCCCCGGGAGAAGCAACAGCTGAGCAAAATCGGATGCCGGAGACCACTGGGTGAGGGTGGAGGCATCAACAGGTGCCCCAAAGCCGAGACTGACAAGCCGATTCAGCAGGTGAGCCGACATCACCTTAATTCGGCTTAATTATGGGCCTGTCTAACAGGCGATTTTTCAGTGGACTGCCAGCAACTGTCATGTTGCCAGCAGTCGCCTGAAAAACTGGGATCTGGAACGGCGCTGTCAGAGTGGAACACACACACACAATCTCCAGACTTACGAGTAATGTGTGGAAAAGTACGTTTTCTATCATTATGCTATTGAGATGTTATATTTTGGCAAATAATAAAATGTCCCGACAGCTTAAACCCCCACTCCCTTTCAAAGACATTGTCAATTTGCTGAGATTGATTATGTCCAATTAACAGCTAACAATTATGCCAATTAGCTTCAGAAGCGTTTTCTTTTTAAATGCAAGAACTCATGAGAACCATGGGCAATTCAAATATTTCCAGCCAAATGAATCACTTCTGAAACTTTTTAGATACCAAAGGAATCAAGAAAAAACACAAATAATGCCTAAATTTTATGAAATTGTGTGAGCAAACGCGATAATATCAATCTTAATATCAGCACGGCCAATGTTCGCCAACCACTTTAGCTGTTGTTGTCCCTTCAGCTGTTGCTTCTCTCCACCGTCATTTCTTCTCACTTTTTCGAATTTTGAAGTAGGATAGATGGCTCTCATGGTTACCGTGATTTCCACAATTATTTACAGCGCAAACATTGACCATTTCAGCGGTTGTTAACATGTAAGAAAGTAAACATTTTGTGTACTAACAGTGTATGTCGGAAGCTGTGATGTCCTCCACATGGATTTAGCTGCTCCATGCATCATGCCCTTTGACCTTACGTGCAACCCCCCTATTTTCACTTTCCCCTCTCACCTGAAACCTATGTCCCTCTAATCTGGGTAAAATACCGTGCATCTACCCTTTCTACTCACCTCACGATCTTACACACGCATAAGATGGCCCGTCACTTCCTGTGCTCCAAGGAATAAAGTTATAGCCTGCTCAGCCGCTACCTATAACTCAGGCCTTCGAGTATTGGAACATCCTCGTAAATCATCTCTGCACTCTTCCCAGCTTAACAAAATCTATCCTATAGCAAGATGACCAAAACGGAGCAAAATGCTCCAAATGTGGCCTCGCCAACATCTCATACAACTGTAACATAACATCCAACGTCTATACTCAATTCCCTAACCATGTACCTGCACTCCTGCTCTTCAACCGCCTGAGACTTACCATTGCCCTGGTTTGACTTCCCAAAATGCAGCACCTTGCACTTATCTGCATTAACATCTTCAGTGCCACACCTGAGGATACTCCAGCCATGGCCAATAGTGCAAAAATAAACTTGGCAGTGAACAGGTTAAACTCCATTAATCATTTCTCAGCCCACTTTCCCAAATAATCCTGCTGTAATTTTGATAACCACATTCGCTATCTATAATACCATCCACTTCAGTGTCATCAACAAATTTACTAGTCGTGCCATATACATTCTCATCCAAATTATTGATGTTAACCACAAGCAGCAATTGATACCTGAGGCACACCATTAGTCACAGGCCTCCAGTCTGAAAAACAACTTTCCACCATCACCCGTTACTTCTTCTATGATGCCAATTTTGTATCCCCTAACTTAATTTTGCACCGGCTAAACTCTCCCAGGACCCCATGACATCTAACAATGCAAAGGATGAGGTTGCATTTGTAAGAAGACTCCTGAAATCGGCCGTTTGTTCTGGTGCGTTCCTCCTGTAATTCTGTTCAATTTCCTCAACTTCACAGAGTGTAGGCTCTGTGTGGAGAATTTATAACCCTTAAAATGACCAGATTACCTGATCCTTGTTACGTGTCAGTTTGTGGGAGCCTACCTTGCAGTTACGATGCCCTGTTTCCCAAACTGTTGACTGTTCTTCATATGTGATTCACTGGTTAAAAACACATTGGAAGACACAAGATATTGAAAGGTCTGTTAGAAACGCAAGTCTTTGCTGGTACTGGGATATTTCGCATTGACAGCTTTGTTTTGTTTGACACACTGTTTTATTCCTGTTGCTGTCACTGGAATGTCTGCACATAATCCATATCCCTTCATTGCCCACATATCCATGTGCCTATCCAAAAGTCTTTTAAATGCCACCTGTTGCATCTGCTTCACCACCACCCAGGCAGCGTGTTCTAGGGAGTCACCCCACTTGTGTAAATCGTTGTCCCATACATCTCCTTTAAACTTTGCCCCTGTCAAATTAAAGTTACTCCTTATTGCATTTGATGTTTCCATGCTGCGTTCAAGATCTGATTGTCTACCGTCCTCCATTTTCTTTTGATCATTCGCATTCACAACAAAAATGATACCTGTGGCCATATTTATAGCTCTTCCAAACCCTGAGCCCCAGCCTGGCTCTTCCCCCAGCTGCCATCTTAGTAACTCCCCCTCCCCCTCCCGTCCTCACCTCACACACAGCTTCCCTTTAAATTTCTCTGGAACATTGGATTGATTTTATCAGCCTGCCACTTGAGCATGGCTACCTTCCTTAACTCTGACTACCCATTGCTATCATTACATAGACACATAGAAAATAGGTGCAGGAGGAGGCCATTCGGCCCTTCGAGCCAACACTGCCATTCATTGTGATCATGGCTGATCGTCCCCAATCAATAACCCGTGCCTGCTTTCCCCCATATCCCTTGATTTCACTAGCCCCTAGAGCTCTATCTAACTCTCCCTTAAATCCATCCAGTGACTTGCCCCCACTGCCCTCTGTGGCAGGGAATTCCACAAATTCACAACTCTCTGGGTGAAAAAGTTTTTTCTCGCCTCAGTCTTAAATGGCTTCCCCTTTATTCTAAGACTCTGGCCCCTGGTTCTGGACTCGCCCAACATTGGGAACATTTTTCCTGCATCTAGCTGTCCAGTCCTTTTATAATTTTATGTTTCTATAAGTAACCTCTCATCCTTCTAAACTCCAGTGAATTACTATTGGGAACAAAATCCAGAATGGCAACGTGTGATATTGGGGTCTGGAGTTGGTGATAGAGATGAGCTCCTGTAATGGTAGGGTAACAATACCATCTCTGCTACATGGGAAACACAGTTGAGGTTGCCACAGCCACAAGCTGACCAGACCAATGATCCCTTTCCCCACCCTCTACTCCTGTAGAGCCTCTGTCCTTTCTACAGTCTTCCTCACCCAAGGGATACAGAGCTGGTTCCCACCAATCTTTCCACTTACTCCAAACTTTTGTACTCCCGAGTGAAGGGTTTAAGATGGAAGGGTTTGGAATGATGAGGGCCAAATGCACAATAGTTAAGTTTGAGTATCTTGGTTGGCATGGATGAGTTGGCCCAAAGGGCCTGTCCAAGCTGCATGACTCAGTGATTCTACACACGGTCTGTTTCCTGCCTCCCTACATCTGCAATAAAGGACAACTGGCCAAAATTTAATTTTTTGCAATCATACCCTGAGTTAATATGAAAAGTTTACATTAATGTAGTGTCAGGCACTAGGAATACCATCATTCTCTGCTCCTCTCCTGAACAAGTTAAACTCCATGTTCTCACAACCATCTCAGCAGAAAGTCCAGTGACAAAATGTTGACCACTGGCAGGAATAGCCCCAGTTGGAAAGGGGGAAATGCAGAAATTGACCTGCACACAGAAAACATTCACAAACAGCAATGTGCAAATATCTGCTGATTTGTGGATAAATAATGGTCAGGACATTGAGGACAACCACCCCCTTCAGCTCCTTGAATGCATCTATTACATTCAAACGGGGAGCAGACACAATACTGGTGACTGTCCAATCCTAAAGACACAACCTCCGATAGTCCAGTTCACCCTCACTCCCACTCATAACTGGGGTTTTGTTTTTCATTGAAATCATTACTGTTAGTTATTAGAATTCAGAGATACGCTGAAAATGTACCAAAATGAGCTACAATGGTGCATTTATTGTGCAGAATATATCACCTTAATTCGGCCTATATATTCATTTTACAGAACACCCAGAGAAGCTGAATACAGATGTTGAAACAGTTTTAAGAAACTGGTGCTGATTTGTAAGTCATTCATCAGGAATTGCATTGTTCCGTTGAAAGCTTTGTGCAATGTTTAATCATAGCAAGTACAGAATATAAAAGCTATTTAGCTGTTTTTTAAGCTGTTCGAAAATAAAGAATTCAGTTCCTAAAAATTCTACATACTACATTTCCACCTCAGGGAGAAGAATGTATTTTACTTTTAAATCATATTTTTGTTTATGGCATTTGTGCATAGATTACAAGCCCTCAACATCCTCATGTAAAATAGTTGCCCCATGCATCACCTTAAGCTTTGCCGAACGTGATGCCAGGACCAACCCTTATCTGTCTGCACATAATACATATCCCTCCATATTCATTTGCATATCCAAAAGTATTTTGTATGTCACTAATGGATCTGCCTCCATCACCAACCTGGGCAGTGCAATCTATGCATTCACCATTCTTGTGTAAAAAGTATCTCCTTTAAACTATGCCCCCAGCCCCCTCCCCACCCACCCCCATCTGCATGTTAAAGCTATGCCCCGTAGTATTTTATATTTCCATCCTAGGAAAAAGGTTTGGACTGCCTACCCAGTCCTCCTTTGCCTTTGGATTGTTTGCATTCACATCTAAAATGATTCCTCTGGCCATATTTACACCTCTCCCCACTCTCTATGCTCTGAACCCCAGCCTGGCTATTCCCCCAATACAAAAGATAAAAGCTACAGCAGTTGGAAAGTAAAACATTCAGTTCACAAAAAAGCTTCATTCTACATTTCCATCTCAGGGAGTGGAACATTTTTTTTCTTTTCATTCACATTTTTGTTCGTGCTATTTGTGCATAGATGACAGTTGAATCATCATTCCTTGAAGGAGCCAGGTACTAAAAGAGAAAATAACAATCACGTTAATACAATTTGTTGGCATATATTCTTATATCAGCAAAACTTTGCAGAAGCTTCCAGAAATTGAGAATGAAATTGATATTTCACCACAAGGAATGAATGTACTGACCATATCTGTCACTTGGTTGGAGGGTGACTTTCCATCACGGCGCCCTGCAATAGTTGGTAACATCACAATTAAAGGATGACACTGGTGGATCACACTGACAAAGGATATGATGATGGAATACAAATGTCTGAAACGTACAGCTTTTCACTTCATGATAAAGGATCAGCAAGACATTGATGTTCAGAAATCTCAATTGCAATCTGTCGTTGTAACATCAGCTCAGATGTCAGTGCTCAGATCTCTGGAGGAGTCCTGAACCCACTCAGAGAAAGTTGGAGTATCAATGGAGTCTCAGTTGACTGTCCTAGAACATGTCAATGGACAGAGTGAAGGACTTAGGCCCAGGATGCCTCATGGCCAGGATGTCCAAGTAGTCAAGATTTCAGACCCAATGCCACAATATTCAACTTGATTAAACAACTAAAAAATGATTTAAAACATGAAAAAGAGTGATTTACCAGTTTGTGCTTTAGCCTGGAAGGAGATAGATCCATAATGAATCTCATCTGTGTCTGTGAAGAATAAAATGAAGAACCTATTTATATGAATGTCAAGGCTTTAGTTTAGTTTACGTTATTATTGTTGTGTCTCCCAAAGTACAGTGAACAGCTATTTTTTTGTGTGCTATCCAGCCAAGGAAAAGGCTATACATGAATGCAATCAAGCTGTCGACATTGCAGATAAAGGGTAACAGGTACAACATTTAGTTATATATATAATATTGAAGTCCAATAAAGTCCGATTAAAGATAGCAAAATAAGAGCAAGATTGCTTCTAAATTAAATTAACATTAAATAATGTTCCACCAAATTCCACCATCAAGTCAATATCATTCAATTGTGCTGATCTATCTTTCCCTCTCAACCCCATTCACCTATCTTCATCCATTACCCCTGGCATCTTTACTAATCAAGAATGTGTAAATCACTGCATTTAAAAAAATCTATTGGCCTCCACAGTCGTCTGAATTGCACAGATTCACCACCCTAGGACCAAATAAATTCCTCCTCATCTCCTTTATAAAATAATGTTAATTTATTCTGAGGCTATGACCTCTGGTCCAAGACTCTCCCACTAGTGGAAATGTCCTCTCCACATTCACTCTATCCAGGCATTTCACTATCTGGTATGTTTCAATGATGTACCCCCTCATCCTTCTAAACTGCAGCGAGTACAGACCCATTACCAACAAACACTCATCATATGTTAAACCTACCATTCCCAGGAATATTCTCGTAAACCTCCTCTGGATCCTCTCCAATGGCAGCACATCCCTCCTCAGATATGGAGCCCAAAACTGTTCACAATACTCCAGATGTGGTCCGACCGACCAGTGCCTTATAAATACTCAGCATTATATCCCTGTTTTTGATTTCTATCCTTCTAAAAATAAATGCTGGTATTACATTCACCTTCCTTACTGCCAATTTCACTTGCAAATTAACTTTTTGGTAATCCTACACCAGTACTCCCATGTCCCTTTGCACCTCTAATTTCTGAATTCTCTACCCATGCCTTTTTTTCTACTAACAAAATGCGTGACTCCACACTTTGCTACGCTGTATACCATCTGTCACTTCTCAGCTCACTATCCCAACCAGTCCAAGTCCTTCTGCAGAGTCCCTGCTTTCTCTACACTACCTGGCCCTCCAATTATTTTTGTATCATCCACAAACTTGGCCCCCTCATCCAAATTATTAACATATAATGTGAAGAGTAGCGGCCCAAGAACTGACCTCTGCGAAACTCCGCTAGCTACTGGCAGCCAACCAGAAAAAAACTTTCTTGCCACTCTTTGCCTTCTACCATCCAGCCAACCCGCAATCCATACTAGTATCTGGCTTTTGATACCACGGGCTCTTATCTTCCTTAGCAGCCTCACAATAGACAATAGACAATAGGTGCAGGAGCCCTTTGAGCCAGCACCACCATTCAATGTGATCATGGCTGATCATCCACAATCAGTACCCCGATCCTGCCTTCTCCCCATATCCCCTGACTCCGCTATCTCTAAGAGCCCTATCTAGCTCTCTCTTGAAAGTATCCAGAGAACCGGCCTCCACTGCCCTCTGAGGCAGAGAATTCCACAGACTCACAACTCTATATGTGAAAAAGTGTTTCCTCATCTCCGTTCTAAATGGCTTACCCCTTAAAGCCCTGTCTCACAGTACGAGTTTATTCCAAGAGCTCTCCCGAGTTTGCCTTGATTCGAAATCGGAGATTTACGATAATGTCCACTCGTCGGTACTCGTGGCTCTCGTGGACATTTTTCAACATGTTGAAAAATCTTCACGAGTCTTCCCGTGCTTACCTGCCATTATCGAGTCTTCCCGAGTACCTGCCGTTAGCGTAACGAGCTGCTAAGAGACGTCCCCGAGCTCCGACATACCCGCTACGTTCATTCTCCGTGCTTACCACGAGTTTGATTTTTTTTAAAGGCGGGAGAGCTCTTGGAATGAACTCGTACCATGGGACAGGTCTTTTATTCTTAAACTGTGGCCCCTGGTTCTGGACTCCCCCAACATCGGGAACATGTTTCCTGCCTCTAGCGTGTCCAAACCCTTAATAATCTTATATGTTTCAATAAGATCCCCTCTCATCCTTCTAAATTCCAGAGTATACAAGCCCAGCAGCTCCATTCTCTCAGCATATGACAGTCCCGCCATCCTGGGAATTAACCTTGTGAACCTACGCTGCACTCCCTCAATAGCAAGAATGTCCTTCCTCAAATTTGGAGACCAAAACTGCACACAATACTCCAGGTGTGGTCTCACTAGGGCCCTGTACAACTGCAGAAAGACCTCTTTGCTCCTATACTCAACTCCTCTTGTTATGAAGACTAACATGCCATTCGCTTTCTTCACTGCCTGCTGTACCTGCATGCTTACTTTCATTGACTGATGAACAAGGACCCCCAGATCCTGTTGTACTTCCCCTTTTCCCAACTTGACACCATTTAGATAATAAGAATCTGCCTTCCTGTTTTTGCTACCAAAGTGGATAACTTCACATTTATCCACATTAAACTGCATCTGCCATGTATCTGCCCACTCACCCAAACTGTCCAAGTCACCCTGCATTCTCATAGCATCCTCCTTACAGTTCACACTGCCACAAAGCTTTGTCTTATCTGCAAATTTGCTAATGTTACTTGTCATCCCTTCATCTAAATCATTAATATATATTGTAAATATATGCATGTGGTACCATAGTATATACATGTGGCACCTTATCAAAGGCTTTCTGAAAATCTAGGTAAACAACATCTACTGATTCTACTTTGTCCTGCTATTTACTTCTTAAAAAGGATTCCAGCAGATTCATCAGGCAAGATCTCCCCTTCACAAAACCAAGCTGACTTCGGCCTATTTTATCATGAACTTCTAAGCACTCCGTAATCTCATCTTTGGAATCTATGAAATTCTCTGCCACAGAAGGCAGTGGAGGCCAATTCACTGGATGTTGTCAAGAGAGAGTTATATTTAGCTCTTAGGGCTAAAATAATTAAGGGATATGGGGAAAAAGCCGGAACGGGGTACTGATTTTGGATGATCAGCCATGATCATATTGAATGGTGGTGCAGGCTCGAAGGGCCGAATGGTCTACTCCAGCACATATTTTCTGTTTCTATGTTTCTATAATGGACTCTAAAATTTTACCAACCACTGAAGTCAGTCTATAGTTCCCACTATTCTGTTTTTCTCCCTTCTTACACATTGAGGGTCATTTTTGTAAGTTTCCTATTGTCTGGAAGCATTCCTGACTCTAGCTGTTCTTGAAATATCACTATTAATGCCTCAACAATCTCTAAAGCCACCTCTTTCAAAACTCCCTACATTTTAATCTAAATCTCTCTCTATATCTCACAGAGGTCTCAACCTGCAGAACACCACTGGTCATAGATCTCCAGCCAGTATGACACCATTCCACCACTATCATCCACCTTCTATGTCAAACTCAATTTGAATTCAACCCATCAAAACTCCAGAAATCAAAATGTGCCTTAATAATGTACCATAACAAATGCTGTTAGTTATAAAATTCCTCTGATCTTCTTGTTTCAATGTTACCTGGCTTCTGCTGGATTGCATCAGATATTGAGGAAAGTTGAGATTTACCTTTCGCTTCCCCCTTTGATTGCGGAGGTCTCTGTGTTTCTTTTCCCAAACCTGTTCAGGCAGACGACAGCACTTTAAATGATTTTGCTTTGCTTTTAAATTCACACGCTTTAAAAAAAACTTGAGATGTCCATGAGCACAGATATTTCAAAGTACTGCACTGTCTAAATTATGTACTTCTGTTCAAAGCTATTGGGTTCATGACCTGCACCAGATTACTAGTACATTATCACAGATTACCTGGACATTAATCAAAGACTCTCTGAGAATACCACATTCTCAGAAGCATTAAATTTGAGAAATTGAATTTTTGTAAAGATAGAAATAATTCATCTACTGCCTAATTGTGCATGCAAAAGTAGTCAATGGGTTGAATGGAATGATTTATTTTATAAAGAGAAAACAGTGAGTGTAAATAAGTGTCAGGATGTCTTCAAGAATTGAGTGTTCCATGTGTAGGAGACCTTGATGAATTGTTGCACCAGGCACTGCTGTTTAGTTGAGAGTTACTGCCTTCAGTAAAGAATGTTCTGTTCATACCCTAGTAACTGTCTGATAGACTCCATGTGTCATAGCTTAGAAATACACCCTCACACACACCAGATTGGAAGAGTATCTGAGCATACAATCGACAATGACACTCCACTGTCGTATTGTGCGATTGCTGATGTGCCACCTGATCAGAGATTATAATTGTGATTATTTGTAAAACTAAGATCTTTCTGCCCTCTCAGTTGGACACAAGAGATCTCAAGGTAAAGGAGATTGCTCATGACAACATTGGGAGCCTAGACATGGCAATGTTTTAGCAAACTGAACAAAAAAGTGAAATCCACCTCCTCAACAATAGAAACACAAACACATTTATGCATCTGATCCCAAGAAATGTTATTTTCTCTTCAGCACATTGAGAAAATTGTCAGTGCAAGTTTTTAGAAACATGTGCTCATTAAGAACTTCATCATGCACCTTACCTATCAGCTTACGAATTGCCAGAAACAACACCACTGCCAGGATAATGAAGATCAGAGAAGCCACGATGCCAATAATAATAGTTTGATTTGGAGAGGAATTATCTGTCAGAAGAATAAGTACAGATGTTATGCACTAAACACAAAAAGGAATTTTCTAAACCATAATTCCAAACTATTTCCAATCTTATACATGGATACCATTCCTATCCATGTACATGTCCAAATGTTTTTTAAATGTTGTTGTAGTACCTGTCTCAATCATCTCCTCTGGCAGCTTGTTCCACCACCATCACCCTCTGTGTGAAAAAGTTGCCCCTCAATTTCCTACTAAGTTTTCCACTCGCAGCTTCAATCTATGGGTTTTGATTCCCCTACTCTGGGTAAAAGACTGCATTTACCCCATTTATTCCCCTCATGATCCTATACATCTTTATAGTCTCATTCCTCACTCTCTTGCTCTCCACGGAATAATGTCCAAGCCTGACTACTTCTCCCTATAGCTCAGGCCACCCTCCAGTCCAGACAACATTCTGATAAATCTTTGCTGCATTCCTTCCAGCTTAACAACATCTTTCCAATAACAGAGTGACCAAAATTGAGCACAATACTCCAAATACGGCCTCACTCACGTCATATACAACTGTAACATAACATCTCCACTTCCATACTCGATACTCTGACTGATGCAGGCCAATGCACTGAAAGCCTTGACCAACCTATTTACTAGATCCCTCTCCTCTATAACACTGCCCAGGGTGATGCCTCAGGGCAAAGGCAACTCAGACTCTGGGCTGTGACTGAAATAATGGCTGGAAGAGAACTGTTCACAACTGGGTAGCTAATGGCTTCAAACATTAATCCTTTCTAACCAGGAGCATGAAACCTATAAATGCTGGAAACCCTCAACGGATCAGGCAGTGTCCATGGGAAGAGAAAATAATTTAGAGTAATTTATTGTCATTTACACAGTGCAATAAAGTTCCTTGTTTGCATGCAGCTCATTGATTAAATAGTACAATTGATATACAGTGGCTTGCAAAAGTTTTCATACCCCTTGAACTTTCCACATTTTGTCATGTTACAACCACAAACGTAAATGTAATTTTATTGGGATTTTATGTGATTGACCAACACAAAATGGCGCATGATAGTAAGATTAAACAAGAACTTACCAAGTTCGAAGGTTGATCTTTATTTTATGAGGAGTTGCGGTGAGGGATTTCGTGAAGACCCCGCCAGCACGCATGCGCGACATTCTTCAAAGCAGCGGTGTGGAATCACAGAACGCATCATGACTGGAAATGGTAAGATTAAGAACGTAGAACATACCAGTTGACCTTATGATAGAGGGTGGGAGCGGAGGGCACAAAATCCCTCACCGCAACTCCTCATAAAATAAAGATCAACCTTCGAACTTGGTAAGTTCTCGCAAAATCTTAATATTTTATTTCGGAGTCACGTGAGTGACTTCGTGAAGATTTCAAAGCTCTATGATTTCACACCCTGGACATCGTCCATGCTATCACACTGCCGCAATACTGATGGAGGAAGGCTGTGAATGCAGGGCGTGCAAAAATTCAGCCCCCTTTACTCTGATACCCCTAAATAAAATCCAGTGCAACCAATTGCCTTATTAGGTCACCTAATTAGTAAATAGTGTGTTGCCTTCAGAAGTAACATAATTACACTTGTGTGTAATCTAATCTCAGTACAAATACAGCTGTTCTGTGAAGGCCTCAGAGGATGTTAGAGAGCATTAGTGAACAAACAGCATCATGAAGCCCAAGGAACACACCAGACAGGTCAGGGATAAAGTTGTGGAGAAGTTTAAAGCAGGGTTAGGTTATAAAAAAAATCCCAAGCTTTGAACATATCACAGAGCACTGTTCAATCCGAAAATGGAAAGAGTATGGCACAACTGCAAACCTACCAAGACATGGCCGTCCACCTAAACTGACAGGCCAGGCAAGGAGAGCATTGATCAGAGAAGCAGCCAAGAGGCCCATGGTAACTCTGGAGGAGCTGCAGAGATCCACAGCTCAGGTGGGAGAATCTGCCCACAGGACAACTATTAGTCGTGCACTCCACAAATCAGGCCTTTATGGAAGAGTGGCAAGAAGAAAGCCATTGTTGAAACTAAGCCATAAGAAGTCCCGTTTGCAGTTTGCCACAAGCCATGTGGGGGACACAGCAAACATGTGGAGGAAGGTGCTCTGGTCTGATGAGACCAAAATTGAAGTTTTTGGCCTAAATGCAAAACGCTATGTGTGGCGGAAAACTAACACTGCACATCACCCTGAACACACCATCCCCACTGTGAAACATGGTGGTGGCAGCATCATGCTGTGGGGATGCTTTTCTTCAGCAGGGATATGGAAGCTGGTCAGAGTTGATGGGAAGATGGATGGAGCCAAATCTTGGAAGAAAACCTGTTAGGGTCTGCAAAAGTTTGAGACTGGGGCGGAGGTTCACCTTCCAAATTTAGAAACCATGTATCATTTTCCTTCCACTTCACAATTAGTCAACCTTACTACAAGAATTGAAAGGTTATGCACTAAACACATAAAGGAATTTTCTGCAGCATGGCAATAGAATAGCGTGTTCCAGTTGGACTGATAGCAATAGGTTGTTCTAGTGCTTGATAAACATAAAAATATATACATCTGCTTAAACTTGAAATAAAATCAGAGAAAACTAGAATCAGACGGAAAATGTAACTTTGCACTACTTCAGTTTGTTCTACAATCTTTGCAACATTCTGCTATGTTGGGCATTCCTCGTTGCACACATTGTACCAGTTACAGTGGCTTGCAAAAGTTTACATACCCCTTGAACCTTTCCACATTTTGTCACGTTACAACCAAACGTAAATGCATTTTATTGGGATTTTATGTGATAGACCAACACAAAGTGGTGCATAATTGTGAAGTGGAAGGAAAATGATACAGGGTTTCCAAATTTTATTACAAATAAAAAACTGAAAAGTGTGGTGTGCAAAAGTATTCAGCCCCCATGAGTCAATACTTTGTAGAACAACCTTTCGCTGCAATTGCAGCTGCAAGTCTTTTGGGGTATATCTCTACCAGCTTTGCACATTTGGAGACTGAAATTTTTGCCCATTCTTCTTTGCAAAATAACTCAAGCTCAGTCAGATTGGATGGAGAGCATCTGTGAACAGCAATTTTCAAGTCTTGCCAGATATTCTCAATTGGATTTATGCCTGGACTTTGACTGGGCCATTCTAACACGTGAATATGCTTTGATCTAAACCATTCATTGTAGCTCTGGCTCTATGTTTAGGGTCGTTGTCCTGCTGGAAGGTGAACCTCCGCCCCAGTCTCAAGTCTTTTGTTCTAACAGGTTTTCTTCCAAGATTGCCCTGTATTTGGCTCCATCCATCTTCCCATCAACTCCGACCAGCTTCCCGGTCCCTGCGCGAAGAAATACATCCCCACAGCATGATACTGCCACCACCATGTTTCACAGTGGGGATGGTATGTTCAGGGTGATGTGCAGTGTTAGTTTTTTGCCACACATAGCGTTTTGCATTTAGGCCAAAAACCTCAATTTTGGTCTCATCAGACCAGAGCACCTTCCTCCACATGTTTGCTGTGTCCCCCACATGGCTTGTGGCAAACTGCAAATGGGACTTCTTATGGCTTTGTTTCAACAATGGCTTTCTTCTTGCCACTCTTCCATAAAGGCCTGATTTGTGGAGTGCACGACTAATAGTTGTCCTGTGGGCAGATTCTCCCACCTGAGCTGTGGATCTCTGCAGCTCCTCCAGAGTTACCATGGGCCTCTTGGCTGCTTCTCTGATCAATGCTCTCCTTGCCTGGCCTGTCAGTTTAGGTGGACGGCCATGTCTTGGTAGGTTTGCAGTTATGCCATACTCTTTCCATTTTCGGATGATGGATTGAACAGTGCTCCGTGAGATGTTCAAAGCTTGGGATACTTTTTTATAACCCAACCCTGCTTTAGACTTCTCCACAACTTTATCCCTGACCTGTCTGGTGTGTTCCTTGGGCTTCATGATGCTGTTTGTTCACTAATGTTCTCTAACAAACCTCTGAGGCCTTCACAGAACAGCTGTATTTATACTGAGATTAGATTACACACAAGTGGACTCTATTTACTAATTAGGTGACTTCTGAAGGCAATTGGTTGCACTGGATTTTATTTAGGGGTATCAGAGTAAAGGGGGCTGAACACCTTTCAGTTTTTTATTTGTAAAAAAATTGAAAACTATGTATCATTTTCCTTCCACTTCATAATTATGCGCCACTTTGTGTTGGTCAATCACATAAAATCCCAATAAAATACATTTACGTTTGTGGTTGTAACATGACAAAATATGGACAAGTTCAAGGGGTATGAAAACTTTTGCAAGCCACTGTATATAGGTTAGCATCACTAACCCCACCTTACTGTATCATTTATATTAACACCCACTTCCTACACTTCAGGTAGCAGTCAGGATGCTCTGACGACTAGTCTGACGACTGTACTGCTAAAGTCTGCATATTGATTAAAGATGATCTTGGATTACATGTCACTTGTATCTCCATTTTAACAGAATGTTAGGAACATTTCTCGAGAATGTTAATGGAACTACAGCCAGCTGTAGTTAAGCCAAAGGATGGGGAGGTTTGTGCACCAGCACCTGGGGGTCAAGGTTCAAAGTCAGATCTTCCCCAGAGGAAACAGTGATGACGATGCGTACATAGCTAGGGTTCTACATGTCTGACAACATGGAAAATATGCAAAGGAGTGTCAGAGATCCCATCTCCAACCTCCCGCATGGATTTCTGCAGAGCTATGAGCTCAGGTTTCCACTCCAAGGGTTGGAGACACAACAGTGGGTGTGGGTGTGGTCTCTCCCGTGGTGCAGCGGCCGATGGAGCAGGGTTCTACTGTCACTGAGGCACGGGCAGAGGACAACCAAAGTCTTCATTCCTCAGTGGAATATTTATTTCAACCGATCCAGTTTAGTGGTTTCAGACTTCCCAGATGAGCCCAATGCAGGAACTACAGATTCTTCCACAGAGGGGGCAGGAGGAGATTGACAGGGTGAATGAGTAGTTAGTTTGTGAGCAGTTGTACTCTTTCCATTGTTCATATAGGGCTTCTTCAATGCAAGGATCTAATGCTCTCGATGCCATCCTGAATGTTCCTTCTCAACCTTCAGCAGCTATGGGCTAGACATTCCCAATAATCAGTGAAAATGGTGCAATCATTTTAAGGCATCTTTGAAAACATCCATGAATCTTTCCCTCCATCCTTCTGGTGGTCTCTTTCCATGACTGATCACTGAATACAGTGTCTGTTTCAAGGTCTGCTGTTGGGCATGTGATCAACGTGACCTGCCCATCTGAACCAACTGAGTGTAGATCAGGACTCAGTGGAGATGCTGGTCCGGGGAGGACAGCAGCATTGGTTTACTTCTCCTTCACGTGAATTTGGAGAATTTTGCAGAGATGAGCTTGGCATTATCATTTTGAAGATGGTCCTCATCTTCAACTAAATGTGGACTAAACTTCATCTACCTGCCCTGCTGTACAACACTGGTCTCTGAAAATAATTGTTGACAGTGACATCGTGAAAAACATGGAACAGTTCTCCTAGCTCAGGAGTAGCCGAACAACACCCCGCAGCCACAGATATTCCATGGATTGCAGCCTTTTCCATGCTTGAATTTGACTTTAAAAAGATAAGCAGGAACTCCAGTGGCCAAGATAAATTTGGAGATAGTTTTAGGAGCACCTGAATGAGACAGAATGGTTCAGAATTGTTGCCATCATTGTTGTCCAAGTTTCCTCTGTGACCAGCACATAATACACAGAGGACCCCAGTTATACTTGGCCATATTGGCCCCTTTGATGAGAAAAGTGAGGGAGAGCTGGTGTCCCAACACATTGTGAAGATGGGACAGAGGATGGAATGTTTATTTGAGAACAGACAGCAGCCGTGTCCAATCTATGGCAACAAGGAGACAGAAGGTGATGATAGAGCGGTGTTTTTGCACCTGGATGTCTGTGACTAATGATGTACCACAAGATTAGTCCTCGGACCTTGTTGTATGTAATCTACATGAATGTCTTAGAAGTGGACATGGGAGGTAAGTTCACAGATGACAAGAAGATGAATGAAGTTGTTGATAGTGTGGACAGTGGTATTATTCTGCAGAGAGATATCAATGTGTTAGAGAGATAGAAATGGGCTGAGAAATGAAAGATGGAGCCTAATCCAGACAATTGTGAGGTGATGTGTTCTGTGGTGTAAATGAGGCTGGGACATACACCATGAATGACAAGCTCTGACAACGTATTGAGAAACAGAGGGACATTTGGAGTACAAGTCCATTAGTCTTTGAAAGTGGAAACAAGAGGTAGATCATGTGGTTAGGAAGGCATCTGGGATACACCCTTCATTTGTCAGGGTTGTGATTACAGAAGTACGGAGTTTATGCTTCAGATTTATAGACATTGGTCGGACCTCAGCTGGAGTAGTTCATGCACTTTGGGTCACCATATTGCATGAAGGATTCAAAAGCATTGGAGAGGGTACAGAAGCAGGATGTTGCCTCAGATGGAGCATTTCGGGTCCGAGGAAAGCCTATTTCAGATGCAAGGATTTGAGTCTTTAAAAGCCACAATGGGGATGTTAGTCATTTTTGGCGTCTTTGAGCGCATCCTCGAATCTTTCCCACCATTCAATTAGTGGTCTCTTTCCATGACATAACTCTGAATTAAGGGTCTATTTCAGGGTTTGCTTTTGGGAGTGTGATCAGTGTGACCTGCCCAACTTAACCAACTGAGTGTAACTCAGAAGTCAGTGGTGATCCTGGTCAGGGAGAACACAGCAGCATGGGTTTACTTCTCCTTCATAGCACTATGTAGAATTTTGCGGAGACCAGCTTGCCGTTTTCTTTTTGAGGATGGATCTTACCCTCAACAGCCAAAGGACTATGACACTTTATCACCTTCCCCTGCTGCACAACAGTGACCTCTGACAATGATGGCTTAAATTGATGGCCTGGTAAGATGAACCAATTCTCCCATCTCAGGAGTAACCTAACACTAAGGATAAACAAATTCCAATCCCCTTCAAATTGGTCCAGAATCAATCAGGCAGCAGTGACCCATGTCACCCTGTATGCTTCTGAGTCTTGGACTATCCACAATAGATGTATCTTCACAGGCATGTAATGGACTTCAGCGATATACAGAAGTGATTATCTTTGAGCTCTGACCACACTAGGTCATGAAATGTGATATGTTAGAAGAAAGAAATAACATTACGTTTTTGTGGAAATAACAAAGAGCAGAATACAAGACACTTACCATTGTGCGGAAAAAAATTCAGTTTATACCGAATTAAAACCTTGAGAGTATTTTGATAAAACAAACCACAGATCCATTTCCTTTTGTCTGCATCAACTTTTGGAATGCTCAACTGTAAAGATCTCCCTTTCTGCATTGGCTCCTTGAAAGATTTCTCTTCCACTACTTTGCCATCACCATTGATCCAAACAAGCCTCATTGACTCGGTGACGTTTGACACGGAGCACGTCAGGATAACATTTCTTCCCTCATTTGATTGTTTAGCTGGGAAACAAGAAATTCAGTGAGAATTAAAACAACAGCTGTGGTTTCTACCCGATGTGTTCTTAAATCCCGATGCCTGTAGAACCAACCCAAAGGATCACTGACAAGCTTTTCACTAACTTTGAGAAAGTTGCTGAATAAGCACTAATTCCCACAGTGTTGCCACTGCCCACAGTGCTGAACACAACAGCCCACAGTCACAGATATTCCATGAATTACAGCCTTTTTCACGTGTCAAGATTGTTAAAAAAATTAAAAGAGAACTTCAAGGGGCAAAGAGGAATATGGGGGTCCTTTTAGGAGCATATGAGTGAGATACTCAGAGTAGTGACTACTATTGTTGTACCAGGTTACTCTGCAACCAGCACCTAACACAGGGAGGACCCCAGTTACAGACTTCCTGGATTTACACTGTGGCCGATAGTCTGTGGGGCTTAAACTCAGTCATGCTGGGGCAAGCTTCGAAATATGTTTCTTCACTGTTAAAGGGACATTCGTGAGCAGGTAACAAGCCTGTGATTGGAACCAAATGCAGGTGAGTGCTCTTTAATTTATTTGTTTACTGGTTCTCACTCGAGCCTCTCTGCTCCCCCCCCCCTCACCACAGTGCAACCTCCACACTCCTCCAGACCCCAACGCCATCTCATCACTTTCACCCAATCAATAATCCCACACACTCTTCACCCAACAGCCTCTCCACTCATTGATCACATGCTCGTACAGCACCCATCCACAAATCAGTCAACAACATCCACTCCCACCAGTCAAATAAAAGACAGACCGCCAGTCCATGACACCACCCACTTCCCACCACCACGACTGTCGGCAGCGACCCTCACCCCGAGTCTAGTTCCCGTTAATGGCCCAACTCCCAACACATTGTAATGGTGATTCAAACTCAGGGAATGCACAGGTGGAGGAGTGGCAAAGGGATTTTAAATGTTTATATTTGTGAATCTCCATCTTTGCAAATCAAGTTGTACTTTGTCAGGGTGATTTTTTTACGAGTAAAATACAACTCAATTTGAGCAGCAGTTCTGGGGGAGAAATGAACTACATTCAGAGGATAATAGCTGCAGAACTTTGTGTTGAGATCACAGTCTGCCTGAAAGTGGGTATTCTACCCCAATGACTTTATCATGGAAGCTCCAATATTCAGTCTCCTACCTGTAACCATTAATGTGATTAGTTCAATGGTCATATATGTATTTGATCCTGTAGAACATGTGTAAACTCCGGCATCTCCAAACTGCACGGGGACAATCGTCACATGGAAATTCTTGCCATTCACATTTTCCTCTGTGGTTTTCAGTCGATTCCCAAAGTAGTTCCTGTTGTCATGGATCGACTCAGACCTGTGAGAAGAAGCTATTTCCTTCTCTTGATTCTGGAAATGTTCTGATCTCCAAGACCATTTGATTTCACTGAGTTCAGGAGAAGCTTCACAAATCAGGTCGAGTTCACTGTGATTTGTGATTGAGCGATAAACTGTGTACGTCTTGTTATGCAAACCTGCAAGAGAGGGACAGGGAACAAAGAATTAGATTTCTACAGCTGCTGAGATACAGATGTTCTGAGTTTCCACAGGGACAAACACCCAGCTCTCAAATCGAAGAGATGCTGGTGGACTGGAGATAATACACAATATGTTACCCGATCTCAGCAATCAAATGCAATGAATTTTTTTCACTCATTGAATTGCTCACCACTGTATCTCCCTGGTTTAACAGAAGATGGCTCATACAATGAGAGCGACATGAGTGAACATTATAAGATCATAAGGAATAGGAGTAGAATTGGACCGGACGGCCCATCAATAATTCTCTGCCCACTCTCCCAACCTGTCCAAGTTCTTCTGCACAGTCCCTGCTTTCTCTACACTACCTGCCCCATCACCTATATTGTATCATCCACAAACGTTCAATCCCCACGTCCAAATCATTTTATCATGAACTTCTAAGTATTCAGTAACCTTATGCTTTATAATGGACTTTAAATTATTACCAACCACTGGTCAGACTAACCAGCCTATAATTCCCATTATTATGCCTTAATCCCTTTTTATGAAGTGGGGTAATATTGGCAATTTTCTGATAATCTGGGACCACTCCTGACTAGCAATTCCTAAAATATCACTATCAATGCTTCCATAATCTCTAAAGCCGTCTCTTTCAGAACCCTAGGGCGCAGTCCATCCGGCCCAGGTGACCTATCCACCCACCTTCAGCCCTTTCAACTTCCCAAGCTGCTTCTCCCTAGTAATAACCGCTCCACTAACTTCCATCCCCTGACTCTCTTGAATTTCAGGCATGTTGCTGGTGTCTTCCACTGTGAAGACTGATGCATAAAAGTTACACAACTGCTCTGCTATTTCTTTAATCCCAATTATTATTTCTCCTGTATCATTCTCCAGTGGTTCAAAGTCCACTCTTGCCTCTTTCTTGCTCTTTATATAACTGAAGAAACTCGTGCTATCCTCTTTTATATTATTAGCAAGCCTACCCTCGTATTTAATCTTTTCTCCCCATATTGTCTTTTTTGTTACCTAATGTTGTTCTTTAAAAGCTTACCAATCTCCTGGCTTCCCACTAATCTTTGCAATATATTACGCCTTATCTTTTAGTTTTATACTGTCCTTGACTTCCCTTCAGCCACAGTTGCCTTTCTTCCCTGAGAATCTTTCCTCTTTGGAATGAAAAGATCCTGCATCTTCTGGATTATTCTCAAAATGTCCTGCCTTTGCTGTTCCACCATCATGCCTGATAGGGTCCCTTTCCAGTCAACTTTGGCCAGCTCCTCCCTCATGCATCTGTAGTCCCCTTTGCCCAGCTACAATACCGATATGTAAGATGTGAGCAGCTCTGAATGACAAACAATCAGATCACTGGAATAAGCATTGAGCAACAATCAACCCAAGAGAATGATTCAGAAAATACCCAAATCTTTGAACAGAATCTTAGTGCCACCATTTAATATTTACACCATATCCCAGGGTAAATGCAATGCCCACATCCTGCAGTGAAAACCCACGGTGGAGTCCGTGCTCACTGTACAATATGTGGAACAGTTTGATATCAGGAACTATTTAATACCTGCTGCAAGGCAGCTTTGGACTCACCCTGATCCACTTCAACATTGGTGTCTCCAGTGAGAACAATGGAGCCATTTTCCTGCACTTCCCATGTGTACAGATTGGGATTTCCTGCTTCAACGTGTTGGACCATCAGATAGACGGTGTTATTCAGACGGATCTGATCAGTGTTGTTCCTCCTGTTCTGCCGTGATGAGCCTCTTGGTTTCCAGCGAAGACTGACGATATCTGGGAGTCTGGAGATGGTACAGCTGAGGGTGATGTCACTGCCCATTACTGGGCTCGGTGAGTCAGCCTCAACTGTGAAAACAGACACATGACGTGTGGTTCAGTTCCCCAGCAGCTTTCTGAACTGCTGAGGGCAAAATTATAATTTTCCTGCAAACAGACAGTTGGCCGAATGCTGAGCAGCTGTGCTCAGTGATGTCATCAACACTTCCAGGTAGTGACCACATGTCCCCCTCGGCCCCCTCATCTCCCACATCTACCCGCTGCTCCCTGACAACATAATCGATGGACATTGAGCAGATTCCACAGGTATGTTCCCAGCACCAGCTCTGCCTGCGCCACCTCTCTCAAACCTCCCGTGGTCTCTGCACTGTCGATTACTTGACTAACAATGGCCTGGTGAAGCAAGGTCACTGCTGCTGACTTTGAGGTTGGGCCCTCTCTGAGGCCGGGACTTCACTTTCCCTGTCATTTGGTATCGGGGGTCAGTTTGTGGGAATACCTAATATAAACATAGAAAGATAGAACATAGAAACATAGAAAATAGGTGCAGGAGTAGGCCATTCGGCCCTTCGAGCCTGCACCGCCATTCAATATGATCATGGCTGAACATCCAACTCAGTATCCTGTACCTGCCTTCTCTCCATATCCCCTGATCCCCTTAGTCACAAGGGCCAAATCTAACTCCCTCTTAAATATAGCCAAAGAACAGGCCTCAACTACCTTCTGTGGCAGAGAATTCCAGAGATTCACCACTCTCTGTGTGAAATATGTTTTTCTCATCTCGGTCCTACAAGACTTCCCCCTTATCGTTAAACTGAGACCCCCTTGTTCTGGACTTCGCCATCATCAGGAATAATCTTCCTGCATCAAGCTTGTCCAATCCCTTACGAATTTTGTAAGTTTCTATAAGATACCCCCTCAATCTTCTAAATTCTAGCGAGCACATGCCGAGTCTATCCAGTCTTTCTTCATATGAAAGTCCTGACATCCCAGGAATCAGTCTGGTGAATCTTTACTGTACTCCCTCTATGGCAAGAATGTCTTTCCTCAGATCAGGAGACCAAAACTGTACACAATACTCCAGGTGTGGTCTCACCAAGACCCTGTACAACGGCAGTAGAACCTCCCTGCTCTTCTACTCAAATCCTTTTGCTATGAATGCTAACATACCATTCGCTTTCTTCACTGCCTGCTGCACCTGCATGCCTACTTTCAATGACTGGTGTACCATGACACCCAGGTCTCGTTGCATCTCCCCTTTTCCTAATCGGCCACCATTCAAATAATAGTCTACTTTTCTGTTTTTGCCAACAAAGTGGATAACCTCACATTTATCCACATTATACTGCATCTGCCATGCATTACCCATCACTCAACCTATCCAAGTCACCTTGCTGCCTCCCAGCATCCTCCTCACAGCTAACACTGCCCCCCAGCTTCGTGTCAGCCACAAACTTGGAGATGTTGCATTCAATTCTCTCGTCCAAATCATTAATATATATTGTAAATAGCTGGGGTCCCAGCACCGAGCCTTGCGGTACCCCACTAGTCACTGCCTGCCATTCTGAAAAGGACCCGTTTACTCCTACTCTTTGCTTCCTGTCTGCCAGCCAGTTCTCTATCCACATCAATACTGAACCCCCAATACCGTGTGCTTTAAGTTTGCATACTAATCTCTTATGTAGGACCTTGTCGAAAGCCTTCTGAAAGTCCAGATATAACACATCCACTGGTTCTCCCTTATCCACTCTACTAGTTACATCCTCGAAAATTTCTATAGGATTCGTCAGACATGATTTACCTTTCATAAATCCATGCTGACTTTGTCCAATGATTTCACCACTTTCCAAATGTGCTGCTATTCCATCTTTAATAACTGACTCTAGCAGTTTCCCAACTACCGATGTTAGACTAACTGGTCTGTAATTCCCCGTTTTCTCTCTCCCTCCCTTTTTAAAAAGTGGGGTTACATTAGCCACCCTCCAATCCTCAGGAACCACTCCAGAATCTAAAGAGTTTTGAAAAATTATCACCCACTATTTCTGGGGCCATGATGTTTATAATCCCTTCTGCTCATTCATTGACTTACCTTTGATGCCAAATAGTTCCCACTGTCTGAGGATTTTCCCACTGGGTTGTGTCTGATTCCAGGTGAACAGTCCAGCAAGTTGAAAGTTGGGTTTCCTGATCCTCAGATTAAGGTTACCCCAATCCGCAAACATACTCTGGGAAATGTTTGGTATTTGATTGTACTCGTCACTCCATTGAATGGCCCACCGCTGATCTTCTCTGTGAAAAGTGGCCAATCGCTTTGTGGTTTGTTGCCCTGAGTGTGGCCTCCATTCCCAGACAATGGGGCCATTTCCAGGACTGTCTGGTCCTTTTAACACATAGTTGCCTTCCTGGTGGAAAAAGTAAATGGAATCGCCACTTGCTGCCAGAAAGACAAAACAAAGTTTAAAAACAGACAACTACATCAGTCTGATCTATGTAATGAGGAATATTTTGGATAATTGTTCTTTAAATGTAATTCATAGAATTTAATAACATGGAAACAGGCCCCCTGTCCCAACATCCATGGTGACCAGTTGGCACTCTTCCATATTTGTCCCATCTCTCATGGTCTATTACCGTCAATGCAGAAGTTACTTGTGTGATTTACCCAACACTTTTAATTACAACTATTTCACAAGCAGTGAAGTACATGAAAGATTTCCATGGAACGGCTTCACTTTCCACAGCATCATGAAGATGTAAAAATCGCACAATTAACATGACACATGGAAAGGGAAGTTTCAATATTCACCCAGGGGCACGGCGTTATCCCACGGTCCATATTCCCAGGCACTGCACCACAGCAGAGCCTCCCACACAGGCTACAAAGGAGGAGCGAGTGCTGGCAAATAGGACAATAATAAGTCATGTCAAAATGTGACCATAATTCTAAGTATGAAGAGCAAACCCTGAGTCGCTTACCACTGGGCTCGTGATAGTACGGCACAAAAAGCCGGGGCAAGTCTTGATGAAACAAACCACATCTCCAGTTCCCTCTGCCGCTCTCAACTTTCTGAATAACCAGTCTCAGTGATTTATCTTTCCCGGTCAGTGTCTTTTCCCCAACACTTTTGTCATCGCCATTGATCCAAACCAGTCTCATTGACTCAGTGACGTGAGACACAGAGCAGGTCAGCGTGACGGTGTCTCCCTCAGTCACTGCATCAGACGGTTCCGCTCTGACTGTGGAAACAAGCAGGTTGTTTACATTTTAAACTATTAGTTCACTAGTGAAATCATTGGCAGCATTCTGTCTCCTACCTTTCACTGTGATTACATCAATGGTGAGAAATGGAAAACTTCCATCATTCTTCACTAATGTGCCTGTTGCCAAATAACATGTGTAACATCCGGCATCTTGAAACAAAACGGGGACAATCCTCAAACTGAAATCCTTGCCATCGAAGGGTTTCACTGACGTCACCAGTCGATTCCCGAAATCGGCCCCGTTGACATTGATGGGCTGAGAGTATGTTGCTGATGCTACTTGCTGTTGTCGTTGTTGAAAGCGACTTGATGTCCAGGTCATGACAGTACTGGAATCCCCATGAATGTTATAGCAAACCAGGTGGAGTTCACTGTGATCTGTGCTGGAGCGATAAACTGTGTATTTCGTTTTATATAAAGCTGTATCGGAGAGACAGAGGATAACTCATTTCAATATTACAGTTACAACCACATTCTCATAAATATTTGCAGTGTTTTGTTCAGCTGATCAAGCTTCAAATGTAAATGCATTTTGCATCAAAACTCATCAGATCTTTACATAAGCAAAGTTTCCTGTAAAGTAGTAAATTGCAGTAAAGCTTGGATATTTCACAGACTGTCCGGGAATCTCCCGGGATGGAATGAAACCTCCCGGAGACTCCCGAGAGCGGCCCGGGAGGTGAATCTCTCTGTCAGTCTGCAGGAGGTGGTGCAGGTTCAGGCTGCGGACAGAAGCAGCCCAGAGGACGCCTGCGCGGGGGCAGACCCGGACAGGTTGGCAGTTCAAGTGGGTCGGGTCTTCCCGTCCCTTCATTCCCATTATTCCCACCATCCCTCTCCCATTCACACCCACTGATTCCCTGTCCTTCCCTCTTCCCCGGGTCCTGCTTCCAGCTGAATGCTGACCTGAAGCCCGAGTCTGCAGCAGCTGGAATCACTTCAAACCACTGCAGGACTCGGAGAGAAGGGTCAGTGAGGGGAGAGGGGACGGATTGTTGTTCAGTGCTGATGTGTGGGCCGGGACCCCCAGTGTGAGTGAGTGTGAGCAGCAAGTGCTGGTGGTTGTCATGGTGACTACACTTTCTATCTCACACTTTGACGTGAGTCCTGTCTCAGATACTGGAGCATTGATGGCAAGTTAAACTGACAAATTACTTTACTGAACAATAGTTACAGAAATTCATCATCACTCCAGTGCTGTGTGTCTGTCACACAGAGACAAGCAGGCAGCTGCTCCACAGAGAGACTTTCTGGAAACTTCTCCCTGATCATTGCAGTATTTTATACACGAGACCAGTTGCTTGTCTACAGTTCTTCACGGAGCACACACATGATATTACAAGAAGCACCGTGATACAAGTGTCTAGATAATATCTAATGGGAGGTGTTTACACTTACTCTCGTTTACAGTAAAATATCCATTACTTGTGTGAACGATGTTTCCGTTTTCCTGCACTTCACAGACATACAGCTTCCCATCCTCCACTGTAACATGTCGGACCATCAGATAGACCGTGTTATTCAGGCGGATCTGATCAGTGTTGCTCCTGTTCTGCTGGGATGAGTCCATTGGTCTCCACTGAAGACTGACTGTATCTGAGAGTCTGGAGATGGTGCAGCTGAGTGTGACGTCACTGCCCAGCGGAGGGCGCTGTGGACTTGCCTCAACTGTGAAAAACAGATCAATGAGGTTCAGAGTGAGTAGAGGTGTGTACAGTCCAATGACTGGGCTCAATCTCACCTCAGCTGAAAAACTAGACCCATCCCTCATTCTTCAAAACTCCAGCTAGTCCAAGCCCAGAGCCACAAACACTCATCATACGTTAAACCAATCATCCCCTGGGGAATTTTCATAAACATTAGTTTTATTTTGGATTACTTCAGACAGCACTGCAATCTCTGCACCTTTGTGCTGGTTTACTTTTGGAAACATAGAAACATAGAAAATAGGTGCAGGAGGAGGCCATTCAGCCCTTCGAGCCAGCACCACCATTCATTGTGATCATCGCTGATCGTCCCAAATCAATAACCCGTGCCTGCCTTCTCCCCATATCCCTTGATTCCATTAGCCCCTAGAGCTCTATCTAACTCTCTTAAATCCATCCAGTGACTTGGCCTCCACTGTCCTCTGTGGCAGGGAATTCTACAAATTCACAATTCTCTGGATGAAAATGATTTTTCTCACCTCAGTCTTAAATGTCCTCCCCTTTATTCTGTGGCCCCTGGTTCTGGATTGGCCCACAATTGGGAACATTTTACCTGCATCTAGCTGTTCAGTCCATTTTATAATTGTATATGTCTCTATAAGATCCCCCGCATCCTTCTAAACTCCAGTAAATACAAGCCTAGTCTTTTCAATCTTTCCTCATATGACATTTGTTGCATTTTGTTGCACTTGTTGCATTTTTTACTGTACTTTTCAATATAATTTACTCTGAACTGTATCTGAACAATTAATGTTTTATCCAAATTATACGACAATTAACTAATATAAATCTAAATCTGAATTTGATATTGTTCAAACTATACAGACATAGTGTGTTACCACACGTTAGCAGTGTTCACACATTCTGTTCACATAACACTCTTGACACTCATGCTGCATCCTGAGATTATATGAATTCAAGTGTTTCAGAGGTTTGTACATTAGATTTAGCTCCTCGGGGACTGGTGGCAGAACGTCCATGGATTGTAGTTCTATTCCACAATGCCTTTGCATTGTCTGCAACGATCTTCACTGTGTCCCTCAGCACGACTCCTGTAGCCTAGCATATTCTGCAATGGAGATTTTGCTGAGGAAAGCACGAAGATCAAAGTAGTTGGATCCAACTCATTCACTCTCTCAGCAAACGTTAAAGCAATGAACTAATCCCAATCCCTTTACACCTGTGGAGAATTATCTACAGGAGGCGAAGGCCTTGTTCATCCTCTGCTAAAGCTCTCAAATTATTAGAATGTTCTGAATGGCACCAACTTTTAGATGTAAACACATTTATTAACATTGAATATTACATTTTTTTAAATAACGAAAGGGTCTCTAATTCTACAAAGATGATTAGTTTAGATTCCTGAAGAGTCTCCACCCAGGCACCGGATCCGGGAGCAAATTTGCCAGTGCCAGTGTTTGGGAATATCAGCGTATTCCTGCTCCAGTGCTGGTCTCCATGTGGAGAAGTGAAGGAGAGTGCTGGCAGATTCACCGCAGGAACTGCCAGCATGTTCGGGAGTTCCTCATTGTGCAACGCATGGTTGGAAGTCCTGAACCTGTTCATATTCACACAGGTAAATGCCAGTTGTTCACCGCGGCACTGCTGGTGCAACCGGCAACACTCTGACCAGTGAATGCAACAAAGTTTAGATGTAACTGGATTGATAAATTTGTTCATGTCATGTCTGCCCTGACAGCCCTCAAGGTGGGAACTCTCTGACTGAGTGTAAGTTCCATGGATGGACTTGCTCTGGGATCTCAACCAAGTGAGGCATGGACCTGGTTCACTGGGTAATATTGAGTAGCAGTGTCACTGAGGAATCTCACCCCCAGGCCCACTGAATCAATGAAGGAAAATCTTTCCCCCAATTGTTTCATTGGGATTGGGTGGAAGGAATCTCACAATTCCCACCATATTTCATCATTACACGTAACATTATTTACAGAGAAGCACATTGTTGATCCGTGTCTCGCCCACTCACCTTTGATCCCATATATTTCATATAGTTTCAGGGTCTGGTTCCTCGGTTGTGTTTCAGTCAAGGTGAACAATCCTGACCATTTAAATGTGGGCTTTTTTATTGTCAGATAAACAGTACGGTCATCCACATCCACATCCTGATTCTTGTCTGTGTTTGCCCAGCCTTTGCCCCACTGTTTGCTCCACCTGCCCCCACCCTGGACGCAGAGAGTTACCACTGTCTGTTTTCCCCGCCCTGAGTGGGGTTCCCATTCCCAGACAAGAGTGTCACTCCCAGGATTGTCCGGTCCTTTTAACACAATGTCGCCTCCATTATCCAAGAAATAAATCTGATTTCTGATTTCTGTTGGAAAGAGAAAAAAATGAAGGAATAACATTTTAAGCACATTTTCTACACTCCATGTCTGTAAACATTAATTTTGAATTTCATTTATTTCCAGAATGTTTTGACCTCCCACAGAACCTCCAGGGAGACGGACACAGTTTGTGAATAGATGTCTGGTTGGAATAACCTGGCCTGATCCAGGGATACTTCATGACATGAGAAGAGTGAGTGGGAGAAAGACGGAGGTGGAAGGGCGTTTGTGTTGGGTCTCCAGCCGCTTTTCCCTGTGACGGAGTTTCCTGATGTGGGTGGAGATCAGGCGAATCCTGTACACACCGCATCCCTGGTACTTGTCGGACCGACCTGGAACAGAATAAACAAGCTCCTGCCTCCCTGGCTGCTCCTCATTCCGCAGTGATTTACAACATAGAACAGATCAGCACAGGAACAAGCCCCTCGGCCCACAAGGTCTGTGTCGAGCATAATGCCGAGACTAACTCTTATCTGCCTACACATAATCCATATCTTGCCATTCCCTGCATGTCCATGTGCCTATCCAAAAGTCTCTTAAATCCCATTCACACATCTCCCTCCAGCAGCATGTTCCAGCCACTCACTACTCTCTGTGTAAAATACTTGCCCTTCACATCTCCTTCACACTTTGCCTCTCTCACCTTAAAGCCAGGCCCTCTAGTATTTGAAATTTCCATCCAGGGGAAAAGATTCTGACTGTCGACACTGACCTTGCCGCTCATAATTTGATATAATTCTATCAAGCCTCACTTCAATGTCAAACATTCCAGAGAAAACAATCCAAGTATATTCAACCACTACCTGCAGCTAATACCCAGTAACACAGGCATAATTCTTGTAAACCTTCTCAGCCCTGTCTCCAAAGCCTCTGCATCTTTCCTCTATTGGGCCATCCAGAACTGCTTGTAATGCTTGGAATCCGGCCTAATCAAAGTCCTACAAAGCTGCATCACATCCTGACTTCCTGACTTGTGTGTGTTCCGCAAGCAACCAGACAGTAATAAATAAAACTTGCTTCATGTTGTCGGGGGGGGGGGATTAGTGGGAGGAGATAAAATTGTTGTCATGCACACTTGTCATTCGGCCCAAGGAATGGGTGACGTTTCGTGTCGAGACGATTCTTCAGACCTGAAGACAGTCTGAAGAGTCACGACCCGAAACGCCACCCATTCCATCTCTCCAGAAATGTTGCCTGTCCCACTGTGTCACTCCAGAATGTTGTGTCTATCTTTGCCGTCACTGCCAGTTTTCTCAACTTCCAGAGCCTGCTCTGCGTAAGTGGGGGAGAGAGAGAAGGTGGGAGAGAGAGAGGGGGGAGAGAGACCAAAAGGGAGCGAGAGAAAAAGGGAGAGAAAGAGAGAAGGATAGAGAAGGGATAGAGAGGGGGGAGAGAGAGAGAAGGGGGAGAAAATGGGAGGAGAGAGGGGGGTAGAGAGAGAAGGGGGAGAGAGAGAGAAGGGGAGAGAGAGAAGGGGGAGAGAGAGAGGGGGAGACAGAGAGAAGGGGGGAGAGAGAAGTGAGAGAGAGAGAAGGGAGAGAGAGAGGAGGGGGAGAGAGGTGGAGAGAAGGGAGATAGAGAGAAGGGAGAGAGAGGAGGAGAGAGAGGAGGGGGAGAGATAAGGGAGAGAGAGAAGGGAGAGAGAGAGAAGGGGAGAGAGAGTAGGGAGAGAGTGGTGAGGGAGAGGGGTGAGAGAGAGAGGATGGGAGAGAAGTGGGAGAAGGGGGAGAGAGAGGGAGAGAGAGGAGGAGGAGAGAGAGGAGGAGAGGAGGAGAGAAGGAGAGAGAGAAGGGGGGAGAGAGATAAGGGGGAGAGAGATAAGGGGGAGAGCGATAAGGGGGGAGAGAAAGAGAAGGGGAGAGATGAGAGGGAGAGAGTGGGTGGGGAGAGAGAGAGGGAGAGAGAGAAGAGGGGAGAGAGAAGTGGGAGACGGGAGCGTGGGGGTCATTTTCCCACACAAGCCATAGGTGACTGGGCAATCTGTACCCAAGCACCAAGTTGTAAGCGGCCAAAGGTGCGTATCCCTCGAGACAGCCCCCACTCTCCCACGGTCAGCCTCCGCGTGCTGTGGGTCGACTGCAGTGGAGGTGTGGGACAATGTTCATCTCTCCACAGTGATGTGATGGACGCGGGGGACTGGACCAATCATTGACAAGTCCCGCCCCCCGGCAAAGTCATGTCAGTTATTTGATTTTTCTGTTGAGGAGCATTTGGTTCGTTGGCTTGTAGTTAACGCCGCCTTTCGGTAACGCCGCCACAGTCCAGACTTATCCCTATTCAAACCAATCTTAAAACATATGGAGTTGTATTCACTATCTCCAAAATATTATTTCACTGAAACATCAGTCACCTGGCTAGACTAATTTCTGAACAGAAGGTCCATCTTGGATTCCTTTCTCACATTGCACTATTCACAGCTGTTACAAAAAATCTCCCAAGACATCCCTTTGTGTAATCTTTCAGTAATCTGTGTCCGCATCTGTTCCTCTATTTCTTGCTCGCTCTTGGGGGACCTCTTGTACAATTCCGTTGAATTGCTTGCACCTCTCTTATTTTCACATGGCTCTACCCATATCACCTCAATGGACAAACCATCCAGTGTGTCCTCTCAGAGTGCTAACAAGATAGTTTCCCTGATTAATAGAGCAATTCCCCCATCTAATTCCCATAGAAACACGGAACATTGAGCTGCTATTCATGTCCCTGTCACAACCATATTTCCACAATGACCAATTCTGCTCATCCAATCCTGGATGTCCCACATGTCGTCTGGGAATGTGGAGACTATGGAGAGGTCGAGGGAGGTACTAGTGGGGTCGAGCTGGTGTCCACAGTCAACTTGTGGAAGCAACGGTGAAACTTCAGCTGATGTCACCGAAGGGCAGCGTGAGGATGAGAAATAGGAGGGGTCCACAGTAGATTGTCGGAGGGTGCCCAAGGGAACGGTGCTGAAGCGTGAAGTGGAGACATTGCGGGTAGTTCTCGGCTGCGATAGGATCGATAAGTCAAGGGCAGTTCCACCCGCCTGGACTGTGGTGGGGAGATGCTGGGGAGGATGGTGTGGGCAACCATGTTACACTGCTCACCGGGGGCCATTTCTGACTTTGAAAAGGACCAAAGGTGCAGGAGAATGGGAGGGAGCTAATGGGAGAGGCTCAGAAATGGAGCTCCAGCAAGAATAGGGTGGATTTATGGGATGTGGAGAGGAGAGTGAGATTGACAATGGGGTGTGGGTTTACACAGACAATGATAAAGTAAATCAACGTGATTATGACCGGTGAAGAGAAAGCACTTACTCTGGTTGGAAACAGGTCGAAGCAGGAAAACAAAACAAAAAAAAACATCAAACCAGCTGGTAAACTGCTGCAGAGAAACCTGGGCCTCATCTTCTGGATTCCCTGTGGGAAATAACATAAAGTTTTAGACTGAGCCTGTTTGAGACACATATCTTCAGTACGTTTGGAGTCCACGTTCATAGCTCACGGAAGGTGACAGCACAAGTAGTTATGGTAGTGAAGAAGGTGTATGGTATGCTTGCCTTCAATGCTAATCCCATTCAACGTAAGAGTGAGGAATTGTCTTTTTTGTTTCTAAAGATAAAGCTTCAATTGCAATGTTTCTGTTCTGGTGCTGCTCACTGTGGGTCAAAGGCTGGATTATAAGGACAGGAAAGTTGCCCCATCTCCCACACACTGTTACTTTGCTGAGGAATGAAGCATCGATATGTCAAAGTGAGGTCCATCAGGGAATGTTGCCACCTGACCCACTCCAGACTGAAGGAAAATGTGCTGAGGGGCGCACAGCTTGGTGCAGCCAACATAAAAACTTTGTGGGGAAGGACCACAGTCTAGGGATTCTCTCCTGCTGGACATTTTGGGCCGAGTCTGGTGGGAAAACCCCCATACAATGGAAGGAATATCAGCACAGGGGGCCACATGAGTGTTAAGGATGTTTATCGTAAACATAAATGCTAATGCTATTGAGTATGACATTATTGAATGTAGAGACACTGAAAGTACCTGAAGATGTTTTTATGTTGTTTTAGATTTGTATAGAAACAAGGAACTGCAGATTCTGGTTTACCAAGGAAAGGCACAAAATAATGGAGTAACTCAGCAGGTCAGGCAGCATCCCTGGAGAACATGGCTAGGTGATGTTTTGGGTCAGGACCATTTATTCAAAAATAGTTTTGTAAATTGTCTTTATTCTGCCTAAAGTTTAGTTTTAAATTTTAAAAGAAATGTAAGGTTAGAAGGGCACAAGGTTTAATTATTGTGTTTTCCAAGATCCAAGATAATATATATCTGACAGGTCCCAAGAACAATGAGGGATTCTGCCTTTCCCCATATAACATTCATGACCAGAAGCAAAATTCAGAGCAATGGTTAAGGCTGCATTACGAGCTTTTATACAATTCAACCACAATGATTCGTCTATTTTGAGCTCTGGGCTGTTTAACTTCCTGTGTTTTTCTCAACTAAGGGGAGTAGGAGGCAACCGTGGCTGACAAGAGAAGTTAGCGATAGAATAAAACTAAAAGAAAAGATGTATAAAACAGGAAAGAGTAGCCGGAAGCCAGAGGATTGGGAAACTTTCACAGGACAACAGAAGGAAACTAAACGGGCAATACGGGCTGAAAAGATGAAGTACGAGGAGCAGCTGGCTGGGAATATAAAGAAGGACAGTAAAAGCTTCTTTAGATATGTTAAGGGGAAAAAGAGTAGCAAAGTCAAATGTGGGTCCCTTGAATGCAGACATGGGTAAAATTATTATGGGTAACAAGGAAATGGCAGAAGAGTTGAACAGGTACTTCAGATCTGTCTTCACTAAGGAAGACAAAAACAATCTCCCAGATGTACTAGAGGACAGAGGATCCAAGGAGGTAGAGGAACTGAAATACAATTTCATTAGGCGAGAAATAGTATTGGGTAGGCTAATGGATGATGAATCCCCGGGGCCAGATGGTCTGCATCCCAGGGTCTTCAGGAAGGTGGCTCTAGAAATAGTGAACGCATTGGTGATCATTTTCTAATGTTCAATAGATTCAGGATCAGTTTCTGTGGGTTGGAGGATAGCTAATGTTATCCCACTTTTCAAGAAAGGAGTGAGAGAGAAAACGAGGAATTTCAGACCAGTCAGCCTGTCTTCGATGGTGGGAAAGATGATGGAATATATTTTAAAGAGGTAATAATGGGGCATTTGGTTAGCAGTAAAAGGATTAGTCCAAGTCAACATGGATTTATGAAAGGGAAATCATGCTTGACTAATCTTCTGGAATGTTTTGAGGATGTGACAAGTAAAATGGATGAAGGGGTACCAGTGGATGTAGTGTATCTTGACTTTCAGAAACTCTTTGATAAGGTCCCGCACAGGGAGGTGACTAAAATTAGAGCACGTGGTATTGGGGTATTGAGGTTACCCTTACAATCATATATTTCAATGCGATCCCCTCTTATCCTTCTAAACTCCAGAGTGTACCCCACTAGTCACTGCCTGCCATTCTGAAAGGGACCCGTTAATCCCTGCTCTTTGTTTCCTGTCTGCCAACCACTTCTCTTTCCATGTGCCCTAATTTTGCCCACTAATCTCCTATGTGGGACCTTATCAAATGCTTTCTGAATGTCCAGGTACACTACATCCACTGGCTCTCCCTTGTGCACTTTCCTAGTTACATCTTCAAAAAATTCCAGAAGATTAGTCAAGCATGATTTCCCGTTCGTAAATCCATGCTGATTCGGACCAATCCTGTGACTGCTATCCAAATGTTCGGCTAGCTCATCTTTTATAATTGACTCCAGCATCTTCCCCACCAATTATGTCAGGCGAACTGGTCTATAATTCACTGTTTTCTCTCTCCCACCTTTCTTAAAAAGTGGGATAACATTAGCTACCCTCCAATCCACAGGAAATGATCCTGAGTCTATAGAACATTGGAAAATTATCACCAATGCATCCACAATTTCTAGAGCCACTTCCTTAAGTACCCTAGGATGCAGACCATCAGGCCCTTGGGATTTATCAGCCTTCAGTCCCATCAGTCTATACAACACAATTTCCTGCCTGTGGTGGATTTCCTTCAGTTCCTCCATCACCCCAGATCCTCTGGCCTCTACTATATCAGGAAGATTGTTTGTGTCGTCCTTAGTGAAGACAGATACTAATTACCTGTTCAACTCATCTGCCATTTCCTTGATCCCTATAATAAATTCATATTTTTCGGTCTTTAAAGGTCCAACTTTGGTCTTAACTAATTTTTTCCTCTTCACATACCTAAATAAGCTTTTACTATCCTGCTTTATATTCTTGGCTAGCTTACCTTCGTACCTCATCTTTTCTTCCCTTATTGTCTTTTTGGTTATCTTCTGTTGCTCTTTAAACATTACCTAATCCTCTTGCTTCCCGCTAATATTTGCTACATTGTACTTCTTCACTTTAATTTTTATACTGTCCCTGACGTCCCTTGTCAGCCATGGTCGTCCCTTTCTCCCCTTGGAATCTTTCTTCCTCCTAGGAATGAACTGATCCTGCACCTTCTGTATTATTCCTAGAAATACCTGCCATTTTTGTTCCACTGTCATCCTAGCTAGTGTATCTTTCCAGTCAACATTGGCCAGCTCCTCCCTCATGGCCCCATAGTCCCCTTTATTCAACTGCAACACTGACACCTCCGATCCACCCCTCTCCCTCTCCAATTGTACATTAAACCTGACCATGTTATGGTCACTGCATCCTAATGGCTCATTAACCTCAAGGTCCTTTATCAAATCCGGTTCATTACATAACACTAAATCCAGAATTGCCTTCTCCCTGGTAGGCTCCAATACAAGCTGTTCTAAGAATCCATCACAAAGGCACTCTACAAAGTCCCTTTCTTTGGGGTCCAGTACCAACCTGATTATACCAGTCTTCCTGCATGTTGAAATCTCCCATAACAACCACAGCATTACTTTTGCTACATGCCAATTTTAACTCCTGAGTCAACTTGCGCCCTATGGCCAGGCTACTGTTTGGGGGCGTGTAGATTAGTCCCCTTTTGGTCTTCTAACCCTTACAATTCTTTAGTTCTATCCATACTGACTCCCCATCTCCTGTTTCAATGTCATCCCTTGCAAGGGACTGAATTTCATTCCTCGCCAACAACCCACCCCCTCTGCCCACCTGTCTGTCTTTTCGAGGTATATCCTTGAATATTCAGTTCCCAGACCTGGCCCTCTTGCAGCCATGTCTCAGTAATTCCCACAACATCATACTTGCCAGTTTCTAACTGAGCCTCAAGCTTGTCCACTTTATTCCTTATACTTTGCGCATACATATACAGCACTTTGACCTCCGTATTCACTTCCCCCCTCGCACTGCTCGCAATTGGCCCTGCCCTTACTCTGTTGTCCATTCTCGAGCTTTCCTTCCCATTAATTCGAGAATCTTTTGTATACTGAAAATAGAGGAGATTCGAGAGGCTTTTCAGAAGACAGAAAAGCCGGAAATCTCCAGGACCTGACAATGTTTCCCCCTCTGCTCTCAACCTCTGTGCCAAACAACTGGCACCGGTCTATACAGACATTTTTAACCAGTCCCTGCAAACATGTACAGTCCCTGCCTGCTTCAAAGTCTCCACTATTGTCTCTATCCAAAAAGGCAAGGATTACTTAGCTTATTGACTACAGGCCTGTCACACTGACCTCTGGAGTCATGAAGACCCTTGAAAGGCTTGTGCTAGCCAAGCTGAAAAATATCACGAACCCCCTACAGGACCCTATGCAGTTTGCATATCGGGCCAATAGATCTGTGGTGATGCAGTCAACCTGGGCCTGCACTTCATCCTACAGCACCTAGACCGCCAGAGGACCTATGCGAGGATCCTGTTTGTTGATTTTAGCTCTGCATGCAACACCATTATGTCAGAGCTACTGCACTCCAAACATTCCGAGTTGACTGTGCCTGAACCGGTATAGTCTGTCGGTGGATCACCAGCTTCCTGACAGACAGGAAGCAGCATGTGTGGATGGGAAAGCACATCTCGGACCCGCAAACGCTCAGCATAGAAGCACCGCAATGCTGCGTACTCTCTCCTCTCCTCTACTCTCTCTACACCAACGACTGCACCTCTCGGACCTCCACAGGCACCTCTGTCAAGCTTCTCAAGTTTACGGACGACTCAACCCTGATTGGACTGATCCAGGATGGAGAGGAATCTGTCTACAGACAGGAAATGTCACAGCTGGCGTCCTGGTGCCATCGCAACAACCTAGAGCTCAATGCTCTTAGGACAGTGGAATTGATTGTAGACTTTAGGAGAGCTCCCCCTCCACTCACCCTACACCATCAACAACACCACAGTCACATCTGTCGAGTCTTTTAAGTTCCTGGGAACCATCATCTCCAAGGACCTTAAGTGGGGGCCTACCATCGACTCCACAGTCAAAAAAGCACAGCAGAGGATGTACTTCCTACAGTAGGTGAGGAAACACATTCTGCCACAGGCAATGATGGTCCAATTCTACACGGCCATCGTAGAGTCTGTTCTCACCTTCTCCATCATGGTCTGGTTTGGCTCAGTCACCAAGCCCGACACCTGGAGGCTGCAGCGAATCGTGTGATCAGCTGAGAAGGTTATTGGCTGCAACCTTCCCTCCAAGATACAAGATACAAGATACATTTATTTGTCACATGTGCCAGTTGGCACAGTGAAATGTGATCACCATACAGCCATACAATAAAGATAAAGAACACAACACACGTTAGAGTTCAACATAAAACATCCCCAGGAGAACATGGCTAGGTGATGTTTTGGGTCAGGACCGTTTTCTTCAAAAATAGTTTTATAAATTGTCTTTATTCTGCCTAAAGTTTAGTTTTAAATTTTAATAGAAATGTGAGGTTAGAAGGGCACAAGGTGTAATTATTGTGTTTTCCAAGCTCCAAGATAATATATATCTGACAGGTCCCAAGAACAATGAGGGATTCTGCCTTTCCCCATATCACTTTCATGACCAGAAGCAAAATTCAGAGCAATGGTTAAGGCTGCATTAAGAACTTTTATACAATTCAACCACAATGATTCGTCTATTTTGAGCTCTGGGCTGTTTAACTTCCTGTGTTTTTCTCAACTAAGGGGAGTAGGAGGCAACCATGGCTGACAAGAGAAGTTAGCGATAGAATAAAACTAAAAGAAAAGATGTATAAAACAGGAAAGAGTAGCCGGAAGCCAGAGGATTGGGAAACTCACAGGACAACAGAAGGAAACTAAACGGGCAATACGGGCTGAAAAGATGAAGTACGAGGGGCAGCTGGCCGGGAATATAAAGAAGGACAGTAAAAGCTTCTTTAGATATGTTAAGGGGAAAAAGAGTAGCAAAGTCAAATGTGGGTCCCTTGAATGCAGACATGGGTAAAATTATTATGGGTAACAAGGAAATGGCAGAAGAGTTGAACAGGTACTTCGGATCTGTCTTCACTAAGGAAGACACAAACAATCTCCCAGATGTACTAGAGGACAGAAGATCCAAGGGGGTAGAGGAACTGAAATACATTTTCATTAGGTGAGAAATAGTATTGGGTAGGCTAATGGGACTGAAGGATGATGAATCCCCTGGGTCAGATGGTCTGCATCCCAGGGTCTTCAGGAAGGTGGCTCTAGAAATAGTGGATGCATTGGTGATCATTTTTTAGTGTTCAATAGATTCAGGATCAGTTTCTGTGGGTTGGAGGATAGCTAATGTTATCCCACTTTTCAAGAAAGGAGTGAGAGAGAAAACGAGGAATTTCAGACCAGTTAGCCTGTCTTCAGTGGTGGGAAAGATAATGGAATCAATTATTAAAGAGGTAATAATGGGGCATTTGGATAGCAGTAAAAGGATTAGTCCAAGAAAACATGGATTTATGAAAGGGAAATCATGCTTGACTAATCTTCTGGAATGTTTTGAGGATGTGACAAGTAAAATGGATGAAGGGGTGCCAGTGGATGTAGTGTATCTTGACTTTCAGAAACTCTTTGATAAGGTCCCGCACGGGAGACTGGTGACTAAAATTAGAGCACGTGGTATTGGGGGTATTGAGGTTACCCTTAACAATCTTATATATTTCAATGCGATCCCCTCTTATCCTTCTAAACTCCAGAGTGTACAAGCCCAGCTGCTCTATTCTCTCAGCATATGACAGTTTGGGAATTAACCTTGTAAACCTACGCTGCAATTCCTGATAATTCCTGAATAGCAAGAATGTCCTTCCTCAAATTAGGGGACCAAAACTGCACAAATACTCCAGGTGTGGTCTCACTAGGGCTCTGTACACCTGCAGAAGAACCTCTTTGCTCCTATATTCGATTCCTCTTGTTATAAAGGCCAACATACCATTCGATTTCCAATGCTGCTGTACCTGCATGCTTACTTTCATAGACTGATGTACAAGGAACCCCGATCCCATTGTACTTTCCCCTTTCCCAACTTGATGCCATTTAGATAGTAATCTGTTTTTGCTACCTAAGTGATAACCTCACATTTATCCGCATTAAACTTAATGCCATGCCTGCCCACTCCCCCAAACCTGTCCAAGTCACCCTGCATGCTCATAGCATCCTCCTCACAGTTTGCCACCCACCTTTGTGCCCTGTAAATTTACTAATGTTACTTTGAATCCCTTCATCCAAATCATTGATGTATACTGTAAATAGCTGCGGTCCCAGCACCGAGCCTTGCGGTACCCCACTAGTGCCTGCCATTCTGAAAGAGACCATCCCTGATCTTTGTTTCCTGTCAGCACTCTACCCCCATTACCATGTGCCCTAATTTTGCCCACTAATCTCCTATGTGGGAGCTTATCAAATGCTTTCTGAATGTCCAGGTACACTACATCCACTGGCTCTCCCTTGTGCACTTTCCTAGTTACATCTTCAAAAATTTCCAGAAGATTAGTCAAGCATGATTTCCCGTTCGTAAATCCATGCTGACTCGGACTGATCTTGTTACTGCTATCCAAATGTTCGGCTAGCTCATCTTTTATAATTGACTCCAGCATCTTCCCCACCAACGATGTCAGGCGAACTGGTCTATAATTCCCTGTTTTCTCTCTCCCACCTTACTTAAAAAGTGGGATAACATTAGCTGCCCTCCAATCCACAGGAAATGATCCTGAGTCTATAGAACATTGGAAAATTATCACCAATGCATCCACAATTTCTAGAGCCATTTCCTTAAGTACCCTACGATGGAGACCATCAGGCCCTGGGGATTTATCAGTGTTCAGTCCCATCAGTCTATCTAACACCATTTCCTGCCTATGGTGGATTTCCTTCAATTCCTCCGTCACCCCAGATCCTCTGGCCTCTACTATATCAGGAAGATTGTTTGTGTCGTCCTTAGTGAAGACAGATCCTAAGTACCTGTTCAACTCATCTGCCATTTCCTTGTTCCCTATAATAAATTCATATTTTTTGGTCTTCAAAGGTCCAACTTTGGTCTTAACTAATTTTTTCCACTTCACATAGCTAAATAAGCTTTTACTATCCTGCTTTATATTCTTGGCTAGCTTACCTTCGTACCTCATCTTTTCTTCCCTTATTGTCTTTTTGGTTATCTTCTGTTGCTCTTTAAACATTACCTAATCCTCTTGCTTCCCGCTCATATTTGCTACATTGTACTTCTTCACTTTAATTTTTATACTGTCCCTGACGACCCTTGTCAGCCATGGTCGTCCCTTTCTCCCCTTGGAATCTTTCTTCCTCCTAGGAATGAACTGATCCTGCACCTTCTGTATTATTCCTAGAAATACCTGCCATTTTTGTTCCACTGTCATCCCAGCTAGTGTATCTTTCCAGCCAACATTGGCCAGCTCCTCCCTCATGGCTCCATAGTCCCCTTTATTCAACTGCAACACTGACACCTCCTGATCCACCCCCTCTCCTCTCCAATTGTACATTAAACTTGACCATGTTATGGTCACTACCTCCTAATGGCTCATTAACCTCAAGGTCCTTTATCAAATCCGGTCCATTACATAACACTAAATCCAGAATTGCCTTCTCCCTGGTAGGCTCCAATACAAGCTGTTCTAAGAATCCATCACAAAGGCACTCTTCAAAGTCCCTTTCTTGGGTTCCAGTACCAACCTGATTATCCCAGTGTACCTGCATGTTGAAATCTCCCATAACAACCACAGCATTACTTTTGCTACATGCCAATTTTAACTCCTGAGTCAACTTGCGCCCTATGTCCAGGCTACTGTTTGGGGGCGTGTAGATTAGTCCCCTTTTGGTCTTTTTACCCGTACAATTCTTTAGTTCTATCAATACTGACTCCACATCTCCTGTTTCAATGTCATCCCTTGCAAGGGACTGAATTTCATTCCTCGCCAACAACCCCCCCCTCAGCCCACCTGTCTGTCTTTCGAGGTATATCCTTGAATATTCAGTTCCCAGACCTGGCCCTCTTGCAGCCATGTCTCAGTAATTCCCACAACATCATACTTGCCAGTTTCTAACTGAGCCTCAAGCTTGTCCACTTTATTCCTTATACTTTGCGCATACATATACAGCACTTTGACCTCCGTATTCACTTCCCCCCTCGCACTGCTCGCAATTGGCCCTGACCTTACTCTGTTGCCCATTCTCGAGCTTTCCTTCCCATTAATTCGAGAATCTTTTGTACTGAAAATAGAGGAGGTCGAGAGGCTTTTCAGAAGACAGAAAAGCCGGAAATCTCCAGGACCTGACAATGTTTCCCCCTCTACTCTCAACCTTTGTGCCAAACAACTGGCACCGGTCTATACAGACATTTTTAACCAGTCCCTGCAAACATGTACAGTCCCTGCCTGCTTCAAAGTCTCCACTATTGTCCCTGTATCCAAAAGGCAAGGATTACTTGTCTTATTGACTACAGGCCTGTCGCACTGACCTCTGGAGTCATGAAGACCCTTGAAAGGCTTGTGCTAGCCAAGCTGAAAAATATCACGAACCCCCTGCAGGACCCTATGCAGTTTGCATATCGGGCCAATAGATCTGTGGTGATGCAGTCAACCTGGGCCTGCACTTCATCCTACAGCACCTTGATCGCCAGAGGACCTATGCGAGGATCCTGTTTGTTGATTTTAGCTCTGCATGCAACTCCATTGTGTCAGAGCTACTACACCCCAAACTTTCCGAGTTGACTGTGCCTGAACCGGTACAGTGTGTCAGTGGATCACCAGCTTCCTGACAGACAGGAAGCAGCATGTGAGGCTGGGCAAGCACATCTCAGACACGCAAACGCTCAGCATAGAAGCACCGCAATGCTGCGTACTCTCTCCTCTCCTCTACTCTCTCTACACCAACGACTGCACCTCTCGGACCTCCACAGGCACCTCTGTCAAGCTTCTCAAGTTTACGGACGACTCAACCCTGATTGGACTGATCCAGGATGGAGAGGAATCTGTCTATAGAAAGAAAATGTCACAGCTGGCGTCCTGGTGCCATCGCAACAACCTAGAGCTCAATGCTCTTAGGACAGTGGAATTGATTGTAGACTTTAGGAGAGCTCCCCCTCAACTCACCCTACACCATCAACAACACCACAGTCACATCTGTCGAGTCTTTTAAGTTCCTGGGAACCATCATCTCCAAGGACCTTAAGTGGGGGCCTACCATCGACTCCACAGTCAAAAAAGCACAGCAGAGGATGTACTTCCTACGGCAGCTGATGAAACACAATCTGCCACAGGCAATGATGGTCCAATTCTACACGGCCATCGTAGAGTCTGTTCTCACCTTCTCCATCATGGTCTGGTTTGGCTCAACAACAAGCACACACTGGTAGCTGCAGCGAATCGTCCGATCAGCTGAGATAAGGTTATTGGCTGCAACTTCCCTCCAAGATACAAGATACAAGATACATTTATTTGTCACAAGTGCCAGTTGGCACAGTGAAATGTGATCACCATACAGCCATACAATAAAGATAAAGACACACAACACACGTTAGAGTTCAACATAAAAACATCCCCGAGGAGAACATGGCTAGGTGATGTTTTGGGTCAGGACCGTTTTCTTCAAAATAGTTTTGTAAATTGTCTTTATTCTGCCTAAAGTTTAGTTTTAAATTTTAATAGAAAATGTGAGGTTAGAAGGGCACAAGGTGTAATTATTGTGTTTTCCAAGCTCCAAGATAAATATATATCTGACAGGTCCCAGAACAATGAGGGATTCTGCCTTTCCCCATATCACTTTCATGACCAGAAGCAAAATTCAGAGCAATGGTTTAAGGCTGCATTAAGAACTTTTATACAATTCAACCACAATGATTCGTCTATTTTGAGCTCTGGGCTGTTTAACTTCCTGTGTTTTTCTCAACTAAGGGAGTTAGGAGGCAACCGTGGCTGACAAGAGAAGTTAGCGATAGAATAAAACTAAAAGAAAAGATGTATAAACAGGAAAGAGTAGCCGAAGCCAGAGATTGGGAAACTTTCACAGGACAACAGAAGGAAACTAAAACGGGCAAACGGGCTGAAAAGATGAAAGTACGAGGGGCAGCTGGCCGGGATATAAAGAAGGACAGTAAAAGCTTCTTTAGATATGTTAAGGGGAAAAAGAGTAGCAAAGTCAAATGTGGGTCCCTTGAATGCAGACATGGGTAAAATTATTATGGGTTAACAAGGAAAATGGCAGAAGAGTTGAACAGGTACTTAGATCTGTCTTCACTAAGGAAGACAAAAAACAATCTCCCAGATGTACTAGAGGACAGAGGAATCCAAGGGGGTAGAGGAACTGAAATACATTTTCATTAGGCGAGAAATAGTATTGGTAGGCTAATGGGACTGAAGGATGATGAATCCCTGGGTCTGCATCCCAGGGTCTTCAGGAAGGTGGCTCTAGAAATAGTGGAACGCATTGGTGATCATTTTCTAGTGTTCAATAGATTCAGGATCAGTTTCTGTGGGTTGGAGGATAGCTAATGTTATCCCACTTTTCAAGAAAGGAGTGAGAGAGAAAAACGAGGAATTTCAGACCAGTTTAGCCTGTCTTCAGAGGTGGAAAGATAATGGAATCAATTATTAAGAGGTAATAATGGGACATTTGGATAGCAGTTAAAGGATTAGTCCAAGTCAACATGGAATTTATGAAAGGGAAATCATGCTTGACTAATTCTTCTGGAATGTTTTGAGGATGTGACAAGTAAAATGGATGAAGGGGTGCCAGTGGATGTAGTGTTATCTTGACTTTCAGAAACTCTTTTGATAAGGTCCCGCACGGGAGACTGGTGACTAAAATTAGAGCACGTGGTATTGGTGGTATTGAGGTTACCCTTAACAATCTTATATTATTTCAATGCGATCCCTCTTACCCTTCTAAACTCCAGAGTGTACAAGCCCAGCTGCTCTATTCTCTCAGCATATGACAGTTCCGCCACCCTGGGAATTAACCTTGTAAACCTACGTTGCAATTCCTGAATAGCAAGAATGTCCTTCCTCAAATTAGGGGACCAAAACTGCACAAATACTCCAGGTGTGGTCTCACTAGGGCTCTGTACACCTGCAGAAGAACCTCTTTGCTCCTATATTCGATTCCTCTTGTTATAAAGGCCAACATACCATTCGATTTCTTTCAATGCCTGCTGTACCTGCATGCTTACTTCATAGATGATGTACAGGAACCCCCGATCCATTGTACTTCCCCCTTTTCCCAACGATGCATTTAGATAGTAATCTGCCTTCCTGTTTTTTGCTACATAAGTGGATAACCTCACATTTATCCGCATTAAAACTTAATCTGCCATGCATCTGCCCACTCCCCCAACCTGTCCAAGTCACCCTGCATGCTCATAGCATCCTCCTCACAGTTCACACTGCACCACCTTTGTTGCCATCTGTAAATTTACTAATGTTACTTTGAATCCCTTCAATCCAAATCATTGATGCATACTGTAAATAGCTGCGGTCCCAGCACCGAGCCTTGCGGTACCCCACTAGTCACTGCCTGCCATTCTGAAAGAGACCTGTTAATCCCTGCTCTTTGTTTCCTGTCAGCACTCTACCCCCATTACCATGTGCCCTAATTTTGCCCACTAATCTCCTATGTGGGAGCTTATCAAATGCTTTCTGAATGTCCAGGTACACTACATCCACTGGCTCTCCCTTGTGCACTTTCCTAGTTAGATCTTCAAAAAATTCCAGAAGATTAGTCAAGCATGATTTCCCGTTTCGTAAATCCATGCTGACTCTGACTGATCTTGTTACTGCTATCCAAATGTTCGACTAGCTCATCTTTTATAATTGACTTCCAGCATCTCCCCCACCAACGATGTCAGGTGGAACTGGTCTATAATTCCCTGTTTTCTCTCTCCCACCTTTCTTAAAAAGTGGGATAACATTAGCTACCCTCCAATCCACAGGAAATGATCCTGAGTCTATAGAACATTGGAAAATTATCACCAATGCATCCACAATTTCTAGAGCCATTTCCTTAAGTACCCTACGATGGAGACCATCAGCCCTGGGGATTTATCAAGTGTTCAGTCCCATCAGTCTATCTAACACCATTTCCTGCCAATGGTGGATTTCCTTCAGTTCCTCCGTCACCCCAGATCCTCTGGCCTCTACTATATTAGGAAGATTGTTTGTGTCGTCCTTAGTGAAAGACAGATCCTAAGTACCATGTTCAACTCATCTGCCAATTTCCTTGTTCCCTATAATAAATTCATATTTTTTGGTCTTCAAAGGTCCAACTTTGGTCTTAACTAATTTTTTCCCACTTCACATAGCTAAATAAGCTTTTACTATCCTGCTTTATATTCTTGGCTAGCTTACCTTCGTACCTCATCTTTTCTTCCCTTATTGTCTTTTTGGTTATCTTCTGTTGCTCTTTAAAACATTACCTAATCCCATCTTGTTCCCGCTCATATTTGCTACATTTATACTTCTATTCACTTAATTTTTATACTGTCCCTGACGACCCTTGTCATCCATGGTCATCCCTTTCTCCCTTGGAATCTTTCTTCTCTAGGGAATGAACTGATCCTGCACCTTCTGTATTATTCCTAGAAATGCCTGCCATTTTTGTTCCACTGTCATCCCAGCTAGTGTATCTTTCCAGCCAACATTGGCCAGCTCCTCCCTCATGGCTCCATAGTCCCCTTCATTCAACTGCAACACTGGACACCTCTGATCCACCCCTCTCCCTCTCCAATTGTACATTAAACTTGACCATGTTATCAATGCACAACACAACACACGATAGAGTTCAACATAAAACATCCGCACCATCAGCATCAAAAGTTTCCCACTGTGAGGAAGGCACCAAAGTCAGTCATCTTCCTCAAAATGTTCCTGAAGTTCACACCGTGGTAAGGGCCCCCCGAGCCCTACGCAGAACGCCGTTCCGGGGCGGCCCGATGATCAGGCCCGCTTGCTGGGATGTTGGCACTTCCGATGATTGGGATTGGGAGGACCTCCTCATCAGCCTGGACATCCGAGTTGGGCACCTTCTACCGGAGTCCACGGCTCCCAAAGTGCGCAGGCCACGCTGGGCAGAAGATGCAACGCTGGCGGCCCTCTGCAAAAGGACCCAGGGATCGCGATGTTTTTCAGCGCTGCCCGCACTGGAAACTCTCCCAAACCACTGCTCAGCGTTGTTGGAGCAGTGGTAAACGTTCCGGAGCGTCAAACGACGATCCAGGTTGGCATCCGCCCGATCCGCGTGTGAATCCAGCGCTTGCACCCGCGGGTTTGAAGCTCTGGTCCGGTCCCCAGTAGGAAAGGCCGTGCCAATCCAGTTGGTAGGCCACGAGGCAGTGGGGGCGGGGGGGGGGGGATGACTGGGAGGCAGTTTCTCCCTTACCCTAACCCCCTCCCCCACATAGAAAAGTTGAAGATTCCCCAAAACAAACTGTAAACTGACTGAAAATAATATAAAGTTTGAAAAACAAATGGACTGTGGGCAGAGGCTGCCTTTAATGTGGCGCCCCTAGTGGATTGATGAACTGTACACTGCAAGAGCCAGTAAGCGGGCGGGAAGATCATCTCAGACCCCTCTCACCCTGGCCACAAACTCTTTTAATCATTTCCCTTTGGAAGGTGACTCCGGACTGTCAAAGATGCCACAGCCAGACATAAAAACAGTTTTTATCCACGAGTAGTTGCTGTCGGATAAACAGCCATAACTCTGTAGCCTGCCTTTGATCTGGTATTTTGTTGGTTCACTTGCTTGATCAATGGTGTTTTATCATTAATGTTTTATTATTATTAATGTTTAGTGTTTTCTGAATCATTCGTAACTGTCACTGTATGTCATGTTGTTACTTGTGGGCAGAGCATCAAGGCAAATTCGTTGTATGTGAATACTTGGCCAATAAACTTACTTACTTACTTACTTACTTATTGAAAGATGTAAAAGAGGAGCAGGAGTGGATTATTTGGCACTTTGAGCCTGTTCCATCATTCAACACAACCTTCTCTATCAATCCCATATTACAATTCCCTCCCTATAATCATTGATGCCATTTGTGTCAAAAAAAAATCTATCCCCTACTTAACTGGATTCAGTTACTTGTCATCTACCATTTTTTTCCATGGGGTGAATTAGAAGGGCTCACTATATTCAGAATGAAGACAGTTTTCTATATCTCAGCCCTTCAGGTCTTAAGTCTGCGATCCCTTGTTCTAGATCCTCCAGTCACTGAAAAATCTTTACGTATGGATTTTGTCCAGCTCTACCTGAATTATGTTTGATTTAGTGAGGTCCCGTTTATGTCTACCAAAGGCCAGTGACTACTGACCCAGTGGCTCCTCCGCTCCTCACAGGTTAGCCCTGCCATTCCAAGAATCAGTCTGGTCAGCTTTGGCTGAATTCCTTCTGTGGCAGGAAAACCCTTTCTCGGGTAAGGAGAACGTAACAGGACACACAAGGGGTGGTCTCAGGAATATCTGTAATATGGCAACAAAGAACTTCTTGTTACTGTGCTCAAAAACTCCAGAAGAGAAGACCAACAAATATCACTTGCCTACTTACTGCATGCTGCATCACATGTCTGGTTTCAGTGACTAGTGCACAAAGACGCAGCTATCTTACCAATATTACTGAATCAATCACAATTCATATAGTTCTCAGTCTTTCAGCTTTTCAACGAAATATCATGTTTATCCACAATATTATGGATAGGAAATTATTGGAGGGGCATGGGCTAGGCGCACACAGTTGGGACTGGCTCAGATAGACAACTTGGTCAGCATGTATGCATTGGGTTGATGGGCCTATTTCCATGCTGTACAGCTCTATGACTCTATGTCGCATACTTGGACACTAGCTCAAATGACTGAGATCACCTGGAAATCCCTTTGCATCCTCTTTGCGTCTCCTAATTACTCTCAATTTCACGTAATCAAACTTAGAAATATTAAATTTACTTCCTTGTCAAAATCATTAATGTACATTGAAAATAACAGGCCCAATCAATGGTTTGAATGATGGCTCAGTAGTCACCATGTTGCACCCTAAAGAAGTCTCGGTTCCCAGCCTGCCAAATAATTTTCAATCCATCCCAGTTGAACAATGCCAAATTCATATATTTGAATATTCCTTGTTGATCTTTTATGCATGACTTTATCAAAGACCTTCTGAAAAATCATACACGTCCACTTCTCCCTGAAGCAAAAAAAAAACTCCTGGAGGAACTCAACAGCGTCTGTGGACGTATATGATTAATCGAACAATTTATTTTTTCTAAAGATCAAAACGTTGTTTTGGAAAACAGAAACAACAAACAAGGTCATATATTGAAATCTTTTCTTACAGCAGGTAGAAAACAGGATATTTGAAATGTGGGAAAGAGTAAAGTGCATTCGAATAGTCAAGAGAAACACCGCTATTTTAGATTTTAATCAGTCGGATGTAGCAAGCATAAAGACATTTGTTCCCTTTTTAGTCAAGACTCCATCATTGCAATAAGAGAACACATTTAAAAATAAAATTTGGAGAAGTACATCAGTTTTGAAAACTACATTTCAATCATTTAATCCCGTTCATTTAATCCACTAATGCTAATGAAGAACAATGTCTGAAGTTTACCGACCTTCTGCACAGGAACTTGTGTGGAATTCCAGAGAAGCAGCAACGTGGCTTTGAGCCCAGCACTGGACAAGCTGAGGTTCCCTCACACCGCACAGTAACGGACGCTGCCTCTTGTCAAACTAAATGACACTCCCCCTCCAGCTCAGGTTTCCGCTGGTGTTGATACAAATGGGTTAAGATATAGAATTATATCAACAACCACTGGTGTTGATACAAATGGGTTAAGATATAGAATTATACAACTAATAAAGAGAGAGCATTCTGCTGGGTCTGATGTTCCATGAGAGAGCACAAGCAGTCCAGGGAGGTTCTGCCATTTCATGATGAAAAACCTCCATAGTGGGTTGTCTTCATTAAACATGCTGGCAATTCCATTTCACCAATTAGGATAAACTGAACCATTTCTAGAGAGAGGACTGGCCCTGGTGAAAGGAGAAAGAACATACTATTTCCTCACTTGCCCCTTCATGGGAAGTAGCCCACAGATTTCACCATGGGAACCTTTCACTGTCCTAATGAATGGCCACAATTATTGGTCAGCTGAACAAAATATCGAATGACATTAAAAGAAGCACAGAGTACAGAGTATACACTGGGTGTGGACCTCAGCATCCATCATTGGGAGTGGCTTGGTCACACGACCACTCACTGCGATGCCCAAACCCTGAAGGATGTGTCTGCCAGGCTCTTTCTACAGCAGGTAGAGAATGAGCCAACACAAGGGATTGACCTACTTGACCTCCTCCTCTCCTGTCCATCTGCAACAGGTGAATTGTTTAACCAGGGCTTCGGCAGAAATCAGAAGACCATTGCACAGTTCTAATTGAAGACAATGTTTTGTCATTACCAAGGTCATTCCATATTGCTCTGACTGGCACAACAGTTTTTGGTGTCATGTTCCCAAAGAAGCTGCAGAGGCTGAGACATTGACTGTTCAAGGTAGTGGGCGATTGACTATAAACTCTACAAAATTCAGGAGACGTGGGGAAAGTGGGAAGGTGGCGTTGAGACCAATATTAGATCAACTGTATGGGCCTGAAAAATTGTGCTTCCTCAGACTTTATTCCTTGGATTGCAGGAGGCTGAGAGGTGATTTTAAAGAGATAGTTGAATTATTGAGGGGAATAGATAGGCTGAATGAACAGAGCATTTAACCCAGTGAGGGGGTATCAAGAACCAGAGGACACAGGTTTGAGGTGTGAGGGGGAAGGTTTAATATGAACACGAAGGGCATCCTTTACATTCAAAGGGTAAAGGATACAAACAAAAGGAGTTGAGTATAGAAGCAAAGATATCCTTCTGCAGTTGTACAGGGCCATAGTGAGATCACACCTGGATTGTTGTGCGCAGTTTTGGTCTCCAAATTTGAGGAAGGACATTCTTGCTATTGAGGGAGAGCTTCGTAGGTTTACAAGGTTAATTCCCGGGATGGCGGGACTGTCATATGCTGAGAGAATGGGCATGTATACTTTGGAATTTGGAAGGATGAGAGTGTATCTCATTGAAACATATCAGATTATTAAGGATTTGAACACACTAGAGGCAGGAAACATGTTCCCGATGTTGGGGGAGTCCAGAACCAGGACTACAGTTTAAGAATAAGGTGTAAGCCATTTAGAACGGAGATGAGGAAAAATGTTTTCACACAGAGGGTTGTGAATATGTAGAATTCTCTGCCTCAGAGGGTGGTGAAGTCTGGTTCTCTGGGTGCTTTCAAGAGAGAGCTAGATAGGGCTCTTGAAGATAGCGGAATCAGGGGATATGAGGAGAAGGCAGGAACGAGGTACAGATTGTTGATCACATTGAATGGCAGTGCTGGCTTGAAGAGCCATATAGCCTACTCCTGTACCTATAGTCTATTGTCTATAAAGGGTAGTAGTTATATGTGATGAGCTGCCAGAGGAGGTAGTTGAGGCAGGTACTAAAATTTTAATTAAAATACACTTGGACAGGTTAATGGAAAGTTAAGCTTTAGAGTGATATGGGGCAAATGGATGTAATTAAATTTGATGAGGAGATTAGATCAGCATGGATGAGTTGCAGCTGTTTCTGTGCTGTGTGACTCTATAGTTCCATGACTCTGACTAAGTCCTGATAGCTGTGTGAGAGCCATCTTCACCAAAAGTATTGCAGAAATTCAAGAAGGCAGCTCACCACCATCTTCTCCAAGGCAGTTAGGGATGGATAATAAATATTGACTTTGATGCTGAATACTGAGTAAAAACTATTTTGAATAAATCTTCTCTTTTGCACCATACTGTAGATTATCTGCCACAATTTATCCCAATCACCGACAAAGATGCTTGAAATCTTCTGTCTGTTAGTAACTATCCTTAAAATAAATGCATCCTCAGCACACACAGATATGTTCTGTTCTCAAAGTATTTATAAAAAAGTACACAAATAGAATTATAAGAAATTATTTTTAAATGAAAAGGGGAAATACAGAAGTTGTATCTGAAGATAACATCAGCGTAAAAGAGGAAGGATCTGTGTTACGTCCAGTTTTCACTTCTGCTGTGAAACTCAGCAAGTGCTCCAACAGGGACATTTGCACTAGAGTAGACAGGGGGTCATCCCAGTGTTTAGAATGTGAGAGTGACGAACAGTGTGAGTTTCAGGGGGCGATTACATTAATTACGAAGAGAAAGATTCAGGAGCTGGGAAAAATATCAAAACAGAGGATGAAGCAGCAATAAAAAAGGAACTTTATTTCTCTGCAGAATGCACATAATATGGGGGGTAATGAGTTGTGAACACGGATTAAGGAAGGAGCCTAATTAGATTTCTTCTCACAATGCAGAAAAGACTAACTGCTGAGCTGATGATGAGGTGCCCTTTCTGATTCCATCCATATTGTTTGCTTAGAAATCAATTGTTTAGTGAATGATGCTCCCACAGTGCTCTTGATAGGAATGAAGGGACAGCAATGGATTTCCAAGTCATGACTGGAGACGCACCCACAGCATGTGGTGATCCCATGGGCCTGTTACCATTGTCTTTCTTGGTTGACAGGATCACTGATAAGAGAGGTGTTCTTGAAGTGGCCTGGGCAATGAACATTGAGACACCTTGCGGTGGTTGATTGAGACCGAAGACACTGTACACAAGTGGTGGAAACAACGAAGATTACAGTAGTAGATGGGGACATGCTATGTCCTGGATGATGTTGAGCTTCTTCAGTATCGCTGGTGTTACATTCATCAAGGCATTGCACCCTCCTGAATTGGGCCTTGCCGCTGATGGAGGTTTTGTGGTGTCAGGAATTGCTTGCCCCATGATAACAAGAATGAATCACCTTCAATTTATCGATACTGCTTCTTAATGCTGCAACTCCCCTCCTAGTATAACTGTGGGAGTACTTTCACTGGAAGGAATGGAAAGATTTAGGAAAGCAACCTACCACTGTCTTGAGTGCAATTAACAATGGGGGGGGGGGGGGGGGGGGGGGGGGGGGGGAACCACTAACCTTGACAGTGATGCTCAAATTGTCGAGAATAACTGAATGAGTAAAGAAATGCTAAACAAGTAAAATCAAGAACACCTGGATTAATGATATTCAAATACTTACAAATACTTTATAATTTTGGGGGTTCCACAACACTTGTAAAGGGAGCAGTGTCAATATAACCTCTTCTCAATCTCTCTTAAATCCCCACTACCCAGCTTCCTAACAATCTTAACCTTCTTTTATTTATTTTGTCAAAAATCCCATGAGTGAAATTGTTCAGTTTAAAATTATCCAAGCTTCTCCTCTCCCTCTTGTGACTAACCTCATGTTCCCAAATATCACCTAAAAGAGAAACAGGGAAACATAGAAAATAGGTGAAGAAGGAGGCCATTTGGCCCTTCAAGCCAGCACCGCCATTCATTGTGATCATGGCTGATCATCCACAATCAGCAGTTTGTGCTTGCCTTCTCCCAATATCCCTTGATTCCCGTAGTCCCAAGAGCTCTATCTAACTCTCTTTTAATTCATGCAGTGAATTGGCATCTACTGTGTTCTGTGACTGAAATCCTAATGGGAATCCCAAAATTCCCGGCCACTCCACACTGCTGCTGTCTCCATTGCCTGAATCCTACATTCATAGAAACGTGAACATAGGTGCAGGAATAGGCCAATCACCCCTTCGAGCCAGCACTGCCATTCAATATGATCATGGCTGATCATCCAATCAGTAACCCGTTCCTGTTTTCTCCCCATATCCCTTGATTCAGTTAGCCCTAAGAGCTAAATCTAAATCTGTCTTGATAACATCCAGTGAATTGGCCTCCACTGCTTTCAGTGGCAGATACTTTCACAGATTCACAACTCTCTGGGTGAAAAAGTTTTTTCACATCTCAGTTTTAAATGGCCTCCCCTTTATTTTTAGACTAGGGAAAAAAAACTATTTACTCCTATACTCAAATCCTCTCATTATGAAGGCCAAATGCCATTAGCTTTCTTCATTGCCTGATGTATCTGCACGTTTACTTTTAGTGACTGGTGTACAAGGACACACACTGATCACTAACTCCCACAATCTGCATTATGGACGCATACTGTAGCTTCCCTTGCCATTTCCAGTCAAGTTTGTTTATATTTTCATAGCCCATATACAATTCAGAGATTCACGATCAATGATCAAGCAGATAGTATTTAGAAAATCAACCATATTCTTGAGCACTTTCACATTTTATAAAACGATTTGTCAGGATTGAACAGGATTATAACAGTTTACCGGTCTATTTGTGCCACTCCGCTAATGTGACCAAGCATTTATGGGTGTGGATTGTGCTTGCAGAAAGGGCATGTATTTTCTGGATCGGACACAAAAAATCATTCAAGTCAAGTCAAGTTTATTCGTCACATACACATACGAGGTGTGCAGTGAGATGAAAAGTGGCATTGCTCATGGATTGTGCAAAAAACTACAAAACAAAATGGAACAGCATTACATATTCACATATTACATATTTGTGGGAAGAAAAAAAACAAAAAAACAGCAATTTAAAAAAGACACCACACAACAGTAAATTAGTACAGTAAGTTAGTCCCTGGTGAGATAGGAATTTACAGTCCTAATGGCCTCTGGGAAGAAACTCTTTCTCATCCTCTCCAATTTCACAGCATGGCAACGGAGGTGTTTGCCTGACCATAGCAGCTGGAACAGTCTGTTGCAGGGGTGGAAGGGGTCTCCCATGATCTTGTTGGCTCTGGAGTTGCACCTTCTGATGTATAGTTCCTGCAGGGGGGCGAGTGTAGTTCCCATAGTGCGTTCGGCCAAACACACTACTCTCTGCAGAGCCTTCTTGTCCTGGGCAGAGCAGTTCCCAAACCAAATTGTGATGTTTCCAGACAAGATGCTTTCCACAGCCACTGAGTAGAAGCATTGGAGGATCCTCAGAGGCACTCTGAATTTCCTTAATTGCCTGAGGTGGTAAAGGCGCTGTCTTGCCGTAGTCACCAATGCAGCAGCGTGGGATGTCCATGTCAGATCCTCTGAGATGTGGACTGCCAGGTATTTAATGCAGCTCACCCCACCCACAGTATCCCCATTTATCTTCAATGGTGTGTATGTCCTCGGCTGTTGTGCCCTCCTAAAGTCCACGATCAGCTCCTTAGTTTTTTTGACATTCAAGAGGAGGCTTTTGTCCTGACACCAGAGTGCCAGATCAGCCACCTCCTCCCGGTAGGCCTTCTCATTGTTATCGGAGATCAGGCCCACCATCACAGTGTCATCAGCAAACTTGATTATAGAGTTGGAGCTGAACCTAGCCACACAGTCATGTGTGTACAGGGAGTACAGTAGGGGACTGAGGACCCAACCCTGGGGGGATCCTGTGCACAGGGTGAAGGACTTCGATGTATTTCCTCTCATCTTGACTACCTGGGGCCTGGCGGGGAGAAATTCCAGGACACAGGCACACAGGGGGGTGTTGAGCCCCAATTCCAGCAACTTCTCAGCAAGTCTGGTGGGGACTATCATGTTGAAGGCTGAACTGAAATCTATGAACAGCATCCTAACATAGCCCCCCTTCTGGCTGTCAGGATGAGAGAGAGCGGTGTGCAGAACATTGGAGACCGCATCGACCATGGATCTGTTCGGACAGGAATGCGAATTGTAGCGGGTCCATGTGTGAGGGAGGAAGGCGCAGATGTGTTTCTTGACCAGCCTCTCAAAGCATTTCATGACTACCGAGGTGAGGACCACCGGATGGTAGTCATTCAGACAAGCTGGGGAGGCATTTTGTGGCCATTCCGCATGCATATTTGTTTACTGAGATACTGGGAGCAATTTATCCTCCAGTTTGCAAAAAGTATTATCTTGGGAAACCACAGCTCAGGGAGAAACTAATAGGGATACTATAGAGACGACAGTGTAGTGTTCTGGTGATTCAATATGAAGAGGGCTTGATTTTCGATCTGGAGATATGAATCCAAATCCTGCTTTGGAATCAGGGGAATTGAAATAAAAATTAATAATTAATTCATGAATTAAGTTCCAGATTCAATGATGGTGACTATGAAGGCACCAGATTGCTGGCAAACCCACCTGGATCGCAATGCCATTCTGGTGAGGAAAACTCACCTGATTTGACATCCACATGATTTCAGGCACATAGCAATGTGGTTGGCTCTTAATTGCCCTGTGAGATGGTCCTGCTCTCCAGTATGTTTGGGGGCATTTAGGAATGGGCAATAAATACTGACTTTGTAGCAACCTCACATCCAAGGAATGAAAAATAAATCTGCATCTGCAAGGGCTTTGCGTGGAAAACTGGCAGAGTGAAATGGAATATATTTTGCAAATTATGTTTGTTCAGTGGGATTTTGCCATAAATAGATTTCTGAGAAAGAATAGTAACTGTGTGGTTGGTGAAGTGACAGTGACATAAGTAGAACATCACATGGGTCATTTGCAAAAGTTATGAACGTTTGGCTATACACTGTTATGTTAGAAGCAAAGAGCAAATAATGATTGAGCTGATAAGTGGATTGGTATAAACCATTGCGGAAATCGCATCGAAGGACGAGAAGCCAAAACAAAGAAGTGGAAGCCATATAACCAAACGGAAACAAAGTGGAAACGACAAATAACCGAAAGGGTACGAAGTCGAAACGCCAACTAAGCGAAAAGGTGGGATGCCGAAATGCAAACTAACCGAAAGGGCGGGACGCCTAAAAGCCAACTAACCAAAGGGCTGCGTCGCCTAAAAGCAAACTCACCAAATGGCCGCTCTGCCGAAACGCCAACTAACCGAAAGGCTGTGTCGACTACAAGCCAACTAAACGAATGGCCGCTCAACCGAAAAGTCAAATAACGGACATAACGTCGCTGGGGGCAGGACTTGTCAGCGATTGGTCCAGACCCCCGTGTCCATCACATCACTGGTCGATGGAGATGGGAGGATGGGGGTCATTTTCCCCACACAAGCCATAGGTGACTGAACCCGAGCACCAAGTTGTAAGTGGCCGAAGGAGCGCATCCCTCGGGACAACACCCACTCTGCCAAGGCCACGGCCGCCCTCCGCCTCGTCTCCCCCATGCGGCCACACTGTGACGGGCTGTGTGCCGGCTGCGCAGGGTGGAGCAGAGGTGTGGGACAGCACCTACCAACAATGAAGGCATTAATGAAACCAGTTGCCTCAAGCCCTTCCCGCAGGAGCGGGTTTTAACTCAGCATTAAAAATCAAAAAATAGTTACATTGATTTAAAAAACAAAAATGTTACATGTATAAATAATTTTTATATTCGGGAACCTGGTTAATTAAGTGGTGATATTATTTCCCTGTCCTACCTATGCCTTTGCTTTAGCCGGTGGTCACATCCATTCCATCCCTCCCTCGCAAAGATGTGACATTTCATTAAGAGCACACTTGGATGAATAGATGCAAGCGGCATGTAAAGCGTCTCTTCACTGTGCGCAATACATGAAGCCAATGAAATGAGACAACTGTCACATCAAAGATTGACTCAAAATGCTGGAGTAACTCGGTGGGACAGGCAGCATCTCTTGAGAGAAGGGATGGGTGGCGTTTCAGGTCGAAATCCTTCAGACTCAGTCTTCAGGTCTCAACCCGAAACCTCACCCATTCCTTCTCTCCAGAGATGCTGCCTGTTCCGCTGAGTTACTCCAGGTTTTTGTGTCAGTAAAAGTTATTGTGTGGCAATAAATAAAACGTGCTTCTTGTTGTCAAGGGGAGGGGGGGTAGTGGGAGGAGATAAAATTGCTTGTTGTCATGCACACTTGTCATCAGCCTGCCAGGGAATTTGTGTCCCCCCCCCCCCCCCATGTTTTAAAACCGATTTACTTTGTCTGCCAATGCCCCAAGCCATCTATCCGCGCAGCCGGGGTGGGGTGAATCACCCAGTGTGGGTCTCAGGGAGTAAGTCACCCCATGTGTGGGTCGGGGTCTGGGGGTCGGGGGGGGGGAAGAGGTAAATCACCCTGGTCTGGGGATTGGGGTCCGATGGCATTGCATCGCGGTCAGTGACTCTGGGTGGGCAGAGGGAGCAGCCAGCTCCACCCGGTGCTGCCAACACACAGCCCATTACAGTGCAGCTGCATGTGGGAGACGAGGCGGAGGGCAGCCATGGCCTGTGGGAGAGTGGGGGCTGTCCCGAGGGAAGTGTTCATTCGGCTGCTTACAACTTGGTGCTCGGGTTCAGAGTGCCCAGACACCTATGGCTTGTGTAGGAAAATGTCCCCCACCCGCCCATCTCCACCAGCCAGTGAGGTGATGGACGCGGGGGTCTGGAACAATCACTGACAAGTTCCGCCCCCTCCCCCCGCGTAGTCATGTCCGTTATTTGATTTTTCGGTTGAGTGGCCATGTGGTCAGTTGGCTTGTAGGTGACTCAGCCTTTCAGTTAGTTGGTGTTTCGGCCATTCGGTGAGTTTGCTTTTAGGCGATGCATTCTTTCGGTTAGTTGGGTTTTAGGCGTCCCGCCCTTTTGGTTAGTTTACATTTAGGCGTTCTACCCTTTCGGTTAGTTGGCGTTTTGGCTTTATACGCTTTCGGTTATTTGCCATTTCAGCTTCGTTTCCTTCGGCTATTTGGCTTCCACTTCTTTGCTTCGGCTTCCCGTCCTTCGACGCCACGTGCGGGTATCGATATAATTTTTTAAAATTATTTTTATTTTTATTTTTAATTTTTATTAGAAGTAATTGTACAGAGATAAATCATTCAGCATCTAAAATTATACAATCATTGTACAGATTCATTTTTAACCTTATAACCTAGATTATGAAAATGAAAAAAGAAAAGAAAAAGAAAACAAGAAAGAAAAGAAGTAGAAAGTGAAAAGATAGATTGAAGAAGAACAGAAGAAAGTTCCCTAAGCTACCAGAATCAAATACACAGGACTAGATGTTAAGAAGTCCCTTGTGCCAGTAGGTGGGGAGCATTTCACGACATTCATTGATTGCTGAGAGTGGTTGACGCTCAACATCGGGGGGGGGGGGGGGGGAAGGGGGGGGGGGGGGGGGGGGCACTTATACGTATATCTTGGCCTGGGTAACCTTCAGGACAGTTGGGCACAGGACACATCATCAGTAGTGTACCCTTGCATCACTGGGTGTTTCGGCCTTTTATCACTATACACCCTCCACAAGGGCGGCCCGCTGCAGGATGATCAGCCCTCAGCGCGTGTCCCGTGTCAAACTGCCTCAAAGATTCACCATGGCGTATTTGGGGCCCAGCATGGGTCTTTCCGCTTGAGCCAAATCCAACAGCTGCTTCTTTCAGCCGTGTCTGAGAGTGATCTTATGGTCTTCCACAGAACCTGACTGTGTATTCCAAGCTCCTTCAGCAGTCTGATGGTAGATGACGCAACAAATCCTGTGCATCCCGCTTCAACTGGATAAACTTTGATGTTCCAGCCACGCTGCGTTGCCTCTGGTGCGAGCTCTGTGTAGCACAGCTTCTTACGCTCATAGGCCTCCACAACAGAGTTCTCCCATGGAACTGTGAGCTCTATGATGTAAGCAGTGTTCTGTGAAAGGGACCAGAACACCAAAATCTGGCCTGAGGTTGGTTGAAGCAATTTCAGGTGGAAAGATTAGTTGTCGGCCGATGTCCGCCAGCATCCTCCGGTCACGGGCCCTGCATAGGTTTCTTTCTTCTTCTTCTGATCTAGTGGAAGGATGTTTAGGTGTTTTCTGTCCTTCTCGGACAAAGGTTGTCGCCCTTAAGTGGGAGGGGTTGTTTGCTCTCGGAGGCAAGGAGTTGGTCGCACACCGCCTGTTCTCAAGGGCTGTTGCCAGGCTTTTTTAATACCTGATTAATGCCGCCACGTGTATCTCCCTTGCGTGAGGCTAGTCTTGCAGCCAACCATGATGTGTTTTGAGGGTCGCTGGAGTTGGGCAGAGGGGCACAGGTTGGATCCTCGCCGTCCACTGATTGAGGTCTTTGGATTGATAAAGTACGTCGTATGGTCGCTCTGATGAGAAGCTGATCTTGCTTGATTCCATTTCCCACAGTTCTTTCCAGCTGATCTTCCTCCGCTCCAACCACCTTCCCACTGCATCCATTGCCCCTGATTTGGCAAGAGAGACCGCCTTTGCACTTCTTGCTGCCTCCTCCTGTCGCCGCACCTCCTCAACCACCAATGTCCCCCGCTCTGATGTTGTGGCCTTTCGCCAATTGGTTTACTTGTCGTAAGGCCAAACCCTCTCTCATTCCCTGCTGCACTTGCCCCACGACGTCTTTGTGCCTCAGGGCTGATGAAGCTTGCTGTACTGCATCAGATGGTGTCCACTTCGGCCGGGTTTACTAGGCGGCGCAACAGCACTGATGTCTTGTCTCAGAGTCCCTCAGTGTCATCTGGAGTCTTACTTTGGAACACTTGTATTCCTCTGTTCGACTAGTGAGAGGGTAGTTCCAGGACCCCCTTTGCCATAGAGGGGCCGATGTTAAGTTTAGACACTCGTGGGACACCGAGCCATTTCTTAGCGTATGAAGTTATGGTTCGCTCCCATCTTCTCCACAGTTGGCTATTGGAGCTTCATAAACGGTCAGTGGCCACTTGTCCGAGGAAGGAGTCCAAACTGTAGGCACCAGAGCTTCAGTTTCCCAGGCAGTAGGGTCTGATTGATGAATCTCCAGGCCGTTGACAATTTCTTGCCTTAGCTGTTGCACCTGCTATTTGTCCTTGAGACTTGCGTTGTACCATCTGCCAGGCTTTTTACTGGGCTGCTCAGACATGTTGGTATTAGGTCGTCACCGATGCTGAGACATAACCTTGTGTCTCTAAGCACCCCTTAACTATGGAATGCTTTCGAGACTTACTTGGTTTGATTTTCATTCGGGCCCACTTGATTGTTCTCCTGCAGCTTTCCAAGTAGCCGCTTTGGTGCATGCTGCAGTAGTGGTTATTGTTGTCATATCGTCCATGTATGCCCTATGGGTGGCAGACGGAGCCCAGCACTGGTTCGTTCACCGCCCACCACCCATTTTGAGGCCCTGATGATGACTTCCAGGCCATTGTAAAGGCCAAGGGTGAGACTGTGCAGCCCTGCCATGATGCCTACTTCCAAGCGCTGCCATGTTGTACTGAATTCAGCTGTTGTGAAGCACAGCTGCAGGTCTTTGGAAATAGTTCTTGACCAGTGTGGTGATGAGCTCTGGTACATGGAAAAAGGCAAAAGATTCCCAAAAGGAGTTCATGTGGAACTGAACCAAATGCATTGGCCAGATCGAGGAAGATCACATGTAGGTCTCTCTTGTCCTTCTTAGCTGCTTGGGAATCTGGTGCCAATCACGCTTGTATGCTCCAAGCAGCCCGAAAAAACCTGGAATTCCTGCTTTCTGTACAGATGTACAATGTACTTGTTTTGTTACCAGATAGGAGGATAGCCTTTGTGATACAATGCTGAAAAAGATTTTTCCCTCGACGTTGAGACATATTGGCCGGAATTGGCTGATGTCTGATGCATCCTTTTCTTTAGGTATTAGTACGCCGCTGGCCCTTCGCCACACCTTAGGTGTTGTTTGCTTCTTCCACACCACCCTCATGAGCTTCCATAGAAAGCGTAACACATCCGGTGCATTCTTGTAGAGCTTGTATGGTACTCCGTTTGGCCCCGGAGCTGATGCTGCTCTTGCTCACCGGACAGTGTTATCTACCTCTTTCCATTTCGGAGGGCTGGTGTCCAGGTTGAATTCAGGTGGTTGAATAGGCGGGATGTCATGTGGGATGACTAACTGCTCATGCCTTTTCGTGTCTTGGTGGGCCTTTTCCAGGTGTTCCTCCAATTCTTGTTTTGATGTTTTCAAAGTTCCACTTTTTTCCTTTGCGAAGAGGTCTTTGATGAACTTGAAAGTTCCAAAGCAGTGTAGCAGAAAGATATACAAATTTAAATAAAGAAAAAGAAAAGTGGAGATATACCTTTCCCCTCATCCTCCCCCCCCCCCCCCCCCCCCCCCCCCCCCCCCCCCCCCCCCCCCCCCCCCCCCCCCCCCCCCCCCCCCCCCCCCCCCCCCCCCCCCCCCCCCCCCCCCCCCCCCCCCCCCCCCCCCCCCCCCCCCCCCCCCCCCCCACCCCCCCCCCTCCCCCCCCCCCCCCCCCCCCCCCCCCCCCCCCCCCCCCCCCCTCCCCCTGCCTCACCCAACCCAGTATCGGATTTAAATTTGTGTTGCACCATACTATTGTTATAAGAATTCGGTGAAGGGTGTCCATGTCTTCAGAAATTGATCTGGTTTTTCCGCCAAGACAAACCTAATATTTTCCAAATATAATGTCTCGGACATGTCTGTGATCCACTTCTTCCCTGTAGGGACTGTTGTCTGTTTCCAAAATTTAAGTATTCATTATGTCGGCATTATTAGGCCATAGTTAAGGAAACGTCTTTGAAATATCATTAGCTCAGAACAGGCCTCTGACATACCTAGTGTGATCAGTTTTATATCGGGATCCAATTTAGTTTTAAGTATTTTGGAAAATATATCAAAAATTCCCCTCCAGAAGGTTTGTAATTTTGTGCAGGAAACAAAAGAATGGGTTATAGTCGCTTCTTGGAGGAGATATTTATCGCAGATAGGAAGGACCTTTGGGAAGATCTTGTTCAATTTAGACTTTGAATAATAGAGTCTGTGCAGTATTTTATATTATATTAGGGAGTGCCTAACATTAAGAGAACAGTAATGTACATATAAAAGACTTTCCTCCAACTATCCTTTGAAATTGTTAAACCCAATTTGTCTTCCCATGCTCGCCTGATTATTTCCGACGATGGGATATATACATTTAAAAGGGTATTATATAAATAGGATATTAACTTATTTGGATCCACCTTTCTGTTCATGCATTTGTCTAGTATATCTGGGCCCATGGGGTGACAATCTTGCGTGTGTGTTTTCACATAGTCTCGTATTTGAAGACATCTGAAGTAATGACTACGTTTCAGATGATATTTCACCTGTAATTCTTGAGACAAAAGGAAGGTCCTCTTCTCATAAAGATCTCCCAGCTTTTTAATTCCTAGGCTTTCCCATTGTTCAAATGCCTTGTCTAAAGTAGATGGTTTAAACGAGGGATTATTGGCGATTGGTAAGAAGAGAGAGAAATTTCTCAATTTGAGGGTTGATTTCAACTGTTTCCAGATTCGTAAGGTGCTATGAATTATCGGATTGTTCTCATACATTGATTTTTTCAGATGTATTGGAGAGAAAAGAATCGCGCCTATATTGAAAGGCAAACAATCTCCCCTCTCCATTTTTAACCAGTTTACTTGTTGGCATGTATCATCCATCCAGTAAATTACATTTTTAATATTAGTTACCCAATAATAGAGAAGAAAATCAGGTAGAGCCAGTCCACCGATATCTCTCGGTTTGCATAAATGTCGTTTGTGAATTCTATGAGTTTTATAATCCCAGATAAAATTTGTAATCACAGTCAAGTTTTTTTTTTAAAGCTTTTAGGGAGGTAAATCGGTATTGATTGAAATAGGTACAGGAGTTGTGGAAGGAAAACATCTTTATGGCATTTACTCTACCTATAAGGGAAATCGGAAGTGTTTTCCAAAATTGAATAAGGGTATTTAACTTGGTGATTAATGGTAGAAAATTTGTTTGAAATAAAGAGGGATATTTTCTAGTCACTTTGACTCCAAGTTATTTAAATATTTCCGTAGCAATTCTAAAGGGAAATTTTAGGAGATGTGAAGGGTCTTGAGGTTTTATCGGCATAATTTCACTTTTGTTCCAGTTTATTCTATACCCCGAGAAGGAGCCGAATTGTTCTATGAGATTTAGTATGTTTGGGATACTGACTTGGGAGTTGGTAATATAATAAAGTACATCGTCTGCATATAACGAAATCTTATTATTAGTATATTTAGTAGATCTTTATCTTTTTTGGGTATCAATGTAATAGTTGATTTGGCTAAAGTTTGTGGTAACGTCTGTTCTTTCAATGTGTGTATATAAAGGGCTCGTAAACGAGGGGAAATTAATTCATGAATTTTTTTATAGAATTTGTTACTGAACCCATCTGGGCCTGGCGTTTTGCCATTATTCAGTGATTTAATAGAACTTCAATATCTTTTATTGTAATCTGCGCTCCTAATTCTTCTCGTTCCACTGCATTGAGTGATGAATGGTTGCAATTGTCAAGGTAGTTTTTAATCTGTATAGTTTCTACTGAAGTTTTAGATCTGTATAAATGTTGATAGAATTGTAAAAATCTCTCATTGATATATTTAGGGAGTGTAAGCAGCTCACCTTTTTCTGATCTGATTTTTTGGTTGGTGTGATCTTTTTCCATTTTTCTCAGCTGACGTGCCAGGAGTTTATGTGGTTTGTCACAAAATTCAAAGTTTTTTTGCTTAGTATATTGAAGTAACTTAATAACTCTTGTGGACATAATTTGATTTTACTTGAATTTTAATACTGCTATCTTATTGTGTTTCACAATAGATGGATCTGTAGTATTTTCTAAATCAAGCTGTTTAATCTGATCTTGTAATTCCAATTGTTCCGACCTGTTTTTTTTTAATTTTGATAAGTTTGAGATGATATAATAGAACCTCTAATAAAGGCCTTAAAAGATTCCCATAATAAATAGGCCGAAATACTAGGTGTGTCATTTGTCTCATAAAAGAGTTCCATCTGTTGCTTCAGATATTCACAGTAACCTGGGTCGGTTAATATTGATGATTAAATCTCCAGAACGTTTTTATTTTGCATTCCTTCTAATTGTAAGGAGAATGTTAATGGACAATGATCGGAAATAATATTATTATGATATTTTGGATTAATTGTATAAGGGATCAATTGTGTGTTCACCAGAAAATAATCAATACGTGTATACGTTTTGTGAATGGCTGAACAAACATAATATTCTCTTCTGGATGGAGTAGCAATCCTCCATACGTCAGTTATGTTTGTATTTTTTATGTAAGTATTTTGAAGTTCGCTGGATTTTGATTTTGTATTATATCTCCTTTGCTGTAAACATTTATCCAGATATTCGTCCAGTACACAATTGAAGTCTCCTCCAATTATCAGATTTTGCTGGGTGGAGTCTGAGATTATGTTTATGTTTTTATTAAAAATTTGTGGGTTGTCAAAATTAGGGGCGTAGATATTCATCATAGTAAGTGGGGTTGAATATAACTCCCAAGATACTATAATGTACCTACCCTCCTTATCAGCTATGGAGGCTTTGTGTTTGAATGGTATACCTTAACGAATTATGATTGCAGTGCCTCTAGCTTTAGAGATGAAAGTAAAATGATATATAAAATTAATTCCATACACAACTACTCCTTCATACCACACCAGTATTATTTCCGATCAATCTCCGTTGACATTTCTATTAAAATTTGAGGGAATGCCGGATAAAAAATCTTTCTGGAGGTATAACACACACATTCTAAATGACCCACAGGGTTATAAATATTTAAAACAACAAATGAATTTTTTTTTTGAGACAAATGAAACAGTAGGCATTTCACGTTCCTTACTATGGGAAACTTTCAAGGCATTTATCAGAGGATTTATAATCTCATATCAATTTTTCGAAAATAAAAATAATAAGACAGAACAATAGATGCTAGAACAAGAAATTAAACAATTAGAGTTAGATAATGTCAAAGATCCAACTACAGATAAACATAATAAGATAATGCTACTGAAATTTAAACTTAATCATATTTTATCGGCAAGAGTAATACGATTATTCCAAATCACAAAACAGGAACATTTCGGATTTGGGGACAAGCCACATAAACTCTTAGGTCGTCAATTGAAAAAACAAGAAAAGGAAAATACTATCACTAAAATTAAATCAGAGAAAGATGAATTACTAACATTACCTAAGGATATTAACAATAGATTTGCTCAATTTTATCAAAATTTGTATACATCTAAAACTAAAATAGAAGATAATAAAATTATAAATTATTTAGATAATTTTAATCTTCCAAAACTTCACCTTTCAGAACAAGAGGAACTAGGAGCTCAGATTACACTTGAAGAAATAGGTGAAACAATAAAATCATTGAAAAATGGTAAGACGGCTGGACCAGATGGTTTTAGTAATGAATTTTAAAAAAGATTTCATGAGATAACGGCTCCACGCTTACTTAATTTATATACTCATGCCTTTAAAGAAAATAAATTACCAGAAACATTAGCTGAATCAACTATTACGCTTATACCAAAAATAGATAATGATTTAGATGAACCGGGCTCATATAAAGCTATATCACTTTTAAATGCAGATCATAAAATTTTAGTAAAGACCTTGGCAAGAAGATTGAGTAAATATATTAGTAAATTGATAAATCCTGATCAAACGGGATTCATACCCAAAAGACATTCATTTAATAATTTGAGACGCCTGTTTAATATAATGTACTCACATAAAACGGAGGAAGAAGATATGCCAATTGTTTCTCTGGATGCAGAGAAAGCATTTGATCAGGCAGTATTTATAGAAAGTATTGCAAAAATTTAATATGGGAGAGAATTCTACTGTATGGGTAAAATTACTATATGATAAAACGACGGCAAGAATATTAACCAATAATATGTTATCTCCAAAATTTCAATTATCGAGGGGCAATAGGCAGGGTTGTGCTTTATCACCTCTGCTATTTCCCCTTATGATAGAGCCCCTGGCTGAAAGTATTAGAAGTCATCCGAATATTCAGGGATATAATACTAGGGACTCAAATAATAAAATGTCATTATATGCAGACGATATACTTTTATATATTACAAATTCACAAACGAGCATACCAAACTTATTAAATTTAATAGAGGAATTTGTTTTTTTTCTGGATACAGTATAAATTGGATTAAAAGTGAAATAATGACGTTAAAACCTCAAGAATCTACACACCTATTAAAATTCCCCTTTAAAATTGCAACAGAAAAATTTAAGTATTTGGGTATTCAAATTACTAGAAGATACAAAGCATTATTTAATGCTAATTTTATGCCTTTATTAAATAAACTCAATGCGTCGATTAAATTCTGGAAAACACTTCCGTTATCATTAATAGGCAGAATAAAAGCTATAAAAATGATCATTTTACCACAAATATTATACCTATTTCAATCTATATCATGATATATACCAAAAAACTTATTTATAAAACTAGACTTTAATATTACCAATTTTATCTGGGATAATTGATCACACAGAATCCAAAGAAAACATTTGTGCAAACCAAAAGACATTGGGAGACTTTCACTTCCGAACTTTTTGTATTATTATTGGGCGTGCATATATAAGAATATAATTTACTGGTTGGACAGTTCTACCCAACAGACAGAATTGATAAGAATGGAGAAAGAGGACTGTTCTCCTTGTAATATAGGAGCGATCCTCTTCTCCCCGATAAAACTGAACAACACAATATATAAGAATAACCCAATATACCATGATACAATAAGGATTTGGAAACAAATAAAATTATCCTTAAAATTAAGAAACCTATCATTGTTAATGCCAATAGTGAATAATCCTTCATTTAAACCATCTCTTATGATCTAAAACATATAATCAATGGGAAAGAATGGGAATTAAAAGGATCGGTGATATGTATGAAATGGGAAATCTGTTATCATTGCAACAATTACAATTAAAATTTAAAATTGAAAAATAACCAATATTTTAAATATCTTCAGATCTGCGACTTCATGAAGAAATACATACAAAGATATCAAAACATAACTTTAGATCCACAGGAAGAAGCGATGAACATTAAGGCTGACTCACAGAAATGAATATCATATTTATATAATAGTATTTTAAGTATAGATTTACCATTGAAAAGAAGCACTTAGAGAAGAGTGGGAATGAGAATTAATGATAAAAATTACGAAAGAAATATGTTAAAAGTATTTGATATATATACACAAATGTTCGATTAATGTAAGACATAATTTAATTCAATTTAAAAATTCACATAGATTATATTACTCAAAAACTAGATTGAATAAATTCTATCCAAATACTTCCCCCATTTGTGATAAATTTGTCTAAGCAGGAAACTATTTGTCTCCTGCTTAAAATTTTATATATTCTGGAGTGATATTTTTGAAATATTTACAAAATTATTTAAGATAAAATGGAACTTAATACTGAAATGATTATATTTGGAGTAATGGAAGATGGGAATAAATGGAACTCATCTCAACATTTATTTTTTAATTTTGGGTTAATGACAGCAAAAAAAGGTATACTTAACTTTTGGAAAAATACAGCCATACCAACGCTTAAAATGTGGATTTCAAACATGTTGGACAAATGCGATTCCTCCTAATAGATAAATCAGACCAATTTTTAACGAGTAGGTCTCCATTTGTCGATTTTTTGGAAGCTAATGGTGCTACGAAAACGTAGAAGTGAACCGTTTCAGGATTGGGTGAGGGATGGTCAAGAATATAGATAATGATCTCCTTAATCTCTTACTTTCTATTCTTTTGCTTTTTTTTCTTTTTCATTTTTCAACTTTCTTCTTTCACACTTTTTTTCTTTCTCACACACTATATATCACATGTTTCTCTATATTTTATTATCTATTCTCTCTTTTTCTTTTCCATTATTACAAAAAAAAAAAGAAGCTGTACATAAAATGTAATGTGTCAATATATATTAGGCACCTTGGTGCCATATTCCTGTATTACTTCAAATAAAATTTAAAACATTTAAAAATTAAAAAGATTTTAGATGGGCTAAGACCTTACCCCTTTTAAATGGCTCATTAACGCCCCTAACATTCCAATTACAAAAGGTGATGCCTTCAGTTTTCCTAGAAGGATCATCTTGCATTAAAGCTTACATGGTTTCCCTTGTTTAGATGGAGTAACACGATATTTAAAATAAGACTTTTATTTGCTGGGTGGGTGAGCCCAATTCCAGATCCCTGCAGGTATCTCCAAAGAAAAAGTGCCTTAAAAAGATAGATAAAGAGTGTAAAATACAAGCTAAAACATTAAAAAAAAAAAAAAACATCAAAAATCACAGCATAATGGCATGCTGTGGGTGTGTCCCATCCCCTGGTGAAATAATTCTTGTAAACCTCCGTAGATGTTAATTTCAGTTAGCTCCGCACCTTACAGAGTCATTAAAAAAAAGGGACTGAAGAGAACAGAATATAGCAAAAAAAAGAGAAAGAGTATATAATTTCCTCTGGGGAGCCAGATTTCCAACAAATTAGGTATAATTTTATACGGTGAATACTATATGAATATTTGGTATATAGAGTAATATATAAAACTTATTAACCGGCTTATTGAAATTGAGATGTCAAATAAATAGCTGATTTAAAATCGATAGACTTAAAGCGATTTGTTACTACCACCTGCAGTTCCGTAGACAGAACGAGAACTCTTTTTTTTTTATTTTTTTTTTTAATTTTTTTTTATTGTAGAAACAATATATACCGAGTACACTCTTATACGGCAGTGAAAATTATATAATATACAAAATTATATAATATTGATTATCAATTAGTACTGTTTGTGTTAATTGTAATGTTATCCATTATACATTTCTGGTTATTTATTTTGTATAATTGGGAGTGTATGTAGTATATTCCTAAAATAAGCAATATACTCACACTTCTCATACCATAGATATTCTTCTAATTAGCAAATACAAATCCCCCCTAATATAACTACATAATACCCAATCTTAACCAAACTTCTATGATATTCATAATATTTTCATAATATTAAGAATGTTTGTATTATTATTAACTTTATATTTCAAAATTATTATATAGTTGAAAATGCACAATTTTATATAATTACAAATTTATGACATCTATAATCTTTTCATACAAGTAATAATAGGTGTATTCATATTAAGAATTTATATAATATGTTTCTATATTTTTTTCCCTAATTAAAGACAGAAAGATAGAGAAAGAGAGTAGAAAATAGAAAAAAAAAATGTGAGAAGTTTGATGGAGATTAGAATATTACTAAATAATCCTTCTTGAGATACATTCATGGTTTATTATATGTATTTCTTCATCCATTCAGATATTCAGGCCTCAGTCAAGTCCCTGCACCGAACCATTATGACCCTGTAGATATTTAATGTATGGAGACCAAATCCCTTTGAAGAGATCTAACCTGTCCATAAGGACAAGTCTCAATCTCTCCAAGTGAAGTGTCTCCGTCATTTCTGTATTCCACATTTTAATTGTTGGGGATATAGGGCCTTTCCAAAATTTTAATATTAATTTTTTCCCAATTATTAAAGAATAGTCGATAAAAGTTTCTTTGATTCCTTGTGATTATTTGTTCCGTTTCCGGTATTCCAAGTATGATTAACTTTGGGTCAGGAATCATAGTAATATTAACAACATTCGAGATTATCTTAAATATTTCATTCCAATATTCTACAATCTTCGTACAATTAGTAAATGAATGTGACAAATTTGCTTCTAAGATTTGACATTTATCACATATAGGTGATAATTTTGGAAATATATTATGTAATTTAGATTTGGAATAATGTAATCTATGTAAAATTTTAAACTGTATAAGAGCATGTTTAGCATTTAACGAACAGTAATGTATGTGTTGTAAGCTTTCTTCCCATATTTCTGGGCTTATTATTTGACCTAATTCATTTTCCCAACGCTGTCTGTGTATTTCCGATGATGGAATATCACTTTCCAACAAAATATTGTAAATGTATGATATCATTTTTTCTGTATTTGGATGTTTATTCAAGCTTCATCTAAAATTCACTCTTTCTATTTCTAAATTCTTGTGTATTTGCAGAGATATAGTTTCTGATTTGTAAGTATCTGAAATAATCATTATTATGAAGCCCGTAAGCTTGTTGTAATTCTTGAAATGAGAGAAAAGAATTTTCCCTATAAAGATCCCCTATATTTAAAATTCCTTTATTTTTCCATTGTATAAAAGCCTTATCCATCGTTGAGGGTTTTAAACGTAAAATTGTTGGCAATAGTAAGACCTAGCGGTATAAATTTTAGTTTTAATGTTTTCTTTATTTGTTTCCAAATACGTATTCCACTTTCTATTATCAGGTTTTCACTATAAATTTTCTTAGGTACATTAATATTAGCAAATATTATAGAGCTAATTTCAAATGGAAAACAGTCTTCTCTTTCCATTTTTAACCAGTTTGGTTTATTATCTGTTTCTTCTAACCAGAAATTCATATTTTTAATATTAACTGCCCAATAAAAAACATAAAATTTGGTAATGCTAAACCCCCGTTTATTTTAGCTTTACATAAGTGTTTTTTATTTATTCTATGGTTCTTATAATCCCAGATAAAGTTAGTGACTATAGTGTCTACTTTTTTAAAAAAATTTTTAGAGAGATATATCGGGATTGATTGAAATAAATATAATAATTGTGGGAGGAAAATCATTTTTATTGCGTTTATTTTACCTAACATTGAGATAGGTAAACTTTTCCAGTATAAGATATTTTTATTTAATTTATTCAATAATAACGGGAAATTAGACTTAAATAGAGAGTCAAAATCTTTTTGTAACAAAAATACCAAGATATTTAATATTTTCATTTGTTAATCTTAAAAGGAAATTGTTGTAATATCTGTAAGTTATTCAATGGTTATTGGCATAAGTTCACTTTTATTCCAATTGATACTGTATCCTGAAATTAAAACCAAATTCCGTTATTAGTTTTAACAAATTACGGATACTTATTTCCGGTTTAGTAATATAAAGTAATACATCGTCCGCATATAACGAGATTTTATTCTTAGTATCTTTAGTGTCATATCCATATATTTCCGGGTGCAATCTTACCCTTTGAGCAAGAGGTTCGATTGCTAACGCAAACAGTAATGGTGATAAAGGACCAGCCTTGTCTACAACCTCGAGATAAACTAAACTTAGTTGATAACATATGGTTTGTTGTTATTCTAGCTGTTGGGATTTGCATATAATAATTTAATCCAAGTAGTAAACTTATCACCAAGCTTAAAAGCTTCCATCACCGAAAAAATAAAGGCCATGCCACCTGGTCAAAAGCTTTTTCTGCATCCAACGAGATAACTACTAAGTCTTTTTTATCACTTCTTTTCGAGTATATGATATTAAATAACCGTCTTAGATTATATGAAGAATATCTTTTAGGTATAAATCCTGTTTGATCAGGATGAATTAATTCGTTAACAACTTTGCTTAATCTTTGTGCAAGTATCTTTGTTAAAATTTTTTGATCCGTATTTTTAATAAAGCAATTGCTCTATATGATCCTGGGTCATCCAAATCTTTATTTATTTTGGGTATAAGTGTTATAATAGATTCGTTCAATGTATCTGGTAATTTCTCTTGTTGTATATATCTGTTCATATAATGATTTTAAATATGGGACCATTTGATCATGAAAATTTTTATAAAATTCCGAGCCTATACCATCTGGTCCTGGAGTTTTACCATTTTTTAATGATTTAATAGATTCTTGGATTTCTTTTTATTGAAATATCAGCATTTAATAGTTCTCTATTTTGTAAATCTTAATTCTTTTAAGTTACATACATTTAAAAAGGCATCATTTCTGTTTTATTTACTGTCGCTTTACCAGTATACAGATTTTTATAATATTGCATAAGTCTTTCATTAATATCTTTGGGTTGTATTAATAATTCACCATTTTGTGATTTAATCCTATGTATAATTTTTTCAGCTTCAATTTTCCTTAATTGTCGAGCCAATAATTTTTGTGGTTTGTCTCCAAATTCAAACAGCAATTGTTTTAGTATGTTGATAATATTTTAAAACTTGATCAGTGTATATTTTGTTTAATTTATACTTCAATGCTACAATTTTATTATGTATTAATTATATCTGATTTTGTTGCATTCTGTATATCTAATTGTTTAATCTCCCTTTCTAAGTCCTGTTGTTCCTTCCGAATCTTTTTATTATGGAATGCTTGTGAAGAAATCATAATTCCTCGAAGATATGCTTTAAATGTTTCCATAATAAAGAGCGAGATATTTCTGGTTGATCATTTATTTCAAAAAACATCTTAATCTGAGTTATAATATATTCCTGAGTGGTTTTATTTTTTAAAATTTGTGGGTTAAGTTTCCATTGTCCTAGATTTTCTGTTTTTACCATTTATTTTAATTTTAAATGTTAATGGCGCATGATCTGAAATTATAATATTATGATATTTAGATTCGTAAGTAAGTGAAATAAGCTTTGCATCTACCAGAAAAGTAATCTATTCTTGATAAGTTTTATGTACTGGCGAGTAAAAGGAATATTCTCGACCAGTAGGATTTTCTGTTCTCCAGACATCTTTAATATTAGTCGTTTGGATGTATGCGTTTAATAAATCACTAGTATGCGATTTAATTTTTCTTTGTTTTTGAAGATCTATCTAAATAAGGGTCTAATGTACAATTAAAATCTCCTCCAATTATCAAATTGTAATGTGTTAATTCGGAATATTATTGAGTACTTTCTTAAAAAATAAAGGACTATCAAAATTTGGTCCATAGATATTAACGAAAATCATTTTTCCCTATTTATTTCTCCTATCACAATAATGTATATCTGCATCTATATCAGATATAGTAGATGTATGCTTAAATAAAGTACCTTTACGAAATAATATTGCTACGCCTCTTGATTTATGCGTAAAGGAAGAGTGATATATTTTGTCTATCCATTTGGCTTTCAGCCTATTTCAGCGTCTTTCTTTAGGTGAGTTTCTTGAATATAAATTACATCAGCTTTAATTGCCTTTAAGTGTGTCAATATTTTTCCTCTTTTTATTGGTTCATTGATACTTTAACATTCCAACTGCAAAAGGTTAATCCCTCATTCCCCATATTTCTTTTTTAAATCCTGCATTTTAGATTTGTGGGCAAATCTAGAATAGAGTCCAAGGTCCGTGCAGCAGACCTAACCTTACACCCGAACACCGAATAGATGAATTTTAAATCTCTTTTATGTACTTCACGAATATATCTCCATTGTTCCAGTGTATAGCTCCATTCAAACTGAAAGATATAATAAGCATAAAAGGATGTGAAGAGTAGATAAAGAGATTAATAGAGTGCATAAAGAGTGAAAAAACTACAAATGAAATATTTGTAGTTTGTGTTAGCCATACTATATTGGCTATCCATCTAAATGCTTCCGGCATTGATGTTATTAATTTAGCCAGCTCCTAATTTAAGGAATTATTATTCCATAATAATATTTTAACAGGGATATAATATTAAAGAAATGAAAGGAGTGATATTAATCATCATAAAAGTATGTATATCTAAAATTAATTTAAAAATCTAATTATAAAACCACAGGTAAAAAGTTTTTAAAGTACAAAAAATAAAAAATCATTATTAAAAAAGAAAAAAATAAGGGGAGGGTATCTCCAAATTTAACAAGACATAAGATATTAATTATTAGTAATAATTAATTAGCAATAGTGAACAATCTTGGTTAATAATAATCATAGTGATAATAAAACCGCGTTATGATTTTAGTATGTGTGTTATTTGTTTGTGTTAGTTATATATTATGACTAATTGTCAATGTTCAGCGAGCATCTTCCAATCCGGGAAAACATTTCGTTCCATACGACATTGTCCATTCCTTCTAGTTTCTTCTAATTCCATATTATCGTATGAAGTCTCATAGAATGTTAAGAGACCGTACTAGGTCTTTAAAAATAGTAAAAGACAGTATGTTTGCTTGTAGATGGATTTCAAGTGTGAAACTGCTTTGCAAATTCGTTGCTTCTGTTGGAGTCTTGAAGAAATGTTCCACGTTGTTATAAGTAACTCTTAGGATGGCTGGGTAATTCAAACCCGTATCTCAAGTTTTTCTACACCCCTCATAAGGTTTTTGGCTTCGTTAAACGCTTTTCGTTTTCTGGCAACCTCTGGGGGATAGTCTCGATAGATACTGATTCTTTGTCCTTGAAACATCAGATTCTTTGTTCCCGAAGCTCTCCGCATAATATCCTCCAGGATAAAATCATATTGTAATTTTACAATCATTTGTCTTGGGGGGGCATTTGTACTGGTCTGTCTTCTGCCGACTCGATGTGCACGAGCTAATACAGGCATATCATCCAAAGATAAAACAGCTTGCAGTAATTTAGCAGTGAATTCTCGAGTGTCTTCGTATTTCTCTAGACCTTCAGGAATCCCTGCAATCCTCAAGTTCTGCCTTCTCTGATAGCCTTCTAGCTGAGTGCATTTATCTGTTACTTTAGATAACAACTCCAGTAGACGTTCTTGTTCTGTTATCAGCTTTGCTGTAGACACAGTACTAGCCTCCGCTATCTTTTCAAGGTTTTTCATGCCATCAGCTTGTTGTTCCACCACATTTGCAATAGGATCAATCTTATTTTGAAAGTCTTTTTAACATTTTCAAGTTTAGCCTCCATCTTGCGTTCCATATTATTGATCATATCAATAAATTCATTCTTCAATTTTTCTGATTCTTTCTTGAACTTATTATCAATTTGTGTCTTTGTATCTTTTTGAAATTCACTCCATTGATTTTTTCATCAAGTCCATCTGATTATTAATTTGACAAATTTCTTCCTTTATATCTCCCTTTATTTCTTTCATTTCTTGCTTTATTTCTTTCATTTCTGCCTTGAACTCTCGCTTTAAATCAGCCATCTGATGAGAAAATAAAAGCTCTCAAATCCTCACCACCTGTGTCTGCTTTCCTGGAGACATCTTCCAGGGAGCTGGCCCTACTCGAGTCCGAGGCTTCTCCCAGGCCTTCTCCCGCTTTCGCCCGGGTTTTTCGACCTTTTGTCTTGTCGGTAGGGCTCCGTGCCGTCATGGTTTGTCGCAGGGCTGATGACGTCACTCGGTACCGTCGATGTTGAGGCGGCAGACAGTGTAAAGCAGGCAGTCGGTAAGTCTTTTTAAGTCCCCGTTTTTTCCAAAATTTTTACGGAGCTGGCTGACGCTATGCTTTAAGACTCCATAGCGCCACCGGAAGTCCCAGAACGAGTACTCTGTCTCCTCCCCTCTCAAACACCCTTAAACAACCCGACAGCTTCCTCACTCGTTCTAATACAGTTCCGCACATCTTGTCGCAACTTACTCAGTACCTATCTACACTTACTCGACCCCTCTCTCTCTATTATCCTGTGCCCTCTCCCTGGGCCTCCCACCTTCTCGCATCACTACTTGACTCCCCTAACTTTCCCTAGTTTCCTAAATAATTTTACTTCGGAGTCACGTGAGTGACTACGTGAAGAACCCCGCCTGGCGCTGGAAACGGCATTACGTCGACGCTGACGGCAGAAGCAGGAGCTGCACAGACAGCTCCTCGACAGCGGTAGGTTCGGAACCGGCAGGTAAGTGCTGTTGAAAAAAATTTTTAGGACTGGAAAACTCCGTGCCTGGTGGAAACCAGGATTTTAAAGGTTTTTAAAAACAAACTAAAAGTTTAAATTGAACAGATATATTCTGTTAAAATAACGGAGTTTTATAAAGAACGTCCCAGGGGAATACCCAGCGATCGGGACGAGAGATTAATTACGGGGCCGGTTCCGATACTGGTACCGTTAAAAAACGGTAGAGAGGTAAAAATGCTCCACAATCTTTTGGCAGGGAATTTTAAAAGACAGAAAGGCTGTACTTTAAAAAAGTTAATAAAAATCGCGATATGGAGAAAGTACTCCAAAATATAAAAATAGACAAGAGTCACAGTACCCAAACAGCCCAAAAAAGACCTGAGGGGCTTGAATATACAAAATATGGCTATGTGCCAAATTGAGAATTGAACCCTGGTTTAAGGGTGGAGGAAGTCTCTTTGGATATAATTCCAAATGGATCAGGGCTGCAAAAGACAGACCCTGCAAGTGGTGATGTGAATTATGAATGCACACCACAAATAAAAAAGTGAGGCCAGATGTGCCTGAGATAGCAAAAAATTTAAAAATTCAAAAGATTTTGCTATATCTAAAGGAAGTGGTGAGGCTATGGAAGAAAACCTAGTTGCCAACATTAATTTTACTTCAGAGTCACGTGAGTGACTACGTGAAGAGCCCGCCTGGCGCTGGCAAACGACATTACGTCGACGCTGACGGCGGAAGGAGGAGCTGCAGTAAGGCGCAGCTCCTCGCAGCGGTCGGAAAGGACCCGCAGGTAAGTGAGGCAAAGTCGGGACGTTCGTTAGAGTACGCTGGGTGGATCCAGCAGTAAAAGTAAAAGTAAAATAAAAGTCAGAGTCACGTTAAAGTGCTGTTTAGCACAGATTAATGAAAGAAATGGAGAAATCGGCAAAGAAAATTCGCGTGTAAAAAGAGCTTCCCCGGGGTGAAAATAAAAATACGGGACAAAAAGCTAGTGCAGATCCGGTTCCGATACCGGTGGCCGCTGATTACCCGTTAGCGAGTTCTAGATTCCTCAGAAGTTATAACCACGGAGAGAAATGCTCCTAAAAATGTAAAAGAAATCTGAGAGGCCCGTGGTTCTGATGACTTGATACTGAAAGTCCTCCAGATAATTAAACTATGTGGCTTATAATGGAGCATATGGAGAAAGTCTCTCCAAAAACATTATGAGACTAGGGTCACAGTACCCAGGAGGTTCCCAAAAAAAGCCCTGAGGGGTATAATTATTCTGAATATGGCTGTGGGCCTAATTGGGAGTTGGAACTCCGAACCCAGGATTTGGGCCGAAGGAAGTCTCATGGGATGAAATCCAATTGATTTAGGGCTGCAGAAGGCAGACCCTGCTGGTGGTGAAATTTGCATTTGAAAGCACACCACAAAATAAAAGAAAGGCCAAATGTGCCTGGGATAGCAAAAAGAATATGGCTATATTGAAGGAAGTGGTGAGGCAATGGAAGAAAACCTAGCTGCCAACATTAATATATGGTATTCACCAACTTCATGATTCTGTGATGATTGAAACATCAGAATTATATAAACGCACAGGAAATTGTGCCTCATTGGAAGTGCCTACGGTTTATCCGTTGATATGGGCATCCATGACCCCAAATATCAGAGCTCAAGAAGTGAGGTTCAAAAATCCTCACAAATTATTCTGCTGCCATTACGGCTTTTGGGGAGATGGATAAGTTAAAAAAAAAAAAAAAAGAGGGCCTATTGTGCAATTCTTTCTATGAAATTAATTGTACGAGGAAAATGGCTATTCGGCCCATATTTCACCCAAGGTTTGCAAGCCTGTGTCGAGCAAGTGGTGTTCAAGCTCCTGGTTATCTGTTTGGAGAAAATCTGCCTAAATAATTAAAAATTGGATGAAGAAGCTACAAATTTTTAGCTGCATGAAACCTTTCGTCTTAGGACAAAAAAGGTATTTTTCGCCCAGAAGGGGATTTGATTTTGGAAATAGAGGAGCGAAATATGTCAAGGAAATATTATCGTCCTGCACAGCTCAATACTTACCCGTAATCGGGAAAAGGAGACCACCACGCTCATATGGAGAGGTATTAAAAGACTTGTTCTATCCTTAAAGAAACTGCGGAATAAAATCTCCAGTTGGAGGGAGATTACTTAAAGTTTTATAAAGACTGGCATACTATTACTTCTGATCGGTTTATTTTACAAAGCAGTTTCAGGAGCCACTATTACATTTAAAGAAGGGGTTAATCTCCAGTACAGATAAACCTGCCTATGCTTTCGTGTTTTACTGCAATTGGAAAGCAGAGATTAATGTGGAAATTGACAAATATCTGAAAAGGGGTTATTGAAAAAACTTATTGAACACGAGCATCATTGTGTCTATATATATTACAAAAGACATAAAAAGATGGTGGTTGCAGAATTATTACTGGACCTTACAGATCTAAATAAGTGGTAGAATACAAACATTATTTTAAATGGAAACATTTAATACTGAAGATATTTAATATCAGCAGGTTGTTATATGGCACGATTGATTTGAAAAACGCCTATTATTCTGTACAATACATCAGTTTGGAGGTAGTTAAATAATTTAATTGGCTGGGACAATTATGGCAGTTTAAAAGCTTTGCCAAATGATTGAGTTCAGCTCCCAGGCTCTTTACAAAACTGTTGAAACCAGTTTTAGCCCCAATTAAGAGTACAAAAACACATCGTTATGGCTTATCTCGATGACATTCTATCATTAATGGCAATCAAGAGTCAGCTGAGAATTAGTTTCAGTACAAAAGCTTTGTTAAAAGCTAGGGTTCTTGATTCATCCAATTAAATCCCAGCTGCAGCCAGCACAATCAATTAACTAAATTTGGGGTTTGTAATTAAACTCAGAGACTATGTAAACTAACTTTACCAACAAAGATAAAGTTGATGATTTTTTGGTGACTTGTAATTATCTCATCACAAACTTATCCTTCCATCCGAGAAGTAAGCGAAAACTATTGGTAAACAAGTAGCAGCATTTCCTGCAGTAGGAATTTTGGTCCATTACATTATTGTCAAAATCTTCAAAGGGACAAAATAAGAGCTCTCAAAGAGAGGGGCAGGCCACTTTGATAGGCCTATGCAATTAACAAAAGAAGCTTTGTTGGAATTACCATGGTGGGTTAAAAAATGTCCCACAAGCTGCTAAAAAACATTCTGATTAAACAGCCTGAAATTGTTTATAAATAGATGCTAGTGCTCTCGGATGGGGGGTAACAGATTTCATCCTCCAGTTGTGGAGGTAGATGCAAAGTCCAAGAAGAAACGTTTCTTCAACTCATGGTATTAACTATTTAGAGATATTGGGTGCTTTCTATGGTCTAAAAGCAATTGTTGTTACAAAAAACGGGTCTACATGTATTAATACAGTTAGACAAACAAAACGGCTGTTGCATATATTAATCACATGGGGGGAGTCAGATCAGTATCATGTGATTATCTGGTCAATGAAATTGGCAATGGTGTATTGATCGCCAAAATTTGGATTTCAGCAAACTACATCCAGGTTAAGACAATGTGGTGCAGATAAAAGATCAAGGATATTGATAGAGAACACAGAATGGATGCTTAATTCAGTAATATTAAGAATATTGTAACTCAATTTGGTACCAGAAATTGATTTGCTGCATCAAGGCTTAATCATCAATTTGCCTAAATATGTGTCTTGTGAACACGATCCAGATGCAGTAGCAGTAGATTCTTTTTCATTGAACTGGGGAATATGAATCTTTTATGCTTTTCCACCATTTGCTTTGGTTCAGCAATGTCTGAAGAAAATAGAACAAGATTCTGCCACAGGATTGTTGGTGGTTCCAAATTGGCCAATACAACCTTGGTTCCCATTAATGCTGAATATGATCAAAGAACCATATATGTCAATTCCTAACTGTAGTGATATTTTGATTAATCCAGTAACCAAAGAAATTTATCCATTATATGCATATATGAATTTATTAATCTGCTGGTTTTGACCAAGACCACTACAGGAGCTGGGATTGTCGGACAAAAACTATGGAAGTTATAGTCGCATCATGGCGAGATAAACACACAAAAACAATATATGACACATATTAAGAATGGGAAGAATTTTGCACACAGTCAAATATTTTCTTATGATACTGTGAATTTTGCAAATGTATTGGAGTTCCTTGCTAAATTGCATTTTGAGCAACATTTAAGTTACAGGGCCATTAACACTGCACGCAGTGCCTTATTATCTTATTTAGGACTAATGTCTGACCAGAAAATCAATTGGATCACATCCACTAATATCTAGATTCATGAAAGGAATCTTTACATTAATCCACCCAAACCAAGATACACAGAGATTTGGGATGTGAGCATTGTGCTTACCTTAGTTAGACAATGGACTTCCATTGAAGGATTGTCATTGGAAAGATTAACATTCAAATTAATAATGTTAATGTCATTGGTTTCAACTCAAAGAGTGCAAACTTTACAATGTTGTTAGACTGTATGCATGTGACTACAGATAACATTGTTGTTCTTATGTTTACGATCTGATCAAACAAAGCAGACCAGGAAGAACTGGAGCAAAGGTAACCTTTCAAGCTTTCCTTTGATCCTACTTTGTGTGTGGTTAGACATTTGAACCAATATATAAAGTTACCAAAAACTCTTCGAGGAAATGAGAAAAACGTTAATGATTACGCATAAAAAACCACACACTAAAGCTTCAGTTCAAACTATCTCAAAGTGGTTGAAACAGGTGTTACTGTTAGCAAGATAGACACTGATGTGTTTCAAATCCTCACTCCACCAAGGCTGCAGCTACGTCCGCGGCGAAGGTGCGGGACGTACCGCTCCAGCATATTTTAAAATCGCAGGGTGGAGTAGAGAAGAAACTTTTTCAAAGTTCTACAATAATCCTGTTCACACTATGACAAGCTTTAGGCCACGCGGTTGTTGGGATCACTATAGTCACCTGCTTTGTTTACTTTGATTACTATAATCAGTTATGTAGTCACTTATATCTTTTATCACTTGTATGATTCCCTCGGATATAAGGAGGGTTATTAAATGATTTTCTTTAAACCCATTAAAAATTAATTATGGGAAGACCTAAAAAATTAGTCTGGTTTCTCATGTATGTATTTACTTAGCCGGACTGTCGTATTGATTAATTCTACGACATAAAAACCACAGAAAGCTTTAAAATCTTCACGTAGTCACTCACTGACTTCCGAAGTAAAATAGTAAAGATTAAACGAGAACTTAACCAGTTCGAAGTTTGATCGTTATTTTATGAGGATTACGATGAGGGATTACGTGCCCTCCACTCCAACCCTCATAAAATAAATGATCATCTGGTAGTTCTAAGTCTATTATGAGCCTTACTATGTTACTTCGGCTATTTTGTGTTCTGTGTTTTTCATGCCGCTGCTTTGAAGTATGCCGTTTGCCAGCGCCAGGCGGGCTCTTCACGTAATCCCTCATCGTAACTCCTCATAAAATAACGATCAAACTTCGAACTGGTAAGTTCTCGTTTAATCTTACTATTATATGGTATCTCACCAACTTCAAGAATACGATAAAACTTTTATGTTTTATTAAAATATCAACGGTAAATACGTTTATAAATATCCATGTCTCAAATAATATGAGATATAAGAAATACAATTTCAAAGTATTTCAAAATGGTGCAAATAAGTAATACTTTTCAAAATAAAATAAATTGCCATCAATTGTGGAGCTCAATAGGAAAGAAATATATAATTTAACCGAATCACTGCACTATAGGCTTTGCAGTATCAATACAAATCAGGATATTAAACTCCTGATTATTATAGAATAAAAACCTGCCTTATGATAAATAAAAGATATTAATAACAAAAGAACAGACTACTGATCTTTAAACTTTGGGGGGAGAAAAACTATGATCCAATGAAAAAATTTGATAATGGATCAAAAACAAAGGCAAAGATCTTTTAACTTGCGTGTGAAAAAACTATGATCAATTGAAGATTTGAATAAAGGATCAAAACAAAGCAGAAAGTGGTATCAAACCAAACATAGCCTAATCTAAACCTATATAATTGGGAAAGAAGGTTTGAAGTACGTTGAAAAAAGGTGCAAACATCTGGTTACAAAATAAGTCATGAAATCTCCAATTATGGGGGATTACAGGTGTATTATGATTGTTAACCAATATAACTAAGGAAGGATTGGTTCACCTGTTATAAGAAAAACTTTAAAAATTGATTTCAGGTTTGCACTCAAAAGTAATTTTTAATAAGTAGGGGTACGTACATGTATATTATAAAATTACCTCAGTGTAAAGATTTCATGGTATAAACCATACAAAACATCATTATATTTACACTTTCACAGTGTAAGAACATGGAAACATCTAGAACATGGAAAAACTGTTGTGATTAACAAAGTGTTAATCAATATTACAGGTGCTTGAAATTAATTAAAGTGGGTCAAGCTGTGCAAGTTAAAACATTGTCCAAACAATCAATCAGTTCAAGGCTGTTAAACCAAACACTGAAGGAACAATTTTAAACTGATAAAAGATCAGCACCTTGCACTAATGAGGTCATGGTCATGGGTTATCTCGATTACATTTAAATTGGAAGAGATAAGAGCAGCTGCAAATTAGTGCCTTCCATTACAAACCTGGCGGTAGGTAAGGACCTGACCCATTACATAAAGCATATGCTCAGGCATTAATAAAAATTTATAAATTACTATTCTGAATTTAGAGTAATTCAAGCACCATAAGAGGGGAGAAAAAATTGTTCCATGATACAAATATGTCTAATTGTTGTTGACATACTTTGTCCCTCCATTAGGAATTAGGTAAAACATAAATAAAGTTTCCAAAAGAAGGAATACAGAAGCTTATAAGAATAAGTATGCCTTGTGAAGAGGCTTATGCAAAATATCAAATGATACGTTATCATTATTAAAGTAATGTAAAAAAGTTCATAAGCTGCTTCAACTATAGATTAACAGCTGTTGCAAACAGAAGCAAGTGTTACAGATGATGTACAGCTTCTGTGAATGTTTGGGTAAAGATAAGAATATTATCTATTCTTATAACAATAAATGATATGTCTCTTGTTCGGACTGCAGACAATAATACCAGGTGAACATAAATGGTTTGTCCTAAGTAATTTCCAAACATTCGTATTAATTGTAGAAAGTATAAGGGAGTAATGGATTAAAAAAAGATCAATTGTTTTATTATGGAACTGTCCATGTCGTATCAAGATGAACTATACCACGGCTGTGGCCATATGTTAACAATGGTCAAATTTGGGAGAAAAACATCAGTCATTATTTTGCATTACTTACGATAATCTGGTTGTATACAGATTAAATCACTGATCTTTCAAATGTTTCTTGTGGGTCACAAGATAAGTCAAATAACATCATGGGATTATCTAAGTAAGCAGATGTGGCATATTTTAAAGTTTAGTCCACCTGTTTATCTCTAAGGAAGAGACAATGGTATCGGAAGATAACAAATTTGTGAGAAAAAACATATTGTCATTAATATGGATTACTTACGATTTAATCTGATTGCATACAGATTAAATCACCGATCTTCGAATATTTCTTGTGGGTAAAACCAAGAGCAGTTGAAGGTGGATGCTTTTCTCCCAATTACATGAGGAAAAAGATTTCTTTGTGTTCCTCATTTTTGTTAATAGGGCAGTGTCTGATGGAAATGTAGCGGGACACTGCCAAAGACATTTTTGGTGGCCTAATACGGGTCCTTTATGGTTTCATAAATATTGTGTGATTTTGAATTGCTAGTGATGATTCATAGTGGCAGCAATTTATTGAAGTCAAAAAAGGGGTCTCGACCTAGGTCGTTGCTGTCTCCCTTCGCTCTTTGGATGCTGCTGCCACCCACTGGGATCTCCAGATTTGAGAAATCCTGCAGTAATTTATTGTTGTACAAAAAACCTCCATGACATGAAAATATGAATTTGACTATCTACAGGTTGACCAGACCATCACAACAGCTGATGGTCAAAGAAGTCTATGAATGTTTAACCAATATAACAATATAATCAATAAAATAATCATGTATAAAGAAGTGTTATACCTGCAATTTGCAGAAATAAGTCTAAAAAACAATATTTTGTTATAAGAAATTGGAGGTCTGTATATAAGTAAAGTTATTTTATTCATATTAGATATATGTGATATTCCTTGTGGATTGCATTTTCTAAGTATCTAATTGATAGAGCCAATAATAGGGTCTCAGCAGTGTTACCGTCTTATAAACGGACAATATATTAACCAAGAAGTTATCAGATGCATTCATAATATCCCAATATGGGAAAGGGATATATATGTAAATGTTAATAAATATATATATATATATATGTGTGTGTATATATATATATATATATGTGATATATATATATGTGTATATGTATATATAATCTGTCCAAAATTGTAAAAAATATAAAGGCAGGAGATAAATAATCTTGAAATGCCTTAAGAAATGGACTCTAACTCTATCTATGATTCAAAAAACTTAAACATTGAAAATAATAATTCTGATAACTTTAGTATCAATATAAGAGTGCAAACATTGCAAATATTACGTTATAATTGCATGTGGATAAAATTGCATTATCATATATGTTTATGAATCTACCAAACAAAGCACACCAAGAAGACCTGAAACGAAGGTAAACCTATAAGCATATCCTGCCGGCTTTAAGTTGTGTGTGTGTGTGTGTGTGTGTGAACATTGATGAAAATGTTGCAGTAGGTAAGAGTCTCTGTGTCAATGAGACTGCTTATTACACACAAAAACCACATTGGGTTCAGTAAAAAACTAATGGTTATAGAGGAATGTATTTCTAGATGGTTAAAAAATTGGATACATTCATAGGGAACTAGACACTGAAAGGTGGAAAATCACTCTGTTAATGAGGAAAATACATTCACAGGAATGGCACAGGATGAGCACTCGAGCAAAGATGCAAGGCCGCAGGAGGCTGTAGAATACTGTTAAAGTAAAAAGGAACCAGTCATGGTGTCAGATTTAGACACACAATGTTCGGTTCTCTATAATTGTTGCTTTGTCATGCCATAAAAATATATATATCATCATTGGTATTTGTGATAAACTTGCCTTTCAATGGAAAGGGCATTATTTTTCATTTTTTATAATGTAAAATAATTTATCACATAACTTGAGGCAATGTTTGGGGAAAATGTGTTATTCGCTCGTTATTGTGTTAAAATGAGCCATACTGTCGTATGGAATAAAATTCCACGACACGAAAAACACAGAAAGCTTCAACTCTTCACGTAGTCATTCATGTGACTCCGAAGTAAAATAGTAAGATTATTAAACGAGAACTTACCCAGTTTCGAAGTTTGATCGTTATTTTATGAGGAGTAACGATGAGGGATTACGTGCCCTCCACTCCCCACCCTCATAAAATAAATGATCATCTGGTAGTTCTAAATCTATGATGAGCCTTACTATCTTACTCCGGCTATTTGTGTTCTGTGTTTTTCATGCCGCTGCTTTGAAGTATGCCGTTTCCAGCGCCAGGCGGGGTTCTTCACGTAATCCCTCATCGTTACTCCTCATAAAATAACGATCAAACTTCGAACTGGTAAGTTCTCGTTTAATCTTACTATTATCACTAATTTGCCCTTTCAATAACACTCTGAACTCTCCCCGGCTCACTGTTCCATCCTCTACCTCCTAATTCTCTATTGCATTAGCCCTACTCACCACTTTCTCTACCATATTCCCTCTCGCTCTGTCTTGCAGACTGTCTTAAGGTCTAAACGTCTTTTTATCGGGTGATTTGTAACCGCCTTCTAAATATAAACAGACTATATGTACGTAACATAAATTTGGTGACTCTCATAGTTAAATATTAAATGTTAAATTAAAATACACGACTTAATGCTTGCGTTTTTTCTATTAGTATGTTAATATATTAGATAAGCTGTTAAAGATTTCAGCTTGTTGACAGCTGCATTATACAGGGAGAGAAATCTCTCTGTCTCCATCCCTCCCCCACAACCTCCCCAGGTTTTCATATTTATTCCATTTCTATCTCTAATCTTCACCCAGACTTAACAGCTCTTATTTCTATAATGTCGGCTATCTTATGTGAACATTTTAATTTAAAACCCAGTGTAAATGCATACAGTGTAAGAAAATTATGTCCTTTATAAACCTTTATAACTTTTATAATCCCTCTATAAATGAATACAGAAGGAGTGACTTAAACACACAGTATAACTTCAAGGTAAATAAAACATAGCCTTCTTAAGTGACCTCGTAAAGTCAGCTCAATGTACTGTCGTGACAAAGCTATGCAAAATGTTACTTATCCTACTAATCCTTTGCAATGCCTTGCGCAAACCTAAATGCTTCCTCTGGGTCTCTGGGTCTGATTCAGAACCTTTGTTTGTGACCCTGCGTTTGGCTGGATACATTAGGCCATATCTGAGATCTTGTATATCTCTTAAGATGACTCTCGACTTGGTGAAGAATGCTCTTTTCTTAAACGACTTCGCTGGATAGTCTCTGAAGATTCGTACGTTATTTCTCCTTCAAAGATCAGATTTATTTTGTTTGTCACTTTCTTCATGATGTTTTCAAGAACTGAGGCGTGATGTAGCTTCAAGATAAGCTGTCTTAGTGCTGCTCCAGGTCCCGGTCGGGTTCTCAGAGCTCTATGCGCCCGGTCTAGTTTTGGCTCATCCAGATTAAGTACCTGTTGAAGTAAATCGGCAGCAAAGTCACGAGTATCTTTGCCACCTTCTTTTCATTCCTTTTCGTCACCCGACAATCTAGATTTTTTGATTTTTTTTTAATTTTTATTTTTTAAATTTTATAATACTACTTAGGAGGTAGGTCCGTAGGTACAGAAAACAAAACTATTCGTCTAGTCCTAGATTCAAGCTTCCGTCGAGCCTCAACGCTGGCCCATTCTACCCATTCAAATAATCTATGAACGGGGACCATATTCTAATAAATAATTCAGGTTTGTCGATTAAGACAAATCTAATTTTTTCCAGATTTCAGGACTCCGACATTTCCATAATCCACATTTTAGTTGTAGGGAATGCAGCGTTTTTCCAAAATTTTAATATTAGTTTTTTCCCAGTTATTATACTATAATCCAGGAAATTTCTTTGGTTTATTGTTAGTTTTAGGTATTGTTCAGATATGCCCAATATTATTAATTTAGGATCGGGATCCAGTTGAATATTAACCACTACGGAAATAATTAAAAAAATATCCACCCAAAATGTTTTAATTTTTATGCAATTTACAAAAGTATGGGTTAAATTAGCCTCAGAGTATTGGACATTTATCGCACATAGGAGAGAATATTAGGAAAAATTCTGTTTTAATTTTGTTTTAGAATAATACAATCTGTGTAATATTTTAAAATTGTATTAAAGAATGTCTGGCGTTTAACAAACATTGATGTATATGTTGTAGGCTTCATCCCAAATATCTTTCGTTATGGGTTGAACTAATTCATTTTCCCATGCTTGTCTATGTGATTCCGTCGACGGATTCTCACTATCTAACAGATTATTGTAAATATATGATATTAATTTGACTGTATTGGGATGTTTATTCAAACATTCATCTAGAATCTCTGGCTCTCTAATTCTGTATTCTTGTGTATGTGATTTAACATAATCTTTCAATTGTAAATATCTAAAATAATTATTTGAATGTAATCCATAATTCTGTTGTACCTCCAGAAACGAGAGGAATATACCTTTTCTATAAAGATGTTCCATCTTTTTAATTCCATAGTTTTTCCATTGTGTGAAGCCTTTATCCAATACCGCTGGCTTAAATGAAGGGTTATTTGCAATAGGGAGCGAAAGTGATAAATTATCCAGTTTTAATGTCTTTTTTATTTGTTTCCAAATTCGAATACTGCTATGTATCATTGGATTTTCACTAAAGATCTTTTTGTTCAATTTTGTAGGGGATAGGAGAATCGGACCAATTTCAAATGGCAGACAGTCCTCCTTTTCCATCTTTAACCAGTCTGGTTGTTGATCCATATCTTCCAACCAGAAATTTAAGTTTTTGACATTGACTGCCCAGAAATAAAATAAGAAATTTGGTCTTAGCTTTACATAAGTGTTTTTTACTTATTCTGTGATTCTTATAATTCCAAATAAAACTTGTTACAATAGAGTCAATTTTTTTAAAGAAATTTTTAGGTAGGTATATTGGAATTGATTGGAAGAGGTATAGAAGTTGAGGAAGGAAAATCATTTTAATTGCATTAATTTTACCGAGCATTGAAATAGGAAGCATTTTCCAGTATTGAATATTCTTATGCAATTTAAAGGTACAAAATTTGATTTAAATAAAGAAGTATATTTCTTGGTCACATAGATTCCTAAGTATTTAAATTTTTCATTCACTATTTTAAAGGCGATTGTTGCAATATGTATACATTAGGTTCCATTATTGGCAATAAGCTCACTCTTCCAGTTAATTCTATATCCCGAGAATAAACCAAATTGAGTTATAAGATTTAACAGGTTAGGGATACTATTTCTGGATTTGTAATATATAGTAATACATCATCTGCATATAGAGAAATTTTATTTAACTGTATTTTTAGTATTATACCCATATATTTCTGGATGAGCTCGAATTCTTTCTGCTAGTGGTTCTATAATAAGGGCAAATAGTAACGGTGATAACGGGCATCCTTGTCTACAACCTTTAGATAAATCAATTTTTTTGATAACATTTGATTTGTCATTATTCTGTCTGTTGGATTGGTATATAAAAGCTTAACCCATGTACAAAACTTCTCACCTAATTGAAATTTTTCCATCACCGAAAATAAAGGGCCATTCAATTTGATTGAATGCTTTCTCAGCGTCTAGCAAGATGACTGCTAAGTCTTCGTTAGCTATTAGATTTGAGTATATAATGTTGAATAATCGTCTCAAATTATAATATGAATAACGTTTTGGAATAAAGCCAGTTTGATCAGGGTGTATTAATTTATAAATCACTAAGCTTAATTTGAGTGCTAAAATTTTGGTTAAAATTTTCTGATCGATGTTTAATAGAGCAATTGCTTTATATGAACCTGGATCTTCAAGGTCCTTATCCGTTTTTGGAATAAGTATTATAGTAGATTCATTTTAGGTTTCTGGGAGTTTCTGTTGCATGAATGCTTGAGTATATAATGTCTGTAGGTGTGGCGAGATCAAGTCATGACATTTTTTATAAAATTCACTATTTAAACATCTGGGTCCAGCGGCCTTTCCATATTTGAAAGAATTAATAGATTCCTCAATATCTTTTACTGATATTTCGGCCCCTAATATTTCCCTCTCTTTCAAATCTAAACCAGTAAGGTTACAATTCTGTAAAAATAATTCCATTCCTACAGAGCCCCTGCCGTTGTGGTTGAAATAAAGTGTTTGAAAGTCATAGAGAGTATTTATCATTAATATCCTTGGGTAGTGTTAATATTTCTCCTGTATCTGATTTAATTTTTATATATTGTTTTTTTCCCCTTCCTGTTTCCGGAGTTCGGCGTGCCAATAATTTTTGTGGTTTATCTCCAAATTCAAAGTGTAAATTGTTTAGTCTTTTGATTAAATCTAATGAAATGGTCCGAATATATTTGGTTTGAACTTATATTTGAGTGCAGCAATTTTATTATGTATTTATTATAAAAGGCTGCGATTGCGTTTTCCATATCTAATTGCCTTATTTCCATTTCCATACCAGTTGTTTGGCGCAGTTCTCTTTATTACGAAAGGCTTGTGTGGAGATTAATGGCTCTCGCATAATGCTTTTAAATGTTTCCAAAGAAGGGAGGCAGAAAATTTCAGGGCAGTCATTTGTCTCAAAAAACTATATTTATCTGTTTGATAAGATATTCATAGCATGCTTGTATCATTTAAAATTTGAGGATTAAGTCTCCATTGTGTCTGCTTGTCATGAATCATGAATTAGTTTGATCATGAATGTTAAAGGAGCATGATCCAAAATTATAATATTATGATATTTCGTATTATAAGAAAATTGGATGAGTTTAGAATCTACTAAAAAGAAAGTCTATCCTTGAATAAGTTTTATGTACTGAAGAATAAAATGAGTATTCCCTTCCAGATGGATTTTCAATTCTCCAAACATCCTTGATATTGGTGGTATAAATATATGAGTTTAATAATTCACTTGATTAGGATTTTGCTTTTCTTTGTCTTGTTGATCTATCGAGATAGGAATCTAATGTACAATTTAAGTCTCCACCAATTATCAAATTATGTTGTGTGAGCTCCGGAATAGTATTAAGTATATTCTTAAAAAACATTGGATTATCAAAATTTGGTCCATAAACATTAAGAAAAATCACTTTTTTTGATATAATTCACCCACCAGTATAATATATCTACCATTGATGTCCGCTATAGTTGATATATGTTTAAAAGATATACCTATAGATATTAGTAATTGTTAGTAAAATATTAGTACTAAATATTTAAAAAATAATATGTCCCTAATTGTGGGGACAACCCGATTGTCGTTATCAGCTTTCAATAGTCCTTGAATATAACAAATTAAAGTTCCATTTGTTCTCAGCAAGATGACGGTATTATATGTAAATTATTCAATTCTCTCTCGAACCCACAATCATCTGGGCATACGCCAGTGCTTTCTTGTGATCAGTGAAAATGGTTCCTTCTTCAGATAAGTACTCCAGTCTTGCGGTGGTACACACAATCCATGATTTTTCAAATTGTCTAACTTTCTTTATACATCCCCTCTTGTCTCGTTGAATAACGCTCTCCTTCTGACCACTTCTGCAGGTAGTCTCGAAATATGCTTTATTTTGCTCTCCATCAAAACATAAGATTCTTCGGCGCAGCAATTTTTTTCATGATTATCCTCCAACATGTGATCATATTGACCTTCACTATCTGCTGCCTGGGGGGGGGGGCGTTCGGGTCCGAGCGACGTCCAAAACTCTGTGTGTGCCCGCCTAATAAGGGCTGTTGGTCTAAATTCAAGACTGTTTTTAATAAGTCTGCAGGCAAAGTCACGGAGATCTTCATGTTCCTTCTTTACCCCCTTGAACGCCCAACGATTCTCAAGTTCTGTCTTCTCTGAGAGCCCTCCAAGTCAATACATTTTTCAGATTACTTTAAGCAGTAAATCTGATAAACGCTTGTTTCTCTGGTAAAAGGACATGTATCTACGTTTACTTCCCAGATGAGTAGTTTTTTATGGTTCAGTGTTTTTCTTCATTTCTCCATTTTTGTGCATTGTAGTGAAGGTCGCTTCCAGATTATCATTAGTGTTTGGTTTCATCGACTTAATTTTCTTCGTAAACTTCTTGATTGTAAGTCGAAATTTGCTGACATTTCCTCCTTCATATAATCAGTTTTCATACGACAAGACATAGTCATTTTATTTTTCAAATTCTAAGATATCTTTTTTTTTAAACACTGCTTTAAGACTTTTCAAAAGTTCTTTAATATTCAATTCAGTTTTTAAAACTTATCAATTCTCTTATACTTGCAATTTCCATTGTAATGCTGTTCCAAAGTTCATCCATTTCTCTATACTCTATATATATCTTCTGGTCACTGAAACGACCTCCGGTAGATCGTTAAAACTGAGCCAGAGCCTAAGGCCGGCTACTTCCCTCCATCGCTATTTTCCTCTTGTAGTTTTTCTAGTCGGGTTTCACTTGTGGGGGAGTTGTTTCTAACCGACATTAGGAATCCAGTGAAGGGGCGAGGTCTGATGACGGTCACACAGGCTGCCAGGAGCGATTTCTGCAGGTCATTCTATACTTAAGATCCCGTTTTTTTTTCGGTATTTCTCGCGTGGAGCTAGTTGGCAACCCTCACCCTACTCCTCCATAGCACCACGCGGTAATTCGTGACAGGAGTATTTGCAGACATCTTAACGCTCTCCCTATTATCCTAGCTAAGATGCCCATTTTGCTTTAAAAGGAAAGCATCACCTGGCTGGTCGCCTATAGTTTATAGAGAGGAAAGCTGAGGTGCAGGTGATTGACATTCTGGCGAATTGAAACACAGCCGTGGCTCACGTGACTATGGCTACATAAGGTCAAGGGTGCCGGTGTTTTTCAGCAGCCTGTGCTGAAAGTGTGTGGGGATGGGAAGATGTACCGGTAGTCGGATCACGTTGAAGGTAGCAAGAAATATCAGTTGGATGTGGTGGCTGCGGAGTAGAAAGGTAACTTTATCCTGGTTCTGTCTGGACTGAGCAGGAAGGGAGCAGAACTACAGACACAAGAGGAGATATTTGTGAGGGATCATCTAACAAAGCAGGGACCGAAACCATATTTACCAAGAAAGAGGACATCTTGGGATAGACCCACCCCTTTGCGGCATGCTGATTCATTGATTTGCTCAGTCAAACATAGAAACATAGAAACAGAAATATGTGCATGAGTCGGCCATTCGCCCTTCGAGCCTACACCACCATTCAATATGAATATGGCTGATCACCAAACTCAGTCATTTCCAGAAATGTTTCGAAACCCATCGCAAGACCAGCAGAACATGTCAAACTCTGCACAGTCAGCACCCGAGGTCAGGATTGACCCCGGGCCGGTCCAGGTGCTGTGAGGCACAGCTGCTACCAGCCATCGAGCCATATACTGCACCACTCTGCCACACACACAGAGCTTGTTTGACGGGGAATTCATCATGATTTGTGCTGACCAACCCACATGGGGCCTGGAATCTGTTGCACAATCTGGTTTGAGGTTGTGGCATTGAATCCAGACCTGGAAACAGCTCAACGTTAACTTGCCCATGGAGATCTGCTGCAGGAGGATATCAGTTCTCCACTCAACCAAGGACAGGAGTAAATGAATGGAGATTTGAAGAGGAGAATGTCTCCATACAAGCCTTGATGAAATGAGAATCGGTGAAAAACTGAAGTTAGATTGAGAATATTCGCAGCTTTGCCCAGCCATGTCGGTTAGTTTCATGCAGTAACGGATTGTTGCTCTAGATTACTGTGCCTGCAATTCTTTGAATCTAGGATTGGTTGCTCTTGAATCCATTGTCTTGCAGACCTTCCCATGAATATGAAAATAAATTATTCAAGGTGAATGAGAAATGCCACACCTTATTGCAATTAAATTAAACAGCCATATAACAAGATTTAACCAAAGGATGAAATACTCTGTTTCATGATTCACAGTGATATGCAATGTTGAGGAAGTAAATTCCAGCAATAATGAGCGATTACTTTCTTTGTCGAATAACATCAGCCATAGTTTCTAACATTGAGTTATTTGCACATATTAATGTCTCAGTATCAAGAGAAGACTTTGCCCTGTGTCTCAAAGGCTAGACATTGTGTGGTATTCCCGTTTTCTGGTGGTAGAGCAATTTCAAGTACATTAATTTTTAACAATGGAATGTTACTATATCATTACTCTCTCTACCCCCTGTGCTATGATCAGCGACTCATAATCAACTTTAGGGTCAAAATCTGATAGTCCTGTTGCGGTACAACTTCTTGTAATAGAAATCGGTACCTTCCTTCCCAACCTGGCAGTGGTCTTGTAGCTGAGATACTTCACATTCAGGTAGATACTTGAGTGTATGTTATCAGCAGTAACTGTAGGTCCCATTGACATTAAACTTGTGTGCATTCAATCTTCCCCTGGCCCAGAGCAAATTAATGGATTCCCCAAACTCTTCCTTCCCCTGTCTGCCTGGGTACTACGTTGGCTCTTTGGTCTCCTCGGGAGTATCCCGTCACAACTTCCTTGCAGCCTCATCCCACTCCCATTCTGCTCCTCCTGCACAAACTCGCGAAGGTGCCACCTGCTGCAGCATAACCACCGTCAACCGTCCCACAGTACTCTGTCAGTCAGAAATTGTCACAAAGCCCATTGAAGCAGAGTCTGGTGATTCTATTACATTTCAGTTAAGAGAGCATACAAAATAGTGGTACTGTCCAATCCTCTGACAGTCCAGTTTTCCCACACTCCTACATGTGGCTGATAACTAGGGATGTTTGTGTTTCAGTTAAATCATTACTGTTACTAATATAATCAGAGATTCAAGATGTATCTAACTAAAATTACCCTGAAATGGTACATTATTTGCATAATGCATCTGCAATCTTTAACAGAAACATCGTCAGATGCTGAATACAGATGTTGAATCAATATAGAAAAACTGGTACTGATTTGTAAGTCATTCATCAGGAACAGCATTGTTCCATTGAAAGTTTGGTGCAATGTTAAATCAGAGCAAGAACAAAATATAAAAGCTATTTAACTGCTTGCTATGTTGTTGAAAAATAAAGAATTCAGTTCACAAAAATCTACATTCTATATTGCTATCTCGGAGAGGAACATATTTTTTCTTTTAAATCATGCTTGTGTTTGTGATATTTGTGCATGGATTAGAGGCATTCACCACACTTGTGTAAAAGTTACCCCGTGCATCTCCTTCAGCACTACCAAACATGATGCCAAGACCAACATTTATCTGCCTGTCATTATAACCTTCCATAATCTGCATATCCCTTTGCCTATCCAAATTTCTTTTCAATATCACTATTCTATCTGCCCCCATCACCACTCTCGGCAGCGCGTTCTTGGCACCCACACTCTTGTGAAAAAAGTAGCTCACACTCATCCCCTTTAAACTTTGCACCCCACATCCTCCCCCCCCCCCCCCTCCCCTGAATGCGCCCCATCCCCCATCAGAATATCCAACCTGTCCTTTTCATAGAAACATAGAAACATAGAAATTAGGTGCAGGAGTAGGCCATTCAGCCCTTCGAGCCTGCACCGCCATTCAATATGATCATGGCTGATCATCCAACTCAGTATCCCGTACCTGCCTTCTCTCCATACCCTCTGATCCCCTTAGCCACAAGGGCCACATCCAACTCACTCTTAAATATAGCCAATGAACTGGCCTCAACTACCCTCTGTGGCAGAGAGTTCCAGAGACTCACCACTCTCTGTGTGAAAAAAGTGCTTTCTCATCTCGGGGTCTTAAAGGATTTCCCCTTATCCTTAAGCTGTGACCCCTTGTCCTGGGACTTCCCCACATCGGGAACAATCTTCCTGCATCTAGCCTGTCCAACCCTCTTAAGAATTTTTGTAAGTTTCTATAAGATCCCCTCTTAATCTCCTAAATTCCAGAGAGTATAAACCGAGTCTATCCCAGTCTTTCTTCATAAGACAGTCCTGACATCCCAGGAATCAGTCTGGTGAACCTTCTCTGCACTCCCTCTATGGCAATAATGTCCTTCCTCAGATTTGGAGACCAAAAACTGCACGCAATACTCCAGGTTGTGGTCTCACCAAGACCCTGTACACTGAAGTAGAAACCTCCCTGCTCCTGTACTCAAATCCTTTTGCTATGAAAGCTAACATACCATTCGCTTTTTTCACTGCCTGCTGCACCTGCATGCCTACTTTCAATGACTGGTGTACCATGACACCCAGGTCTCGCTGCATCTCCCCTTTTCCTAATCGGCCACCATTTAAATAATAGTCTGCTTTCCTGTTTTTACCACCCAAAGTGGATAACCTCACATTTATCCACATTATACTGCATCTGCCAAACATTTGCCCACTCACCAGCCTATCCAAGTCACCTTGCAGTCTCCTAGCATCTCTCTCACAGCAAACACTGCCCCCCAGCTTAGTGTCATCCGCAAAACTTGGAGATATTGCCTTCAATTCCCTCATCCAGATCAATAATATATATTGTAAACAGCTGGGGTCCCAGCACTGAGCCCTGCGGTACCCCACTAGTTACTGCCTGCCATTGTGAAAAGGACCCGTTTACTCCTACTCTTTGCTTCCTGTTTGCCAGCCAGTTCTCTATCCACATAATACTGAACCCCTAATACCGTATGCTTTAAGTTTGTATACTAATCTCTTATGTGGGACCTTGTCCGAAAGCCTTCTGGAAGTCCAGATATACCACATCCACTGGTTTCTCCCTTATCCACGCTACTAGTTACATCCTCGAAAAATTCCACAAGATTCGTCAGACATGATTTACCTTTCGTAAATCCATGCTGACTTTGTCCAATGATTTCACCACTTTCCAAATGTGCTGCTATCCCATCTTTAATAACTGACTCTAGCAGTTTCCCCACTACCGATGTTAGACTAACTGGTCTGTAATTCCCCGTTTTCTCTCTCCCTCCCTCTTAAAAAGAGGGGTTACATTTGCTACCCGCAATCCTCAGGAACACTCCAGAATCTAAAGAGTTTTGAAAGATTATCACTAATGCAAAATCCATATTTCCTGAGCTACTTCCTTAAGTACTCTGGATTGCAGCCTATCTGGCCCTGGGGATTTATATCGGCCTTTAATCTATTCAATTTACCCAACACCACTTCCCGACTGACCTGGATTTCACTCAATTCCTCCTTTGACCCACAGTCCCTGCTATTTCAGGCAGATTATTTATGTCTTCCCTTAGTGAAGACGGAAACCAAAGTAGTTATTCAATTGGTCCGCCATATCCTTGTTCCCCAATGATCAACTCACCTGTTTCTGACTGCAAGGGACCTACATTTGTTTTAACTAACCTCTTTCTCTTCACATATCTATAAAAACTTTTGCCAGTCAGTTTTTATGTTCCCTGACAGTTTTCTTTCATAATCTATTTTTCCTTTCCTAATTAAGCCCTTTGTCCTCCTCTGTGGTCTCTGAATTTCTCCCAGTCCTCTGGTATGCTGCTTTTCTGGCTACTTTGTACGCATCATCCTTTGCTTTGATACTATCCCTGATTTCCCTTGTTATCCACGGATGCACTACCTTCCCCGATTTATTCTTTTGCCAAACTGGGATGAACAATTTTTGTAGTTCATCCATGCAGTCTTTAAATGTCTTCGATTGTATATCACCGTCAACCCTTTTAGAATTAATTGCCAGTCAATCTTGGCCAATTCACGTCTCATACCCTCAAAGTTACCTTTCTTTAAGTTCAGAACCATTGTTTCTGAATTAACAATGTCACTCTCCATCCTAATGAAGAACTCAACCATATTTATGGTCACTCTTGCCCAAGGGGGCACGTACAACAAGTCGCTATTACCCCTTCCTCATTACTCAAAAACCCCAGTCTAAAATAGCCTGCTCTCTCGTTGGTTCCTCTACATGTTGATTTAGATAACTATCCCGCATACATTCCAAAAAATCCTCTTCCTCAGCACCCCTGCCAATTTGATTAACCCAATCTATATGTAGATTGAAGTCACCCATTATAACTGTTTTGCCTTTGTCGCACGCATTTCTAATTTCCTGTTTGATACCATCCCCAACTTCTCTGCTCTGTTAGGTGGCCTGTACACAACACCCACCAGCGTTTTCTGCCCCTAGTGTTTTGTAGCTCTACCCATACCGATTCCACATCCTCCAAGCTAATGTCCTTCCTTTCCATTGCTTTAATCTCCTCTCTAACCAGCAACGCTACCCCACCTCCTTTTCCTTTCTCTCTATCCCTCCTGAATATTGAATATCCCTGGATGTTCAGCTCCCAGCCTACGTCACTCTGGAGCCATGTCTCCGTGATCCCAACTATATCATAATCATTAATATCTATCTGCACGTTCAACTCGTCCACCTTATTACGAATACTCCTTGCATTGAGACACAAAGCCTTCAGGCTTGTCTTTACAACGCATTTACCCCTTATACAATTTTGCTGAAAAGTGGCCCTTTTTTGATTTTTGCCCTGGTTTTGTCTGCCTGCCACTTTTTTACCTTTCACCTTGCTACCTAATGCTTCTACCCTCATTTTACACCCTCCTGCCTCTCTGCTTTTGTACCAATACCCCCTGCCACATTAGTTTAAATCCTCCCCGACAGCACTAGCAAACACTCCCCCAAGAACATTGGTTCCATTCCATTCCAGGTGCAAACCGTCCTGTTTGTACCGGTCCCACCTCCCCCAGAACTGGTCCCAGTGCCCTAAAAATTTGAATCCCTCCCCCTTGCACCACTTTTCAAGCCACGTATTCATTTGCATTATCCTCCTATTTCTACTCTGACTGGCCCGTGGTACTGGTAGTAATCCGGAGATTACTACCTTTGAGGTCCGGATTTTCCTTTGGATTGTTTGCATTCACATCTAATATGATCCCTCTGGCCATATTTAAAGTTCTCCCCAAACCCCAGTGCTGTGGGCCCCAGCGTGGCCATCCCCCAGTACAAAAGATAAAAGCTGCAGCAGTTGGAAAGTAAAAATTCAGTTCACAAAAAAGCTTCATTCTACATTTCCATCTCAATGAGTGGAATTTTTTTTTCCATTTCATTCACATCTTTGTTTGTGCTATTTGTGCATAGATGGCAGATGAATCATCATTCCTTGAAGGAGCCAGGTACTAAAAGAGAGAATAACAATCACGTTTATACAATTTGTTGGCGTATATTCTTATATCAGCAAAAGTTGCAGAAGCTTCCAGAAATTGAGAATGTGCTACTTGATATTTTACCACAAGGAATGAATGTACGGACCATATCTGTCACTTGGTTGGAGGGTGATTTTCCATCACAGCGCCCTGTGATAGTTGGAAACATCACAATTAAAGGACGACACCGGTGGATCACACTGACAAAGGATGTGATGATGGAATACAAATGTCTGAAACGTACATTTTTTCACTTCTTGATAAAGGATCAGCAAGACATTGATGTTCAGAAATCTCAATTGCAATCTCTCGTTGTGACATCAGCTCATATGTCAGTGCTCAGATCTCTCGAGGGGTCTTGACGCCACTCAGAGAACGTTGAAGTATCAACGGAATCTCAGCTGACTGTCCTAGAACATGTCAATGGGCAGCGTGAGGGACATATGCCCAGGAATGCTGAATGCGGTTCCAAGATGCCCAAACATTCAAGATTTCAGACCCAGTACCAACAATCAGTAACTTGATAAAAATAACTAAAACATGATTTAAAAATAAAGAAAAGTAGTGATTTACCAGTTGGCGCTTTTTTCTGGAAGGTGATAGATCCATAATGGATATCTTCTGTTTCTGCAGAGACTGAAATGAAGAATCAATTTATATGTGTCAAGGCCTTCGTTTAGTATAGGAAGGAACAGCAGATGCTGGTCTAAGCCGAAGATGGACTCAAAATTCTGTAGTAATTCAGCGAGGCAGGCAGCATCTATGGAGAGAAAAAATAGGTTAAGTTTTGGATCTGAAGAAGTGTCTCGACTCGAAATGTTACCCATTCCTTCTTTCCAGAGATGCTGCCTGTCCCGCTGAGTTACTCCAGTTTTTTGAGGCCTTCGTGTTGACTAGACTAAACTAGACTACTGAAGTATATTATTGTTTGTATGCTATCCAGTCAAGGAAAAGTATAATACATGAATACGATCAAGCTGTCCATAGTGCATAGATCAAGGAAAACAGGTACAATATTTAGTGATATATGGAATATTGAAATCCAATAAGGTCTGATTACAGAGAGCAAAATAAGAATGGGATTACATCTAAATTAAATTAACATTGAATATTGTTCCAACAAATTTGTCTCTTTAGTTGCTGGGGGCTTTGGGGAAGAATTTTCAGCACTTAGGCTTGTGGAGGATGATGTTTAGGGGAATGGCCAGGCCCATGGAGATTCGGGACTGTGTCAGCAACCAGGCTAACATGAGGGCAACATCAGCCAGGCTGTTTGATGGTCAGCATCACAGGAGTGGCCAGTCCAATGGAGGGGCGGCACCATGCGATTGATCAGGTCGACCATTGGCTAACTGAGATACTTGACGAAACGGCACCTGTCGACACCTCCGGTGGCACCATGGAGGGCTAGAGGACAATGCCAGCCAGCTCCGCGAAAAAAACGCGAAAACACGGGGGATTAACGGACCTACCTGCTGCCTGCTGCTTGCTGCCTGCCGTCTCTGCACCGATTGTTGTGAGTGACGTTATCAGGCGCGCGACTAATTATGGCTACAATACGCAGCCCTACCGACAAACAGAAAACTCGCCCCACCCGGCAGAAAACGGTAGAAAGCCCAACTGAAGCCTCGGACTCAAGTAGGACCTCATCCCAGGAAGATGTATCGAAGAGAACAGGGAAAAAAGCGGAAAGTGAAGATTTGAAAAGTTTCATTTCTCGCGAAATTGGTGGCTTAAAGGAAGAAATAAACCAGATGAATACGCAAATAAACCAGATGAATACTCAAACGAAAGAATTCCAACAGGAAACGAATTCAAATATTAATAATAAGACCAAGAAAATATCGGCAGATCTGAAGAAAGAAATTACAGAAATCATGAACGAAATGAGAAAGGAGATGGATAATAAAATTGAAAAGGTCAAAAATGACTTTGAAAAAAGGCTGAAGCCTATGGAAGAGGTACTGGAACAACAGACGGTCGGTATAAAAGGCCTTGAAGAACTAGCTGCTACCAGTGCTACGACTACAGCTAAGTTGATTATAGAAAACGAACGTCTAACGAACTTACTGACTAAAATATCAGAGAAATGTACTGAGCTAGAAGGTCGCCAGAGAAGACAAAACCTAAGAATTGCAGGTATTCCTGAAGGACGAGAGAAAGATGAAGATCCTCGAGAATTTACTGCGAACTTATTACAACAAGTCTTATCTCTGCACCAAAAGCCTTTATTAGCCCATGCCCACAGAGTCAGAAGACGTCAGACAAGAGCAAATGCCCCTCCAAGACTAATGATTATAAAGCTACAATACGACTTTGTCTTGGATGAGATAATGCGGAGATCCTCGAGAAATAGAAACCTGGAATTTGAAGGTCACAGGATCAGTATCTACCGAGATTATCCTGCAGAAGTTTCCAGGAAACGGAAAGCATTCAATGAGGCTAAGAGTCTTATGAGAGGAGTGCCACATTTGAAATACGGTCTGAATTATCCAGCTACTCTAAGAGTTACCTTCAATAACGAGGAGCATTTCTTTCCCAACCCAGAAGCAGCAATGGTCTTTGCGCGTCAGATCCAGACCTGAGAAGCAGCTACTTTCAAATATATTGACTCTTAAGAATGCCACAAGAATCTCCAAGACTTCGCAAGACTCCACAAAACAATGCAGGACTGGACTGAACTGGGCAACGTTGGATGGAAGTCGGAGAAAGAAGTGGATCGGAAAACTTTACTTGGATACTAATAATTAATATCATTACACTACTAATATAAATAACTAATACACATTTCAGACACAATGCGGTATTTCTACTAACACTATTTTTACTAATTAATATTAATTACTATTACTAATAATTAATGATTTTCTATGTTGGAATGAATAGAGTTAAAATTAGGGATTGATTTCTTTTGGAGATTTTTCTTTTTTGTCAGCAATTTTTTATTTACATTCTTAATTTCTGGGGTTTTTTTCTAGGATGGATTTTTTTTTCTTCTTTTCTCTTTTTAACCTTTTTTTGTGTTCTTTCTGTTTAAAATTGATAGATTTTTAATTAAGTTCTAAATAAGTACTTTGATATCTTTCCTTTTTTTGGTTCCTCTTGTTTATAATAATTAGATGTTTAAATAAGTTTTAAATAATTGGATCTTTATACCTTTATAATTGTTTATAATAATTAGATGTTTAAATAAGTCTCAAATAATTGTATTTCTATACCTTTAATTGTTATGTTAAATATGCCTTTACTAAATAAGTCTTTACTTTGTTCTTTCGGTTTAAAATTGATAGATTTTTAATTAAGTTCTAAATATGTACTTTGATATCTTTTCTTTTTTTTTTTTGCTGTTCCTCATGTTTATAATAATGAGATGTTTAAATAAGTCTTAAATAATTGTATTTCTATACCTTTATAATTGTTTATAATATTTAGATGTTTAAATAAGTTTTAAATAATTGTATTTCTATACCTTTAGTATGACTTTACTAAATAAGTTTCTACTTTTATCCCTCTTTTTTTCCCTTTCCTTTTTTTTCTCTAATACTACACCCCCGGTAAAATATTTTTATGGAATAATAAATTGGGAGCTGGTTAAGTTACCAACATCAACGACGGAAGTCGGTAGATGGTTAGCCATGCTAGTATGGCTAGCACTAACTACAACAACTTTAGATGTAGTTTTTCCTCTCTTTTTGCACATTACTAACCTCTTAATCTATCCTTTGTTCTTTTCTCATATAATCTATTATGGTTTTCTTCAATTTGAATGGAGTTACATATTGGATCAATGGAGATATAAACGTGAGAGAAATGTACGAGACTTAAAATTCATCTATTCGATGTTCGGGTGTAAGGTCGGGTCTGATGTGCTGAACCATAGACTCTATTGCAGACCTCCATAGTCAAAAGATGCAAGACCCAAAAATAAATATAGGGAATGAGGGAATAACGTTTTGTAGTTGGAACGTTAAAGGTATTAATGAACCGATTAAGAGAGGAAAAGTTTTTGCACATTTAAAGGCAAACAAAGCTGATGTGATTTTTATTCAAGAAACACATCTAAAAAAAGATGCTGAACATAGATTGAAAGCTAAATGGATAGATAAAATGTATCACTCTTCTTTTACACATAAATCAAGAGGCGTAGCGATATTATTTCGTAAAGGTATTTTATTTAAACATACATCAACTATAACTGATAAAGATGGAAGATATATTATCGTCATAGGAGAATTAAATACACAAAAAATGATTTTTGTTAATGTATATGGACCAAATTTTGATAGCCCATTGTTTTTTAAGAAGGTATTTAATAATATTCCGGAATTAACACAACATAATCTAATAATTGGAGGTGACTTTAATTGTACACTAGATCCATACTTAGATAGATCTACAAGGCAAAGGAAAACTAAATCACATTCTAGTGATTTATTAAATGCATATATGGAAACTACTAATATCAAAGATGTTTGGAGAATTGAAAACCCTACTGGACGAGAATACTCTTTTTACTCGTCAGTACATAAAACTTACTCAAGAATAGATTATTTTTTGGTGGATGCTAAACTTATTTCGCTTACTTATAAATCCAATTATCATAATATCATAATTTCAGATCATGCACCATTAACATTCAAGATCAAAATAAATGGTAAACTACAAAAATCAGAACAGTGGAGATTTAACCCACAAATATTAGAAAATAAAATTACCCAGGAATATATCACAGAACAAATTAAGATTTTTTTCGAAATAAATGATAAACCGGAAATATCCTGTTCCTTATTATGGGAAACATTTAAAGCATACCTCCGGGGAATCATGATTTCCTCTCAAGCATTTCATAATAAAAAGAATCGTAAGGAGCAGCAAGATTTGGAAAAGGAGATTAAACAATTAGATATACAGAACGCAATGAATCCAACTACCATATTACATAATAAAATTGAAGCATTGAAATATAAATTGAATAAAATATTTACAGACCAAGTCGTTAAACTTTATCAACATACTAAACAATTACAGTTTGAATTCGGTGATAAACCTCAAAAATTACTGGCTCGTCAACTAAGGAAAATGGAAGCTGAAAAAATAATCCATAGGATTAAATCACATAAAGGCAAATTGTTAACACAGCCTAAAGATATTAATGAAAGATTTATGCAATATTATAAAAACTTATACACTGCGAAAACAATAGATAATAAAATAGGAATTGAAGCATTTAAAAAAAAATGTTACTTGAAAGGATTAGATTCACAAAATATAGAGTTACTGAATGTTGATATCACGATAAAAGAAATCCAAGAATCTATCAGATCACTAAAAAAGGGTAAAACACCGGGTCCAGACGGCATTGGCTCGGAATTTTATAAAATATTTTATGATCAGATGTACCACGTTTGAAATTACTATATGAACATATATATATATACAGCAAAAACTACCAGAAACATTAAATGAATCTACTATAACACTTTTACCTAAAATAAATAAAGACTTGGATGAACCAGAGTCATTTGGAGCAATAGCTCTCCTAAATACCGATCAAAAGATATTAACTAAGATATTAGCACAAAGGTTAAGTTTAGTTGTTAATAAATTAGTTCACCCTGATCAAACAGGATTTATACCAAAACGATACTCTTCGTATAATTTGAGACGGTTATTCAATATTATATACTCGAAAAGAGATATTAATAAAGATCTAGTAGTTATTTCGTTAGATGCAGAGAACGTCTTTGATCAAGTGAAATGGCCTTACTTGTTCTCGGTTATGGAAGCTTTTAAATTGGGAGAAAAGTTTATTAACTGGATCAAATTGCTATATACAAATCCGACAGCTAGAATAATAACAAATCAAATGTTATCACCTAAATTCAATTTATCTCGAGGTTGCAGACAAGGTTGTCCGTTATCCCCTTTATTGTTTGCATTGGCAATAGAACCGTTAGCTCTGAGGGTGAGATCACATTCGGAAATATATGGATATGATACTAGAGACACAAAAAATAAAATTTCTTTATATGCGGATGATGTGCTACTTTACATCACAAAACCAGAAACTAGTATTCGTAATTTGTTAAAATTAATAACTGAATTTGGATCCTATTCAGGATATAGTATTAACTGGAATAAAAGTGAACTTATGCCAAGAACGGTAAACAATTTACATATATTACAGCAATTCCCTTTTAAGATAACAAATGAAAAATTTAAATATCTTGGAATCTTCGTAACAAAAAGATTCGACTCCTTATTTAAAGCTAATTTCCCACTATTATTGAACAAATTAAATAAGAATATTATATATTGGAAAACTTTACCTATTTTGATGATAGGCAAAATTAATATAATAAAAATGGTGTTTCTTCCACAATTATTATACCTTTTCCAATCAATCCCGATATATCTCTCTAAAAATGTCTTTAAAAAGGCGGACTCCTTAGTCACTAACTTCATCTGGGATTATAAGTGCCATAGAATAAACAAAAAAACATTTATGTAAATTAAAAATAAATGGAGGTCTAGCTCTACCAAATTTTATGTTTTATTATTGGGCAGTTAACATTAAAAATATGAATTTTTGGTTAGAAGAAATAGATAACCAACCAACTTGGTTAAATATGGAAAAAGAAGATTGTTCTCCTTTTGAAATTAGCTCTATAATATTCGCTAATATTAATTTAGCTAAGAAAACATATAGTGATAACCCAATAATAGGAAGTGGAATACGTATTTGGAAACAAATAAAGAAAACATTAAAATTAAAATCTATACCACTATCTCTTAGCATTGTAAATAATGTTACGTTCAATGATGGATAAAGCAATGGAAAAATAAGGGAATTATTAAGATTGGGGATCTCTATAGGGAAAACTCCTTCCTTACTTTTCAATACGTACAACAAATTTATGGACTACACTCTAAAGATTACTTTAGATATTTACAAATTAGAGATTATGTTAAAGCAAATACGCAAGAACTCAGAAATAGAAAGACAGAAATATTAGATGAATGTTTGAATAAACATCCAAATACAGAAAAAATGATTTCATATATATATAACATCTTATTGGAAGGTGATGTTCCATCAACAGAAATACATAGACAATCTTGGGAAAATGAATTATGCCAAACTATTAGACCAGAAATATGGGATGATAGTTTACAACATATACATCATTGTTCGCTAAATGCTAAGCACTCTCTTATACAGTTTAAAATATTACTTAGACTATATTATTCAAAATCCAAATTACATAATATGTTCCCAAACGTATCTCCTATATGTGATAAATGTCAACATTTAGAAGCCAATTTGTCACACTCATTTACAAACTGTATAAAAATTACAAAATTCTGGATTGAAATATTTAGGATAATTTCAAATGTTGTTAATATAACTTTGACACCCGATTCAAAGCTAATAATACTAGGAATACTGGAAACAGAACAAATAGTAACAACAAACCAAAGAATTTTTATTGATTATGGGTTAATAATTGGGAAAAAAATTAATATTAAAATTTTGGAAAGGCCCTACATCCCCTACAATCAAAATGTGGAATACAGAAATGTCGGAGACTCTCCATCTGGAGAGATTGAGGCTTGTCCTAATGGACAGGTTAGATCTCTTCAGAGGGATATGGTCTCCATACATTGCATATTTACAGAGCCTTAATGGCTCGGTACGAGGGCTTGACTGAGGCCTGAATATTAGAATGGATGAAGAAAGAAATATAATAAATCATGCCTATATATCCAATGACGGAATAATGATCAATACTCCATTCGCTTTCATATTTTCTTTATTATTTATCTCTATCTTTTCTTACCTAATAAAAAATAATTTAAAAAGTGTATAGAAGCATATAGTCCTAAATTTCAATATTAGTAATAATCTTAGTAATAATGAAAGTATTTAATGATGTATTTTCGTTTATGTAAAATATTGTAATTTTCATAAATATGTTTCTATAATAAAAAATATTCAACAAGAATCACGGGGTACCGAAGAAACCCTGGTGAGAGCCTCATCTGTGGTAGAAGAGGGGAACCCCCGTTCCCTGAAGAATGAGGACATCTCCGATACCCTGGTGTGGAACACCTCAACCTGGGAGAAGACACAGCGCAGACGGAGGAATTGGGAGTAGGAGATGGAGTCCTTATAGGAAGCCGAATGCCGAATGCCAAATGCCTTTTTATTGTCACTATACACATGTACAATGAGATTAAAAGCTGCTCCTACTCAGTGTAAAAAACAAAAAGGGGGAGGGGAAATAAGGTGCACAGTTTCTGCGACGCTATGTACATATCTATAAAAGACAATGGATAAATAGAATTACAGTTACAGTACAAATTACAGTAGGTGGATAGATGAAGGTCCGGGGGTTAGGCTGTGAAGTCAGTGCATGTGTGAGTTCAGGGAGATAATGGATTTTGGAAAGAAACTGTTCTTGAGTCTATTTGTCCTTGTGCTGATGCACCTATAGCGCCTGCCTGAGGGCAGCAGGTTGAACAGGCCAAATGCAGGATGGGAGCTGTCCTTGATAATGTTCTTCGCCCTGCTGAGGCAGCGGGAGGTTTAAATGTCCATCAGAGGGCAGCCGATGATCTTCTGTGCTGCCCTAACTACTCTCTGAAGCCTCTCCCTGTCTGCCATGGTGCAGCTGCCGTACCATGCTGTAATGCAGTATGTCAACAGGCTCTCAATGGACGAGCGGCAGAAGGTCAGCAGCAGGTTGGAGTCCAGGTTGTGCTTCCTGAGGACCCTCAGGAAGTGCAGCCGCTGCTGAGCCTTCTTGATGACCGCTGTGATGTTATCTGTCCAGGAGATGTCAACAGAGATAAGGACGCCGAGAAACTGGAAAGTGTAGACCCTCTCCACACACCCACCGTTGATGTATAAGGGAGCTAAATCGGTGCTGTGCCTCCTGAAGTTGATAATGAGCTCTTTGGTTTTTTTGGTGTTCAGAACCAGGTTGTTTTCTGAGCACCAGGTTGTCAACTTCAGGACTTCCTCTCTGTAGGCTGCCTCGTCTCCCCTTGAGATGTGTCCGACTACTGTAGTGTCGTCAGCAAACTTGACGATGCAGTTGTTGTTGTGGACCGGACTACAGTCGTGGGTGTAGAGACAGTATAGGAGGGGGCTTAGCACACAGCCCTGTGGGGAGCCGGTACTCAACATGCGAGTGGAGGAGAGGTGGGGGCCGAGTCTCACCGTCTGTGGCCGGTTGTTGAGGAAGTCCTTTATCCAGGCACGTGTGAGAGTGGGGAGGCTGAGAGTGACCAGTTTGTCGATGAGAATGTCCGGGGTGATAGTATTGAAAGCTAAGCTGCAATCCACAAAGAGCATCCAGGTGGCTCAGCACAGAGTGGAGAGCTACGGTGATGGCGTCTTCTGTGGATCTGTTTGGGCGATAGGCGAACTGGTGGGGGTCGAAGTCTGGAGGGAGATAGTCCTTGATGTGCTGGAGGACCAATCTCTCGAAGCACTTCGTGATTACCGAGTGAGGGCCACAGGATGATAATCGTTTAGGCTGGTGATGGGGGACTTCTTCGGCACTGGGACATTTATGGCTGATTATAGGCAGGACGGGATAATTGCCTGGTCCAGGGTGGGAAGAAGTGTAGTCCAGATAGCCATAGCGGTCAGTGGGTTTACAGTGCATGTCGGTCAGAAGTCTATCACCTACGATGGAGATAGTGAGGTGAAGAAGTGGTAGGGAAATGTTGGAAATGGTCCAGGTGTATTTGAGTGCCAGATGGGAGTTAGCAGTGAGATGGATGAGGTCAGTGAGTTGTGTGTCGGTGCAGGAGGTAGCACCAATGCAGTCGGAGGTAGAGTTTGGGGATAGGGGATTGGGGACAAGGATTGTTCGACGTACCCTGCAAAGAGGCAGGCATAGCTTGGGCCCATGTGCATGCCCATAGCTACACCTTGTATTTGGAGGAAATGGGAGGAATCAAACGAGAAGTTATTAAGGGTAAAGACCAGCGGAGGAGAGTATCAGTAGACGGAGATTGGTTGGTTCTCCGGTCGAGGAAGAAACAGAGGGCTTTGAGACCCTCCTGGTGGGGGATGGAGGTGTAGGGTGACTGGGCGTCCATGGTGAAGATGAGGGGATGGGGGCCTAGGGAACGGAATTCCTGTAGATGACGGAGAGCGTGTGAGGTGTCTTGAACATAGGTATGGAGGGATTTAACCAGGGGGGTTAGGAGTCGAGGTTTGTAGAAATAAGCTTGGTAGGGCACGAACAGGCAGAAACAATGGGTCTGCCAGGACAGTCATGTTTGTGGATTTTGTGGAGAAGATAAAATCGGGCCGTGCAGGGCTGGGGAACTATGAGGTTGGAGGGTTAGGGGGGCAGGGAGCCGGAGTTGATGAAGTCAGTGATGGTGCTAGAGATGGTGGCCTGGTGCTACTCTGTGGGTCATGGTCCAAGGATAAGTAGGAGGAGGTGTCTGAGAGTTGGCGCGTGGCCTCAGTCTTGTAGAGATCAGCGCGCCAGATTACCGCGGCATCTCCCATGTCGGCGGGTTTGATCACCCAGTCTGGGTTGTTGCAGAGTGAGTGGATGGCTGTACGTTCAGGGGGGGAAGAGGTTAGAGTGAGTCAGGGGAGTGGAGAAAATGAGGCGGTTGATGTCCCACCAGCAGTTTAAAATAAAAACGTCTAAAGCCAGAAGATGGCCATGAGGGGGGGTCCAAGAGGAGGGGGTCCGTTGGGGACGGGAGAAGGCATCATCAATAAGGGGCGAGGACTCCAACCCATGGAAGAACGCTTTGAGGCAGAGGCGACGGAAGAGGAGCTCCACATCGTGGCAGTCATGGAACTCATTGAGGTGGGGACGGAGGTGGACAAAGGAAAGGCCTCTGCTGAGGACAGGCATTCGGTATCAGAGAGCGAGAGGTCAGGGGGCATGTTGAACACACGGCATGGATGGGGGTTGGGTACAAACATTGAATTATCCAGTTAGCATATAACACACTTTTTTCACAATTTTATCTCTGGCTTTTGGCTGACCATTTGCTAGTCAACAACCCCCCCCCCCCCCCCCCCCCCCCCCCACCTATGTCTCCCTCTCACTTGTGGACCTTGTCCCACCCCAACTCTTTTCCAGCTTTCTCCCCCATCAGTCTGAAGAAAGGTGTCGATCTAAAATGTGGGTCAGGCAGCATCCTGAGATACTGCCAGACCCGCCAGTACTCAGCACTTTGTCTCTTCTTTGTAAATCAGTGTCTGCAGTTCTTCATCTCTGCAATATATTGGATGGTGACCCTTCCGCGTCAGACCCCGGCAGAGTCAGCAACCCTCGTGTCCGTGTTAATATCTACACAGCAGAGCCAGTTCTTCAGGGAGCTTGAGGGAAAGATGAAGAGCACAGGGTGACCAGGTTACAGAACAAGATGGTGGGAACACATTAACCTGGAATCACAGGAGGACTGACATCTTCTTGGGGTGAGCTTTACATAATTACGAGCTGGTCTGGCATCCCAGTGACTCGCCCCGTGGGAATGGTGAACATCTTCTGACCTTCTCACTCGCCCTCATACTGAACCAGCATGCCGCAAACATCAGCCCTATCCCACTCTCTGTCACATTCCACTGTCCACCAGCTGCCTACTTCCTCTCTTTGCATCCAATCGCAACCTTCCCTTCATTCCCATTATTTCCAGCATCACTCTCCCATTCACACCCATTGTTTCCCAGCCCTTCCCTCTTCCTGGGTCCTGCTCCCAGCTGAATGCTGATCTGAAGCAGCTGGAATCACTTCCATCTGAAGAAACGGTTCTGACCCAAAACATCACCTATTAATGTTCTCCAGTGATGCCCCACTGAGTTACTCTTAATAAACATATAGAATTCATTCTTTCGGTATTGTGTATCTGTCAAACAGAGATAAACAGGCAGCTGTTCCACAGGGAGACTTTCTGGAAGCTTCTCCCTGAACACTGAAGCATTTTGTACAAGAGAGCTTTTGGCCACGAACTACAATTCTTCACGGGGTGCACACATGATGTAATAATAAGCACCGATGGTACAAGTGTATGTTGAAGATCTAATATGAGTTATTGACACTTACCCACAATAACACTAAAATTGGCGTTACTTGTATGAACGATTTTTCCATTTTCCTGCACTTCACACACATACAGCTTCCCATCCTCCACTGTAACATGTCGGATCATCATATAGACCGTGTTATTCAGGCGGATCTGATCAGTGTTGCTCGTGTTCTGTTGGGATGAGTCCATTGGTCCCCACTGAAGATTGACTGTATCTGTGTCTGGAGATGGTGCAGCTGAGTATGATGTCACTGCCCAGCAGAGGGCGCTGTGGACTTGCCTCAACTATGAAAAACAGATCAATTAGATTCAGAGTGAGTAGAGGTGTGTACAGTCCAATGACAGGGCTCAATCTCACCTCAGCTGAAAACCTAGAAATAGTGACTGAAGAGAAACTTTTTCCCAGTGGTTTCAGACTCTTGAACCAATCATCACCTTCACTCACACTTCGTGATGGTGCTGTCACGTATTATTGCAGTTATTGCAATCATTTTTAGTTTTATTTTGCGTTCATTCAGACAGCTCTGCAAACTCTGCACGGTTCTGCTGTGTTGCATTTATTGTGTTTATAGTTTTATCCGTCATTAACTTTTACTCAATGAGCTTCATGTGAACAAAGAATGTATTTGCATCCTGGTGTTTATGACAATAAACTCATCTGAAGCAGAATTGATCTACACAGTTATGTGTTTTTTTTAAGTTTTTTTTTAAATCTTTATTTAACCAGGAGAAGTCTCATTGAGATTAAAAATCTCTTTTACAAGAGAGTCCTGGCCAAGACAGGCAGCAGCACAGTTCCCCAGTTACAGACAATAATTTAAAAACAACAGAGAACATATAAATAGAGTCATAGTCATAACATCATCAAACAAAGCATGTACAGACAGAAGAGCAAGCTTCAACATCATTAAGAAGAGATTTAAATCTGTTTATAGAAACCAGCTGCTTAAGTTTCAGTTCATTCTGCAGCTGGTTCCATGCGAAGGGAGTAGCATAACTAAATGCCCTTTTCCCCAGTTCAGTACAGACATTAGGTACAGTTAGTAAGAACAAGTCCTCAAGAGCGGAGCTGATAAGTTCCTGTGGTTTTTCGAATTACATACTTCTGCAGGTATGAAGAAAGAACACCGAGGATAGTCTTATAAATAAGGATATGCCAATGATGGACTCTGCGGGTGGACAGGGCAAACCATCCAACTTGAGCATACAAAGAGCAGTGGTGCGTGAGGGTTTTAAAATTAGTAACAAATCTCAGTGCTCCGTGGTAGACCGTGTCCAAAGACTGTAGGCATTTTGAAGATGCATTCATATATAAAATATCACCATAGTCCAACACAGACATCAACGTTGCAGCAACAAGTCTTTTTTTGGCTTCAAAAGAAAAACAAGATTTGTTTCTAAAGTAAAAACCTAATTTTATCTTTAGTTTTTTCACAAGTTACTGGATATGAGATTTAAAAGAGAGAGAATCATCAATTATAATTCCAAGATATTTATATTGAGACACAGTTTCAACCACAGAGCCCTGCAAAGTGGTGATAGAAGGGAGGTCCGAGGGCTTTGATTTAGCTTTAGTGAACAGCATGAGCTTTGTCTTGTCAGCATTTAAAACAAGTTTTAAATCACACAGGTTGCGTTGCACAGTGTTAAAGGCAGTTTGGAGCTGACAGAGAGCCTGATTTGGGGTAGACGCAGAGCGATATATCACTGTGTCGTCAGCATAAAAGTGAAAATTTGCGTTCGCTGCTTTATGATCTAGACTATTAATATAAATAGTAAATAATAAAGGTCCTAGAACCGATCCCTGTGGCACACCCTTGGATACATTAAGAGAGCTAGAAGTAATACCTTCTGTTCGCACACACTGGGATCTACCTGATAGATAGTTTTTAAACCAACAGACAGCTTGATCAGCCAAACCGATGCTTCATAGTCTTTGTAACAATAAGGCATGATCCACAGTATCAAAAGCCTTTGATAGGTCAACGAAAAGGGCTGCCCAATGTTGCTTATTGTCTAAAAATTCAATAAAATCATTTACTACTTTTAAGGCAGCTGGTGACATACTATATTTTTTCCAAAAACCAGATTGAAATTCAGATAAAATACTGTTAGTTGATAAAAAAAGTCCATCAGTTGTTGGTTTAGAATGGATTCCAGCACCTTACTTAAAACAGACAGTTTGGAGATGGGCCTATAGTTGTTTAGCACAGTGGGGTCCCTCCCCTTTAAACAGTGGGAGAACAAAGGCAGATTTCCAAATAAGGGGAATTTTGTTTGTCTCCAGGGATAGATTAAAAAGATAAGTCAGAGGCAATGCAATAAAATCAGCGGCAAACTTTAGGAAGTAAGGCTCAAGGTTGTCGGGACCTGCCGATTTTTTTTGTGTCTAAACATCTCAGGGCCTTATGCACCTCTGAAAGTGTAACAGCGTCAAAAGTAAAGGCTTGTCCCTCAAAAAGACAACTACTATCAGAGCAAGCAGAGGAGCCTTGAGCTGTGTTTGGAGAGTTAAAAAGTGAACCAGAGGCAATGAAATGCTCATTAAAACAACCAAGCGTGTCGGCTTTTTCATAAATTTGGATAGAGTCTTTGACAATGCATGGAGGTAGCTCAATAACATTTTTATTTCCAGTTATTGATTTAATGGTTTTCCAGAATTTCAACGGATTGTTTAAGTTATTTGAAGTTTCAGTAAGGAAATGATCAGCTTTGGCTTTTCTAATTGCAAATGTACTTGCATTTCGCAGCTGCCTAAAGAGCAACCAGTCTGATCCAAGACCAGTACTCCTGGCTTCAGACTATGCCACATTGCGCTCATGGAGTAAATTGGATAACTGACATGAACCATGCATTATCCCTGCCCTTTATTCTATACTTCCTAAAAGAAGCGTGCTTGTTAACAATTTCAATAAAACCATCATAACAGAATTTACAGGCATTTTCAACATCAGGAATTACATTAATTTTCTCCCAGCCAAAGAGAAACAGGTCATGAAAAAATGCTTGCTCCACAAAATGTTTCATGTCCCGCTTTATGATGACACGCGGTTTGGTTTTAGGAACTTTTGTATTTCTTACTGCTGCAATGATACAGTGGTCACTGATGTCATTGGCAAAAACAGAAGCAGCAGAATATTTATGAGGAACATTAGTTACGATAAGATCAATTAAAGAAGATTTTTCCGGACATTTCAGATTTGGTCTAGTAGGACTGTCAACAATCTGAAAGAAATTAAACGAATGAACAAAATGCTTTAAAATCATCTGATGCTGGAAGCAGCCAGTTCCAGTTTAAGTCACCAATAAGGACAATTTCATTAAAGTTCAACCCGGATAAAAGCTCCATTAAAGATGGTAAGGTGCAGCTGATAGTTGAAGGTGGCCTATAGCAACCGACGACAGTGATGTGGAGAGTTTTTGAGATTTCCATGTCAAGAGCAAGTTCAAATTGTTTACTCACTGATGTAGAGAGACGGATCTTCACATGAAACTTAGATTTGACATAGACTGCGACCCCTCCGCCCTTCTTGGGTTGGTCAGTCCTATACACATTGTAGCCGTCAATGTTGATATCTTCGTTTAAAACTGCTTTGTTTAGCCAAGTTTCAGATATGACAATAACATCAGCATCAGTTGAATGAGCCAGATACGAATCATATCCATTTTAGCAATCATACTGCGCACATTCAAATGGATGAAACCAAGTCCAGACCTTGATTCAAATTCAGCAGGGGTGTTAAAATTAACAGCAGACTCAGCAGAGCCTGGGCCTGGGTTAGGTTGAACATTCCCTGAAATCAGCAGCAACAGAACAATTATACACCTATAATCAGACCTTATAGATTTGCTTGAATGAACTTTTTTAATCTTTAAAAATATAAAAATGTCATGAAGGCAGCTTGAAGGAATAATAAAGTCGTCTTGTAAGGCCATCAAGCTGACCAGATGGGCCAAGTCCATAGATGCGGGGGCAGAAGAGTCAAAGGTGACAAACTAATGCCCAGCGGACTTCCAGAAGCGCACGTCCCCCGGCATGGTAAAACCAGTGTAGAGTTGACTGGGCAGGAGTTTTCAGTCCTGTGGGGGCTTCCCCAGGTGCCGCTCCAAATTAATAGGAAAAGAGCAGCCACGAGCAGCGACATTGTACGTTGAGATCCCGAAAATCGAGGAGAAAAACAGCCAGACTATTTCGCCTCAACCAACGACACCACACATTTATGCAGGGAGAGTCCTAAAAAAATCCGTTCTGTGCTTTCCCGACGGAATGATAATTCGAATGATAATGCTCGCAGATGACTTACAGAAAAATCACTCATCACTCAGTCATATTTGTAAAACAAATATGTAAACCAAACAGACACAGTTAGAGACAGGAGGAGACGTGTGCCGCCATCTTGGATCGCCATCTAGTGCTGTTGTTGCAGTTCAACACATTATTCAAATATTAAAGTAATATTTACAAGACAATAAAACACAACACACCACGATAATACAAGACAAACAATGAACTATTTTACAACTATCTTACAGTCCTTGTCAAGGATGCATTCAACCCCCCGCGGTGCCTAGCGGTCCCGGAAATCCACCAGAGTGGCCCCTTTCCAAAACCACCCGGGCACGGACGTAACCCAGGAAAAGGGGCAGGCAGCTGGCTCGGGCAGAGCCCTCTTCCGCCTGGCGCTGTGACTCACGGAAGGACAGCTTGGCCAGGCCCAGGAGAGAAGGGCTGTGCGGGGCTGGGAAACAATATGGTTGCAGGGTGTGGAGGGCAGACAGCCAGAAGTGATGAAATCAGAAATCAGTGATAGTATTAGCAGAGCTGGTCCTCACCCTCAACAACTTCTCCTTTGACTCATCCCACTTCCTCCATATCCAAGGCGTACCTATGGGCACCACATTGGCCCCAGCTATGCCTCCCTCTTTTTTCGGTATGTTGAACAATCCCTGCTTCAGGCGTACACTGGCCATATCTCCAAACTCTATCTCCATTACATTGATGTTGCATTGTAGCTACCTCCTGCACCCATGCAGAACTCATGGACCATCTACTTCATCACCAATTTTCATCCTGCAATCAAATTTTCTTGGACCATCTCCGACACCTCCCTTCCCTTTCTTGATATCACAGTCTGCATCACAAGAAATACACTATTGCCTGACATCAATTATAAACCCACTGACTCTCACAACTATCTCAACTACACTTCTTCCCGCCCTGCTTCCTGCAAAGACTCTATCCCCTACTCTCAATTCCTCCTTTTACGCCGCATCTACCCTCAAGATGAGGTGTTCCATACCCCAACATACCAGATGTCCTAATTCTTTAGGGAACGGGGTTCCCCTCTCCCATCATTCATGAAGCCTTCACTCATGTCTCCTCAGTACCCCGCAGTTCTGCCCTAGCGCCCCCTCCCCCTAGTCACAACAGAGGCAGAGTCCCCCTAGTTCTAACCTTACACCCCATCAGCCGTCGTACACAACACCTAATCCTCCTAAAGTTCTGCCACCACCAACGGGATCCCACCACATTTCCCCATCTCCACCCCTTTCTGCCTTCTGCAGAGACTGTTCCCTCTGCAACTCCCTGGTTAACTCATACCTTCCCACCCAAACCACCCCCTTCCCAGATACCTTCCGCTACAACCGCAGAAGATGCAACACCTGTCACTATACCTCCTCCCTTGACTCTGTCCAGGGACACCAACAGTAATTTCAGGCGAGGCAGAGGTTTTCTTCCACCTCCTCCAACCTAATCTACTGTATTCATTGATCAAGATGTGGGCTCTTTTACATCGGTGAGACCAAAGGCAGAATGGGCGATCGTTTCACGGAACACCATCGCTTAGACAACGTGAACCAACCTGATCTCCCAGTTGCTGGACACTTCAATTGTCCTACCCATTCCTACACAGAACTTTCTGTCCTCATTCTCCTCCATTGTCAGAGTGAGGTTAAATGCAAATTGGAGGAACAGTATCTCATATTTCATTTGGGCAAATTACAGCCCAGTGATATGAATATTGGTTTCTCTCACTTCAGGTAGCCCTGCATTCCCTCGCTCTCCATCCCTCCCCACCTTATTCACACTAGCTTCTCCTTTTCACCCTACAAACAGCTTACAATGGCATGTTTCCTTTATCATCATCACCCATTCCTTTTGTCCAGAGATGCTGCCTGTCCTGTTGAGTTACCCCAGACACTTTTTGTGTCTATTGCCAGTGCTGTGGCTTGTTGGTCACTGTTTAAATGAGGACATTTCTTTTTTAGCAAGGGAAGATTGTAATCTTAGTTATATTGTATTGAATTTGTTTTTGTAAAGTTTATTATAATGATAAACTATACAATATATTATTTCTATTGAAGTCATTATATGGCTACTAATGATATTATAATTATTTCTATTGTTGTCATTATAAGGCTACGAATTATATTATAATTATTGTATCAGATATTTCTGAGTTAGTCTTCTCCCATTGATTTTGGTTCCTACTGGCAACTGTTGTATTGGGGAATTAATTTGTGGAGCGTATAAAAGTCCCCTGGTGGACATGTTGAGTTACTTGCTACTGCGATTGTCTGTGATCAAAGAAAAGTGAAGAAACTAACTGCAGCCTCATTATTACCCACAGCCCAGAGTGACTGGAATATTCTCATCAAAACATAGGTTTACACGTGACATTGTTTACAGAGAAACACATTATTGATCCGTGTCTCGCCCACTCACCTTTGATCCCAAATACTTCATATTGTGTCAGGATTTGCTTCCTCGGCTGTGTTTTAGACACAGAATCCCGCCCATTTAAATGTGTTGTTTTTTATTATCAGATTACAAGTAATGGCATCCACATCCACGTCCTGGTTCTTGTCTCTGTCTCTCCAGCCATCGCCCCACTGGATGGTCCAATGCTTGTCCGTTCTGCTGCCAGTTAACACTGTCTGGATTCCCTGCCCTGAGTGTGGTTCCCATTCCCAAACAACAACGCCACTCCCAGGATTGCCCGGTCCTTTTAACCTACCGTTGCCTCCATTATCCAAGAAATGAATCAGATTTCTCTTTTCTGTTGGAAAGAGGAGCAATGCAGGCATTTAGAACACATTTCCTCCACCCATGTCAGCAATTATCAATTTTGAATTCTATTTATTTCCAGAAAGTTTTGCTCTTCCTCAGAAAAGACATGAAGTGCTGGAGTAATCAGCGGATCAGGCAGCATCCCTGGGAAACACGGATAGGTTAAATATTGTGTCAGAACCCGTCATCAGACGCCTGTGAATCCGAAGAAGTCACTGAAATGTCACTTATCCATATTCAACAGAGGTGCTGTCCGACCTGCTGAGTTACTACAGCACTTTGTGTTTTTCATTCCCTGTGAAGCATTGTCTGAGAAATAGATTGTCGGAGGGTGGATAAACGTGTTTGGTATTCTGACTGCGCATGCCCAGTTCATAGATCACTAGCTATAAAGTCGGAGGTGCTGCATTGTGTGCAGACTTGCGTTTTGTCTTTGGTCAGGGTTCGGTTGGGTGTGGGGGATGCTCTTGTTGCTGCCGTCCCCTCCACGGTGTCCCGTCCAGGTCTGGAGGTGTCCGGGTGGCCTTGAGCTGGCGGGGCAGCCTTGCACTTTCAGCCGATGGCTCTAGCTACACTTTGCCGGGTTGGTCAGCAGCCCTCCACCTCCACCCCGCTCCCCTTAGTCTGACATCGAGATCCTGTTGAAGATAGGCAGCCGTCGGCTGGATGAAGTGGCAGCGGGTTCTGTAGGGGCAGAGCTCAACTCTTGAGGGTTGGGGGAATTGAATTAAATGTATGATTTCTACAATTTCAATAGACTTTAAGGAGTTCTTTGGACTGATTTAAATTGCTGCAGCTACAGCAAGAGCTACAAGTACAGCTTTTCTTCCCATATATTTTAACCCCTCTCCGCTAAAAAAATATTCAAACCTTTGACTTTCCATGACATATAATAGAAGCTAAAAAAACAGACAAAAAATGGGACCAACAGTATACTCACTGTATCTATAGCACTATTTACTGTTAGAGCTTACGACCTTTGATAAATCCCATGATTCCTTGCGTTTTTCGGAATACTGAGCTAGCTTATTGTCTGAGCAGCATGAGGGAACTGTGCAGCAGCGTGAAGTGAAGACATTGCGGGTGATTCTTGGGCAGCGACCTCTGCAACAAGCTCACAAGTGGGAATCTCTCCCTGAGGGGAGGCAGCTGATGGGAGGGGTGCAGAAATGGAGCTCCATTAAGAATGGCATGGATTTGTGAGGCAGCAGCACATTCAGGGTTGTGGAGAGGAAAGTGAGATTGACAATGGGGTGCGGGTTTACAAGGACAATGATAAAGTAAAGCAAGGTGATTGTGACCGGTGAAGAGAAAGCACTTACTCTGTGTGGAAACAGATCGAAGCAGGAAAACAAAGACACCGAACATCAAACCAGCTGGCAAAATGCTGCAGAGAAGCCTCTGCCTCATTTTGTGGATTCCCTGTGGGAAATAAGTGCAGTTTTAGACTGAGCCTGTCTGAGACACATATCTTCAGCACATTTGGACTACAAGTTAATCGGACACTGAAGGTGGCAGCACAAGTAGATAGGGTAGAAAATAATGTGTATTGGATGCTTGCCTTCAATGCAAGGCCATTGAACTTATGTCAGGAATCACGATGCAGCTCTATTGGACAGGTAAAGAAAAAAGTAGTTGAACATTTCTCATTTTTTAATGCTTCCATTAAATGTGGACACTTTCATGCCATCCTGAATTATCCTTCAACTGACCCAATTGTGAGTCACTTCAGAGTCACCCACACTATTGTGCCCCATGGCCATGTACGGCACAGACTGTATAAGGATAGCAGGTTGTCTCTCCTTCTGGATGCTGGTGATACAGAGACTGGATTATGTTTACTTGGTTCCAAAGACAAACCTTAAAATGCATTATTTTTGTTTTGGTGCTGCCCACTGTGGGTCATAGGCTGGATTATGAGGACATGAACATTGCCCCATGTCCCATACACTGTTACTAAAGACAATGTGGTAGCAGACAACAGATCAAGGGTGTTTAAAGACAACACAGAATGGATGTTGAACCCTGTAGTTTTCAGTAAATGTGTGATTCAATATGGGTTACCAGACATTGATCTGTTTGCATCAAGATTAAATCATCAATTGCCTAAATATGTGTCTTGGGAACCAGATCCAGGTGCAGTAGCAGTAGATGCTTTTTCACTACATTAGGGGAATATGTTATTTTATGCTTTCCCTCCATTTGCTCTGGTTCAGCAATGTCTGAAGAAAGTAGAACAAGATTCTGCCACAGGATTATTGGTGATTCCGATATTGGCCGACACAACCAAGGTTCCCGTTGATGTTAAATATGATTAAAGAACCATATATGTCAATTCATAGCAGCAGTGATTTGTTAATAAAACCAGTAACCAAAGAAATTCATCCATTACATGTTTATATGAATTTGTTAATCTGCAGGTTTTGACCAGACCACTACAAGAGCTTGGATTGTCGGATAGAACTATGGATGTTATAGTCGCATCATGGCGAGATAGCACTCAGAGACAATATATGACACATATAAAGAAATGGGAAGTTTTTTGTAGACAATAAAATATATCTTATCATACTGTGATACTGAGTTGCATTTTGAGCAGCACTTAAGTTATAGTGCCATTAATAGTGCGTGTAGTGCTTTATCATCCTATTTAGGACAAATTTCTGACCAGGAATCAATTGGATCACATCCATTAATATCCAGATTTATGAAAGGAATCTTTAACAAAAATCCACCCAAACCAAGATATACAGAAATTTGGGATGTCATCATTGTACTTACTTTACTTAGGCAATGGACTCCAATCGAAGTTATATCATTGGAAAAGTTAACATCTAAATTAGTAATGTTAATGGCATTGGTATCAGCACAAAGGGTGCAAACAATACAAATGCTACGTTTAGAGTGTATGCATGTGGCTTCAGATAACATTGTGTTTTACGTTTACGATCTGATCAAACAAAGCAGACCAGGGAGAACTGGAGCAAAGGTAATGTTTCAAGCTTACCCTATTGATCCAATGTTGCGTGTAGTTAGACGTTTGACTCAATATATAAAAGTTACCAAGACTCTTCGAGGTGATGAAAAAGCGTTAATGATTACGCATAAGAAACCACACACAAAAGCATCAGTACAAACAATTTCAAGGTGGTTAAAACAGGTGTTACTTTTAGCAGGAGTAGACACTGATGTATTCAAATCTCACTCCACCAGGGCAGCAGCTACGTCCGCGGCGAAGTTACAGGACGTACCACTCGAACACATTTTAGAAACCGCAGGGTGGTGTAAAGAAGAAACTTTTTCAAAGTTCTACGATAAACCTGTTCGCACAATGACAGGCTTTGGACACGCGGTGTTGGATTCACTATAATCACCTGCTTTGTTTCGCTATCGATTTATATTATCGATTATGTTATCACTTATATCTTTTATCACTTTGTAATGGTTTTCCCCAGATGTAAAAAAGGGGGTTATTATATGTTCTTTTATCATTAAAAGATTTATGAAAAGAAACTAAAACTGATCTGGTAAAAGGTTATTTACTCATGTATGTGTTGACCTAGCCGGACTGTCGTATGGAATGACTCTACGACATAAAAAACACAGAAGCTTCAAAATCTTCACGTAGTCACTCACGTGACTCCGAAGTAAAATTGTAAGATTAAACGAGAACTTACCAGTTCGAAGTTTGATCGTTATTTTATGAGGAGTAACGATGAGGGATTACGTGAAGAAGCCCCGCCTGGCACTAGAACAGCATACTTCAAAGCAGCGGCATGAAAAACACAGAACATAATAGCCAGAGTAAGATAGTAAGGCTCAACATAGATTTAGAACTACCAGATGATCATTTATTTTATGAGGGTCGGGAGTGGAGGGCACGTAATCCCTCATCGTTACTCCTCATAAAATAACGATCAAACTTCGAACTGGTAAGTTCTCGTTTAATCTTACTATTCTCTCCTGATAAATTTTGATGCATTTTATGTCAAATAAATCTATCCCCTACTTAACAAGATTGAGTGACCTGCCATCCACCATTTTCTGTGGGGTGAATTTAAATGGCTCACTATATTCACAATGAAGAAATTTCTCAGCCCTAAATGTCTCACCCCTTATCTTGAGTCCAAAACCCCTTGTTCCAGGTCCTACAGTCACTGGAAATATCCTTGTGTATCGAGTCTGTCTAGCTCGGCTTTGAATTTTGTTTAATTTAGAGCGGTCCTGATTAAGTCTTCCAAACTCCAGTGACTACTGGCTCAGTTATCTCCTCCTCCTCCTTACACATTATTCCTGCCATTCCAGGAATTAGTCTGGTCAGCCTTGACTGCATTACCTCTGTGGCTGAAAAACCCTTTCTCCGGTAAGGAGAGCACAGAGACATGTCTGGCGAGACATGGGCCAGGCGCAGCCAATTGTGATGGGGTCAGTTGGACATGTTGGGTAGCATGTGTATGTTGGGTCGATGTGTCTATTTCCATGCTGTACAGCTCTATGACTCTCTGATGCATCTGCATTTATTTGACAAGTAACTCAACTGACTGAGATCGTCTGGAAACCTCTGCATCCTCTTTGCTTCTGCTATTTACTCTCAGTTGCATGTCATCAACCTTGGAAACATTAAATTTGTTTCCTTGTCAATAGCATTGATGAACATTGAAAACATTGAAATTGGACTGAAGAACTGGCTTGATTCTCGATCATTCATCACCACCTGCCACCCTAAAGAAGTCTCCTCTCTGTTTCTTGTCTGGCAAATAATTTTCAATTCATGCCTGTTTAATATTGCCTAATCCACATATTTTAAAATTCAAAGACCTTCTGAAAATCCGACACATCCGCTTGTTCTCCGTGAAACAAACAAAAACAATCTGCTGGGGAGACTCAGTGGGTCAGGCAGCATCCGTCGAGGAAAATGTGCAGGTGACCCTGTATCGTGACCCTTCTTCAGTGGCGAATGGTCATCTATCCATTTACTTTCACAGATGATTCCTGATCAACAAATTCCCTCCCGCAGTTTGCTCTTTGCTTGTGTGTCCAGCATCTGCAAACTCTTGGGTCTCTGCATCTTCTACATTATCTATTCTACATGGTACGTCACAATAATCTCTAATATTTTTGTTTGCTATGATTTCGCTTACATAAATTCAAAAAGTCACTGTCTTTTCGCATAAATTATTGTTAAATATCCTAACACTGTTTTGGAACCTGGAAACACCAAACCAGGGAGATTGAAATATACATCAATGATTTGGATGAAGGGATTCAAGATAACATTAGCAAATTTGCAGATGACACAAAGCTGGGTGGCAGTGTGAACCGTGAGGAGGATGCTATGAGAATGCATGGTGACCTGGACAGGTTGGGGGAGTGGGCAGATGCATGGCAGATGAAGTTTCATGCGGATAAATGTGAGGTTATCCACTTTTGTAGCAAAACCTGGAAGGCAGAATACTATAAATGGCGTCAAGTTTGGAAAAGTAGAAGTACAACAGATGGTGGCCGATTAGGAAAATTGGAGATGCAGCGAGACCTGGTGTCATGGTACACCAGTCATTGAAAGTAGGCATGCAGGTGCAGCAGGCAGTGAAAAAAGCGAATGGTATGTTAGCTTTCATAGCAAAAGGATTTGAGTACAGGAGCAGGGAGGTTCTACTTCAGTTGTACAGGGTCTTGGTGAGACCACACCTGGAGTATTGCGTACAGTTTTGGTCTCCAAATCTGAGGAAGGACATTATTGCCATAGAGGGAGTGCAGAGAAGGTTCACCAGACTGATTCCTGGGATGTCAGGACTGTCTTATGAAGAAAGACTGGATAGACTCGGTTTATACTCTCTGGAATTTAGGAGATTGAGAGGGGATCTTATAGAAACTTACAAAATTCTTAAGGGGTTGGACAGGCTAGATGCAGGAAGATTGTTCCCGATGTTGGGGAAGTCCAGGACAAGGGGTCACAGCTTAAGGATAAGGGGGAAATCCTTTAAGACCGAGATGAGAAAGACTTTTTTCACACAGAGAGTGGTGAGTCTCTGGAACTCTCTGCCACAGAGGGTAGTTGAGGCCAGTTCATTGGCTATATTTAAGAGTGAGTTGGATGTGGCCCTTGTGGCTAAGGGGATCAGAGGGTATGGAGAGAAGGCAGGTACGGGATACTGAGTTGGATGATCAGCCATGATCATATTGAATGGCGGTGCAGGCTCGAAGGGCTGAATGGCCTACTCCTGCACCTAATTTCTATGTTTCTATGTTTCTACTATGTCACAGTTTAAGGATCTGGGGGTCCTTGTTCATCAGTCTATAAAAGTAAGCATGTAGGTACAGCAGGCAGTGAAGAAAGTGAATGGCATGTTGGCCTTTATAACACAATTAGGAGCAAATAGGTCCTATTGCAGTTGGACAGAGCCCTTGTGAGACCACACCTGGAGTATTTTGTGCAGTTTTGGTCCCCTAATTTGAGGAAGGACATTCTTGCTATTGAGGGAGTGCAGCATAGGTTTACAAGGTTAATTCCCGGGATGGCAGGACTGTCATATACTGAGAGAATGGAGCAGCTGGGCTTGTACACTCTGGAGTTTAGAAGGATGAGAGGGGATCTCATTGAAACATATAAGATTGTTAAGGGCATGGACACACTATAGGCAGGAAACATGTTCCCAATGTTGGGGGAGTCCAGAACCAGGGGCCACAGTTTAAGAATAAGGAGTAAGCCATTTAGAATGGAGAAGAGGAAACACTTTTTCTCACAGAGAGTGGTGAGTCTGTGGAATTCTCTCCTCAGAGGGCGGTGGGGGCAGGTTCTCTGGATGCTTTCAAGAGAGAGCTAGATAGGGCTCTTAAAAATAGCGGAGTCAGGGGATATGGGGAGAAGACAGGAACGGGGTACTGATTAGGGATGATCAGCCATAATCAAATTGAATGGCTCGAAGGGCCAAATGGCCTACTCTTGCACCTATTGTCTATTATCTATTGTCTATTTTCATGCAGCAGGTAACAAACAGGAAATGTAATATGTCAAAAAGAATAAAGAGCAGTCATTTAGTTGCAACACAGCTATTTTAATTTTTAATCAGTAGGTAGTAGCAAAAATATGAAAAAAAACCACAACTTTTGGTCAACACCAACAATACAATAGGAGAAGACATTTAAAAATAAAATTTGAAGAAGTACATCAATTTTGCAAACTACATTTTCAATCATTTTATCCCGTCCAATTAATCCACTTTAGAGCAATGAAGAATAATGTCTGACGTTTACTGACCTTCTGCAGAGGGACGTGTGGAATTCCAGAGAAGCAGCAACGCGGCTTTGAGCCCAGCACAGGACAAGCTGAGGTTCCCACACTCTGCACAGTGACTGACGCTGCCTCTTGTCAAACCAAAGGACACTTCCCCTCCAGCTCAGGTTTCCTGCACCACTGGTGTTGATCCAAATGGGTTAAAATATATAATTATACAACAATTAAAGATAGGGATGATCAAAATGGGAATGTTTTGAGATCAAAGACATTTCACCTGGAATTGAACTTGCACCTATGCGGTTTTGATCATATCTGATGGATTTCTAACGGGAGAGATCCAGGTGCTTTGCTGCGTTCTGCTGGGTGTGTGAAGAAATGAGCAGCTGAGAAAGTGTACAAGCAGTCCAGGGAGGTCCTGCCACTGTGATGAAAAACTCACACTGCCACATCCATAAGGGGTTGTGTTCATTAACATGCTGGCAATTCCATCGCACCCATTGGGACAAACTGAACCATTTCCAGAGTGGATTGGGGACACTGTGTGGGAGCACCTTCAACCAAAGGATTGTAGAACCTCAAGAAGGCAGCTCACCATCACATCCTCCAAGGCAGTTAGCGATGGATGATAAAATATTAATTATCTGCCACAATTTATTCCAATCACCAACAATGGCACTTGAGCTGCTCTGTCTGTTAGTTACTATCCTTATAATAATTGCATCCTCAGCACACATGCCCCATGATCTGTTCTCAATGTATTTTAAAAAATGACATAAATACAATTATATGGAATTACTTTTACTGTAAATGTAAAGGGTAAATAGAGAAGATGTTTCTGAAAATAACATCAGCGTAAAAGAGGAAGGATCTGTGTTAGACCCTGTTTACACTTCTGCTGCAAAACTCAGCAAGTGCCCCACAGAGACAATATGCACCAGATAAGACAGGGGGTGATCCAGTGTTTAAAGTGTGAGTGTGATGGACAGTGTGGATTGGAGGGGGAGATGAGATGAATTACGAAGAGAAAGATTCAGGAGCTGGGGAAAAATATCAAAACAGAGGGTGAGCAGCAATAAAAATGAATTGTATTTCTCTGCAGAATTCACACAATATGGGGGAAATGAGTTGTTAACCCAGATTAAGGAAGGAGCCTGATTAGATTTATTGTCACGATGAGGACGACACTAACTCCTGAGCTGATGATGAGCTGCACTTTGTGATTCCCTTCAAAATTTTTGCTTATAAAAAAAATAAAAAAAAGTCAATGTTTTTGGATGTGGGCCTCAGTGCTCAGGCTTCCAATTTTAACCCATGAGGATGTGAACATCCTTATTTCACCACTGAGGTGTTTAGTAAATGATAGGAGTAGACCCCACAAATAATGAAGGACCAGCAATGTATGTCCAAGTTATAATGGTGACTAACTGGGTCCATTTGTGCCACTCCGCTAACTTGACCGAGTAATTCTGGGTCTGGATTGTGCTTGCATATTGTGGATATATTTTCTAGCACTGATGCAGTCAGCAATGTAATAGGGATAGAGTTCGGGGATAGGGCCAGTGTACACCTGGAAGATAATATATCTCTCGTGTCTATATCTCTCGGCTGTGAAAATCATGGTGCAACTCTGTGAGGTTAGGCTTGGAGAACACCAAATGACATAGGGAAAAACTTGTGATTGTGAAAATGTTTGCTGAAGGTTCTACCTTGAGTGAAATTGAGCTCAGGAGAAAATTGCACTCAATATTGGACTTACTTTGAAAAAATGTAGTAGCTTGATTATCACATGCAGCTCATTGGTGACCTCCTAAGTCCAACCTCCACCATGATCTGATGCAATTGAATATTGGTTTGAACTATCAGACCAGCTACAGCATGAACAGGCAAGAATATTGACCGTTCCCTTTATTACAAAACAACCAATGCTGTTTGTGCCATTATCATAGACATCTCAAGCATCACACAATCATTCACTTGAACATGTGTTACAAGAAGCAATTCTAACTTCAGTTGTGAATAGCATTAATGATACTTGCATTTGCCCAGGCTGGTTTGTACTAAGCAAAAGCTTTTCTCTTTACCTCAGAATCTTGACACTGAACTAAACTGAATTGAACTGGAAGGGACAAGATTTATTCCCAGAGGTTGTGAAGGTCTTGGTGCAAACTGAACGGTTTGATTTGGAGAACACTGAAAGTTGCAGAAGAAATTGGATGATCATGAGGATGGTGGCTGGTGGGTTTACCTTGTGTAAAACTCAGATAATTACACTCAATATTGGACTAACTGAGTAAATACAGCATTTTATTATCACATCTGCTCGTTTGTGTCCTCCTCAATCCAAAACTCACGTTGTTTTAAACTGCCAAACCACCCAATTGACAGTGACACAGATGTTAAAGCTGCTGTCTTACAGTGCCGGAGACCAGGGTTCAATCCTGACCTCGGGTGCTCTCTGGGTGGAGATAGCACACTCCTTATAGCCACGCGGATTTCCTTCATGTGGTCTGGTTTCCTACCACATCCAACGAATGAATGGGGTGGTAGGTTACTTGACCTCCATAAATTGCCTGGAGTGTGTACGGAGTGGATGGGAAAGTGAGATAACAGAACTAGCGTGAACGGGTGATCAGTGGTCGGCGTGGACAGAGGGTTGAAGGGCCTGTTTCCGTGCTCTATCTCAAAACCAAACTAAATCAGAACCTCACTAAAGATGCAAAAAAAAAAGACATATAATCATCATTACAAAACAATAGATTCTTTCATTTCCCATTGCTGTTGACATTTGTTATCCTCCAATAACCTTTAGAAAAATGAGGTTCCATGTCTCAACGCAACCAATGCACGTTTAAGCTCAGTAAATTCCCATTTTGCTTTACTGAAACTAGGTTTTACAAGATGGTTTTTATGCTGACGCAAACTCTTTCAACAGAAGTGATGTCTGAACCCTGAGCAGGAGAGGAAGAGGAAGGTCCTGTAGTTTCATAAATTACAAACGATACAAAGGACATTTATTATCACATACACCAATTGGTGTAGTGAAATATGACTTGCCATTGCAGCACATGAATAAAGATAAGACACAACATTAAAGAATTTAACAATCAACATAAAAACATCCCCCCACAATGGTTCCCACTGTGGAGGAAGGCAGCAAAGTCCAGTCCCGTCCCCTGTTCGCCCATGGTCGGGGCCTATTGTGGCCTCCGCAGTCACCGCTATGGCAGCCCGATGCTTCAGGCCCGCTTGCCGGGAAGATGCAACTCCGGCGTCCGGTGAAGATTCCTCAGCAGCTTGGAATGTCTGGAGCGGCCGCTTCTTCCCTGGAGACCGCGGCTCCTCAGGCCGGGCTGGTTGGAGCTCCGACTCTGGTGATCTCGGATCCCAAGCTCCACAGTGTTTTAAATCCAGCGCCGCCCTGCGGCTGAACGCCCACAGCCACAGCTCCTCGATGTTGGAGTCGGCGGTCACAGCACTCCGGGGCTTACCGCACGGCGACTCGGGTAAGGCATCGTCCGCTGGGGTTCCGGCCAGTCTGATGGTAGGCCGCGAGGAGGGGGCGAAGAAGCAAATCGGAGGGAAGCCACCTCTCCAACCAGGTAGGGACTAGGAAATAAAGTTTTCCCTTTCCTCTTCACCCACCCACCACATAAAAAACTAGAAGACCTCCAAAACAAACACTTTTAACTCATTAAATTTTTTTTTTATGGGTGACAGGACTAACAGCTGCTAGCAGGGCAGCCATACTCGACGGCGCCCCCTTGGAAGTTAGTTATTGTGTTAGTGCGTTAGTTATTGTGCAGAGTGATAACCCTGTCCGCGGTATGAGTTAATTCCAAGAGTTCTCCCGAGTTTGCCCTGATTCGAACTCGGAGATTTACGGTAATGGCCACTCGTCGGTACTCGGGGCTCTCTTGAACATATTTCATCATGTTGAAAAATCTTCACGAGTCTTCCCGTGCTTACCTGCCGTTAGCGAGTCTTCCTGAGTACCTGCTGTTAGCGCTAAGAGACGTCCCCGAGATCCGACGTACCCGCTACGTTCATTCTACATGCTTACCACGAGTTTGATTTTTTTAAACTCGGGAGAGCTCTTGGAATAAACTCGTACCGTGGGACAGGGGTTTGAGATTGGGGAACTCAGTGTGCCGCCGTGCTTAGAGCTTTGCTGCCCAGTCTCTGGACTCGTTCACCACTCTCTTCCCACATGGTAGGCAACCTCACTGCAGTCTCACTGCAAAAGGAGTGGTTTAAATGGGATCTAGAAAGGGAACTCAGTGTTAAATAATTTCTAACTTGTGATATTTCACTCCTACAACAATTTATTAGACTGCTTTAGATTTTACAAGGACATAGAAACTTAATTAATAATGAAGAGGGACACAAAATGCTGGAGTAACTCAGCGGGACAGGCAGCATCTCTGAAGAGAAAGAATGGATGACGTTTCGGGTCGAGTCACATCTTCAGACCCAGACTTCTTCGACCCAAAATGTCACTAATTCCTTCTTCCCAGAGATGCTGCCTGTCCCGCCGAGTTACTCCCGTCGAGTTACTTTTGTGTCTATATTTGGTATAAAGCAGCGCATGCAGTTCTTTCCAACACGAAACGTTATCAATGCATTTTTATCTCCATTGTTTCCACTAGAAGCTTAATGAAGCTAAATAACCAGCATCTGCCATTTTACCCATTTGGGTATTCCTATTTGTTGCCTGGTCAATCTAATGTCTCAATGCCAATGTGGATTTTATTTTTCCCATTTCTCCGGCAAACCTCTGGGACTGTTTGAGGATGTTTAACGTCCTCGCCATTCTGTTGCCTGCTCAATTAATTGACTGCCTAGTGAGGTACAAATGAGTTAAAACCACTCTGCAGAGAAGCAGGAAGGAAGTGGATCAAGAATTAAAATGTCGGTGTGCAAATGAGTCATTTCAGTCAAGACAAACCGACTGAATGTTGTTTTGAAATCCCAGATTACAGCAGTGACAATATTCCAGTGGCAGATTCCACAGAGGAACGGTCCTTCCCCGTGTAATTGCGTGCGGTTAATTCTCAAACGGTCCGGGCCCAGGGTTTTCATAGTGGCTGTGCTCAATACAACACTAGCCAACTAGCAATTTACTGCAGCTTTTCCTTTGCAAATTACTTAGTGCCCCTGTTCCGTTCAAGATCACACAACGAAGGTTCAAAGGGTCAAAGGTTAGTTTATTGGTCACGTACACCAATTGGTGTAGTGAAATGTTTCTTGCCAATGCAGCACATAAAAAAAAGAATACAGACATAACACAAATAAAGAGATTTTAAACATAAAAAATATCCCCCCACAATGGTTCCCATTATGAGGGAAGGCACAATGTCCAGACCCCATCCCATGTCCATCCATAGTCAGGCCTATTGAGGCCTCCGCAGTCGCCTTCACGAGGCCCAATGTTCCAGGCCGTTCTCGCCGAGTGATGGTGCTCCGGCGTCGGGAGAATCCTCTCAGCAGCTTGGGACACCTGGAACGGCCGCTTCCTTACCGCTTCCTTACAACGAACAAACATTCTTAAGTATGATTTGGTTTACTTGGGAGTAACCTGACGATAAATGGCTGAAAATGACTTTACAAATCATCATCACTTCAAATGTTGAAAGTTGTTTTGGAGAAATGGAAGGCTATGCGGGTTATTCTCAGAGGCTGTGAAGGTCTTGGGTCACTCTGTGAGGTTGGACTTGGAGAACACTGCAAGATGCAGGAACAATTTGGATGCTAATGAAAATATTGGCTAATTCCACTGTGGTCTGATACATTTGGAGATAGATTTAAACTGGCGGACCAGCTAAAGCTTTAACAAAACTGCAAGGCATGAATATTGACCATGTTGCCTTCATTACAAAACAGCAGATTCCCTCGTTTGCCAATATCTTAGACATTTGCTACATACTAATAGCATGTAATATAAAGTTCCATTATCCAATGTATTTGTGATCTCAGGAAATTCCCGATTTGTTTTGCCCAAATCAGCTTTTAAAAGATGATTTTTAATCTGACACAAACATTATCAACATAAATGGTACCTGAACCCTGAGCTGGAAAGAAAGAGGAAGTGTGTTTGCCCCCAAAGAAACTGTGTAAATCATCGAGTGATACTGTGAATCTTAGTGTGTCGCTGTGTTTGGAACTTTGCCGGGTAGTCTCTGTACTCATTCACCATCAGTCTCTTCTCACAATGTAGGCGACCTCACTGCAGTGTCACTTCATGTAAAAGAGTGGTTTAAAAGATATCCAGAAACGGAACAATGTTGGATGTCCTGTAAACTGTGATTTATCACTCGTTCAATCCGTTTGTTCTACCTTAGATTTTACAAGGGCATACAAACTTTATTAACTTCGTTTTGTCTCCTTTATTTCCCCAGTAACTGAATGGAGAGTGTTTCTCACAGCAAATTACCTGCATATGCCATTTTCCTACTGGTTTCCTAGTAAATCTAAAATTAATATTTTTTTTTCCGTTTCGCCGGCAACGTCCTGGGACCGTCTGAGAATATTTAATGTCCCTTGCCATTCAGTTGCCTTCTCTGTTCATTGACTCACTAGCGAGGCCTAATTTAGTTGACACCATTGCACCGAGTTGTCGGAAGTAATTGGGTCAAAAATTAAAAAGGCGGAGTTCAGATGAGTCATTTCGGACAAGGCAAACCGATAGCGGTTGAATATAGTCGTGAAATCCCAGATTACAGAGTTAACAATATTCCAGCAGCAGAGTCCACCAAGCGAAAGTATTTTCCCCGTGTAATTGTGTGCGGCCAATTCTAAAGTGCCCCAGTGTCAGGAGTTTCAAACTGGCTGTACTCAATACAACATTTGCCAACTACCAATTTACTGATCCCTAGTCTAAAATTGCACGTTAATTCCAAACAGAAAATGTACAAAATGAGGTTGAGGTTTCTCTGCGGCAGTTTGCCACTTGGTTTGATCTTCGGTTTCTTTGTTTTCCTGCTTCACACGGTTTCCACACAGAGTAAGTGTTTTCTCTTCACCGCTCACAATCGCCTTGCATTACATTATCATTGTCCGTGTAAACCCAAGTCAAGTCAAGTCAAGTTTATTCGTCACAAACACATACGAGATGTGCATGAAATGAAAAGTGGCAATGCTCGCGGACTTTGTGCAAAAAAAACAAACAAAAAACCAAACAATCTACAAACGGAATGGAACAGAATCACATATTCTTTTACATATTAAATATTGTGGGCGGAAGGAACAAGGGAAAAAAACCCAGCAATTTTAAAAAAGCAGTAGAGTGGTACGGTAAAGTTAGTCCCTGGTGAGATAGGAGTTTACAGTCATAATGGCCTCTGGGAAGAAACTCCTTCTCAACCTCTCCGTTCTCACAGCATGGCAAAAGAGGCGTTTGCCTGACCGTAGCAGCTGGAACAGTCCATTGCAGGGGTGGAAGGGGTCTCCCATGATCTTATTGGCTCTGGAGTTGTACCTCCTGATGTATAGTTCCTGCAGAGGGGTGAGTGAAGTTCCCATAGTGCGTTCGACTGAACGCACTACTCTCTGCAGAGCCTTCTTGTCCTGGGAAGAGCAATTCCCAAACCAGATTGTAATATTTCTGGACAAGATGCTTTCCACAGCCGCTGAGTAGAGGCACTGGAGGATCCTCGGAGACACTCTGAATTTCCTCCATTGCCTGAGGTGGTAAAGGTGCTGCCTTGCCTTACTCACGAGTGCTGCAGCGTGTAATGTCCATGTCATATCCTCAGAGATGTGGACTCCCAGGTATTTAAAACAGCTCACCCTATCCACTGTATCCCCATTTATCCTCAATGGTGTGTACGTCCTTGGATGATGTGCCCTCCTAAAGTCCACAATCAGCTCCTTAGTTTTTTTGATGTTCAAGAGGAGGCTGTTGTCCTGACACCAGAGTGCCAGATCATCTACCTCCTCCTGGTAGGCCTTCTCATCGTTGTCTGAGATCAGGCCGACCACCACAGTGTAATCAGTAAACTTGACCTGCACCGATTGTTGATATCGCTTTCCTCTCCACGTACTTGAATGTGATCTGCCTCACAAAATCCACACCATTCCTTGCTGTAGCTCAATTTCTGAGCCCCTCCCATCAGCTCCCTCTCCTTCTCCTGTACTGACACGGTCCTTATCATGTCAGAAATGGCCTCCTGTGAGCTTGTTGCAGAGTTAAACTCCTTCCCCATCCCGCTCTGCCTCCGCAGTCTTTGACACGGTTGTTCACATCATCCTCCACCAACTCCTACAGGCCATGTTATTCCAGACGGACATCTCTTCACAAACTGAGTCTTCCTTGCCAGGTTTTGCAAAGAAGATCAAAACTGTCTGGAATTAAATTAAGTTAAAAATGGCGTGGGGAAAATGTGTTTTAAATGTAATATCTTCATTGTTCGTATTTGCTACAAGAAATAGAAGTTGGACGTTTTTCTTGGATAATAGAGACGACATTGTGTTAAACGGACCGGATAATCCTGAGAAAGACACTGTTGTTGTCTGGGAATGGAACCCACACTCAGGGAAGGAAATTGACGACTTTTAGAAGAATTAGGGGCAATAGGATAAAAGAGAAGGCCTCTGGCGAGAGTAACGTGGACTTGTACCTGGAGGTGAATGTGAATCCCTTTACCATTCATCTGACAATTTATAATAAACCCACATTTAAATGGGCGGGATTTTTCACTTTTGCTCAAACAGAACTGAGAAAGCAAATCCTGAAACAATATGAAATATTTGGGATCAAAAGTGAGTGGGTGCAATAAGGATCAATAATGTTTAATTTATCTCTGTAAATATTGTCACCTATAATGATGAGAGATGGCGGGAATTGTAAAACTTCTTCCACCCGGTGAAAAGAGAATCTCACAATAAAACAACTGGTAGTGGGTTTTTTTTCATTGATTCTGTAATGATCAGCAGGAGTGAAAATAGTTTGATGACTTCACCCCGAAGTGCAAACGCTCAGCCTAGGAGCACCGCAAGACAGCGTACTCTCTCCTCTCCTCTACTCTCTCTACACCAAGGACTGCACCTCCACAGACACCTCTGTCAAGCTTCTCAAGTTTGCGGACGACACAACCCTGATTGGACTGATCCAGGATGGGGAGGAATCTGCCTACAGACAGGAAGTGTCACAGCTGGTGGCCTGGTGCCATCACAACAACCTAGAGCTCAATGCTCTTAAGACAGTGGAATTGATTGTAGACTTTAGGAGAACACCCCCTCCCCTCACCCCATGCACCATTAACAACACCACAGTCACATCTGTGGAGTCTTTTAAGTTCCTGGGAACCATCATCTCCAAGGACCTTAAGTGGGGGGCTACCTTCGACTCCACAGTCAAAAAAGCACAACAGAGGATGTACTTCCTATGGCAGGGGAGGAAGAACAATCTGCCACAGGCAATGATGGTCCAATTCTACACGGCCATTGGAGAGTCTGTTCTCACCTTCTCCATCATGGTCTGGTTTGGCTCTGCCAGCAAGCACGACATCTGGAGGCTGCAGCGATCAGCAGAGAAGATTATTGGCTGCAATCTTCCCTCCATTGATGAACTGTACACTGCAAGGGCCAGGAAGCGAGTGGGCAAGATTATCTCTGACCCCTCTCACCCTGGCCACAAACTCTTTGAATCACTTCCCTCTGGAAGACGACTCCGGATTGTCAAAGTTACCACAGCCAGACATAAAACAGTTTTTATCCAAGAGTAGTTGCTCTACTCAACAACCAAAAATCTGTAGCCTCCCTTTGATCTGGTATTTTGTTGGTTCACATGCTTGATCAATGGTGTTTTATCATTAAAAGTAAGATTAGACGAGAACTTACCAGTTTGAAATTTGATCTTTATTTTATGAGGAGTTACGATGAGCGATTACGTGAAGAATGCCGTCAACACGCATGCGCATCAATCTTCAAAGCAGAGGTGTGAGATCACAGAGAAAAGTTGTTGAACTAAAATAGTAAGATTAGAGCTGACTATAACTTCCAGAAGATCTTTATGTTACGAGGGTTGGGAGTGGAGGGCATGTAATCGCTCATCGTAACTCCTCTTAAAATAAAGATCAAACTTCAAACTGGTAAGGTCTCGTTTAATCTTACTATTTTACTTCAGAGTCACGTGAGTGACTACGTGAAGATTTTGAAGCTCTGTGATTTCATGCCGTGGAAATGAATCCATGCGTCACACTGCATCAATTGAAAATAATTAATGCATTCAAACATGATATAGATAAAAAATGCTGATGCTTTAATAATCAAAGAAAATAATAGTGACCCCTCTCACCCTGGGGGAAACTGTAAAACAGAATTAGCTAAAGTCACTGGTCTGGCGATAGGTTTGCTATAAAACCTTTGGTACTTCAGTTCATTAGACCTTCCCACAGTAGCTAGAATGTGGTCGAGTGGTACGTCCATATCCCTCGCTGCTGACGTAGATGCAGCTCTGGTGGAATGATGTTTAAAAGTGTCAGTTTCCACTCCTGCACATGCCAGACCCTGCTTTATTCATCTTGAAATGGTCTGCACTGTAACCTTCCTATGAGGTATGGTGTAGCTGATGAATAAGGATATTTCTGAGCCTCCGAGGGTCTTAGTGACCTTAATGTATTGTAGTATGTGAGATACCACACATAACCGTTGGTCTAAGGGGTAAGCCATAAAACTTAATTTGAGCCCCGACAACCCTGGTCTGCTCTGCTTTATTAGATCATCAACAAAAAAGGTGATGTTATCAAAAGATGTAACCATGCTGTCCAGTCTAAGTTTATTTAACGTCTGGACCCGTTGCGCTGAGACCAGCACCATGAGCATGACTACCTTAAGTGTGGGATTAGGCAGAGACAGAGATGAAGCTGGTGCCCACTGACGGAGTAGCGTGAGGACCACGCTCGCAACCCATATCTGTGAATATCTGGGCCTAGGTGGAGTAGAGATAAAAATGCCCTTCATAAATCTTCTGGTTATTAAGGGGTGAGATCCGATAGTGTGGTTTCCTGACCCCAGCCATAAGTAAGATTAAAAGCGCTCCTAGCACTATTTATGGCACTATAACTGAGTTTCTGATTGTAGAATAGTGTAGAAAGGAACTCCAAAACATCCGTAATGGAAGCTATGTCATACGAAATATTCGAGAGAGAGCAGTACATCTCCCATTTCCTTATATGAGTGATGTACTGTTTCTGGGTGCTCTTCCTCCAGGCCGCAGTGATCACATCTACCATACAATCTGAAAGTCCGAGCCCCAGGAATGGTCTCCTCAGAATCTGCAAACCAATAAATTTATTCGGTCATGAAGAGGATTGCATTCCCCTGTCACAGGGTATACCAACAGATTTCTGCTGTTGGGGACAGCCATAAAGTGCTGTGTAATTATAGCTAGGACAAGTGGGAACCAATGCTGAGTAGGCCAGTCTGGTACTACCAATATTCCAGAAGCGGAGTCTTGCTTGATCTTGGCCAAGCATCGACTGGAGGCAAAATGGGGGAAACACATACAAGAACTTTCCACCCAAGTGTAGCGAGAATGCATCTACTGCTACTGCCCCTAGGTCTGGTTCCCATGAAACGTAATTTGGTAACTTATGATTTAGTCTGGATGCAAACAGATCAATGTCCGGTACACCATACCGAACGACAATGTTGTTAAACACTTCATGATTCAACATCCATTCTTTGTTGTCATTGAATTCTCGTGACCTGGTGTCTGCCACCATGTTATATCTAACTGGTAAGTAGATAGCTGAAACCCAGATGTTTCTCGTAATACACCAGTGCCAAATGAGGTTAGACAATTTATCACAGGATACAGACTTACTTCCACCCATGTGATTAATGTATGCCACTGCGGTAGTGTTGTCAACCTGAAGTTGAACATACACATGATCATATTGCTAGATGCCTTTAACCCATAGAGTGCTCCCAACAACTCTAAGTAGTTAATACCATGTGACTGAAGCATCGATGATTCCTGCAGATTCCATCTGCCACCGCAGCTTGAGATGGTGTTGGTAGCACCCCAACCTGGAGCACTGGCATTAGTTTGCAGGATAACTGATGGTGTATCAACTAAAATAGTACTAAAGAAATACCGAAAATTGGTCACCCCCCATTGCAACTCAGCAATGGCTTCAGCTGGCAAATGCATGGGTCTATCGAAGTGACCTCCATGAAGTTTGACTGCCTGCTCCTTTGTAAGTTTTGGTAGTGCAAAGGCCCGAACTGAACAGCTGGGAATGCAGCCACTAATTTGCCAATTATACTAGTCACATGTACAATAGAAGGTTTTAAAGAAGGAACTGCAGATGCTGGAAAATCGAGGGTACACAAAAGGCTGGAGAAAGTCAGCGGGTGCAGCAGCATCAAAGGAGCAAAGGAGATAGGCAATGTTTCGGGCCGAAACCCTTCTTCAGACCAAATAATAGAAGGTTGGTTCTTAACAATGAGGTTGCTGCAGGCTTCAATTAATTCTAATTGCTTGCCCCAAGCCAGAGTCACTGACATGTGAATTGAGATAATAGTGAACCCCAAATAATCAATTACTCTAGATGGTACCAATTTAGACTTAACTGGAAGGATAGGAACCCCAGTCTCTCAAACATGAGTTTGGTAGCTGACACAGATAATTCAGCTAATTCCATAGTCTTCCCAATGATTAAGATATCATCCAAGTATGCCATGACTAATGATTAAGATATCATCCAAGTATGCCAGGACTGGTTTTAGCAATTTAGTGAATAGTCTGCAGGCTAAGTTTAATCCATTAGGCAATGCTTTAAATTGCCACAATTTCCCCTTCCAGCTATACTTCAAAGTATACCACTGAATAGTAAGCATCTTTGAGGTTGATGCATGCCATGTAACATCCCTTGGAAACCAGTTGTTTGGCAGTAAAAAAGTTTCCATTTTGAAGTGTTTATACTGCACAAAGGTGTTAAGCTCAGTCAAATCAAGGATGATTCGGCATCCTCCATCCTTCTTTTGCCTAGTAAATATATTGGACACAAATTGGTAAGACTCATGACTCGACTTCTCAATTACCCCTTTCTTGAGTAAAGATTCAATTTCAGCTTGTGCATTCGCACACTCCTGTTGTGAAGGAACAAAAGTGAGGCTCGGTGTATGCTGTGTGGGTAGAGGCGAATTGAAAAGGAACTCAATTTGGAAACCTTGTATACTGCGCAATATAAATGGGTCAGATGTTATCAAATGCCATTCATGTAAGACAAATTGTAATCTCCTCCCAACTTGTAACTGATCCATCGAAAATGTGTTATGCAAACAACCAGACTCACTTACCTCAGTGGTTATCGGCGGTATGGTGTTTGCTTCTGCCCCTGACGTCTGGGGGGTAGGGCTGTTGGAGGGTGCCATCCACGCATCTTGAACATGGCCTGGCTTGGGCCCTGCCCTAAAAAAGGCCTCTGTGCCTGGTGTTCGTGATGCCCATCATATCTGGCGAACCGTCCGGTGTAGAGAGGAGGATAGGGGTACTGCCGCCGGAAGGATGAAGTCTTGGAAGGTGTTGGGGCCTTCATAAGGCCGACTGTTTTAGCCTCATCATCCAGCTCCCTGACCTGCTTAGGCAGATCTTCCCCAAACAGGAGGCTTGGTGGTTGGATGTTTCCGGCCTTGCACAATGCTGCAAATTTTGGGTTCAGAGAAGGATGGATGGCATTCTTTCGGAGGCAATTAATCTCAAAATGTGCATTGCACATTAATGCCATGGCGTCCTGTTGAACATCAGAGAGGGACCCCCCATCCACCGACCTGGCAAAGGCCGTGATGCCTGAGGCAAGGAATCTTAAAATCTTTTGTAGTTATATCTCCTGGGCTCTGACGCCCCTCCAATGTGTGCCCAGATGGAGTGATTCTCTGCCGGGACATTCAATGAGGCACAGTTTACTGGGGCATGGTATTTGGTAGTGGTTTCCTCCATGGCCTGATCTTGGAGCTGGTAAGATGCCAGATAATTAATGCTCATGGCTAATTCCTCTCCCCGTGGTTCCCCTGCTTGGGAAGGGATGGCAAATTTGGATGCCATGGGGGGTACTCCAGAGGCTTGCCCCTCATGCCTTGAAGCATGCTCCCCAGCTGTGCTTCCGTAATCTGAGTCAGTGTAATACTGGCCTCGTACGCTCCCCTCCTCAGAGAGGGAGACATTGTGCAGCTCTGAGACAGGTGACGCTACCACGGGTTCTCCATAATACCCGGGCTCAGATAGCACCCTTCTTTGGAGCATATTGCTTTGGAGCAACCTCTCCATGTGGTGCTCCATGTGGGTCAGTCTCCTAAAAACACTGCCCATAGAAGGAGGAGAATCCTCCTGGCCCGACTCATCTGAGTCCAAGACCTTGACAGACTTCCTGCTGGCTTTTCTCCCCTGTGGGGTAGCCAAGGTGCTTATTATCGGCACCAAGTCTGTAGCCGCTGGCTACTCTGCTAGCGACCCTGAAGGCAAAATCGGCGGCTACCCGCAGGCCCGCGGTCTTCAGTAGCCGGCTTCGCTGCGGCCCACCTCTTCACCTTAGACATAGTCTCCGCAAAGTTCGAGTAATCTGTGAAAAAATAGTAAACAAACCGGGAGCAACAACCTCAGATAAAGTATAAGCACTTACCTGAGCGTTTTAAACTTACCGCTGGAAGGAGCGACACGCCCGCCAGTCAGTCGGCCTTCTTCACGTAGTCACTCACGTGACTCCGATGTAAAATATTTTATTGTTATTAATGTTTAGTGTTTTCTGAGTCATTCAAAACTGTCACTCTATGTCATGTTGTTGCTTGTGGGCAGAGCACCAAGGCAAATACTTGGCCAATAAACTTACTTACATACTAACACTTACTTACTTATACCATGGTCTTCTCGCCGGCACACGGTAAGGTGATCGCGGCAAGGTTGTATGAAAGCAATGTCTCCGTGCAGTGGCTCCGGGGTGAGTCCGGGGTTTGTGAATATTTGAGCATGTGTAAATACAACAACGCCTGAACGTTGCCGGTTCCAACAGCTGTCCCATGGTGAACAGCCGGCATTTCTTTGCGTCAATGTGTCCAACCACGCGTGTCAGGAGTCTGAGAGCACTGGGGGAGAAGTTGTTCTGACTTTCAGCCAGGCTGTCAGCTTTAAGCCCGGTTAGTGGATGAACCATGAGATCCGCAGTGTTCTGAAGTCCAGATCCCAGGCATTCAGGTCTGGAGATGCTACAAGTAGTCCAGATACAACCTTGGTCTGGCCATCAAAAAGGCCAAAAGGGACTTCTGCTCCAAGCTGGAGGATGAGACAAATGTTTGTCAACTGTGACAGGGCTTGAATGCAATCACCTCTTACAAGGCAAAATCAGGAAGCAACTCAAATGTCAGCGAAGCATCACTCAGTGACGAGCGCAATGCGTTTTACGCATGCTTTGATCGGGAGAACACTGCTGTGCCTTCCCGAGTCCCCATTCGTCGTGCTGGTTTTTCGGTCACAGTCACAGCAGCCAGCGTCAGAATATCCTTCAGAGGGGTGAACCCTCGGAAAGCGCCTGGACCTGATGGTATACCCGGGCGTGTTTTAAAAACCTGTGCGGACCAACTGGCTGGAGATTTTAGGGACATTTTCAACCTTTCACTTCTGTGGTCTGAGGTTCCCACCTGCTTTAAAAGGGCATCAATAATACCTGTGCCCAAGAAGAGTAAGGTGATGTGCCTCAATGATTATCGGCCAGTGGCACTAACGTCTGTGGTGATGAAGTGCTTTGAGAGGCTGATCATGGCACAAATCAACTCCTACCTCGACAAAAACCTGGACGCATTACAGTTCGCTTACCACCACAACTGATCAATGGTGGATGCAATCTCACTGGCTCTCCACTCTGCTCTGGACCACTTGGACAACAAATATTCATATTGTCAGACTGTTATTCATTGACAACAGCTCGGCATGTAATTCCATCATCCCTTCCAAGCTGGTTACCAAGCTCTTAGATCTGCGCATCCCTCTGCAATTGGATCTTCGACTTCCTCATTCACAGACCACAGTCTGTCCGTATTGGTGGAAATGTGTCATCTTCAATACGAATCAGCACAGGAGCACCTCAAGGCTGCGTGTTCAGCCCCCTGTTGTACTCACTCTTTTCTCACAACAGCTTAGCTGGACATAGTGCAAACTCCATCATCAAGTTCGCCGACGACACCACTGTTGTGGGACGTATCACTGATGGGAACAAGTCAGAGTATAGAAATGAGATCGACCGATTGACCAAATGGTGCCAGCACAATAACCTGGCTCTCAACACCAGCAAAACCAAGGAACTGATTCTGGACTTTGGAAAGGGTATGATGGGGAACCACAGTCACGTTTAAATGGTGGAAAGTGTCAAGAACTTCAAATTCCTGGGCGTGCATATTTCCGAAAATCTCTCCTGGTCCCAGGACACTAATGCAATTATAAAGAAAGCACATCATCGCCACTACTTCCTGAGAAGATTACGGAGAGTCGGTATGTCAAGGAGGACTCTCTCGAACTTCTATAGGTGCACAGTGGAGAGCATGCTGATCGGTTGCATCGTGGCTTCGTTCGGCAACTTGAGCTTCCAGGAGCAGAAAATGCTGCAAAAATTTGTAAACACTGCCAGTCCTTCATCGCATCTGACCTCTCTACCATCGAGGGGATCTATCGTACTCGCTGCCTCAAAAAGGCTGCCAACATTATCAAGGACCCACACCATCCTGGCCACACACTCATCCCTCCACTTCAACATCCAGGTTCAGGAACAACTTCTTGCCCACAGCCATCAGTATATTAAACACAACTTCAAACAAACTCTGAACTATAACTGCCTATTGCACTTTATCTGTTTATTTATGTGTGTATATTTATATATTCTATGCTACATGGACACATTGATATGTTCTGTATTTATGCTTACAATATTCTGTTGTGCTGCAGCAAGCAATTCATTGTCCTATCTGGGACACATGACAATAAACTCTCTTGACTTGACTTGACTTGACTTGTACACACCACTATTCACTCTGAATCTCATTGATCTGTTTTTCACAGTTGAGGCAAGTCCACAGCGCCCCCTGCTGGGCAGTGACATCACCCTCACCTGCACCATCTCCAGACTCTCAGATACAGTCAGTCTTCACTTGAGACCAATGGACTCATCCCAGCAGAACAGGAGCAACACCGATCAGATCCGCCTGAATAACACGGTCTGAAGAAGGGTTTTGGCCCGAAACGTTGCCTATTTCCTTCGCTCCATAGATACTGCTGCACCCGCTGAGTTTCTCCAGCACTTTTGTCTACCTGCGATTTTCGTGCATTTGCAGTTCATTCTTAAACACGGTCTGTCTCATGGTTCGACATGTTACAGTGAAGGATAGGAAGCTGTATGTGCGTGAATTGCAGGAAAACGGAAACACTGGTCACACAAGTAACGCAGATTTTACTGTAGACGAGTGTAAGTGTGCACACCTCCCAATACATATTAAGTAGACACTTGTATCACGGTGCTTCTTGCAATGTTATTTGTGCGCTCTGAGAAGAACCGTGGCCAGTGACCAACTGCTCTCCAGTATAAAATGCTGTAATGCTCAGAGAGAAGTTTCCAGAAAGTCTCTCTGTGGAACAGCTGCCTGCTTGTCTCTGTGTAACAGACACACAGCACAGGAGTGATGATATATTTCTGTAACTATTATTCAGTAAAGTATTTTGTCAGTTTAACTTGCCATCAATGCTCCAGTATCTGAGACTGAAATACTGATACAGGACTCACGTCAAAGTGTCAGATAGAAAGTGTAGTCACCATGACAACCACCAGCACTTGCTGCTCACACTCACACTGGGGGTCCCGGCCCACACACCAGCACTGAACAACAATCCGTCCCATCTCCCCTCTCTGACCCTTCTCTCCGAGTCCTGCTGTTGTCTGAAGTGATTTCAGCTGCTGCAGACTCGGGTTTCAGATCAGCATTCAGCTGGGAACAGGACCCGGGGAAGAGGGAAGGATAGGGAATCAATGGGTGTGAATGGTAGAGGGATGGTGGGAATAATGGGAATGAAGGGACGGGAAGACCCGACCCACTTGAACTGCCAACCTGTCCAGATCAGGCCCCGTGCAGGCGTCCTCTGGACTGCTTCTGTCCGCAGCCTGAACCTGCACCACCTCCTGCAGACTGACAGAGAGATTCACCTCCCGGACCGCTCTCGGGAGTCTCCAGGAGGTTAAATTCCATCCCGTGAGATTCCCGGACAGTCCGGGTGTGGGGGCGAACCTAATGTTGAAATGTAGAGTGGAATATCCAAACTTCACTGCAATTTATTGCTGTACACGACATTTACTTTGGCGTCACGTGAGTGATTCCGTGAAGAACCCCACCAGTGCGCGTCAGTACGTCAGCCGCTTTGGCGCAAGCACGAGACTGGCAGGGCAGCGCTCCTGCCAGCGGTAAATTAAACCTAGAAGGTAAGTTCGTTTTTACTTACCAGGGTTTTTTCAAGCAGGAGCCTCTCTTCACAGAGGTTTTCCTGCCAGTTTCACAGCCCGACGAGCGAGCCGGTTATGGACTGTGGGGAAACCCCGGTCCGACTGCGGAAGCGGATAACCTGCAAAAGATCAGGTTGTGAGATAAGCAGCCGCTGACAAGGCAGTCAGTGGCATCCAGCCTGCGGGGATGCCATGGAATGGCATGTAAGGCCAGAGTCGCTGACAATGCGGTCAGTGGCTCACAGACGTCGGTCCCCAGGTAGGTAGTAAAATTGATGGAGAAAGGACTCCGTCAGCCTTTTTTTACTCGGGTGAATTGGGCTGCAAGGGTTTTTCTCTAATAATAAAGTTTACATGTATGTTATAGTGTTTTTCTTAAAGTCAAAAAGTTAAAGTCAAATTAAAAGTTACAGAAGTTTATTGTCATGTGTCCCTGACAATAAAATTATTTCTTGTTTAGCACAAGTTGCTGTGAAGGGTTAAAATTGCTTTAACCCTTCACAGGTAAAGATCTACACTAAAAAATTGATTTAGTGAGTCTACACTGTAATAGCGCAGGCCTATGGGACAGGCTGCGCCAGCAGCGCCTGGCAGGGCTGCTTCATGTATGAAAGTGCCGGCCTATGGGAGAGCCGCGCCAGCAGCGCCTGGTACAGGGCTGTTTCATGTCAAAAAGCGCCAGCCTCTACGAGAGGCGGCGCTGGCAACGCCTGGGACAGGGTTGCTCAAAGTAACACATAAATCTGTTAAGCCAATGGAATTGGGGGGAGATTTCCCGCCGGGGCTGGATAGCGAAATAATAGGCCCACGGAGTTGGGGGATGATGCCTCACCGGGGCTGGATAGTGCATTTGAAACGACTATCCCAAATGCAGCAACTATTGCATACAGTGCTACAGCAGGGCACACGCCAACAGGAGGAGTGTCAGCGCCATCCTGAACAAAAGGCACCAGCAGCACCTAGTAGACAGCTGCTTGATAGCACCCTCATGGTGATGAGGCGCGTGCCATGGGTCATCTTAGCTCTGACCCTGACTCTGATGGTAAGGTTGAGCCAGATGCTCCATCTCTGCAGGCCGCACCAGCAGCGCCAGTTGACAGAGCTGCTTCAGGTTTCAGAGACCAAGACGGGTCAGTGTCCTGCTGATGCGGAGTCTGAGGGTGTGGCCGTGGGGCAAACCCCAAGGGATGAAGGGCACATGTCAGAGGTACTTTTTCCTGACAACAAAGTTGCCATCCCAGCAGAATGTTCCATTCGGATACAGATCCAATGGGGTCATATCAGCATAGGTATCCTGCGGCCTGCGGCAGCTCCTGTTTAGGGCTGCCTATGAATCGCCCTCTCTCTGGAGGGGTGTGAAAGGTCAAGATATAACTGACTCCAGGCTCTAAAGAGGTCGATGGAACATACTTTAGCACATATGTGCTGGTAGTGAACAGCGCCAACAGGGGGATGTGAGAGCCAGACGCCGAATCTGTTATTCAGGTAAGGCCTATTTAACAGGGGAGAAAACCTGGCAGACGAATCAATTAAAGCCAACGGCGGGCAAAGGTTCATCATTTCAGAACGCACCCCAGGCGCTCATCGGCAGTAGGCGGTTCACTGGAGCTCGTGGCAGCATGACAGCTGGGCAGAAGTTCCACGCACCCTATCAACCCTACTCAACAAAGTGGGTCTGGCACTTCCTAAACATGAGTAAGTGCACCACTCACAAGTTGTAATATTTACACTTGTTTGTACAACACACAAAGGATAAAAACATCTGCTTAGAGGCACAGTACTAGCATTCCAAGCAAGTTGAATTATGGCCAGGGTTGTCTTTGAAGATAAGGTTCGCAAATCAGGCCAGAGTTCTCATGGAAAGCACCCATGGAATAAGGCAGGAGTGGCCTGTTTATTATGAAAAATGGAGTGTCTGGCATATGAACTTTCTGAATATGAAAACTTATTTTCCTCACTAACAACAGATTCATAAGGGTCTCAAAGATCCATTCTATGCAATTCCCATTACAGAGGTTATCAAAGACAATGTAACTGTACTAATAACAATAAAACATTGCAGAATGGGATAAAATGTTTGTTGGTCATTGGGATTTACCTTTAACTATTAATTAGCCTATAACTCCACCCTGTGGCAATATAGTAGCTGTGGTTCAGCTGAGCAAATCAAGGAACTGATATCGTGCAAAGTAGCGACCTCTCAAAGGACATGTAGACCTTTGTTAACAACCTTATGCTATTATCAGCTGAAGCTACCTCAATCACAATGATGAACAAACAGTATTCAGCATTGCTCCAGTAGTTTGGTCGGTCGAGTTCAGTTATTACAAACTGATGCCAAAGGCTCGAAGGTGAGAAGTTCCGAATACCATCTCTAGTTGGAGGTAGTGGAGATTTGTATGAGTTACCAATTCTTCAGTTGTTGGTATCAACTAAATATATACACTAGATGCACCCCATGGGTAAGGGGCTATTGAGCGAATATACATATTCTACATGCTCAACTTCAAGTTGCCACACTACGGTGGTGGCATATGTTAGTCACATGGCAATCAAATAAAAGTATCCTATAATAATTTGCCTAATTTCCTTTGCCACTGGTGTATCATCCAGTTCAGATCGATGACAACACAGAATAGGTATTGGATCTCAAAGTATTATGAAAGTATGGTTCAATGCTACATCGAATACCGACATGTTGATTTCATGTTTATTCACTGATTGTAAAAATATGTGGCAGAACAGTGTGGATAAATACATTCTCTCTACAAAAGGAGGAATGTTCTTTTATGTCTTCCTCCATTTTGCCTCATTAGTCGGGTCTTAAAACAGTCAGCAAGACCTTGCTTTAGGTTTCATACTGTCGGACTGGCTAAGCAGCCATGTTGCCTGCTTTCATCAGGCATGATAATACAACAGTATACGGTTATTCTAAGAAACGAAAACTTTACTGCTTCAAACTGTGGTTCAGGAAACCGGACTCTGCATAATAAAACAATTATTGAGTTACACATTCTGAATGGATTGACTTACGGCTCAGGTTGTCACATCATGCCATGGATGTGTTCACTATAGAGTGCAGGGATAGCATCCAAAAAAGCAGTACATTCCTATTGAGGGGATCGGAAGCGGGTTTGTTTAAATGTTAATGTTACATTTAATACGATGCAGATTACTGATGTCTCCCAGTTCATTCTTAAATGGTATTTGACAATAATTCAGTTATAGAGCCACTACAGCTGCAACAAACGGGAACCACTCTGTCGGGTTCAACCCCGGATATCGAGTTGTAAAAGAGATCTTGACACAAGTTCTCCCACTACAAGAATATGCAGTTTGGATATTGAAAATGTGTTAACATTACTTCACCAGGGGGTTCCAGCTACATCTTTAGTCATGACACTAATATTAGCACAATGAGGGCAAACATTGCAAACGCTGTGGCTAGATAGGATGGAATTGGCTGCAGGTGCCATTACATTTTACATTCTGATCTACACAAGCAGAGCAGACCAGGGGTGGCAGGATTTAAGATCATTTTTCGGATACCCCACGGTCTCACATCTATGTGGGATGGCACGCTTGCTATATTATATCAAGGCCACCAGAATCCTTAGAAGTGTGGAATCAGCATTGTTTATTAATTGACAAACAACCACACAAGGGAAGGTCGGTTCAGACTATTTCAAGGTGGCTGCAGCAGGTTCTGGTTTATGCAGGTATTAACACTGACGATTGTATATCTCATTCCACCAGGGCAGCATCAACGTCAGCGGCCAGGGCAATGGACATTCCCATCAACCATATCCTCGCGACCGCAGGATGGTCAACTGAATTGATTTTTTAATTTTTTTTTACCATTGGCCAGTTACTGACCCGGGTTTTTTTGCCCATTCTGTTTTGCGTCCACTTTAGCCTCCCCTGAGATACAGGGGTTGCTATTGATTTATTTATTAACATAAACCATTAATACATTTGAATCAATATCATGCTTAATGCATTTTTTGATTATTCACTCATCCTGAGTCAATCAATGCAGTGAGATGTCGAGATTTGGATCTGCGGCACGAAACCACAAAGCTTTGAACCCTTCACGGAATCACTCACGTGACTCCGAAGTAAAATAGTAAGATTAAATGAGAACTTACCAGTTTGAAGTTTGATCTTGATTTTATGAGGAGTGACGTTGGTGATTACATGCCCTCCACGCCCAACCCTCTCTCATAAAGGCTGTCTGGTAGTTCTCGAGTCACGCATCTTACTATGTCACTTCGGTAATTGTTATTTGTGATTTCATATCACTGCTTTGAAGATTGACGCGCATGCGCACTGGCGGGGTTCTTCACGTAATCACCAATGTAACTCCTCATAAAATCACGATCAAACTTCAAACTGGTAAGTTCTTGTTTAATCTTACTATTTTATTTTATAAAGATCTGATGAGTTTTAGTGCGGCATTCATGAAATATGTCACTTTTGAAAATTGATCAGCTGAACAAAAACGAATGTTTATAAGAATGCGGATGAGAATCTCTCAATGGCACGGTATCTGCAACACTGAAAGGAGTTATCTTCTGTCTCTCTGATACAGTTTTAAATAAGAAGAGGTACACGCTTTACCGCACAGACCACAGTGAACTTCACCTGGTTTGTTCTTGTAGTTATATATCCACTGCTGAGTGGACCTGGACATCTCGTCGCCTTCAACAACAACAGAAAGTAATAGCATCAGCAAAACACTCTCAGCCCATCAATGTGAACAGGACCCACTTCCGGAATCGACTGATTACCTCAGTGAAACACTTCAATGGCAAGGATTTCAGTGTGAAGATTGTACCGATTTTCTTTCAAGATGCCGGACTGGTTCTGCCTGTCCTGCCCTCCACCTCCCCTCCCCTCAGTTCGACAATGAGATCCTGCTGAAGATGGGCAGCTATCGGCTGGATGCCCCTACGGTACAGTGGGTACCGTAGGGGCAGAGCTCAACTTGGCCAGGCCGTGGGCGAACTGGCACTTGTTGCCATAGCGGCCTATCAGGGAGCGGGTTCCTCTGGAGTTGGAGCGGGGTTGGACTGGAGTTGGCGTGGCTGATGTTCTGTGGGTTCGTGCTGGTGGTGGGCCTGGGGGCCGGAGTCCCATCAGTCCGATCGTCTCTGGCCGCCCCCCGGGCGGGGATGGGACACTCAAGTGGCGGGCGGAGAACCGGACATGGGTCCAGTAGCGGTTCAATAGCGCTTGCAGCTGCGGGGACACGGGTTCGATCCTGGCTGCAAATGAGACACGGTTCTGCAGATAAGAGCTGGTTCATTCTTATCCCCCCCCCCCCCCCCCCCCCCCCCCCCCCCCGGCCGGTCTCTTGAGCGGTGGGGAGCCTTGTGTAAACAGGGCTTTATTTCTTCCATGTTTTCGTTCTTTCATTATTCTAGGTGAGGAAATACTGTTTTAAAACTACTCATTTGTTGCATGTATTTTCCCTTTGTACAAAGCTGCGATGTTTTTTCTCATTTTTATTGGTTCACGCCTCTGTGAGTGAGCGAGATCGCGAAGATGAATGACACAATTTTTTTTTTCTTGAGGGTGGTGGGAATGAAATTAAATGTATGATTTCTACAACTTTCAATAGACTTTAAGGAGTTCTTTGGACTGATTTAAATTGCTGCAGCTACAGCAAGAGCTGCAAGTTCAGCTTTTCTTCCCTTTTGTTTAACCCCCTCTCCGCTAAACAAATCTTCAAAGCTTTGACTTTCCATGACATAAAATCTTCCAGCTTCATTTTTTTTTTTTTTTTTTAAATTTTTGTTAGAAGTATGTACAGTAGTCTGGTACTTAAGTACCTAATACATAAATACATATTTTCATTCTTGTACAACTTCATACTTTTGGTTCAATAATAAAAGAACAGTGAGAGAAAAAAGAAATAAAGAGTGTCGGAATAGATAGACAAGCGAGTAGAAACAGAAAACAAAAGAAATAAAGGACAGAGATGAGAAGTTAAAAGATTGAAAGAAAAGGAAAAAGTTAAAACATTTTAAAAAAGAGAGATTAGGAGAGATCTACCTATCTCCTATTTTTACCCATCCGTCACCCAGTTCTAAACCATTTAATTTCTAAGGTTATGTTATGTTGCACCATATGCTTGTAAAAAGTTGATAAACGGAGACCAAATCTTTAAGAATTGGTCTACTTTGCCTAGTAAGAGGAATCTCATTTCTTCAAGATGTAGCGTTTCAGACATGTTTGAGATCCACATTTTGAATGTTGGCGTAGGTGCGTTTTTCCAAAATTTAAGTATGTTTTTTTCGCTGTTATTAGACCATAATTAAGAAAAGCTTCTTGGAATAGTTAGTTTACTTCCCTCTTCCATTGATCCAAAGATAATCAATTCGATATTGGGGTTCAATTTTGTGTTAAATAGTTTTGTAAAAATTCCAAAAATTTCATTCCAAAATGTATACAGTTTTGAACAAGAGACAAAGGAATGTGCTATAGTGGCATTTTGAGTTAGACATTTGTCGCAGATGGGGGAAACATTTGAAAATATTTTATTCAGTCTTGTTTTCGAATAATATAATCTATGTAAAATTTTAAATTGAGTTAGGTTATGTCTTACATTCATTGAACATTTGTTTACATATAATAGTAAGATTAAACGAGAACTCACCTGTTCGAAGTTTGATCGTTATTTTACGAGGAGTTACGATGAGGGATTACGTGAAGAAGAGCCCGCCTCACGCTGGTAACGGCATACTTCAAAGCAACGGCATGAAAAACACAGAACACCAAAGCCGGAGTAACATAGTAAGGCTCATAAAAAGACTTAGAACCACCATTTGATCATTTATTTTACGAGGGTGGGAGTGGAGGGCACGTAATCCCTCATCGTAACTCCTCGTAAAATAACGATCAAACTTCGAATAGGTGAGTTCTCGTTTAATCTTACTATTTTACTTCGGAGTCACGTGAGTGACTACGTGAAGAGTTTTAAAGCTTTCTGTGTTTTTTATGTCGTAGAATTAATCCGTACGACAGTCCGGCTAAGTAAACACATACATGAGAAAGCAGACAAAAGTTAGATCTTTTCACAATTAAATTTTTTAATGGTTGAAAAACCATATAATACCCTCCTTATATTTGAGGGAAAAATGATTACAAGTGACAAAAGATATCAGTGACTACACAACTGATTATAGCAATTAATAGCAAACAAAGCAGGTGATTATAGTGCTCCCAACACCGCGTGTCCAAAGCTTGTCATAGTGTGAACAGGTTTGTTGTAGAACTTTGAAAAAGTTTCTTCTTTACTCCACCCTGCGATTTTTAAAATATGCTCGAGAGGTACGTCCCGCCCCTTCGCCGCGGACGTAGCTGCCGCCCTGGTGGAGTGAGATTTGAAGACATCAGTGTCTACTCCCGCTAAAACCACACCTGTTTCAACCATTTTGAGATAGTTTGAACTGAAGCTTTTGTGTGTGGCTTTTTGTGCGTAAGCAGCAATGTCTTTTCGTTTCCTCGAAAAGTGTCCGTAACTTTAATATATTGGTTCAAATGTCTAACCACACACAAAGCAGGCTCAATATGAAAAGCTTGAAAGATTACCTTTGTTCCAGATCTCCCTGGTCTACTTTGTTTGATCAGATCGTAAACATAGAATACAACGTTATCTGTAGTCACATGCATACAGTCTAAACGCAACATTTGTAAAGTTTGCACTCTTTGGGCTGAGACCAGTGACATTAACATGACCAATTTCAATGTTAACCTATCCAATGTCAACCCTTCAATTGGCGTCCATTCTCTAAGTAGAGCAAGTACTATGCTCACATCCCAAATCTCTGTATATCTAGGTTTTGGCGGATTCATGTGAAAAATTCCTTTCATGAATCGTGATATTAATGGATGCGACCCAATTGACTTCTCACCAATCATAAGTCCTAAATAGGACGACAAGGCACTGCGTGCAGTGTTAATGGCACTGTAACTTAAATGTTGCCCAAAGTGCAAATTGGCAAGGAATTCCAAAACATGAGTAACATTCACAGAATCATCAGAAATATTTGACTGTGTGCAAAATTCTTCCCATTTCTTAATATGTGTCATATATTGTTTTTGTGTGCTATGTCGCCATGATGCGCCAATAACTGTCAAAGTTTGGTCCGACAATCCCAGTTCCTGTAGTGGTCTGGTCAAAACCTGCAGATTAACAAATTCATATATGCATATAATGGGTAACCTTCATTTGTTACTGGATTAGTCAAGATATCACTACAGTTAGGAATCTGCATATATGGTTCTTTAATCATATTTAGCATAACTGGGAACCAAGGTTGAGTTGGCCAATTTGGCACTACCAACAATCCGGAAGCTGAATCTTGCTCTATTTTCTTCAAGCATCTCTGGATCAGAGCAAATGGTGGAAAAGCATAAAAGAACATTTTTCCCCAGTGTAATGAAAATGCATCTACTGCAACTGCGTCCGGATCGTGTTCCCAAGACACATAATGAGGCAAGTGATGATTAAGCCTGGATGCAAACAAATCAATTTCTGGCAACCCAAATCGTCTAACAATATTCTTAAATATTGCTGGCTTAAACATCCATTCCGTATTATCTTTAAAAATCCTGGACCTTTCATCTGCTACCACATTGTCTTTACCTGGAGTATAGCTTACTGAAATCCATATCTGCCGACCAATACACCATTGCCATATCTCATTGACCAGACAATCACATGATACTGATCCAACTCTCCCCATGTGATTAATGTAAACCACAGCTGTTTTATTGTGTAATTGTATTAACACATGCAGACCTTGTTTAGCACAACAATATGCTTTAAGCCCATAAAAGGCCCCCAATAACTCCAAATAGTTAATACCATACTCTTGGAGAAACACTTGTTCTTCAGTTTTCCATCTACCTCCACAACTGGAGGATAAATCTGTGGCCCCCCATCCGAGAGCACTAGCATCTGTATGTAAAACCATTTCAGGCTGTTTAATCATAATATTTATTAGCAGCTTGTGGGACATTTTCCTTTTTTAACCCACCATTGTAAATTCCAATACAGCTTCTTTTGTTAATTACATAGGCCTGTCAAATGGCCTGCCTTCTCTTTGAGAGCTTGTATCTTGTACCTTCGAAGATATCAATAAATGTAATGAACCAAATTCTACTGCAGGAAATGCTGCTAGCAGTTCACCAATGATTGTCACCATTTCTCGGATGGAAGGATAAGGTTTTGAATGAGATAATGACAAATTACCAAAATATCATCGACTTTATCTGTTGGTAAAGGTATTAACATAGTCACTGAGTTAATTACAAACCCCAAAAGTAAATTGTTTGTGCTGGCTGCAGCTGGGGCTTAATTAGATGAATTAAGAACCTTAGCTTACCACAAAGCTTTAGTAACTGAAACTGAGTCCTCAGCTGACTCCTGATAATCACTAATGACCAGAATGTCATTGAGATAAGCCATAATGATGTGCATTTTGTGCTCTAATTGGGCTAAACTGGTTTCAACAGTTTCGTAAAGAGTAAAAAGCTGAACTCAGTCCATTTGGCAAAGCTTAACTGCCATAATTGTCACAACCAATTAAAATTAAAGTACCACCGAAACCTGATGCATAGGTACAGAATAATAGGCGTCTTTTCATCAATCTTAGCCATATAACAACCTGCTGAATTAAATATTTTGCAGTATTCAATGTCTCCATTTGAACATGTTTGTATTCTACAAACTTATTTAGACCTGTAAGGTCCAGAATACTTCTGCAACCATCATCTGTAATGCCTTCTAACATTAAAGACAAATTTATGCTCGTGTTCAAAATCTTTTCCATTACCTCTTTTCCAGATAATTAGGCAATGTGAACATAAATCTCTGCTTTTTCAATTGCAGAAAACACGAAAACATAAGCAGGTTTATTCTGTACAGGAGGATTAACCTCTTTTTTTTAAAAGTAATAGTAGTTAATGAAACTGCTCGTAATATACTGATCAAAAATAATAGTAAACCAGTCTTAATAAACTTTTTGTAATCTCCCTCTAACTGGAGATTAATCCGCAGTTTCTTTAAGCAGAGAACAAGTCTTTAATTCCTCTGCATATGAGCGTGGTGGTCTCCTTATCCCCTGAATTCGGGTAAGTATTTGGTTGTGCAATACAATAAAACTTCCTTGACATATTTCTGCCTCTATTTCCAATATCAAATCCCCTTCTGGGCGAAAATACCTTTTCGTCCAAAGACGAAGGTTTCATGCAGCTAAAATATTTAGCTTTTCATCCAATTTCAATAAGTTAGGCAGATTACTCCAAACAGATAACCAAGAGCTTAAACACCACTTGCTCGACACAGGTATGCAACCTTGGGTGAAAAATGGGCCAAATAGCCATTTATATTATACAAAATTTCATAGAAAGAATTGCACAATAGCGTCTTTATTTTATGTTTTCCTTTCATCTGCCCAAAAGCCATAATAGCAGCAGAATAATTTGTGAGGATTTTTAAACCTCACTATTTGACGCTCTCATATTTGGAGTCATGGATGCCCATATTAACGGATAAACCGTAGGCTCTTCCAATGAGGCACAATTTCCTGTGCTGTGCAATTTTAATATTTCAATCATCACAGAATCATGAAGTTGGTGAGATACCATATATATATGTTGGCAGCTAGGATTTCTTCCATAGCCTCACCACTTCCTTCATATATAGCAAAACCTTTTGCTATTCCAGGCATCTTTGGCCTCTTTTAATATTTTTTCATTTTATTTTTATTTTTATTTTGTGGTGTGCTTTCAAAATGCAAATCACCATCAACAGGGTCTGCCTTCTGCAGCCCTAAATCAATTGGGATTTCATCCCATGAGACTTCTTCCGGCCCAAATCCTGGGTCCGGAGTTCCAACTTCCAATTAGGCCCATGGCCATATTCAGAATAATTAAACCCCTCAGGGCTATTCTTAGGAACCTTCAGGGTACTTTGACCCTAGTCTCATAATTATTTGGAGAACTTTCTCCATATGCTCCATAATCAGTTCCACATAGTTTACTTATCTGGAGGACTTTTCAATGTCAGAGTCATCAGAACCACGGGCCTCTCAGATTTTTTATTTTATTTTATTTTCCATTTTTCATATTCGGGAGCATTTCTCTCCGTGGTTATCATTTTGTAAACTAATTCGCTAACGGGTATATCTACGGCCACCGGTATCGGAACCGGCTCCGCACTAGCTTTCCCGTATATTTATTTTTCACCCCAGGAAGCATTTAACCCGCGAATATATGTTTACTTCATCATCTGTGCTTATCCAGCACTAATATGACTCTGACCTGATTTAATATATTTCCTATACTGCTGGACCTACCCAGTGCCCGCTAAGAAATCCCAACTTTACTGTTCTTACCTGCGGGCCGTTCCGACCGCTGCGAGGAGCTGCTCCTTACTGCAGCTCCACCTTCCGCCGTCAGCGTCGACGTCATGCCGTTACCAGCGTGAGGCGGGCTCTTCTTCACGTAGTCACTCACGTGACTCCGAAGTAAAATACATTTTTATCCCACCTATCGTTCGGAATTTTTATCAATAACTCTTGTTCCCAGTCTCTTCTAATTGCCTCTGTCGTTGGTGTTTCTATATTTAGAATTATATTATATAAGTAAGATATTAAATTGCTTGATTCTGCCTTTCTATTCATTCCTTCCTCCAATAGATCTGGGGTTAAAGTTTGAGATCCTTGTATATACTTTTTCAAATAATCTTGAATTTGAAGGTATTTGAAATATTGATTACTTTTCTAATTATATTTTAGTTGTAGTTGTTGGAATGATAAAAACAATTCCCATTTTATACATATCTCCCATCGTTTTAATTCCTATTCTTTCCCAATGGATAAACGTTTTATCCATAATGGATGGTTTGAATGAGGGATTATTAGTAATTGGAGAAAGAAGCGATAATTTTCTTAATTTTAAAGTTAATTTTATTTGTTTCCAAATTCGTATATATACACTATGAATAATTGGATTCTTCTTGTATATTACATTGTTCAGTTTTATCGGGGAAAGAAGGATCGCTCCTATATTATAAGGGGAACAATCCTCTTTCTCCATTCATATCCAATCTACCTGTTGGGCAGAACTGTCCAACCAGTAGATTATATTTTTAATATTCACTGCCCAATAATAATACAATAAGTTAGGGAGTGTCAGTCCCCCTGATTCTTTTGATTTACACAAGTTTTTTTTTTAATTCTGTGTGATTTATAATCCCATATGAAGTTTATAATATCAGAATCTAATTTTTTTAAAATATTTTTAGGTAAGTATATTGGTATTGATTGAAATAGGTACAATATTTGTGGTAAGAAGATCATTTTTATCGCGTTTATTCTGCCTATTAAAGACATCGGCAGTGTCTTCCAAAATTTAATCAACCCAGTTAATTTTGTTAATAAGGGCATATAGTTTGCGTTGAGTAATGATTTATAGTTCCTAGTAATTTGGATGCCCAAATACTTAAATTTTTCTGTTGTAATTCTAAAAGGGAATTTCAACAGATGTGTTGACTCTTGAGGTTTTATCGTCATAATTTTTCTTTTGTTCCAATTTATTCTATATCCTGAAAAAGAACCAAATTCCTCTATTACATTTAGTATATTTGGTATGCTAATTTGCAAATTTGTAATATATAATAATACGTCGTCTGCATATAATGAAATTTTATTATTTGAGTGTTTAGTAATATACCCACGAATATTCGGATGGCTTCTTATACTTTCAGCTAAAGGTTCTATCACTAGTGCAAATAGCAGGGGCGATAACGCGCACCCCTGCCTATTGCCCCTTGCTAATTGGAATTTCGGGGATAATATATTATTAGTCAGTATTCTAGCCATCGGCTTATCATATAATAATTTTACCCATTAAATAAAATTATCTCCCATGTTAAATTTTTCCAATACTTTGAATAAATATTGCCAATCTACTTGGTCAAAAGCTTTTTCTGCATCCAATGAGATAATTGCTAGTTCTTCTTCAGTATTATGTGAGTACATTATATTAGACAGCCGTCTCAAATTGTTAAATGAGTATCTCTTTGGTATGAACCCTGTTTGGTCCGGATTTATTAGTTTACTAATATAATTACTCAATCTTCTCGCTAGGGTCTTTGTTAATATTTTTTGGTCTGTATTTAGGAGTGCAATAGCTCTATATGAGCCTAGGTCTTCTAGATCTTTATCCTTTTTTGGTATAAGTGTAATAGTTGACTCAGTTAGTGTTTCTGGTAGTTTATTTTCTTTAAAAGTGTATATATATAAATCTTGCAACCGTGGAAAAATTGTCTCATAGAATCTTTTATAGAATTCATTACTAAAGTCATCTGGTCCTGGCGTTTTGCCATTCTTCAACAAACTAATTGTTTCTTCTATTTCCTGTAGTGTAATCTGAGCTCCTAATGCCTCTTGTTCCACAATATTTAATTTTGGAAGATTACACTTATCTAAGAAATTTGTAATTTGAGTATTATTTGCAGAGGTTTTCGATGTATATAAGTTTTGATAAAATTGAGCAAATCTTTTATTAATATCTTTAGGTAGTGTTAGTAATTCCCCTTTGTCTGATTTAATTTTAGTAATTGTATTTTCTGTGTCCCTTTTTTTCAGTTGGCGTGCTAGGAGTTTGAGGTTTATCACCAAATTCAAAATTTTCTTGTTTTGTAATTTGAAATAATCTTATTATTCTGGCTGATAAAATGTTATTTAATTTATATTTTAGTATTATTATCTTATTATGTTTATCTGTAGTTGTTTCTTTGGCATTTTCTAAATCTAATTGTCTAATTTATTGTTCTAACTGCAATTGTTCAGTTTTATTCTTTTTATTTTGGAAAGCTTGATATGAGATTATAGTTCCTCTAATAAATGCCTTAAATGTTTCCCATAATAAGGAGAGTGAAATATCTGGTGTATCATTTGTCTCAAAGAAGAATCTCATCTGCTCTTTTAAATATGTGCAACCTTGTGAGTTATTTAAAATTTGGGGGTTAAACCTCCAAAACGAATTTTTATCAGGCATTCCTTCTAATTTTAAAGAACAAGTTAACGGGGAATGATCAGAAATAATACTATTATGATATTTAGAATTATATGTATATGGAATTAGTTTTGTGTCCACTAAGAAATAATCAATACGTGAATATGTTTTATGTACTGTTGAATAAAATGAATATTCCCTACCTACTGGGTTAGCGATCCTCCATACATCTGTTATATTAGTATTTTTCATGTATGTATTTAGGAGTTCACTCGTTTTAGATTTTATGTTAGTCCTTTTTGTTTTGCTGATTTATCCAAATATGGATCTAAAACACAATTCAAATCTCCCCCTATTATCACATTTTGATGATTAAGTTCTGAAATTATATCCAAAATTTTACTAAAGAATTGGGGGTTGTCAAAATTAGGAGCATAAATATTTATCAAAGTAAGTGGAGTAGAATAAATTTATCCCGTGACTATGACGTACCTCCCCTCTTTATCTGCTATAGTATTCTTCAATTTAAATGGTATACCTTTACGAATGATAATAGCCGTGCCTCTAGATTTAGAAGTAAATGAAGAGTAGTATGTTTGCCCACTCCAATTTGCCTTCAGTCTTATCTGTGTTTGATATTTCAGATGCGTCTCTTGTAAGAAAATAATGTCACTGTTTAAGGTTTTTAATTGGGCAAAGATCTTACCCCTTTTAATTGGTTCATTAGCGCCCCTTATATTCCAACTACAAAATACGATTCCTCCTTTTTTCTTTTGTTTATCGTCTTGCATTATGAATCATGTTACTACCTTTATTTCATATGGTGCAACCAAGAACCTTATAGCTCCAGATGAAGGATGGTCATCCCCAGCTGTTAAGTTTTGTTGGCATCTCCCCTTCAGAATAAACCTTGAAAAAGACCAGAAAGTGTAGAGTCATGAAAAGATAATTAACAAAAAAAAGTGATATTATAATATCCAAAAATAAAGATATTATAATTAAAAACAAACCACCAACAGGTGGTAGAAAAATTCTTATTGACTTCCGTAGATGTTTTTATATGTTTTGCTCTGCCCCCTTGACCAATTATTAATAATTGGAAGGGAGAGCGATAAAGTTCAAAATTATATATAAAATAAAATGTACTCCAATAGCTAGATTAGAAATGTATCTGCAAAGAGGAAAAACAAAATAAAAAATAGTTTCCAACATTAATTATATACTTAGATATAACAGTAATTATGTTAATTATATATCCATATCTATCAATATGCCTAGATTTATTACAATTAAAACTTTTGTATCAGACAACAGCAGGTTCCAAGGGGTTAACCAGATTCAGACCCTTGGATAACTTCCAAGTATCTGAATCTCCTCCCCCCCCCCCCTTACGTGCAATCTAGACTGTCTACTGTATCAATGTATTAATATGTTATTAATACTTATCAATCATATTTTACTCGTTATTCTTATTAGCAAATAATTAACACCATGAAATAAAGATCAGCTATAGTTAAGCTATGCCTTAATATTACCCAATTTTATTAATTATATTTTATGTTAGTATGTAATTATATGTTTCTTAGATCATAAATTTCTATATACAAGTCCAGTGATAATATTCTATATTACACTATATTCTCAATTTATTTTCACCGCCACAGTTTCTCTTCTTTGTCAGTCCTTTGTTGAGATGAAACATAAAATCCGACCTTGAATTAACATTCCAAAGATAAAAAGTCTAGACAGTGCCACGAGGAAGGTACGCCATTTTAACAAGAGCAGTCTTTTTTGTATGTTAAAAAAAAAAGATACACAATCCTTTCTTTGTCGTTTCTCCTCGATGTTATTGTAGGAGACCAACTCCTAACGATCAGTAGACCTCCTTTGTGATACTTTGTGCATATTTAAATGCATCTTCTGGATCCGTGAATGCACGTTCAACATGGTTATAAGAAATTCTCAATTTAGCGGGATATACTATCCCATATCTTACTCCCGAGACCTCTTTCAGTAGCCTTCTCGTGTTTGTAAACTTGTTCCTCTTTTTCATGACTTCAGCTGGAAAATCACGGAAGAATCTTAGTTTGTTTTCTCCAAACATCAAATTCACTCCATATGGAATCTTTTTCATAATTCCTTCCAGGGTTGAAATGTCATAGAATTTCAGAATAATCTGTCTTGGGGGGACAGTTAAGCTTGCTTGAGCCTTACGTCGGACCCGGTGAGCCATATCTATTCTCGGGGCTTCAGGCAGCTTAAGTACTTGTTTGAGTAAATTGGCAGCAAACTCCTGAAAGTTTTGTCCAATCGCCTTTCCTTCTTTTACTCCAATTATCCTCAAATTTTGTCTCCTTGATCTTGCCTCCAAGTCCGTACATTTATACTTCATTTTAGCTAGCTCCCTCCCAGTACTTTCTTGTTACTGTTTTAGCCTCTTTATCTCTTTAGCCATCTCAGTTATCGTATTGTCCATTCCTCCCATAGCCGCCTCAGTAGATTTTAGCATTGCATCCAGTTTTTTATTACACTCCGTATCAACCCACTTAATTTTTTTGTTTAAATCCCTCTCAACTTCGACCACACGTTTGGTTAAATCATCAATTTTCCCCATCAGCGTATCATTACCTTGTTTAATTTTTTCAGAGAGGCTTTTGTCCAGCACGAGATTCTCCTCTCGTATCAGTTTTGAAATAACTTCAGTGACTGACGCTAATACTGACTTTTCCAGATGTTCCATTTGTTCCTCCACTAAAGGCAATTCTGTAGAAGGATTTTGGGAATCAACTTCTTCTTCTGAATTTCTTCAGCTTCATATCATGGTACTTCGAATCAGCCATGACAAATAGAAGCTTAAAAAAAAACAAAAAATCAGACCAAAAGTATACTCACTGTATCTATCGCGCTGAGATCTATTTACCGTTATAGCTGATGACCTTTGACAATCCCATGATTCCTAGCGTTTTTCGGAATACCGACCTCACTTATTGTCTGAGGCAGCACGAGGGAACTGTGCTGGAGCGTGAAGTGAAGACATTGCGGGTGATTCTTAGGCTGCGACCTCTGCAACAAGCTCACAGGTGGGAATCTCTCCCTGAGGGGAGGCAGCTGATGGGAGGGGCTCAGAAATGGAGCTCCAACAAGAATGGCATGGATTTGTGAGGCAGCAGCACATTCAGGTATGTGGAGAGGAAAGTGAGATTGACAATGGGGTGCGGGTTTACACGGACAATGATAAAGTAAAGCAAGGTGATTGTGACCCGTGAAGAGAAAGCACTTACTCTGTGTGGAAACAGATCGAAGCAGGAAAACAAAGACCCCGAACATCAAACCAGCTGGCAAACTGCTGCAGAGAAACGTTGGCATCATTTCGTAGATTCCCTGTGAGAAATAACGTGCAGATTTAGACTGAGCCTATCTGAGACACATATCTTCAGCACATTTGGACTACAAGTTGTTCGGACACTGAAGTTGGTAGCACATGTAGATAGGGTAGAAAATACTGTGTATTGGATACTTGCCTTCAATGCTAAGGCCATAGAACACCAGAGTCAGGAAGTCATGATGCAGCTCCATAGGACTGATAAAGAAAATAAGTAGTTGAACATTTCTCTTTTTTTTAATGTTTCCATTAAATGTGGACACTTTCATTCCATCCTGAATTATCCTTCAACTGACCCAATGGTGAGCCACTTCAGAGTCACCCACACTATTGTGCCCCGTGGCCATGTACAGCACAGACTGTATAAGGATAGCAGGTTGTCTCTCCTTGAGGAATGCTGGTGATACAGAGACTGGATTTTATTGACTTGTTTAGAGCACATGGTATTGGGGGTAGGGTGTTGTCATGAATTGAAAATTTGGTTGGCAGACCGGAAGCAAAGAGTAGGAGTGAACGGGTCCTTTTCAGAGTGGCAGGCAGTGGCGAGTGGAGTGCCGCAAGGCTCAGTGTTGGGGCCGCAACTGTTTACCATATATATATATAAATGATTTGGAAAAGGGAATTAGGAGCAACACCAGCAAGTTTGCGGATGACACTAAGCTGGGTGGCAGTGTGAACTGTGAAGAGGATGTTAGGAGGTTGCAGGGGGACCTGGACAGGTTGAGTGAGTGGGCAGATGCGAGACAGATGCAGTATAATATAGATAAATGTGAGGTTATCCACTTTGGCGGCAAAAACAAGGGGGCAGATTATTATCTCAATGGGGTTAGGTTAGGTAAGGAGGAGGTACAGCGAGGCCTGGGTGTCCTTGTACGCCAGTCACTGAAAGTTGGCGTGCAGGTACAGCAGGCAGTGAAGAAAGCTAATGGAATGTTGTCCTTCGTAACAAGAGGATTTCAGTATAGGAGTAAAGAGGTTCTCATGCAGTTGTATAGGGCTCTGGTGAGACCACATCTGGAGTATTGTGTACATTCCGGTCTCCTAATTTGAGGAAGGACATCCTTGTGATTGAGGCAGTGCAGCATAGGTTCACAAGATTGATCCCTGGGATGGCGGGACTGTCATATGAGGAAAGATTGAAAAGACTAGGCTTGTATTCACTGGAGTTTAGAAGGATGAGAGGGTATCTTATAGAAATATATAAAATTATAAAAGGACTGGACAAGCTAGATGCTGGAAAAATGTTCCCAATGTCCAGAACCAGGGGGCACAGTCTTAGAATAAAGGGGAGGTCATTTCAGACTGGTCATTTCAGACTGAGCTGAGAAAAAACGTTTTTACCCAGAGAGTTGTGAATTTATGGAATTCACTGCCACAGAGGACAGTGGAGGCCATATCACTGAATGGATTTAAGAGTGAGTTGGATAGACCTCTAGGGGCTAGTGGAGTCAAGGGATATGGGGAGAAGGCAGGCATGGGTTATTGAAAGCGGACAATCAGCCATGATCACAATGAATGGCATTGCTGGTTCGAAGGGTCGAATGGCCTCCTCCTGCACATATTTTCTATGTTTCTAAAGACAAATCTTCAAATGCATTATTTTTGTTCTGGTGCTGCCCGCTGTGGGTCAAAGGTTGGATTATGAGGACAGGAACATTGACCCATGTCCCATACATAAAACAACAATATGACAAAGAAAGGTCCATATGGGAATGTGACCCGCATTCAGACATTGAGGACTGAGTCTGGTGGGTTACCCCTCATACAATCACCCGGGGGGGGGGGGGGGGGGGGGGGGGGGGGGGGCAAATGACTGTCAAGGTGTATTATGTAAATATAGGTGCAAAGACTACTGAGTGTGACACTATTGAATGTATAGACACAAGGAGTGTGTGTTAGTTTTGTATAGAAATATGGAACTGCAGATGCTGTTTTACCAAGGAAAGACATAAAATACTGGAGTAACTTAGTATGTTTTGCGAACAAGTTAGTTCCTGGAGAACAAGGATAGTTTCGAGTTAGGACCCTTCAGACTAGTTTCATATATATTTCTTATTTTGAATAAAAGTTTGAACATAAAAAATGTGAGGTTTGAAGAATGCAAGGATTCTGCCTTTCCCCATATCACATTCAGAACCTGATGCAAAATTCAGAGCAATGGTCAAGGCTGCATGAAAAGTTATCTTGCAATTTAACCACAATGATTTGTCTATTCTGAGCTCTGGGCTGTTTCACTTCCTGTTTTTTATCTCAACTAAATTTCACAATGTGTAAATTAACATCAGAAGTGTGGAGGACAAATAAAACAATAAACCATCCCAAAACCTACCGAAACAGCAAAAGAGAATCGGGGGTGAATTATTTGTCTCTTTGAGCCTGTTCAATCAATCAAAACAATCTCATATTCCAATTCTCTCTCGCGATAAATTTTGATGCATTTTATGTCAAATAAATCTATCCCCCACTTAACAAAATTCAGTGACCTGCCATCCACCATTTTCTGTAGGGTGAATTTCAATGGCTCACCATATTCACAACGAAGACATTTCTCAGCCCTAAATGTTTCACCCCTTATCTTGAGTCCAAAACCCCTTGTTCCAGATCATCAATTCGCTGGAAATATCCTTATGTATTGAGTCTGTCTAGCTCTGCTTTGAATTTAGTTTAATTTAGAGAGGTCCTGTTTAAGTCTTCCAAAGTCCAGTGACTACTGGCTCAATAAGCTCCTCCTCTCCTTGCCAGTGATGGAAATGGGTGGGTGATCCCCTACTTTTCATTTTCCAGTTTCTATCCTGTGCGTGAATTCACTGCTTTATCCTGCGCTACTTTTTCCAAGGGCGAGTGAATGAGCGGACAGACGGACAATCAGAGGGGAATAGATGACATTTCGGGTTGAGACCCTTCTTCAGACTGAGTTAGGAGAAGGGGGAACAAGAGAAATAGACGGTACAAAGGACAAATTAATGGAAGATATGCCTATATCTCCCGTTTCCATTTCCCTTGATGTAAGCCAGAAGAAGGGTCTTGACCCGAAATGGCACCTATTCTGCTCAATGATCGTCGCTTTTGTCCGTCTGTCCGTGCGTTGCTCGCTCTTGGTGCCGGCACTTCTCTCATCAGACTCCGCCAAACAAACACACACACAGACACACACACAGCATGTCCGGCAGTGCGGGCCGAGACCAGGAGCAGGGCAAGGGATTATATCAAATGGGTCATGGTAGCTATCGAAAACTACGGAAATGGTAAGGGGGAAATTTTAAAAATACACCCAAAGGAAATAGATGTTTAACAAAAAAAAGGGGGCCGGCGATCACTCTGTGTCCGTGTCGGAGGGAAGGGTGTGGGCAGGGGGAGGAGGACTAGGGAGGAATATCAAAATGATCACCTGCAGCTGAGGAAAAAAAGATGATTTGTGTGTGAAGAAGCCATGACCAAAGCAAAGATACTAGAGCGGAGACAGAAGCTGGTTACGGAAATGGTGCTGAAGGTTATCCATGACCCTACTACGGCTTTTTTGTTGAGTGGACTATCTTGCTCCGCTATAGGATCTTTGGTTTCCTGTCTCCATGAGATGGAGAGTGTGGAGGAAAGTGGCACTGTAAGGGCAGTCCATGTCTTTCACCAGCTCATTGGAACTTTTCCCAATTCCATAATGACTGTCTAAGAACTTGGCCCTCATCAGACCTGGCATCTCTCCGCCGTAAACGGAGTTCACTTCCTGGACAATCAACTCATAGACCACCCGCTCCTTCCTGAAGCAGATATCAAACAGCTGTAAACCGCTGGTGGGACTGTGGAGGATCGCGAATCCCTGTCAAAGTAGCGAATGTGGTTGTTTACAACATGGTATCTTACTCCACGTGGCTCGAACTGGAGGGGGCCGTAGTTTTGAAACTTCTGGCAAGGTCTCAGCGAGGCATAGTTGGGATCTGAATCCGTCCTTTGTGTCTCTCTCGCTCTCTCACTTCCTCTCTCACCATCTCGCCTTGGCATTCCCGGAATTATTTGCCGTTTTGCGGGGACGGCTGCATCTTCAGTTCCTTCCTGTTGGGGGGGGGGGAGTGGGGGGAACCCCGACCCATGGTGGCTCCTGGTCCATTCTCTCTGTGGGTGCCACCTGGCCCGCTGAGTTCCTCCAGCACTCTATGCTTTTTGTTTGGCTCTGGAGTTGAAGGTGGCCACGGGGATGCTGGGGTGGCTCAGCGGGATGGGCGGCAGCTCTGGGGAGCAGGTGGCGTTTCGGGTCGAGACCCTTCTGCCGACAATCACTAGTACTCTCACTGAAGAGAGTTCAGTTCAGTCTGAAGAAGGGTCTTCTCTCCAGAGTCGCCGCCTGTCCTCCTGAGTTACTCCAGCTTTCTGTCTAACTTCAATTTAAAGTGTTAAATAAAAAACAGTGCTGGAGGAACTCAGCAGGCTAGGCGGCATCTGTGGAGGGAATGGATTAGGAGATTTTTGGGCCACGGTTCTTCTTTAATAGGAAGGAACTGCAGATCAAATATACTAGAGCGGATACCTATCTTTGCTGCAGATCAGGCATAATATTCTTCAGATTTAAATCGGAATTCCGATTTTATTGTTTTCCTATTGTCAATTTTTTCTGCCCTATTATTTGGAGGCCAATCAACTGCTGTCTCTAATGGGGTAGTGCCCAATCGCTGACCAGCTTCCCTTAAAATTGCCATCCAATCAACAAATCCATCTCCTCCCGTCCAATCAGCCGCCGTCTCCAAGGGGATAGTGTCCAATCACATAATGCGCTGGTCAGTCGGTGGCCAATCAGACAGTCTCCTAGGGGCCTTTTTTATCAATCACCGACCTGCTTCCCTCACCGAAGCAGACGATGACTGCAGCCAAAAGAGAGAGAGAGAGAGAGAGAGAGAGAGAGAGAGAGGCAAGAAAGCAGCTATGACAAATAATACACAATAAACTATTTTATAAATGCATAATAAACAAGTTATGCATTCTAGTACTCTTAAGGGCCTGTCCCACTTTCCCCAGTTATTCACGAATTCTCCTGAGTTATTCACAAATTCTCCCAAGTTTTCAAACTTGCAAAATGTCGTAACAAATCCGTAGGGGGCCGTAGGAATCTGTGGATATATCGTAGTGACTTGTTATGCCAGCCGTAAGTACTCTGGGCTATTTTTTACTCATGGACATTTTTCATCAGGCTGGAAAAAACGTCCCGACTTACCTGATGCCCCGAGTACCTACGGCTGGCATAACGAGCCGCTACGATATATCCACGGACTCCTACGGACTCGTTACGAACATTCTGCGAGTTTGAAAACTCGGCAGAACTCATGAATAACTCGGGAAAGTGGGACAGGCCATTTACATGAGTATGACCGCATGTAAAAAAATCACCCCCCCCCCCCCCCTTCCTTCCCAACCTCAGCCTCATGGACCTTAGAGTACCCGTAGTTCCTAAAACCCATTTCCATCACTGCTCCTTACACATTAGTCCTGTCATTTCAGGAATCAGTCTGGTCAGCATTGGCTGCATTACCTCTGTGGCTGAAAAACCCTTTCTCCGGTAAGGAGAGCACAAATACATGTTTGGAGAGACATGGGCCAGGCGCAGCCAATTGTGATGGGGTCAGTTGGACATCTTGGTCAGCATGTGTGCATTGGGTCGATGTGTCTATTTCCATGCTCTACAGCTCTATGACTTTCTGCTGCATCTGTGTATATTTGCCAAGTAACTCAACTGACTGAGATTGCCTGAAAACCTCTTTGCTTCTCCTATTTACTCTCAGTTTCAAGTCATCAAACCTAGAAACATTAAATTTGTTTCCTTGTCAATACCATTGATGAACATTGAAAATAATGGACTCAAGAGCTGGCTTGATTCTGGATCATTCCCTACCACCTGCCACCGTAAAGAAGTCTCCTCTCTGTTTCCTGACTGCCAAATAATTTTCAATTCATGCCTGTTTAATATTGCCCAATCCACATATTTTAACATTCAAAGACACATGCACTTGTTCTCCCTGAAACAAACAAAAACAATCTGCTGGGGGGACTCAGTGGGCCAGGCAGCATCTGTCAAGGAAAATGTACAGATGACCCTGTGTATCGTGACCCTCCTTCCGTTGCGAATGGTCATTTGTCCATTTATTTCCACAGATGATTCCTGATCAGCAAATTCCCTCCAGCAGTTTGCTCTTTGCAGTTTCCAGAATCTGCAAACACTTGGGTCTCCACATCTTCTCCCTTATCTATTCTACATGGTACATCACAATAATCTCTAATAGATTTGTTTGCCATGATTTTACTTACATAAATTCAAAAAGACATTGTCTTATCGCATAAATTATTTTTAAATATCTAAACACTGTTTGAAACTCAGGGGATCATTACACTCAATATTGGAATAACAGAGTAAGTACAGCATTTTTATCATCTCATCTGCTCATTTGTGTTCTCCTCAATCTAAAACTCACATAGTCTTAAACTGCCAAACCATCCAAATCACAGTGGCACAGATGTTAGAGCTGCTGCCTCACAGTGCCGGAGACCAGGGTTCAATCCTGACATTGGGTGCTCTCTGGGTGGAGATAGCATGCTCCCTGTGGCCACGTGGATTTCCTTCAGGTGCTCTGGCTTCCTAACACATCCCACGAATGAGCGGGGTTGTAGGTTACTTGACCTCTATAAATTGCCTGGAGTGTGTAGAGAGTGGACGGGAAAGTGAGATAAGAGAACTAGCGTGAACGGGTGAGCAATTGTTGGCGTGGACGGAGGGTTGAAGGGCCTGTTTCCATGCTGTGTCTCAAAACCAAACTAAATCAGAACCTCACTACAGATGCAAGAAAATTGACATATACTCGTCATTACAAAACAATAGATTCTCTCATTTCCTTTTGCCGTTGACATTTGTTATCCTCCAATATCCTTTAGAAAAATGAGGTTCCATGTCTCAACGCATCAAATGCATGTTTGAGCTCAGTAAATTCCCATTTTGCTTTGCTGAAATAAGGTTTTACATGATGGTTTTTACACTGATGCAAACTTTCAACAGAAGTGATGTCTGAACCCTGAGCAGGAGAGGAAGAGGAAGGTCCTGTAGTTTCATAAGACTCAGCGTTAGTAATTGTGCAGAGTGAGATTGGGGAACTCAGTGTGTCGCCGTGCTTGGAGCATTGATGCCCAGTCTCTGGACTCATTCACCAGTTGCTTCCCACAAGGTAGGCGACTTCACTGCATTCTCACGACAGGCAAAGGAGTGGTTTAAATGGGATCTAGAAACGTAACCCCATGTTAAATAATTCCTAACCTGTGATATTTCACCCCTACAACCATTTATTAGACTGTTACCGTCTGTTCAAAGTGGCTGTGCTCAATACAACACTTGCCAACTAGCAATTTACTGCAGCTTTTCCGTTGCAAATTAGTTAGTGCCCCTGTTCCGCTCAAGATCACACGACGAACAAACATTCTTAAGTGTGATTTGGTTTGTCTGAAATGCTACATCTTGAAGAAATGAGATTCCTCTTACTAGGCAAAGTAGACCAATTCTTAAAGATTTGGTCTCCGTTTATCAACTTTTTACAAGCATATGGTGCAACATAACATAACCTTAGAAATTAAATGGTTTAGAACTGGGTGACGGATGGGCAAAAATATGAGATAGGTAGATCTCTCCTAATCTCTCTTTTTTTTTTACTTTTTCCTTTTCTTTCAATCTTTTAACTTCTCACCTCTGTCCTTTATTTCTTTTGTTTTCTGTTTCTACTCGCTTGTCTATCTATTCCGACACTCTTTATTTATTTATTTTTCTCTCACTGTTCTTTTATTATTGAACCAAAAGTATTAAGCTGTACAAGAATGAAAATATGTATTTATGTATTAGGTACTTAAGTACCAGACTACTGTACTTACTTCTAACAAAAATAACCAAACAAAAAAAAAGTGTGATTTGGTTTACTTGGCAGTAACCCGACGACAAATTGTATTTACAAATCAAATTTACAAATCATCATCACTTCAAATGGTGACATTTGTTTTGGAGAAATGGAAGGTGGTTATGCGGGTTAGTCTCAGAGGCTGTAAAGGTCTTGGGTCACTCTGTGAGGTTGGACTTGGAGAACACTGCAAGATGCAGGAACTATTTGGATGCTAATGAAAATATTGGCTGGAGGTTTCTCCTTGAGTGAAATTAAAAGCTTGGGAGAAAATGTGCATTCAATATTGTACTGTTTGGAAATAATGTATGATCCTGGTTATCAAATGCAGCTCATTTGTAACCCCCTCAACCCACCGTGATCTGACACATTTGGATATACATTTAAACTGCCGGACCAGCTAAAGCTTTAACATAGCTGCAAGGCAAGAATATTGACCATGTTCCCTTCATTACAAAACAGCAGATTCCCTCGTTTGCCATTATCTTAGACATTTGCAACCCTCTAATAGCATTTAACGTAAGGAGGTTCCAAGTATAAACTTATCCAATGTATTTGTGATCTCAGGAAATTCCCGATTTGGTTTGCCCAAATCAGCTTTTACAAGATGATTTTTAATCTGACGCAAACATTATCAACACAAATGGTGTCTGAATCCTGAGCTGGAAAGAAAGAGGAAGTGTGTTTGCCCTTCCAAAGAAACTGTGTAAATCATCGAGTGCGACAGTGAATCTCAGTGTGTCGCCGTGTTTGGAGCTTTGCCGCGCAGTCTCTGTACACGTTCACCATCGGTCTCTTCTCACAAGGTAGGCAACCTCACTGCAGTCTCACTTCATGTAAAAGAGTGGTTTAAAAGTTATCCAGAAACTGAACAATGTTGGATGCCCTGTAAACTGTGTTTTTTCACTCGTTCAATCCGTTTGTTCCACTTTATGTTTTACAAGGACATACAAACTTTATTCACTTCGTTTTGTCTCCTTTATTTCCCCAGTAACTGAATGGAGGGTGTTTCTCACAGCTAAATGACCAGCATATGCCATTTTCCTACTGGTTTCCTAGTCAATCTAAATTGAATCATTGTTTTCCCGTTTCGCAGACAACATCCTGGGACCGTCTGAGAATATTTAATGTCCCTTGCCATCCTGTTGCCTTCTCTGTTCATTGACTCAATAGCGAGATCTGATTTAGTTGAAACCATTTTACCGAGTAGTCAAAGTAATTGGGTCAAAAATTTAAAAGGTGGAGTTCAGATGAGTGGTTTCGGACAAGGCAAACAGATAGTGACTGAATATGGTCGTGAAATCCCAGATTACAAAAGTGACAATATTCCATCGGCAGAGACCACCAAGCGAATGTATTTTCCCCATGTAATTGTCTGCGGCCAATTCTAAAGTGCCCCAGGGTCAGGAGATTCAAACTGTTTGTACCCATACAACATTTGCCAACTACCATTTTACTGATCCTTAGCTTAAAACTGTGCGTTATTTCCGACAGAGAATGCACAAAATGAGGCCGAGGTTTCTCTGCAGCAGTTTGCCAGTTGGTTTGATGTTCGGTTACTTTGTTTTCCTGCTTCGACCTGTTTCCACACAGAGTAAGTGCTTTATCTTCACCGGTCACAATCACCTTGCATTACGTTATCATTGCCCGTGTAAACCCGCGCCCATTGTTAATCTCGCTTTCCTCTCCACGTCCCTGAATGTGCTTCTGCCTCACAAATCCGCGCCATCCTTGCTGGAGCTCCATTTCTGATCCCCTCCCATCAGATCCCTCTCCTTTTCCTTAACCGACACGGTCCTTATCAAAGTCATAAATGGCCTCCTGTGAGCTTGTTGCAGAGTTAAAACTCTCCCTACTCATCCTGTCCAGCCTTTGACACGGTTGTCCACACCATCCTCCCCCAACACCTCCCTACCTCAGTCCAGGTTGGTGGACAAAAGTGCTGGAGAAACTCAGCGGGTGAGGCCGCATCTATGGAGCGAAGGAAATAGGCAACGTTTCATAGAAACATAGAAACCCTTCTTCAGACTGATGTAAGTGGGTGGAACTGCCCTCGACTAATCGATCCAGTCGCAGCCCGAGAATCACACGCAATGTCTTCACTTCACGCTCTGGCAAAATTCCTTCAAAACCAGGTGGAGTTCCTCCACTACCCCAACACAAACCCTTATCACCACCTCCGTCTCCCTCCCACTCATTCACTCCTCTCATGTGATGAAATATCCCTGGATCAGGCCAGGTTATTCCAGACAGACATCTCTTCACAAACCGTGTCTTCCTCGCTGCAGTTTCCAAAGAAGATCACAACTGTCTGGAATTAAATTAAGTTCAAAATTAATGATTACAGATAAGGGATGGGGAAATATGTTTTAAATGTTAATTCTTCATTGTTCGTATTTACAACAGAAAACAGAAATCAAATGTATTTCTTGGATAATAGAGATGCCATTGTGTTAAACGGACCGGACAATCCTGAGAAATACACTGTTGTTGTCTGGGAATGGAAACCACACTCAGGGAAGGAAGTCGAGAAATTGGCGACATTTAGAAGAAAACGTAGCTATTGGAGTAAAGTGGACTTGTACCCGGGGATGTATGTGAATCTCTATACCTTTGATCTGACAATTTATAAACCCCCATTTAAATGGGCAGGACTTTTCTCTTTGGCTGAAACAGAACCAAGAAAACAAATCCTGAAACAATATGAAATATTTGGGATCAAAGGTGAGTGGGTGCGATAAGGATCAATAATGTTCTATTTATATTGTCACCTATAATGATGAGAGATGGTGGGAATTGTGAGAATTCTTCCACCTGATGAAAAGAGAATCTCCCTGTAAAACAACTGGGGATGTGTTTATGTTCATTGATTCTGAAATGATCAGCAGTGGTGATATTAGTTTGATGACTTCACTGGGAACAGCAAATCTATGAATCCATCCTGCAGCAAATACCATGGTCTTCTCGCCGGCACACGGTAAGGTGATCGCGGCAGGGTGGTATGAAACCAATGTCTTTGCAGTGGCCCCGGGGTGACACTGCTGTGACCAGGCCAATGGAAGTCCATTGTCTGTGAAACTTGGGCTTTGCCACAGAGTTCACCTCTTGAGAGCAATCAGATAAACCCAGAAGGAGTGGAAATAGATGCATTTTCAACAGTTTGTGAATATTTGAAACAGAGCATGTGTAAATACAACAAAGCCGGAATGTTGCCGGTTACACCAGCAGTCCCACGGTGAACAGCCAGCATTTTGCTGCGTTGATGTGACCAGCCACGCGTGTCAGGGGTCTGAAAGCACTGGGGGAGAAGTAAGAAATTAAGTTAATTAATTGGCCAAGTATTCACATACAATGAATTTGCCTTGGTGCTCCGCCCACAAGTAACAACATGACATACAGTGAGATTAATAATAATAAAACATTTATGGTAAAACACCATTGGTCAAGCATGTGAACAAACAAAATACCAGATCAAAGAGAGGCTACAGATTTTGGCTGTTGAGTGGAGCGACCGGAGTCGCCTTCCAGAGGGAAGTGATTCAAAGAGTTTGTGGCCAGGGTGAGAAGGGTCAGAGATGATCTTGACTGCTCACTTCCTGGACCTTGCAGTGTACTGTTCATCACTGGAGGGAAGGTTGCAGCCAATAACCTTCTCTGCTGATCGGACGATTCGCTGCAGCCTCCAGGTGTCGTGCTTGGTGGCTGAGCCAAACCAGACCATGGTGGAGAAGTTGAGAACAGACTCTACGAGGCCGTGTAGAATTGGACCATCATTACCTGTGGCAGATTGTGCTTCCTCAGCTGCCATAGGAAATACATCCTCTGTTGTGCCTTTTTGAATGGAGTCGATGGTAGCCCCCCAGTTAAGGTCCTTGGAGATGATGATTCCCAGGAACTTAAAATAATCCACAGATGTGACTGTGGTGTTGTTGATGGTGAGTGAGGGGAGGGGGAGCTCTCTTAAAGTCTACAATCAATTCCACTGTCTTAAGAACATTGAGCTCCAGGTTGTTGCGATGGCACTAGGACGCCAGCTTTGACACTTCCTGTCTGTAGGCAGATTCCTCCCCATCCTGGATCAGTCCAATCAGGGTTGTGTCGTCCACAAACTTGAGAAGCTTGACAGAGGTTTCTGTGGAGGTGCAGTCGTTGGTGCAGAGAGAGTAGAGGAGAGGAGAGAGTACGCAGCCTTGTGGTGCTCCTGTGCTGAGCATTTGCGGGTCCGAGATGTGCTTTCCAGCCTCACATGCTGCTTCCTGTCTGTCAGGAAGCTGGTGATCCACCGACAGAGGGGTTCAGGGACAGTCAACTCGGAAAGTTTGGAGTTTAGTAGCTCTGGCACAATGGTGTTGAATGCAGAGCTAAAATCTACAAATAGGATCCTCACATAGGTCCCCTGGCGGTCTAGGTGCTGTAGGATGAACTGCAGGCCCAGGTTGACTGCATCATCCACAGATCTATTGGCACGATATGCAAACTGCAGAGGGTCCAGCAGGGAGTTTGTGATATTTTTCAGCTTGGCCAGCACTAGCATTTTGAGTGTGTTCATGACTACAGAGGTCAGTGTGATAGGCCTGTAGTCATTAAGACAAGTAATCCTTGCCTTTTTTAGTACAGGGACAATAGTGGAGACTGAAGTTGTTCTGACTTTCAGCCAGGCTGTCAGCTTTGAGCCCAGTCATTGGACTGTACACACCACTACTCACTCTGAATCTCATTGATCTGTTTTTTTTTACAGTTAAGGCAAGTACACAGAGCCCTCTGTTGGGCAGTGACGTCACACTCAGCTGCACCATTTCCAGACTCTCAGATACAGTGAGTCTTCACTGGAGACCAATGGACTCATCCCAGCAGAACAGGAGCAACACTGATCAGATCCGCCTGAATAACACAGTCTATCTGATGGTCCGACATGTTACAGTGGAGGATGGAAAGTATGAGTGTGTAGTGCAGGAAAACGGAAACATCGTTCACACACGTAATGGAGATTTTACTGTAGACGAGTGTAAGTGTAAACACCTCCTATTACATGTTAAGTAGACACTTGTATCACGGTGTAATATTATGTGTGCGCTCTGTGAAGAACTGTGGACAGTGACCAACTGCTCTCGTGTATAAAATGCTGCAATGATCAGAGAGTCCAGAAAGTCTCTCTGTAGAGCAGCTGCCTGCTTGTCTCTGTGTGATAGACACACAGCACAGGAGTGATGATGTATTTCTATAACTATTGTTCAGTAAAGTATTTTGTCAGTTTAACTTGCCATCATTGCTCCAGTATCTGAGACTGAGATACTGATACAGGACTCGTGTCAAAGTGTCAGATAGAAAGTGTAGTCACGACTTCCGGCGGCGCTATGGAGTAAGGCAGACCCGCGCCGTTTAGCTCCGCAAAAAATTGATTAAAAACAGGGGAAAAATCGGGGCTTACCTGCAGTACAATGGTACCGGTTGCTTGCAGTAAGCGTGTGACGTCATTAGGCGCGCGATGACACCGGCGGTATGTCTACTCAACATAACCACCCCCCCCCCCCCCGTCGAGAAAACCCGGTAAGAGCAAAGAAGTATGCCCGACTGAAGCCTCGGGCTCAGGTTTAACATCGTCCCAAGAAGAGATCTCATAGAAGAAAAAAACAGATGTGGAAGAATTAAGAAGTTTCCTCAAATATAATGGAAGAATTGAAAAAACTGAAACAGAACTTCAAGGAAGAATTGAAATTTAAAAAAAAATAAATTAAAGAAGAAATTCAAGAAGATGTCGTAGCTTCTGTACATGAAGTACTGGATGCCTGGAAGTTGAACATGGAAGAAAATCTAAATCAAAAGATTGAAGAGGTAAATGTTAAATTGAATTTGATGGAATCCAGATTTAATTCAAAGTTGGACCCCATTTCCCAGGCACTAGAGCAACAACATAAAACTGTAATTGAATTAGAGGAAATTGCTGAAACAAGCTCTAAAACTACAAGAAAGCTTCTCTCCGAGAACAAGCGTTTATCAGACTAATTGCATAAAATAACTGAAAAATGTATTGACTTGGAGGGACGCCAGAATCTAAGAATTATGGGCGTTCGGGAAGGCAGAGAGGGGAACCGTGACCCCCGTGAATTTGCTGCAGATCTATTGAAGAAAGTTTTAAATCTGGATCAAGCACCTTTACTTGCTTGGGCACATAGAGCATTGAGACGCCGCCCAAGGGCGGATGCCCCCCCCCCCCCCCAAGCCAACTGATAGTGAAGGTGCAATATGTTCATGTTTTAGATGATATGATGAAGAAAATCGTTCGCAGCAGAAATCTCGAATTTGAAGGAGAGAAGAATAGTATATTTCGAGATTACCCTGTGGAGTTCGCCAAGAAAAGAGCATTGTTTACAGTCACAAGAAAAATACTTAAGAACATAAAAAACCTGAGATATGGACTGATGTACCCCGCAACATTGAGAATCACCTACGACAAGAAGGAATATTTCTTCACCAAGCATACAGAGGCCCTTGAATTTGCAAAGAACATCGAGAACACTGAAAACATCGAGAGCGAGAGTGAGACTGAGGATTGAATAACATTCAACACTCAACATACATCTGACGATACTGGATATTGTTACCCCACAGAGAAGAAATTGAACTTTAAATTGCTATACTTAAGGACTGTCTAGAATTTAGAATGAAAATTGAGTAGTTATCTTGTTATTGTTATATAATATTTTATATTTTAGTACTAATTACTACTAATCATGATTACTAATTATTAATTATTGTTAACTGGATCAACTTAGAATTAGCTAAAAGGATGAATTATAAGTAATGTGTGATTCAGGCAATTTATTAAAAGAAAATTTGGAGGTTTACTCGATACTTTTGACTAATAATTTTGCTATACGAGACTAATATTTTACTTTGAGACTAATTATTCCACTAGTGGAATAAAACCATTGTTTTTCCTCCCCCATATATTGTTTTTATTGAAATTGAAGCTTTATTTTTAAGGAAAGTACTGAGCTAATAATATTTTTTTTTACCAAAAGCTACAGAAGTCCTTAGATATCTAGCCACATTAGGGTGGCTATCACTAACTGCACTAGCTATAGATGTATTTTTTTTTTCTTTTACACTTTACTAATATAACACTCTCTTACTTTTTCTATTTTATATTATATTATAATTTTTATTTTGAATGGAATTATAAGTTTTATTTAAAGAGATATGTCCGAGAAGAAAATCTACGAGATTTAAAATTCATCTATCTGAAATTCGGGTGTCAGGTAGGGTTTAATGTGCTGAACCATCTGCTCTATTATAGACCACCTTAATCATAAGATGCAAGACGTAAATGTGAAAACTGGGGGTGAAGGAATTGCATTCTGTGGTTGGAATGTTAAGGGAATTAATGAACCGATCAAGAGAGGCAAAGTATTAGCTCATTTAAAATCGCTTAAAACAGATACAATATTCCTCCAGGAAACTCATCTTAAAAAGGAAGCGCAACACAGATTGAAAGCAAAATGGATCGCTCAAACGTATCACTCTTCATTCACACATAAATCTAGAATGGTTGCAATATTAATCCGTAAAGGTATGCCTTTTAAACATATATCAACTATAGAAGATATTGACGGCAGATATATTGTAGTAGTAGGTGAGTTATACTCAAAAAAGTGACTCTCCTTAATGTATATGGAGATATTTTTCATAGCCCATTGTTTTTCAAGAGAATATTTAATACTATCCCGGAATGCACACAAAATAATCTAATAATTGGTGGAGACTTAAATCGTACACTAGATTTATATTTAGACAGATCATCAACTCAAAGAAAATTAAAATCTCAATGAAGTGAATTTTTAAACTCATATATTAATACTACCAATATCAAGGATGTCTGGAGAATTGAAAATCCATCCGGACGAGAATATTCATTTTATTCACCGGTGCATTAAACATATTCAAGGATAGACTATTTCTTAGTAGACTCTAAACTTATTCCATTCACCTACAACTCGCAATATCATAACATTATAATCTCGGACCATGCTCCTTTAACATTTATGATTAAGCTAAACGGAATGGACGAGAAACAAACACTATGGAGACTTAATCCTCAAATTTTAAATGAAAAGGTATGTTATGAATATCTTGTAAAACAGATTAATATGTTTTTCGAGGCCAATGACCAACCTGGAATCTCTGCCTCCCTTCTTTGGGAAACATTTAAAGCATTTACACGAGGAGCATTAATCTCCTCCCAGGCATTTCTTAATAAAGAGAATAGGGCTAAACAACAGACATTGGAAATGGAAATAAGGCAATTAGACATAGAAAATGCAGCAGCACAACACAATAAAATTTGTCAAAACACAATAAAATTGCAGCACTGAAATATAAGTTAAATAAAATATACTCAGATCAAGTTATAAAACTTTATCAACATACAAAACAATTAAACTTTGAATTTGGTGATAAACCACAAAAACTATTAGCATAAACTGGACGTGGAAAAACCTATTTATAAAATTAGATCAGACGAGGGAGAAATATTAACACTCCCTAAAGATATTAATGATAGATTTTCACAATACTATCAATATCTTTACTCAACTAAAGTGACAGAACAATCAACAGGAATGGAAGTATTTTTACAGAAATGTAACCTTACGGGTTTAGATTTGCAAGAGCGAGAACTACTAGGTGCTGAAATAACGATAAAAGATATTGAAGAGTCAATTAGATCTTTAAAAAATGGAAAGGCCGCAGGCCCTGATGGCCTAAGCTCCGAATGTTATAAAACATTTTATGATCTGATTTCCCCACGCTTACAAACACTGTATAAACACGTTTATACTCAACAGAAACTGCCAGAAACATTAAACGAATCTACAATAACACTTATACCCAAAACCGATAAGGATCTGGAAGATCCGGGCTCATATACAGCAATAGCTCTCTTAAATACTGATCAGAAAATATTAACTAAAATCCTATCTCATAGATTGAGTTTAGTGATTAACAAATTAATACACCCCGACCAAACGGGTTTTATTCCAAAACATTACTCATTTTACAATTTGAGATTACTATTTATTATATACTGAAATAGAATTGCTAATGCAGATCTAGCAGTTATTTCGCCAGATGCTGAAAAAGCATTTGATCAGGTAGTATGGTCATATTTATTTTCGGTGATGGAAAATTTCCAATTGGGAGAGAAGTACTGTACATGGGTTAAACTTTTATATTCTAACCCAACAGCTAGAATACTAACAAAGCAAATGTTATCAACTAAATTTAATCTTTCTATAGGTTGTAGAACCTATCCCCATTATTATTCGCTCTAGCAATTGAACCACTCGCAGAAAGTGTCAGAGCTCATCCTGAAATACATGGGTACAATACTAAAGACACAATTAATAAAATCTCCTTATATGCAGATGATGTATTAATATATATTACAAAACCAGAAACTAGTATTCCAAATTTATTAAATCTAATAACTCAATTTGGTCAGTTTTCAGGATATAGAATTAATTGGAATAAAAGTGAAATCATGGCAATAACGGAACTCAATTTACATACACTACAACAATCCCCTTTTAAAATAGTTGAGGAAAAATTTAAATATTTAGGTATTTATGTAACTAAGATGTATACTTCATTTAAATCAAACTTCCCACCTTTACTGAATAAACTAAATAAGAATATTCAGTATTGGAAAAATTTGGAAAGATCCTATAACCCCCACAATTAAAATGTGGATTATGGAAATGTTGGAGAGCCTACACCTGGAAAGAATCAGATTTGTCTTAATGGACAAACAAGAACTTTTTGTTAGAATATGGTCTTCATTCATCGATTGTTTGAAAGGGTAGACTGGTTCGGCACGGGAACCTAACTGAAACTTGGACTCAGGATCAGATGAAAAGTTATACTTTATACTCTTTGACCTTATCTCCAATGATGTATTAATAGTAAATTATTCCATTTTTTTAATCTTGACATTTATGATTTTTTTTCTCTTTTTTTAACTTTCTATCTATATATAAAAAAACTATTAACCATATAACAATTACAGCACGGAAACAGGCCCTCTTGGCCCTTCCAGTCCGTGCCGACCATTTATTTTCCCCTAGTCCCATCTACCTGCACGCAGACCATACCCCTCCATTCCCTTCCCGTCCATATACCTATCCACTTTACTTTTAAATGTTAAAATCGATCCTGCCTCCACCACTTCTGCTGGAAGCTCATTCCACACAGCCACCACTCTCTGAGTAAAGAAGTTCCCCCTCATGTTACCCCTAAACATCTGTCCCTTAATTCTCATGTCATGCCCTCTTGTTTGAATCTTCCCTACCCACAATGGGAAAAGCTTATCCACGTCAACTCTGTCTATCCCTTTCATCATTTTAAAGACCTCAATCAAGTATCCCCTTAACCTTCTGCGCTCCAAAGAATAAAGACCTAACTTGTTCAACCTTTCTCTGTAACTTAGTTGCTGGAACCCAGGCAACATTCTAGTAAATCTCCTCTGTACTCTCTCTATTTTGTTGACATCCTTCCTATAATTAGGCGACCAAAATTGTACACCATACTCCAGAATTGGTCTTACCAATGCCTTGTACAATTTTAACATTACTTCCCTACTCCTATATTCAATGCTCTGATTTATAAAGGCCAGCACACCAAAAACTTCCTTTACCACCCTATCTACATGCGATTCCACCTTCAGAGAACTATGCACAGTTATTCCTAGATCCCTCTGTTCCACAGCATTCCTCAATTCCCTACCATTTACCATGTACGTCATATTTTGATTTGTCCTGCCAAGATGTAGCACTTCACACTTATCAGCATTAAACTCCTATTAGAAGCAGAATGAATCAATTGATAATAATAATAATGTATGATTGATGCACATGAAATGTTTCACCATAATATGTGTTTGCCTCTAATAAAAATATATTAAAAAAAAGAAAGTGTAGTCATCATGACAACCACCAGCACTTGTTGCTCCCACTCACACTGAGGGTCCCGGTGCACACATCAGCACTGAACAACAATCCGTCCCCTCTCCCCTCACTGACCCTTCTCTCCGAGTCCTGCAGTTGTTTGAAGTGATTCCAGCTGCTGCAGACTCGGGCTTCAGATCAGCATTCAGCTGGGAACAGAACCCGGGGAAGAGGGAAGGATAGGGAATCGATGGGTGTGAATGGGAGAGGGATGGTAGGAATAATGGGAATGAAGGGATGGGAAGACCCGACCCACTTGAACTGCCAACCTGTCCGGATCAGGTCCCGCGCAGGCGTCCTCTGTGCTGCTTCTGTCCGCAGCCTGAACCTGCACCACCTCCTGCAGACTGACAGATAGATTCACCTGGGGTTACACAAAAAGCTGGAGAAACTCAGCGGGTGCAGCAGCATCTGAGGAGCGAAGGAGATAGGCGACGTTTTGGGTCAAGACCCTTCTTCAGACTGGTCAGGAATCAGGGAAACGAGAGATATAGACTGTGATGTGGAGAGATAAAGAACAATGAATGAAAGATATGCAAAAAAGTATCAATGATAAACGGAACAAGCCATTGTAAGCTGTTTGTGGTGTGAAAATGAGAAGCTAGTGCGACTAGGGTGGGGGAGGGAGATAGAGATAGAGGGAATGCCAGGGCCCGAGGGCTGAGGGAGAGGTGGGAAGGGGAGGAGAGAGCAAGGGTTAACAGAATTGAGAAAATTCAATGTTCAAGCCCAAAGGATGCAGACTCCCCAAGCGGAATATGAGGTGCTGTTCCTCCATCTTGCGGTGTTGCTCACTCTGGCCGTGGAGGAGGCCCAGGACCGAGAGGTCGGATACGGAATGGGAGGGGGAGTTGGAGTGCTGAGCCACCGGGAGGTCGGGTTGGTTTTTGAGGACCGAGCGGAGGTGTTCGGCGAAACGATCGCCAAGCCTCCGCTTGGTCTCACCGATATAGATCATCTGGCATCTGGAGCAGCGGATGCAGTAGATGAGGTTGGAGGAGGTGCAGGTGAACCTCTGTCGGATCTGGAAGGACTGCTTGGGTCCTTGAAAGGAGTGGAGGGGGGAGGTGAAGGGACAAGTGTTGCATTTCTTGCGGTTGCAAGGGAAAGTGCCCGGGGAAGGGGTAGAGCGGGAGGGAGGGAAGAATTGACAAGGGAGTTGCGGAGGGAGCGGTCTTTGCGGAAGGCAGACAGGGGGGGAGATGGGAAGACGTGGCGGGTGGAGGGGTCACGTTGGAGGTGGCGAAACTGGCGGAGGACTATGTGTTGTATTTGCCGGCTGGTGGGGTGAAAGGTGAGGACCAGGGGGACTCTGCCCTGTTTGCGAGTGGGGGAATGGGGAGGGGGGGCAGTGTTGCGGGGTATGGAGGAGACCCTGGTGCGAGCCTCATCAATAGTGGGGGAGGGGAATCCCCGTTCTCTGAAGAATGAGGCCATTTGTGATGACCTGGTGTGGAACACCTCATCCTGGGAGCAGATGCGGCGTAGACGGAGGAATTGGGAATAGGGGATGGAGTCCTTACAGGAAGCAGCGTGGGAGGAAGAGTAGTCCAGGTAGCTGTGGGAGTCAGTTGGTTTGTAGTGGATGTCGGTCAGGAGTGTATCGCCTGCAATATAGATGGTGAGGTCAAGGAATGGTAGGGAAGTGTCGGAAATGGTCCAAGTGTATTTGAGTGCCGGATGGAAGTTGGTGGTGAAATGAATGAAGTCAGTCAGTTGTGTGTGGGTGCAGGAGGTGACACCAAAGCAGTCGTCAATGTAACGGAGGTAGAGGTCGGGGATGGGGCCCTGGTACGCCGAGAACAAGGATTGTTCGACGTACCCAACAAAGAGGCAAGCGTAGCTGGGGCCCATGCGTGTGCCCATAGCTACGCCTTGTGTTTGGAGGAAATGGGAGGAATCAAAAGAGAAGTTATTGAGGGTAAGGACCAACTCCGCTAGGCGGAGGAGGGTGTCAGTGTACGGGTATGGGTTGCTCCTCTGGTCAAGGAAGAACCGGAGGGCTTTGAGACCGTCCTGGTGGGGGATGGAGGTGTAGAGTGACTGGACGTCCATGGTAAAGATGAGAGGATGGGGGCCTGGAGAATGGAATGCACGGAGCCGACGGAGAGTGTCTGAGGTGTCTTGAACATAGGTGGGGAGGGATTTAACAAAGGGGGATAGGATGGCGTCAAGGTATGTGGAAATGTGTTCGGTGGGGCACGACCAGGCAGAGACAATGGGTCTGCCAGGGCAGTTGGGTTTGTGGATTTTGGGGAGAAGGTAAAATCGGGCCGTGCGGGGCTGGGAAACGATGAGGTCGGAGGCTCGGGGGGGTAGGGAGCCGGAGCTGATGAAGTCGGTTATGGTGCTCGAGATGGTGGCCTGGTGTTCGTCAGTGGGGTCATGGTCCAGGGGTAAGTAGGAGGAGGTGTCCGAGAGTTGGCGCGCGGCCTCTGCTTTGTGGAGATCAAACGCGCCAGACTACCACGGCACCTCCCTTGTCGGCGGGTTTGATAACCCAGTCTGGGTTGTTACGGAGTGAGTCGATGGCAGTACGTTCGGAGGTGGAGAGATTGGAGTGAGACAGGGGAGTGGAGAAGTCGAGGCGGTTGATGTCCCGACGGCAGTTCTGGATAAATAGTTCTAGAGCCGGAAGGCTACGAGGGGGGGTCCAGGTGGAGGGGGTACGTGGGAGACAGGAAAAGGGATCATCAGTAGGGGGCGAGGACTCCTTCCCATGGAAGAACGCTGTGAGGCGGAGGTAGAAGAGCTCCAAGTCGTGGTGGGAGCGAAACTCATTGATGTGGGAACGGAGGGGGACAAAGGTAAGACCTCTGCTGAGGACAGACCATTCGGTGTCGGAGAGGGGGAGGTCCGGGGGGATGGTGAACACGTGGCAAGGATGGGGGTTGTGGCCGAAGGAAGGCAGGTGAGTGAACTGAGGACGGAGCGTTGTGTGGTGGGGGGGTGGAGGGTGGTCAGGGGGTGGGGGGATATGGGGGCTGTGGTGTGGGTGGGGAAGAGCAGGGGTTACATGGTAGGGGGGGATGGGGAAGACCCAGTGGAATTGCCACTAAGGTTACTGGGGCTGGGGAGACGGGCACTAGGACCCAGTGCCATTAAAGACAAAGTGGTGGGAGGAGTTAGCAACGTGGAGGCTTCAGGCCCGCTGCAGAGTCCAGTCTGCAGGTGAGGCGACGGCTGCGGGCTGCTGGAGGGCGGTGGAGTGTCGTCGGTCGGCGGACCCGAAGGTAGGAGTCCATGGGCAGTGGAGTCGGGGTTGGCGGGCAATGCGTTGGAGGTCTCGCATCAGGCCGGCGGATCGGGCCAGAGTTGGGGCCCGGGGCCTGCGGGCGGTCGAGTCGGGGATTGTCGGTGGCTGGAACGGCCTGGAGGCGGGCTAATTTCAGGTCCTTGGTGGAGGTAAGGTGGGACAGGAATTGCTGATTGAAGCGGTGGATCTTCTGGAGGATGTAGTGTAGTTGGGGTCCGTTGCAGGTCTGGGTGAGTGAGGCCCGAATTTCGGGAGAGTCAATGCGAGGTCCTGCTGGTGTCGGCGCATGGCAACCAGGGTGGATCTTAGTGCCCGGTTGGAGAATTGTACAGTGGCGCATGGCAACCAGGGTGGCTTGTTCCCTTTATCATCGATACTTTTTTGCATAGCTTTCATTCATTGTTCTTTATCTCTCCACAATCACAGTCTATATCTCTCGTTTCCCTGATCCCTGACCAGTCTGAAGAAGGGTCTCAACCCGAAACGTCGCCTACCTCCTTCGCTCCTTAGATGCTGCTGCACCCGCTGAGTTTCTCCAGCTTTTTGTGTAACCCTCGATTCTCCAGCATCTGCAGTTCCTTCTTTAACAGAGAGATTCACCTCCCGGGCCGCTCTTGGGAGTCTCCGGGAGGTTTCATTCCATCCCGGGAGATTCCTGGACAGTCCGGGTGTGGGGGCAAACCTAATGTTGAAATGTAGAGTGGAATATCAAAACTCAACTGCAATTTACTGCTGTACACGACATTTTATTTTATAAAGATCTGATGAGTTTTGGTGCAGCATTCATGAATAATGTTACATTTGAAACGCGGATGAGAATCTCTCTATGGCACGACAACTGGAATACTGAAAGGAGTAATCTTCTGTCTCTCTGATACAGATTTATATAAGAAGAGATACACACTTTACCGCTCCAGCACAGATCACAGTGAACTTCACCTGGTTTGTTATATTTCTTATCCCTATTCCACTGTTGAGTGGACCTGGACATCTGATCGCCTTCAACAACGGCAGAAAGTAATAGCATTTGCCGGACGCCCTCAGCCTATCAACGTCAACAGGACCTACTTCCGGAATCGACTGATCACTTTAGTGAAATACTTCAATGGCAAGGATTTCAATGTGAGAATTGTTCCGATTTTGTTTCAAGATGCCGGACTTTACACATGTTCAATTGGAGATTATCAATTTCAGACCATTGATCTAATCACAATAAAAGGTAGGACACATATTGTTGGCAGTGCTTTTACTGATGAACTCAATGTTTAAAATCTAAACAACCTGCTTGTTTCCACAGTCACAGCTGATGCAGTGACTGAGGGAGACAACCTTATCCTGACCTGCTCGGTGTCTCACGTTACTGAGTCAATGAGACTGGTTTGGATCAATGGTGATGGCAAAACTGTTGGAGAAATGTCACTGACTGGGGAAGAGAAATCAAAGAGTCTGGTTATTCAGAAAGTTGAGAGAGGCAGAGGCAACTGGAGATGTGGTTTGTTTCATCAAGACCTGCCCCGGCTTTTTGTCCCGTATTATCAGGAGCCCAGTGGTAAGTGACTCAGGGTTTGCTCTTCATACTTAGTCAGGATTGAGTTTTGATGTCCTGAAATTTGAAAGTGGGATATGTTCTTCTGGTTTGTGAGTGGTTTAACTCTGTTATGACCAATGAATTCTCAAATTTCAAATAAAACATCCCGAACCCCACTTCTCCCCGCCCGCCCTCACACTTCATTGTGCACGCATTTATCCCACCACCCAGCTGCCCTATTCCCTTCCCTTCCTCTTTCCACTCATCTCCCACCCCTTCCAATTACACAATTTCCCTTTTATGTTCTTGCTCCACTTCCACCCATTTCCCTCCCTCCCACTGCCTCAAGGGTATAAAGTGTTAGATGGCCCAGAACTTCCTCCAACTAAACAAGAGTAAATCTGAGGTCATCCTACTCGGCCCCTCAGACTCAATCAAAATGATAGCAGGCAGCCTTGGATGCCTTACCCCATTAATCAAACCTCACTTCAAAAACCTTGGCGTTATTTGACTCAGTGTTGAAATTTGACAAACGTCAATGCCGTGGTAAAAACTAGCTTCTTCCAGCTTCAGACGATAGCTAAACTAAAACAATTCCTCCAATTTGATGACCTCGAAAAGAACATCCACTCATTTATCTCCTCCCACCTAGATTACTGCAACTCCCTTTACACTGGCATCAGCCAATCATCCTTGTCCTGCCTGCAATTGATCCAAAACGCTGCAGCGAGACTCCTGACGGGCACCCGAAAAAGGGACCACATCACCTCCATTCTGGCTTCTCTCCACTGGCTCCCTGTGCGGTTTTGAATCAATTTCAAGCTCCTTCATGTATACAAAGCCCTTAACGGGCTTGCCCCCACCAACATCAAAAATCTGCTTACCCACCATACCACCTCCAGGTCCCTCAGATCGGCCGACTTTGGGTTACTGACCATCCCGCGGTCTAGGCATAAGCTCAGGGGCGACCGCACTTTTGCGGTTGCAGCTACTACTCTATGGAACAGCATCCCTCTTTCCATCAGAACGGCCCCCTCCATCAACACTTTAAGTATAGACTTAAAACTTATTTCTACTCTCAAGCCTTACTTGAGATCCACTGAGGGAGCGCTGTATGTATGTATCACTCACCATGCTTTGTCTCAAGCCTACTTCCCTTCCCCAGCTTTCACTCTCCCATACCATCAGTCTGAAAAAGGGTCCCGATATGAAACATCATCAATCCATTCCCTCCACAGATGCTGCCTGACCCATTGAGTTTCTCCAGCACTTTGCATTTGATCAACATTTCATAATCTACATTTTCTTGTTTCTGCGTGGAAGGATACCCATTGGTTAACATTGGTGGATTGCTACAGAGGGCCTGTTTTCATGCAGTTCCAGGATGATGAATGACAATGTACAACTTAGTAAAGATTCTTCTCTTTTCCAACAGGATGTGGAGATTCTATTTTCTTTTTCCATCAGGAAGGCAACTTTGTATTGAAAGGACCAGACAATCCTGGAAATGGCCCCATTGTCTGGGAATGGAGGCCACACTCAGGGCAACAAACCACAAAGCGATTGGCCACTTTTCACAGAGAAGATCAGCGGTGGGCCGTACAATGGAGTGATGAGTACAATCAAATACCAGGCATTTCCCAGAGGATGCATGTGGACTGGGGTACCCTGAATCTGAGGATCAGGAAGCCCACTTTTCAACTTGCAGGACTGTTCACCTGGACTCAAACAGAGCCCGCTGGGAAAATCCTGAGACAGTGGGAACTATTTGGGATCAAAGGTAATGGAGTCATAATGTCACACAGCACTGAAACAGGCCCTTTGGCCCAATTCATCCATACTGACCATCTAAACATCCAATTTGCCCTCAGTTGGCCCTTAACCCTTACTCCTGTACTAAATAATCCTACCTGGCAGTATTGATTTGGGAGATGAGGGGGACAGGTGGTCACTACCAGGAAGTGTTGATGACATCACTGAGCACGCAGCTCAACATTCGGCTGACTGTCTGTTTGCAGGAAAAAGTCAATTCTAGCCGCAGTAGTTCGGAAAGCCAGTGGGGAACTGAACCACATGTCATGTGTCTGTTTCCACAGTTGAGGCAGACTCACCGAGGCCAGTAATGGGCAGTGACATCACCCTCAGCTGTACCATCTCCAGACTCCCAGATACTGTCAGTCTTCACTGGAAATTAGCAGGCTCTTCTCAGCAGAACAGGGGGAACAACACTGATCAGATCCGTCTGAATAACACCGTCTATCTGATGGTCCAACACATTGGAGCAGGAAATCCCAATCTGTACACATGGAAAGTGCAGGAAAATGGCTCCATTGTTCTCACAGGAGACACCAATGTTGAAGTGGATCAAGGTGAGTCTAAAGCTGCTTGCAGCAGGTATTAAATAGTTCCTGATATCAAACTGTTCCACATATTGTACAGTGAGCACTGATACCACCGTGGACTTTGACTGCAGTATGTGGGCATTGCCTTTACCTTGGGACATGTTGTAAATATGAAATGGTGGCACTAAGATTGATGGGGCCAAACAGGAGAACCAAGGGATTAATTTCAATTCACCTGCATGAATCAAGGAGAATAATATGCAGTGGTGGAAATAACATCTAGTTTTCAGTGTATAACAGAAAAATATGAACTAATTAAAGTATAACTGCAGAGGAAATATCAGAATGAGAATAACATTTTATTGGCCACATAATCATACACAAGGAATTTGACAGTGCTTTGCTCACATATGGTAAAAACACGATATACAGCAGACAATTAAAAATAAAACATTATAATTTAAACATGTGAATATAAAGTACCAGAGTAAAAAGAGGCCACTGGCTTTTGGCTGTTGAGTAGAGCTACAGCTCGTGGGAAGAAGTTGTTTATATGTCCGGCTGCGGCGGCTTTGATAGTCCAGACTCACCTGCCGGTGGGAAGTACTTCAAAGAGTTTGTGGCCAGGGTGGGAGTGGTCAGAGATGATCTTACCCACTAGCTTCCAGGTCCATGCAGTGTACAGTTCATCAATGGGGAGAAGGTTGCAGCCAACAACCTTTTTCGGCTGATCGAACGATGCACTGCAATTCTGGATGTCTTGCTTGGCAGCTGAGCCAAACCAGACCATGATGGAGAAGGTGAGGACAGACTTTATGATGGTAGTGTAAAACTGGGCCATCATTGCCTGTGGCAGGATGTGTTTCCTCAGCTGCCCCAGGAAGTACATCCTCTGTTGGGACTTTTTGACTGTAGAGTCGATGGTGGCCTCCCATTTAAGTCGCTGGAGATGATGATTCGAAAGAAATTAAATGACTCCACAGTTGTAACTGTAGTGTTGTTTAAGATGAGTGGGGGGAAAGGAAGGGGAGCTCTCCTAAAGTCTACAATCAATTCCACTGTCTTAAGAGCACTGAGCTTCAGATTGTTGCGATGACACCAGCTGTTATGATTAGTATGACTTGGACATTATGCTGAAGGAAGCATGCAGGTACAGCAGGCAATGAAGAAAGCAAATGGCGTGCTGGTCTTCATAGTGAGATGATTTGAGTATAGGACCAAGGAGATCCTACAGCAGTTGTATGGGGTCCTGATGAGACCGCACCTGGTGTATTGTGTGCAGTTTTGGTCTCCTAGTTTGAGAAAAGACATTCTTGCTATCGAGGGAGTGCAGCGTAGGTTAACCAGGTTAATTCCTGGAATGGCGGGACTGACATATGATGAAATAATGTATTGACTGGGTTTATATTCACTGTAATTTAGAAGGATGAGAGGGGATATTATAGAAACATATAAAATGATTAAGGGATTGGGCAGGCTAGATGCAGGAAAAATGTTCCCTATGTTGGGGGAGTCCAGAACCAGGGGTCCCAGCTGACATCTCAGAGCCGAGGGTTTGTCCCTGTGGAAACTCACAACATTGTATCTCGGCATCTGTGCAAATTTAATTCTTTGTTCCCTGACCCTCTTTTGTAGGTTTACACCGTAAGACATACACAGTTTATCGCTCTGTCACAGATCACAGTGAACTCGACCTGATTTGTGAAGCTTCTCCTGAGAGTGAAACCAAATGGACTTGGAGATCACAACATTTCCAGAATCAAGAGAAGGAAATAGCTTCTTCTCAAAGGTCTGAGCCGATCCATGTCAACGGGAGCTACTTTGGGAATCGACTGGAAACCACAGAGGGAAATGTGAATGACAAGAATTTCCTTGTGAGGATTGTCCCTGTGCAGTTTAAAGATGCTGGAGTTTACACATGTTCAAGGGGATCAAATAAATATGTGAACATTGAACTAATCACAGTTACAGGTAGGAGACTGGATGTTACTACTTTCAAGAATTAAGTTACTGGTGTAGAGTTTCTAAGCTGAGTACAGACTGCAATGTCAACAGAAATTCCCTAGTTTGAAGAATTATTTTACCTCCAGAGCTTCCTCTTCAGCTTATTTGTATTTTGCTGAAACCAGAATCTGCCCTAAACCAACATTATTGGGAAGAACATCAAAATGTTATTTTCATTTATTTTGTATAAGAGAGGGAACATGATGAAATGTGATTCACAAAGGTGCAAATGAGCTTCTATCGAAAATATTTTAAAAATCACTTCTTTTAACACATTCCCCAAGTTTCTTTGACCCCAAACGACCCATCCTAATTTTTGAAGACTCACTGGAGGCTTAAAGCTGAGTGTACTTTGTGGAATTTATCGATTAATATTCACCTGGATGAGTGTTGTGGCCAGCACCGTGACCAGAGACAATGGTGTGGGCAGTGGTTGCTCTTTGTATAATGAGTTCAAAACTGTTGTGAATGATTTATGGAAAAGACACTTGGAGAGGTACATGGATGGGAAAGGTGCAGAGAGATATGGGTCAAATGTGGGAAAATATTTTTGATGGAGCATCTTGGTCGGCATGGACGAGTTGGGCTGAATGGACCGAATTGTTTCGTGCTGTATGACTATGCCTCAAACTCTTGTGTGCAATACAATTTTACACACTTAGAACGCCAGATACTGGTGTCAAAGTACTGAGAAAAACACAACACAATCCAGACAAAATTCATTGTTTTACGATTTTCTTCTTTCCACAGTCACGACTGAACCATCTGGCGCAGTGACTGAGGGAAGAAAGATTACCCTGACCTGCTCTGTGTCTCATGTCACTGAGTCAATGAGACTGGTTTGGATCAATGATGAAGGCAAAGTTGTGGAGGAGAAAAACCTCATGCAAACAAAGCAGAAGGACAATTCTTTGCAGCTGATTATTGCAAAAGTAGATGGAATAAGAAGGAACTGGACATGTGGTTTGTTTCATCAAAGCACAGCCAAGGTTTTCATTCCATATTATCTGCAGGTGAACAGTAAGTTTGTGATCTCGACACAGATTTTTTGTCACTTGTTGCTATTCCTTTTGGATAACTTTTGAACATTCCATGTCTTACTGCAAGTAGAGCTCAATCACAGACATTTCCTTCAAACCTCTTGTCCATGCCTATAAGGTCACTTCAATTGTAAGTAGTCCAGGTCTCTGAAGCATATGGGAGCACATGGATCACTACTGCTGGCTGACCACTGACCAAGACCTGTGTTGGCGATCATATTGAAGGTGATCGTGAATTTCATCATCAATGTCGGTCCTTGTTGATAAGTGTCTCCATAGGTATGAAAACTGGTCCAGTGGTATGAAAACCAGTGTGTGACTGAACCTTTTTGTCAGAGGTCAGTATAGTAAGGTGGGCAGCTTGGTGGAAGATCTTTGCCATTACATGCAAACTGTGCCTCTTAAAGATCACAAAAGTTGTGAAAATCATCTTAAAAATAGTTGTACAAATTTCTTTCCACTGTCCTGATGCCATAAAACATTACAGCGGTTGTAGCATCCACAGTAACTTCACCAAAGGCTGCCATGCTAGAACAGAAGATGTGAGGGAGGGAATACTGATGACTTCAACTTGTCTGACCATGATGGCGCAGTGGTAGGTTTGCTTCCGTACAGCGCCAGAGACCCAGGTGACTACAGGTGCTGACTGTATGGAGTTTGTATGTTCATCCTGTGCCCTGCGTGGGTTTTTTCCAGGATTTCCGGTTTTCTCCCAAATTCCAAAGACGTACAAGTTTGTAGGTCAATAGGCTTGGTTTAATTGTATGTTTTCCGTGGTGCATGTAGGATAGTGTTCGTGTGCGGGAATCGCTGGTGAGTGTGGACTCGGCAAGCCGAAGAGCCTGTTTCTGCGCTGTATCTCTAAACTAAACTAAACATGCCCTTTCCTCCCAATCCCACCCATCCATTAATCCGTGCCCATCATGAGGCCCCAAGCCTCAGTGAAAGACATTTTGTACAATGCTGACAGAAGGCAAAGCACTGATCCCTACAGAAGAAGATCCTGTAAACACTCAGGCACACAGAAACAATCTCCACCACACATAGATCAATGAAGAGTCAGTGAAGCACAACGTGGAAAGTATCAATGTCCCAACAGAAACACTTTAATTCCTCACAGATAATGACATCATGCAATCATAGAATTGTGGAATGGTTGTAGCACAGAAGGTGGCCATTTGACCCATCATATCCATGTTAACTCTCATCCAGAGTAACTAGCTAATTCTACTCCCTCTCGTTTTGCCATGACATTGCAGCTTTTTCAGCACAATATATTTGTTCAATTCTCTCTGGAAAGCCACAATAGAACCCAGCTCCCCAACTGATGCAGATAGTACACTTCAGACTCCAACTATGTGATGCCTAAAAAGATTTTCCTCAAGTCATTCTAAAATGTTTTCCCCTTTATTTTAAACATATAACTTTTTGTCCTCAGCCTTTCCACTGAAGGGGGCATCCTTCCACAATTCATTCTGTTCAGACTGAATAAATGATGCATAAATGAACATTATTGACTCTTGTCCTTAAATTCTCTCTTCAGTGTGCCATGGTAATAACTGGACAGAGAACAGCCATAAAAAGAATCTCAATGATTACCAACCATTTTTACTGTTTAGTTTAGTTTAGAGATACATTGCTGAAATAGGCCTTTCGGCCCACCGGGTCCATACCAACCAGCGATCCCTGCATATTAACACTATCCTACACCTACTAGGGTCAAATTTTCCATTTACAAGCCAATCAACCTACAAACCTGTAAGTCTTTGGAGTGTGGGAGGAAACCGAAGATCTTGGAGAAAACCCAGGCAGGTCCCGGGGAGAAAGTACAGACAGCAACCGTAGTCGGAATCGAACCCGGGTCTCCAACACTGCATTCGCTGTAAGGCAGTAACTCTACCACTGCGCCACCGTGCCGCCTTCATTGTGTCACCTCTTTGTGACATGTCTACAGTTTGACTTGCCGATTCAACTGCGTCATTGCATCATCTGACGTGATTATTTGGCTGAACATAGAAAAGTGCTTCCTGATGGTCACTGTGTGCTCAAGGTTGTTAATCCTTACTCCTGGTGAGCACTAGTCTCCCTCTGGGTGAGGACAACAGGGCTCTGACCACAGGCGGCTGAGAGGCCATTGAGGAATGAAGATTTTGATTGTCCCTGCCTGTGCCTCAGTGCCCATAGAACCCTGCTCCGTCAGCCGCTGCACCACGGGAGAGCCCACCCCCAAACCCACTCCCACTGTTATGTCCCCACCTCCCAGATTGGAAATCTGTGCTCCCGGTTGAGCAGAAGCCTCCCCATGTACGCTCATCTAGCACAGTCTCACTCTGGAGCAGAACTGAAGTTGAAACTTATTTTCCAAGGGTCACGCACACCAGCCTCTCCATCCTTTCGTCTACTTGCAAACTGCTGCTTTTGGGCGTTGAGCTGTCCTTAAAGGGCAGGAGATATCAATGAGCGAGTGAATAGATTAGTTGGTGTGTGGAATTAATGCACGGATCAACCATCTCCAATTTTGCACTAAAAACACATGAAGGTGTGTTCATTAGGATTGCAATAATAGTGCATTCAACCTCATTGACATCAGTAGGCAATGGTTACATGCACAGTACAGTTTTAGCACTTGAAGACCAAAAATAATTTTAGGAGTTGAAAATCAGAATTATAATAATAATAATCAGCAGGACGGATAGGAACTATGGAAAGAGGAGTAAGCCAAAGATCATTTTTTTGAATCGGCCAACTTTTTTTCATTATAAAACATGAACTCACTTCTTTCCCTTTCCCCGGATACTGCTCAAACAGCTGAGTATTTCTAACATTTACAGTTTTTGTGCTCCTGGTTAGAGAGGATTGAAGTTCATGGTCAATATCCTCTCTGTTTTCAGCAGTGCTCATTCAACCATTGTTCCTGGCTTAGACCATGATGGACATTTGTCCACTGTACAGTGGGAAGTATCACAGCTGAATCAGCAACTTTATCAGCCAACCAACAGCTCCCATCTCCTGCATGAGGAAGTCAGCTGATTGTAACCAAGAAATAGAAACTTGTGTGAATGATTATAGTCTCTAAATGATGGATACTGAGGCAAGTTGTGGCTCTCTGATCTTTCTGAGTCAGGTCAATTAATCTGGAAAAAAAAGACGCAATGTGCTGAAGTAACTCAACGGGTCAGGCGGAATCTCTGGAGAACATGGATAGGTGAGGTTTTGGTCCCCACTCTACTTCAGACTAAAGGGCTACGACCCGACATGTCAATTGCCTAACCCGCTGAGTTTCTCCAACACTTTTATTGATGAACTATCATCTTCAGTTCCATGTGTCTCAGTTAATCTGGATCACAAGTTAAACTCAAGACTTCTGATCTAAATTGCGTAAATTTGGTGCATGTGCAGATGTGGTGAAGATGTCGCTATTTAGAGCATACTGCACACCCCTCTACACTGCGCACCTGTGGTCGAACTATTTAAAGACAAGTATGCAGAGACTAAAGGTTGCATATAACGATGCCATGAGAACACTGCTAAGGCAACCAAGATGGTGTAGTGCCAGTAATATGTTTGTGGCTGCAGGAGTCAGTATTCTAGAAGCTATCCTAAAACGATAAATGACTCTAAAAATGTGCTTATTGTGGCCTTGACAAACATAAGGGTTAGTACTACACGCTACGAATCCCAGTTGTGGAGACACTGGTATTGTTGTCTCGTTGTACGACATTGATCATATTTTACTCTGGATTTTTAACATAAGTGTTGTGGGTTTTTTTTAAAATATATAAATTATGATGTTTTTATGTGATTTACCATGATTTTATATATATTTATGATATTTGAATGCATTTTTAATGTAATGTTGCCCCTTGTCTGGACTTTGAGTCCATAATAAAGTTTTATTATTATTATTATTATTATTAAACTAGTCAGTGTGGTTAATGCCTGGTCATTGGGGGAGCTATTGAATAATGTCCATTTATTCAATACTGAATGTGAACTCTGTGTTTATTATTTTAACAGAGAATTACACTATTATATTCACCATTGTAATTATCGGGAGTCTGGCTCTTCTCCTCGTCATTATACTGGCTGTGGTGTTGTGTCAAAGAAAGCGCAAGCATACAGGTAAAGTACATGAAGACATCCTTAATGCAGCATGGATCCCCCAAATTATAAATGATAATGTTATCTTTGTTACAAGGAGAAAAGAACAATATATTTTGGATAAGAAAAGTATCTGGTTGTACTTATGTTATTGAGAAATTGATTTCAGACTTTTGTGGTCAATTAAAGCATTATTTATGCAATGCGGATTGTCCTGTCTACCTGCGTTGCCATGGGGAGACTGCTGTATGACTTCAGATGCTGTTCTGCAATGATCTGACCACGTGGCGATTGTGTCGCCATCCCCTGTGTAAACCATTACCTAATAAACATGCCAGAAGTGCTTGTTGAAGTATAGCTTGTGTAGTCATGTAGAAAATATGGTCTCCAATTTGCCCTCAATATGTTCCTATTTTCTGAGGATAAATATTGGCCAGGAGACCAGGAGACCAAGGTATCTCCACTGCACTTTGGAGGTTCACGCTCCAAAATCTATTGTGTCCCAATAGGACAGAAGGGCATCAGTTGAACAAATAATCTTTAATCTGGTGAGGCCAATACTGCAGCAATCCCACATGGCAACAGAATTTTAGGCTCAACTGTGTGTTCAAATATTCAAATTTGGGGTTGTGCCTGAGGGTTTATTCTGTGTTGTTGAACACACTGATCAGACGGGTATTGGGCTATAAACAGACTATGCTTTTTTGAAAGCAGTAACTTTTAAGTAAACATAAGTGTCTGGTACAACAGTTCATCAAGGTCACTGACATGTGGAATACTCAGTTCTTAAACTTCCCTTAATTTCTATAAATTACAACGTTTTTTCCATTAAAAAAAACATTCCAAAAACTGATCATTAGAAATATAAAATTACATATTGAATGTATTAACTGTATGTGCAATTATAAATTCAATTGCTCCTTTACTTGTCATTTTGACTTGTGAAAACTCTGCAGTGCAAAGATGCATTTGTCCACTCTTCAGATATTTTCAACTCTGCTAGGTACCTCCACCTGTTAACCTTACCTCATTCATGGTCTCCTGTGCCTTCCCACCCATGTTCTGTCCAGCAATGGCTCTATCGTGGAATCCATACCGTAACTCAAATCCATGCTCATCCTGTGCCTCATATTCTCAATCATCATCTTCTTGGGCATCCTGTCCATGTAACACATGATCTATCGATGTAATTTGACTTCTGTCACTCATTCCCATCATTGCACCACCATTTTATTCACAATATTTTTCCTGAACTGAATCCAAATTCTTGGATTACCAAATAGGATTTAAACCTGTGCTTCGGGACTATTAATCTCAAAGAGTCTTGGATTCATATCCAGTTAGCCTATGACAATCCAAACGTACGTCAAAATAAGCAAACCAAATAATGTACCCATTAACAGGAGTCAGCACAACACATTTGAAAATAAATTGGAGAGTAACTCATCACCAAGTCCAAATCTGGTAATGTTGGGAAAAATTAATTACATATTGTGTATCATATTTCATATACAGTATCATATTTGTGGAAAACTGAGTTAATGAAATCTCTATTGTGTTTTGTGAAATTAAATTGTATGTAAAATCATGAGGGGAATAGATAGGGTGAGGTGCGCAGAGTAATTGACCCAGCATAAAGTAATCAAAAACTAGAAGACATAGGTTTAAGTTGAGAGGGGGGAGATTTCATCGAAACCTGAGTGGCAGCTTTTTCACTCAGATGATGGTGGTTATATGGAACAAGCTGACAGAGAAGGTGGTTGTGGATGGAACTATAACTGCATTTAAAAGACGCTTAGGCAGGTACATGAACCACCGGGTGGCGCCACAATGGCTGCCCCGCCAACAGTCTGTCTCGTCCTTTATCTCCTTTGTTGTATTTCAGTATGCGTTAAATGGATTTCGCATGTTCTTTAGCTTTGTTTTATGTGGGGTGGAGTTTGGGGGAAACTTTTTTTAAATCTCTTAACTCGACAAAGATGCATTTTTTTCCATATCGTATATGCATCTGCACTGTGGCCTAACAGTGAGGTGCCTGCGGCCTCTTGCTGGGGATCGACTTTGGGAGCTCCAACCACGGGAGCCTGCAGGATTTAGCATCATGGAGCTGGTGGTCCCATTGTCGGGGATCGACCTTGGAGCTCCAACCGTGGGAGCCTGCGGATTTAACATTGTGGAGCTCACGGTCCCTTGGTTAGGTATCAACTTCGGGAGCCACAGGAGCTTCGACCGCCCTGACCTGGCGGCTTCAAACGTTGTCTGCGGGAGCTTCTATCGTCACGACTGTGGATGGTTTTACTGCCCCAGGAAAATAAAGAATGAAGATTAGACTTATTACCTTCCAGTGAGGAATGTGGAGAATCCGCTGGTGGATGTTTATATTAACTTTTATGTAGTTGTGTGTCTTGTTGCATTTTCTAGTATGACTATGACAAATGGTACCTTAATTGGTGCACATGACAATAAAATACATTTGAACCTTTGGATAAGAAAGGTTAAGGTATTCGGCCAATTGCAGGCAAATGGGACTAGCTTGGATGGGGCATCTTGGATGGTATAGACTAGTTGAGCCAAAGGACCTGGTTCTGTGCTGTATGACTCTACGACTCTTTGACTTTATAAAAGGTGTAAACAATTTAAATGGTGTCCTCTCTCTGAACAGGTTTAGGCAATCAAAGACAGAAAGCTCCACGACCAAAAAGAAACACAGAAGGTGAATCTCACCTTTATGGCAACCCTGACGAAATTCAGCAGATGGAAGGTAATGTGAAAACAAGAAGCATAAGAGAAAATTCATAATTTTTGTGTCCATTTTCTCATGCCAATACTGTCTGCCATTAGTAATTTAAAAGTACATTTAAAACACAGAATTGTGCTTTTATTTTGTTACAAACAAATCTCCTGCATAGTCCTTCTTTAGAATTGTTGGTCTTAAAAATGAGGAACATTCCTAAACTGAGAGCATGGGATGGTCTGATCACACACGACCCTAAGATCACAATTGTGCCATCAAACGCTCACCCACCAAGACAGAGCTCGGGGTAAAGTGCCTGTCCCAGAGGTTGCTGTCCGACATCCAGATGACACTATGTGTCAAGTGAAGCTGGCTGAGCTTTAATTGGGTCATTGATGTGAGACTTCACTGAGAGGTGGCTCCTGAGAACAGTGCAGCAAAATGCAGGGAGAAGCATTCGCCAATGTGTGTGGCTTTTCTCACAATTGATTCGGCCAAATGAAGGTGATTGTAGAGAACCCATCTCACATTCAATAGTTTTACAAAATTTGTCTCAATTTTCCATCTGCAGCATAATAGCAGACAAGTCAAAAATCCAGGCAATGGGTCCACTGCAGACTCTATCAGAGAGCAGATTGAGATCAAGCAATGTTGTGTCATCATTCTAACCCTATTCTCATTATTTCTCAGTGCAACATTACACCTCACCTCCAACAGGTTTGCCTGTTTGTCTACAGGAGCAATGCTCCTCTTTAACTGTCACCACCTCTCCAGAGGAGCTGCGTTCAATGCGACCTCAGTTGTATAGCTGTGGTGCATGGTAGCAAGTTTTTACGTGATTACTTGAGCCCTGAGGTCACTGTGGACTTTCGCTGAGACACCAGAATCACAGAATGTTTACAGTAAGGAATTAGGCCATCTGGCTCATTGAGTCATAACCAGCTCTGTTTAAGTGCAATTGAACTGTCACTTTCCCATCTTCGCCCAAGAGCCCTAAAATGATCTAATTTCAGATACAAATTCAAGAATGAGCCTTCCCCTGAGGAATGAACGTCCAAGGTCCTCGTACAACACAGCCTTCTGACAATAACATTTATGATGAGGGCTTGGAAGCTTTAGGGGATGGGCACATTGGCTAATGTTTAGGTCCCAACACAGATACTTTACTCTGAGCTCTATCCTCTCTGGAGATTTTCAAGACAGCAGAGAGACGTGGGATATAGAACAGTACAGCACAGGAACAAACCCTTTGGTCCACAATATCTGTATATTGGCCTGGCCATGCTCAATGCTGATGCCACAACTACCCGTCCGCTCCCTTGGTTTTATCCCTACACTCAGCCAGCCTTCCTGTCAGTGCTGGCCCTCTGGCCCTCCCTGTGAAATGCCAGATAACAGTACCTACAGGATCACAAACTTTTTACTGAAGATCCTCAATGAACAATAGCCAGGACTAATCCTACTGTGGTTAGGACATGTCACGTTTACCCAGGTAAAACCTGTTGAAGTTCATTCATTCTGAACTTTTGGAATTATAGACTGGGCAATGACCCGGCACTTTCACATTGGTTTATTATTCTCCCATGCACTAAGATAAAGTGAAAACTTTGCCTTGTGTACCATCCTGATATGGTCGTAATTTAGGGAACACTGTGTTTCCATGAACTCTGATTTTATACACATGGTCTTATCCCACCATTAAATGTCTCTGACATACATCTGAAACCATGTTCCTGGTCATTCTGGAGGATCTGATTATTAATGGGGTACTGTTTAAACACTGGATTGCTGCTTCTTTAAAATCAAGCCGGACTAAAGTCTTAATCAGAAAATAATACTTATTTTCCAGAAATTAATGAGACACCAGTACCTGAGATGAGCCATGTTGCTGAATATATGTCTGTGAGTAGGAAGACAAAGCAAGAAGGTAAATAGATGACTCAGTCAATGAATCTCTAGTTGTAGAGGTTTTGTATTTGATGAAGCAACCTATTTCACATTTCACTGTTTAGTAACAAGAATGTGAGGAAGGGAATCTCAAGCACACAAACTAATTGATCAATGCAACAGTCTCTCTTGTGTCAATTCACCCCTCAGCCCCAATCTTCCTCATCCAACTGCAGGTCTTACTGTGCATTGGTCAATTGACTAATTTTCACTGGACTATCATGGTCAGCCCATGAATGCTCAGACATCACCATGTACAACATATTCACACTCCTAATTTATTGTTGATCCTGATTAACAACTTGGTTAGTGACTCTCTAAAGAATGGACAACACTTGTCCTTTCAAAAGTTACAATCCCTTTTAAAAATTATCATCTATCATTTAATGCCTCCAATTCATTTTGCCAGTAGTTCAGATTTGATTCCAAAGCGAAAATAACAACAACATTTCAGAATGGTTTGAGCATCATTAATAGATGGTGGATATGTGATGTTTCGGATCGAGACCCTTCTTTTGAGTCTGAAGAAGGGTCAGGATCTGAAACATCACCTATACATGTCCTCCAGAGATGCTGCCTGACATGCAGAGCTACTCCAGCACTGTGTGTCCCTTTGTGTATTAACCAACATCTGCAGTTCTTTGTTTCTACCTTAGGCAGTATTGTTTTTGCCAAAATTTAGACCACATTTCTGAAGAACCAGATGAACAACAGAGTAATCTTTCTTGAAAAATCTGAAGGAACCTTTTAATTAGAACAATATAAATTCATTACCTTGTTCCACAGTATGGACCAATTGTATTCCACTGTGTTCCACTGTCAAAGGATCGATTGCTTTCACATATTGTCTTTCTGCTGATGCAACAAAAGCTTTTCACTGAACCTCGGCACACATGACAATAAACTAAACTGAACCTCAGCTGATCATATCTCCCCATATTCCTTGATCTTAGTCCACATATGACTGATCTCTAAATTTTCAAGAAGGAACTGCAGATGCTGGAAAATCAAAGATAGACAAAAGTGCTGGAGAAACTCAGCAGGTGCGGCAGCATTTAATTGCTCTCTAATTTGTGTTTTGCAGTCTTTTTTTCCACTAACCAGTGGTCTTTGTAATTTATGCTTCATTTAGGTGTTGTGCCTCCGATGCCGCTGCAGGCAAAATTTTCATTGTACCATTGTTGTATATCTGTCAATAAATTCCACGACTTAATTTGACTAACTCCTAAAATGTACTGAATGATTTGGCTCCAGCCAAATCTGTGGTAGAGAATTTAATAATTTCTTTGTTCTCACCATCTTAATCCTTATTGTCTCTTATCTTAAATCTTTACCCCTGGTCATGGTCTCCCCCAACAGTGAACATCCTTCCTCCATGCAGACTGGTCTACCTGTTGGAATTTTCTATGTTTCCATGAGAACCATTGTCATTCTTCTAAACTCCACAAGCCAAATTAACCCAAATTCTCTTCGTAATTTCCACCATCCCAGGAAGAAGTCAAAACAAGGAGGTTAAGAGATGTGACTTTTCATGGAGGGTTTTTTCAAACTGCTGGATGTACTCTATGGGTCGAGCAGCATCTTTGGAGGGAAAGCGATGATCAGCGTTTCGTATCGTGACCCTGCATTCACTTAAATCATCCTTTTTCAAATAAATTATTTGTTTCCAATTTATTCCCACAGATACAGAGGAGGATATTCATTATGGATCCATCTCCTTCCAGCCTAAAGCATCTGGTGGTAAAATGGCTTTATTTAAATATTTTTAAATATTTTGTCACTGTGAGATCTATTGGCACTGAGTAGTCTGAAACCCTGCTGTCTTTGGCCACCTTACAACAGCATCAGGCATTCCTGGGATAAAGCCACTCACTCTGCCCATCGACATGAAGCGGGACAGTCAGCTGAGGCTCGGTTAGGAGCCCAATCTTCTCTGGGTGGGTTCAGCCTCCCCAGCCTTCTCTGAGTGTGTTCGGGTCCCCTAAACTACAGTGAGTGTGTTCTGGTCCCCAAAACTACTCTAAGTGGGTTCTGGTCCCCTAGCCTACTCTGAATAGGTACAATAGCCACTCCAGAGATCCAACCAGTGACATCCGGGCTGCTGTTACAGCACTGTTATACATTGTCGTTGGTGATCAGAAGTGAAACCAAGACACCATTTATGCATTCTGAAGAACACTCTTATGCACAACTCCTGACTGAGCGAGAGGTGATCAGCACAATTTTCCTTGAATTACAAAGAAGTCTTGTTTATGCTGACCATTCCTGTAGCTCACTGTAAATGCAGAGGTATGAGCATACAGATGGCAGATGGGTTTTCTGGAATTCAATATCTTATTGATCTATTGTCAGGAAGAGCGAAATATAATAAGCTTTAGACTTTTATATTCCATTTGTCATTTCCTTTGTCAACATAATCCACCAGTGTCATATTTTAATTGTGATGTTTGCATTTATTACAGGCAGCAGAGATAATACACTGTCCTCCAATCAAGCATCAGGCACTGTAAGCATATTGATTCTTGTTGATGAAATCCCAGATCGTACAAGTATGAATTAAAGCTGTAATCTGTTTACTGATCTAAACAGCGACACCAGCAACTGTCTTAAATACAATTGGTATTTATTTCTCTTTCAGAACCTTGTTGCTTCAAAGGAAGATGAGGCATCTGTCATCTATGCTCAAATAACAAAAACAAAAACATGAATACTCTGAAGAGAGTGGAAAGTTATGACTTGGACTTTGACAAGTGCAAAGTTGCAATTTTTGGAATTGAATTTTTTACTTTATAATTTCTACATACTTTCACGAATGTACTTCCCCATAGTTAACAAAATCATCACATTCATCATAACTTCTAAATAGTGACTTACAAAGAAGAATCCCTTCTTTGAATACAATTTCAGCTTTTCTTTTTAGCTTCTGCAGATGTTCTGTAAAACTGGACAGAGCAAGATCAGATAAACAATGTATAAGGATTGCAAAAAGGTAGATTGGAGGGTTGGCATTTATCATGGCATGCATGAGCTCGGTCCACGTGTCTGATAACAGTGGGGAAGACGCTGTTCTTGAATCTGGTGTATGGGCTTTCAAGATTTTGTATCTTCAGCATAAGAGCACAGGGGCAAAGAGAGAATAACAGAGGTGTAGGTCCTTGATTATGTTGCCAGCTTTGCCAAGCCAGTATCATGTATAGATAGAGTCAATGGGGTGAGAGTCTCTTTTGTGTGGTGGACTGGGCTGCGTTCACAACTCTCTGCAATCTCAGTCATCATCATTGCACATTAGGATGCTGTCTGACTTGGAGGGGATCCTGCCATTGGTGAAGATATGTGGCTGAAACCCTTGTTGTTTGATGCAGTAAGTTTGGAAGGTGCTGCCAAACATGACTCTACTGAGTAAATGCAATGCATTTTGAAGATGGAGCCTATGATGTATTACCAAACACACTATTTGGGGAATACTAAGAATTTACAGGCAAAAGATAAAAGGAGTGGGTTCAGTAAGATGGAGCATGAACCAGAATGGATCCATGAGGAACACGACCCATAACTAATTTGAAACCACAGGAGGCAGACAACTGGGTCATGGTTAGGAGAGGAAAGGGGCAGAGGCAGGCGCTAGAGAGTACACCATTGGCTGTACACCTTGGAAATAAGTACTCCTGTTTGAGTGCTTTTCGGGGGTACAGCCTACCTGGGGGTAGCAACAGCGACCTGGCCTGTGGTACTGACACTGGCCCTGTTGCTCAGAAGGGTAAGGAAAAGACGAGGAGGGCATTAGTAATAGGGGACTCTATAGTTAGGGGGTCAGATTGGCGATTCTGTGGACGCAGTCCGGAGACCCGGATGGTAGTTTGCCTCCCTGGTGCCAGGGTCCGGGATGTGTCTGTACGTGTCCAAGAGATCCTGAAAAGGGAGGGAGAGGAGCCTGAGGTCGTGGTACATATTGGTACCAATGACATAGGTAAAAAAAGAGAAGAGATCCTGAAAGGAGAATTTAGGGAGTTAGGCAGAGAGTTAAGGAAAAGAACCGCAAACATAACAATCTCAAGATTACTTCCTGTGCCACGCGACAGTGAGAGTAGGAATGGAGCAAGGTGGAGGATAAATGCCTGGCTGAAGGACTGGTGCAGAGGGCAGGGATTCAAGTTTCTGGATCAATGGAATCTCTTTTGGGGAAGGAGTGACCTGTACAAAAAGGACGGGTTGCACTTGAACCCGAGGGGGACCAATATCCTGGCAGGGAAATTTGCAAAGGCTACCGGGGGGACTTTAAACTAGAATGGTTGGGGGGAGGGACTCAAGTAGGGAAAGCCAGTAGACAGGGTCTGAGGCAGGAGGCAGAGAAGGGAAGCACTCAGACCCAACATATATGGGGGAAAGAAGAAAACAAATAATAAACAGAGAATAAGATGTGGTGGGTTTCCAGGGCAAACATCAAAAGGGACCACTTGTCAACATAATTGTATAAGGAGTAAGAGTGTTGTAAAAACAAGCCTGAAGGCTTTGTGTCTCAATGCAAGGAGCATTCGTAATAAGGTGGATGAGTTGAATGTGCAGATAGCTATTAATGACTATGCTATAGTTGGGATCACAGAGACATGGCTCCAGGGGGACCAAGGCTGGGAGCTGAACATCCAGGGATATTCAATATTCAGGAGGGATAGACAGAAAGTAAAGGGAGGTGCGGTAGCGTTGCTGGTGAGAGAGAGATTAATGCAATAGAAAGGAAGGACATTAGCTTGGAGGATGTGGAATCGATATGGGTAGAGCTGCGAAACTCTAAGGGACAGAAAACGCTAGTGGGAGTTGTGTACAGGCCACCTAACAGTAGTAGTGGTTGGGGATGGCATCATACAGGAAATTAGAAATGCGTGCAACAAGGGTAAAACAGTTATAATGGGTGACTTCAATCTACATATAGATGTAGATTGAAGTCATTATCCATGCATCCATGGATAACAATGGATAGTATAAAAACAAAAGATGAAGCATACAAATTAGCCAGAAAAAGCAGCCTACCAGAGGACTGGGAGAAATTCAGAGTTCAGCAGAGGAGGACAAAGGGCTTAATTAGGAAAGGGAAAATAGATTATGAAAGAAAACTGGCAGGGAACATAAAAACGGACTGCAAAAGTTTTTATAGATATGTGAAGAGAAAGAGATTAGTTAAAACAAATGTAGGTCCTTTGCAGTCAGAAACAGGTGAATTAATCATGGGGAACAAGGACATGGCAGACCAATTGAATAACTACTTTGGTTCTGTCTTCACTAAGGAAGACATAAATAATCTGCCGGAAATAGCAGGGGACCGGGGGGTCAAATAAGGTGGAGGAACTGAGTGAAATCCAGGTTAGCCGAGAAGTGGTGTTGGGTAAATTGAATGGATTAAAGGCCGATAAATCCCCAGGGCCAGATAGTCTGCATCCCAGAGTATTCAAGGAAGTAGCCACAGAAATAGTGGATGCATTAGTGATAATTTTTAAAAACTCCTTAGATTCTGGAGTAGTTCCTGAGGATTGGAGGGTAGCTAATGTAACCCGACTTTTTAAAAAAGAGAGAAAACGGGGAATTACAGACCAGTTAGTTTAACATCGGTAGTGGGGAAATTGCTAGAGTCAGTTATTAAAGATGGGATAGCAGTACATTTAGAAAGTGGTGAAATAATTAGACAAAGTCAGCATAGATTTACGAAAGGTAAATCATGTCTGACGAATCTTATAGAATTTTTCGAGGATGTGGATAAGGGAGAACCAGTGGATGTGTTATATCTAGACTTTCAGAAGGCTTTCGAAAAGGTCCCACATAAGAGATTAGTATACAAACTTAAAGCAGTATTGAAGGATCAGTGTTGATGTGGATAGAGAACTGGCTGGCAGACAGGAAGCAAAGGGTAGAAGTAAACGGGTCCTTTTCAGAATGGCAGGCAGTGACTAGTGGGGTACCGCAAGGCTCAGTGCTGGGACCCCAGCTATTTACAATATATATTAATGATTTGGACGATGGAATTGAATGCAACATCTCCAAGTTTGCGGATGACACTAAGCTGGGGGGTAGTGTTAGGTGTGAGGAGGATGCTAGGAGGCTGCAAGGTGACTTGGAAAGGCTGGGTGAGTGGGCAAATGCATGGCAGATGCAGTATAATGTGGATAAATGTTAGATTATCCACTTTGGTGGCAAAAACAGGAGGGTAGACTATTATCTTAATGGTGGCAAATTAGGAAAAGGGGAGGTGCAACGAGAGCTGGGTGTCATGGTACACCAATCATTGAAAGTAGACATGCAGGTGCAGCAGGTAGTGAAGAAAGCAAATGGTATGTTAGCAATCATAGCGAAAGGATTTGAGTGTAGGAGCAGGGAGGTTCTTCTGCAGTTGTACAGGGTTTTGGTGAGACCACACCTGGAGTATTGCATACAATTTTGGTCTCCAAATCTGAGAAAATACATTCTTCCCATAGAGGGGGTACAGAGAAGGTTCACCAGACTGATTGCTGGGACGTCAGGACTTTCATATGAGGAAAGACTGGATACTCTTGGCTTGTACTCACTAGAATTTAGAAGACTGAGGGGGGATCTTATAGAAACTTACAAAATTCTTAAGGGGTTGGATGGGCTAGATGCAGGAAGATTGCTCCCGATGTTGGGGAGGTCCAGAACAAGGGGTCACAGTCTAAGGATAAGGGGGAATTCCTTTAGGACCGAGATGAGGAAAACATTTTTCACACAGAGAGTGGTGTGTCTCTGGAATTATCTGCCACAGAAGGTAGTTGAGAAAAGTTCATTGGCTATATTTAAGAGGGAGTTAGATGTGGCCCTTGTGGCTAAAGGATCAGGGGGTATGGAGAGAAGGCAGGTACAGGATGCTGAGTTGGATGATCAGCCATGATAATATTGAATGGCGGTGCAGGCTCGATGGGCCGAATGGCCTACTCCTGCACCTAATTTCTATGTTTCTATGTTTCTATGAAAGCTTAGAAAGTGATTATGTTTCACTTAAAAATCAATGTGAGAATATACCAGTTCCCACATTTAGGTGTAAATTTCAGATGTAAAAAAGCATTTTCTTGTGCAAGATAATACTCCTCACAACTGCAGTGGGCCATTAATATCTTAATGACTTGGATCATGCCCTGTGTCTCCTTATTATTGTCTAGTGAAATTTTGTATGCCTGTCACACACAGCATTTTGCAGCAGAAGTGAAAATTGGCTCACCCAACTGATCCTTCCTGTTTAGTGCAGATGTTTGTTTGATTAGTAGCCTCCACTGTTTTATGTCTTATAACTTAAAGTAACACTTCTGCTATCAGAATACATTGAAGGGATTTCTGGGCAGTTCTATTTTTGCAATATTAAAAAAATAATTTGAAATCAGAAAGTTAAATGGTGCTGATTTTTTTTTTTTAAGTCTGAAGTGATAATGAATAACAACAGCAGCAACATGTAGTTGTGAGAGTCATTAGATGGAGATGCCGAAACTGTAGCAGATGGTTATTACCCCAGGTAAGTGAGATGCCAGAAAATGTGGACAAGTCCAGGTTAGACCCCAGTTGTAAGATGATGTGCCATTCTGCGCAACTCAACCTGACAAAGGGCACAAGGAACTACAGATACAGGAATCTTGGGTAGAACAAAAAGTGCTGGGACTCAGTGGGTCAGGCAACCTCTCTGGAGGACATGGATAGGCAACATTGTGGGATCCAAAATGCAAAATCATGACATGAAACATTGCCTCTCCATAATCTACAGTGATGCTGCCTGACCCACTGAGATACTTCACCACCTTGTGTTCTACAGCTAGAAAGGATCTGTATTGTTTAGAAGGAATGAAGATCAGATTCATCAGTATATTATTGGGACCATAGTAAAATTAGGAGGACTGATCATACCAACTAGTATTCAATTCCCAGGAACGTAAAAGCCAAGGTAAAAGCCAATTGATTGAGGTTTTCAAGATTAGGTTGGATCACTGGATGGAGTGAAAGTACAAGGGGAGAGAAATGTGAAGTTTGAGAGGTTAGGAAGTGCTTGATCACACAAAAAAATGTTAAAAGACGTGGAAGCCTGAACATCCTTAACAATGTTTGCCAGGAATTCTCTCTCTACACTGTGCACATTATCTACAATTTCTATCCACATTATCTATAATTCTATCTACTCTGTGATGAAGTGGGAAGTTGCAGCAATTCTCCAACATTTATAGTAGGAATCCACTGGACAACCAGCACAAGGATAGACCAAGCACACGGACATGGCCAATGAAATGTTATGTGCTCCATAGGTTTAGGTTTACTCTTCGCATGTATACTAAGGTACAATGAAACTTTGTTTTGGGGCATGCCATCTGATCAGATAACACTATACAATACATAAATACAATCAAGCCAAACTGAAGTACAGATGGTGCATAGGACAAGATACAGAATGCAGAATTTAGTTCTCAGCATTATATTGCAAAACTTTCTGAGACAAGGACAAATGACCACAATAATGTAGGTTGGAGATTCTCCACTGTAATCTAGCTTATGGAAGGACTGTTCAGAAGCCTGATAACACAGGAGCTTTTCCTGAATCTGGTGGTGTGCACTTTCAAGCTTCTGATTCTTCTTGCCTGACGGGAGCAGGGAGAAGAAGGAATGACAATGGTGGGTAAGGTATTTGATTATGTTGGCTGCTTTCCCACAGCAACATGGAGTGTAGATGCAGTAAGTGGTGGGGAGTCTGGTCTGTGTGATGGCCTAGGCTATGCCCACAACTCACCACAATTTCTTACCGTCTTGAACAGAGCTGTTCCTAAACCAAGTTGTGATTCATCTGTAAAAATTGTTAAGAATCGTTGGAGGAATTGAAACAAAAGCACAGATGGTCATTAATGCAACATTAACTACTCTTTCCTAATACATTAAACTCCAGATCTCCAGGGTCAACACGGAAAATGTGGAGATGGAACATGCTGCAAACTCTGTGGAGGCGGGACAAAATTGTGATTCCAGTGAAGGATCTCCTGCCCAGAAACATTAACTCTATTTTCCTCTCCTCCTGATTTGCTGATGGTTTCCAGCATTGTTTTTTTTTTTTCGGATATCCGACAATTGCCATTCTTTTCATTTTATTTTCCAAAAGCAATGTGTTGCACACCATTGCAGCAAGGGCTCTCCCCAGTGTATCAGGGATTGCTGAGGGAAGGTTACATTCTGTCTGCATCTGGTACTTCAGTTCCTGATTTGGTCTTTCTCATCTTCTCTCATTGGGCCTTGATGTTCAACAATCCTCCCTCCAGCAGTGGGGCTGGGGTATTGCAGAATATCAAGTAAATCTGCTGATGGGTGCCATATCCAGGATTTCTGCTGCCGTAGAGCTTTGTGTCGGAGGCCACAGAGATTCCATGACTGAGCTTAGAACAGATGAATCATTGTGGTCTGCATCATCTGTCACAGTTAATACTGGAAGAATAATTGTCTGTGCTTTAGATTCAGTTCCTCCACCAATTGTGGTTCCAGCAAAAGCAGCTGAACTGCCTTGAGCTCCTGTTTTAAACCAATTTTATGCTGTATATCAATTTTTTTTGTGTTGTTGCATTAATGTGCAAGAGCAGCCAGTAAGAAGTTAATTATTATGCATTTGGTGCATGTGACAATTAAGCATCCTTGATATTCTATCTGAACTCAGATTACACCAATCACATCTTTCAGCCTTCACCAGTTTCCCCGTGGTAACTCAATAATGCAATGTCAGTTTCATATTGCAGTGTTCCTGCTCAAACCAGCTCATGGCCACCACCCCCCTCCCCCCACCTTTCAAACTGAGCAGCACCACTGCATTAAAAAAAATGCTGTGAACAATATCATTACTTATTTTCAATGCTTTGGAACAAAATAAAATCTGTGCAATTAATAAAAATAACCTGTACCTGTCCAAATTCTCTTGTCATTTGAATAGCCAGAGGATAGTTTGACCATTTGGGCAATTTGTGATGGATGTGGTTTATCTCACACTGTGAAGACAACACAAACCTGTGTCCTCAATAAGGATGAGTCTGTTGCTAACAATCGTTTGATTTTGCATTACTGGCTGACATTTTATGCACTAAAACAAAACTGTGTTGGAAGTTGCTTTGCTGCTATACTTTCATTTTACAGCAGTGACTATATTTCAGTGGAGGAGACCACACAGCAAAAGCTTATCCCCATGTGAGGCCCATTCAGTAGCACTCAAAACCCAAGGTCTTTGAAGCGGCAACATTTAATATAATGTTTCATGCTCTGCCCCACAATGCAAACTTAATACACATTTTTAGGTTTCAAAGAACTTTGGACAACTATTTGCTCTACAAAATCTTTGCTTTCTGGGCAGAATTTCACGAGAAACCTAGATTTTTAAAAAACAATCTCTTCTCCTTCGGCAATCCCTTGGAACTCAAAGATGGTGTACTTCCACTCCAGTTCTGTGGAATCTGAGGTAATTGGTGAAATTTGCACACGCTCCCCCAGGATGCATTGATTTACAAAGGGAAAATTATGCTTGATTAATCTTCTGGAATTTTTTGAATATGTAACTAGGAAAATGAACAAGGGAGAGCCAGTGGATTTAGTGTACCTGGGCTTTCAGAAAGCATTTGATAAGGTCCCACATAGGAGATTAGTGGGCCAAATTAGGGCACATGGTATTGGGGGTAGAGTGCTAACATGGATAGAGAAGTGGTTGGCAGACAGGAAACAAAGAGTAGGGATTAACGGGTCCCTTTCAGAATGGCAAGCAGAGACTAGTGGGATTCCGCAAGGTTCGGTGCAATATACTTCAATGATTTGGATGAAGGGATTCAAAGTAACATTAGCAAATTTGCAGATGACACGAAGCTGGGTGGTAGTGTGAACTGTGAGGAGGATGCTATGAGAATGCAGGGTGACTTGGACAGGTTAGGTTTACAAGGTAAACCGAGTGCAGCGTAGGTTTACAAGGGTAATTCCTGGGATGGCGAGACTGTCATATGCTGAGAGAATGGAGCTGCTGGGCTTGTACCCTCTGGAGTTTAGAAGGATGAGAGGTTATCTCATTGAAACATATAAGACTGTTAAGGGTTTGGACACGCTAGAGGCAGGAAACATATTCCCAATGTTGGGGGAGTCCAGAACCAGGAGCCACAGTTTAAGAATGAGCCATGTAGAATGGAGACGAGGAAACATTTGCCTCACAGAGAGTGGTTAGTCTGTGGAATTTCTCTGCCTCAGAGGGCGCTGGAGGCAGGTTCTCTGGATGCTTTCAAGTGAGCTAGAAAGGGCTCTTAAAAATAGCAGAGTCAGGGGATATGGGGAGAAGGCAGGAACAGGATACTGATTGGGGATGATCAGCCATGATCACATTGAATGGCGGTGCTGGCTCGAAGGACCGATGGCCTACTCCTGCACCTATTGTCTATTGTCTATTGATGCAGAGATATAAAATAAAGGTATGCACATGTGGCAAGGTTGGGTTCTTCAACAACCTTTCCACCTCTCCGGTTTTATACCCAAAAGAAGAAATTCAAAGTGATTTATGCTTTGTCAATGTTTCCATCACTTACCACAATTATGTACCCGAGATACTCATGAGTCAGTGAGGATGCAACATTTCTGTATGGTTTTGAGGATGGCCGTGAATTCTACGTCTATCCTGAAATCACTTGCTGTGATAGAGCTCCAAGTAGTGATTGCTCTCCAAGTCTGGTGCCTGGCTCTGAAAATAATTGAAGTGTATCAGAGCCTTATTTTTTGACAACAGAAAACCTTAGGGTTGATTTTAAAATCCCATCTATTTTCATATTGGACTGATTCCTGGAGAAGTTCTCCAATGGAAACAAAGGAGGATGAACATTAATTTTAAAATATTTTTTTTGGAGCATACCTTCTTCATCTGTACTTCACTCTGTCCTGTAACCAATGTAGTTCCATAATGATCTGTCCTTAGGCTCATTCACGTTTTTCATCCACAGGCCACTGTGCAAAGACAAGATGTCAGAATATTCACAAATGGGAATTTCTCCTTAGTTTCAACTTGTTGACTGAGGTTTAAGTCATTCCTCTTACTCCCTCCTCCTTTTGTTCCTGTCAAGTATCCTGGGATGATTTTCTAACTTTTAGACATAACATATTTGAGAGCTGTTGACTCAAACTCTGCTGCCAAATCATGTCCTGCAAACCCATGTTCACTTATCACCAATCCTTATTAACACTTCAAATTCAAAGGCTTCACACTCTAAACTCTGAACTGCAGATGCAAATCATGGAGTCTGCAGTTCAAACCCATGTTCACTGAGTTATCCAACACCAATCCTTACCTTCTTAACACTTCACCATCTTTCCGTAATTCACTGAGAAATGCCTGACATTCTATATTTAATATGCCTCTAAAATGTAAACTAATTTTCTCAGTGGATGATGGCCATTTTGTTTTGTTTAACTGTGGCATATGGATGTCACATTCAAGAACAGATTTTACTGCCCACCCCAGTTGATCCTGAGAAGATGGCACTGTTGCCACCACGAACCATTGAAGTCCATGCAGTGAAGGGGAAGTGTTGGCAGGTGGAAATTTCCTGTGTGTTCCTCTTTTTCACAGACATTTCCAGTTAACAAAATGAGAAAGCTGCCAATGGAATAGTTCCTCATTGTCTGTGTAACTCTGTTGCAATCGTCCAAGCAGTAGATCTCCAGCTGCGAGAAATATTCATGGTAATTTTTTTTAATTTTTGCTGAATATCGTTGGCCTGGAATAACTGTCACTTCTGTTGAAACATTTGTCTTCATACACACTGACAAGCTGAGGACTGTTGAATACAGACGTTGAGCTCCCCCAGTGATTCCCTGGGTCTGCCCTGTCACTGCACTGTGTCAGGAATCCAGGGGTGGGGAAGCAGGGGACTGACAACACTGAGACTGGGGAGTCTGCCATTGGATCCAGTGGCAGATTATACTTCGAGCAGCTACACAGTTCCATTCCCTTGATCAGGAATTCTTAGTGTGAGGAACAAGGATAAGAACAAGGCAAAGTGCCTGAAGAACAGTCTCGACCCAAAACGTCACCTATTCTTTTTCTTCAGACATGCTATCTGACCCACAGAGTTACTCCAGTTTATTGTACCTACTACAAGTTTAACAATTTGCTTTTGCTCAGCGTTTTTATTACTTCAAAGATTCTCTGATTTTATGCATGTTGTTTTCTTTAAAATTCTTAATCATTTTATTTTGAATTGTTTATTTCATTGTAATAAATACTTGTGAATGCCGAGGTTATTCAAAACATTGAAAAGCCAGATTTACATGATCTGTAACACTTCCTCCTGACTCTTCAATGCCCCTTTAATCAAAAGGAAAACCATCACAGGTGGGCTTTATCCTGTTTGAGATAATATAACATCCTCACTGACCCCTGGGAATCTCTGGTCCATGACGGCTTAAAAAAGAGAACAAGCATTTGGCATGGTATTGGGGCACTAATCCACACATTGGGAACAGACAAATGTTCTGCTTAAGCAGCAAAAGGAGAACACCACCTCACAATCTACCCATCGACCTGCCCGCCTTGTCTATGGTTCCAACATTGGCGTAAGCGACTACCTCAGAATTCGCAGAACTGGATTGGAAGCAAGTCTCGCTTAATTCTAAGGGAGTTCCTGAGAAGAAGAGAATTGAACAGCACAGTGCCACAGCTGGTAGAATCACTGCCTCGCAGCATCAGTGACTCAGGCTCAATCCTGACCCCAGACACTGTCAGTGTGGAGTTTACCTGTTCTCCCTGTGATCTCATGGGTGTTCTCTAGGTATTCCCCCCCCCCCCCCCCCCCCCCCACCCCCCACATCCCAAAGACATGCAGGTCCGTGGGTTCAATGATCATTGCAGATTGCCCCTGGTTTGTTGCTGATTGGTGGAATAAAGGGGGGAATAGACCCACTTGTCCATGTAGCCAGCATATACTGCCCTCCCCATTTTAAGTCTCATTCTCACACCCAATAACAACAGGTCCTGCTCAGCAGATTTAAGACCCCTGCAGTAGGTACCATTGTTTCCTGCTTTTCCTTCAATCAGCTAATCATTTCTGCATCTTTCATGCCCTGAGCCTTCCAACTGGGTTAGGGGGTGGGGTGGTGGGGGAGGGGGTGATTGCAGGCCGTGCACAGAACATGGGGGTCATACAAACTTGTCAGAGTTTGGGATTTGGTTATAGTCGAAGGCTGCAGATGTCCCAGTAATGTGAACGGTCTGATATCGGGCATTGGTCCTAGATGACATAATATGCCACTCTGAGTAAAACCTAAAGCATCTCCACTTATCATAAGCTCTACAGTTTAACTTCATCGAACAACATCTCAAAGATTAAGTTCCGAGATTGACCTCAACTGAATTGCTCTTGCTCAGTAAACAATCATGTTGTAATTAATAATAATGTAATGCAATCCTTTTGCATTTGTACAATGCCAATTATGTGTTCGCCCTTGGAGTGATCAACAGTAATGAAGGGAAAACATCAAGAAGGGAGAAGGGAGTTCACCTGGCTTGCGGGTTCACAAGCATCGGTATTGGTTACTTTGCAGTCAGTTATTCTTCAGTCAGACGCTGTGCAGCGAGTCACTGTGCTGTCAGAAGTAAGAAGCAGAAGAGTCAATACCCAAAGCATCAGATAACAGAGAATTTCAATGGGGACTCATGACTGGCAGCTCTTTGCATGGACTTGATGATAGTACCTATAGTTGATTTATCTCCTCCAGTGAATGTGATGCAAAGGAAAGAAGTAGGGATCACAGCCCGATGAATTGATAGAAAGATTTAGCATGGAAACACCCTCAGCCACCTGCTCCATGGCGACCAGCAATCACCCATTTACACTAGTTGCAGAGCTGGAGCAGATGGAGGAAACCCATATAAACACAGGGAGAATGTGCAACCCCCACATAGACAGCACTGAAGGTCAGGATCGGAGCCGGTTCTCGGGCGTTGTGAGGCAGCAACTCTCCCAGCTTCATCACTGTGCCACTGTGTAATCTGCCTGTGCAAGCTTTTTTAATTTTTTAATTTTTTTTTTATTAGCAGTAAATTACATTAATACACACCATGTATATATTATTACATTTATTGTACCCCTTCATTTTTTAAAGCTATTAAGAAAGGATAGAAATTGAGAAAATAGAGAAAGTGAAAGAGAATAGTGATAGTGTAGAAGCGTGGCGAAAGGAAAGAAGAAAGAGCCTTTAGACAAGGAATTAGAGAAAATAAATTAAGAGATAGACCCTAGAAAAGAAAAAAAAGAAAGAAGAAAAAAGAAAAAGATAGTTGCTCTATTATGAACATCACGCAAAAGGGATATACCAACTTGACACTTTTCGTCCCCCTTTACCAAGTCCTGACACCGGTGCCTTTTTAAAGTACTGTTGCAACTTATGCTTGTAGTAAGTCTATAAATGAAGACCACGTCCTATAAAAGTGATCTGATTTGCCTGCCAGGAGGAGTCTCATATCTTCCAGGTGTAGTGTTTCAAACATATTTGAAATCCACATGTTTATCTTTGGTATTGGAACGTTTTTCCAAAATTCTTAAATAAGCTTTTTTCCAGTTAAACCGTAATCAAATAGGTTCATTTGAAACACATTTAGTTCAGGGCTACATTCCGTTGTTCCAAAGATAATCCATTCTACTTTTGGTATCAGTTTTATTTTAAATAATTTTGTAAAGATTTCAGAAATTTCAATCCAAAATTTTTGAATTTTTATATAAAAAACAAATGAATGCACTATAGTAGCTTCTTGAGACTGGCATTTATCACAGATAGGTGATACTTTGGGAAAAAGTTTACTTATTTTGGTTTTTGAATAGTATAATCAGTAAAATTTTAAATTGGATTAAAGTGTGTCTTACATTAATCGAGCATTTGTGCACATTTAACAAATGTTCATCCCACCTCTCTTTTGAATTTTTAATAGCTAATTCTTGTTCCCAGTCTCTTCTAATACCATCAGTTGTTGGTATTTCTACACTTAAAATAATATCATATAAATATGATATTAAGTTTGCTGATTCGGCCTTTGTCTTCATTGCTTTGTCCAGTAAATCTAATGGCATGTTGTAATAATCTTGTGTATATTTTTTCAGATAATCACATATTTGAAAATATTTAAAATATTGATTGTTTCCCAGATTATATTTTAGTTGTAATTGTTGGAATGATAGTAATTTTCCAGTTTCATACAAGTCTCCGAGCATTTAATTCCTATTCTTTCCCATTGTGTAAATGATTTGTCTATAATGGAGGGTTTAAATGAAGGGTTATTAACTATTGGAGATAAGAGAGATAGATTTCTTAATTTTTAATTATGTTTTATTTGTTTTAAAGTTCTAATTGTACTATGTATAATTGGATTTTTGTTATAGTTTGTGTTATTCAACTTCAATGGTGAGAGGAGGATCGCTCCAATATTACAAGGGGAGCAGTCCTCTCTCTCCATTATAATCCAATCCACCTGCTGGGCAGAGTTGTCCAGCAGTTGAATCATATTTTTAATATTTACTGACCAATAATAGTACATAACGTTAGGGAGTGCTAAACCACCTAATACTTTGGGTTTATTCAAATGTGTTCTTTGTATTCTATGGGATTTATAATCCCATATAAAATTTGTAATGTCTGAATCTTTTTTTTTTACTTTTTTGGCAGGTATATAGGAATTGATTTGAATAGGTATAAAATTTGTGGTAAAAAATCATTTTTATTGCATTTATTCAACCTATTAAAGACATCGGAAGTGTATTCCAGAATTTAATTACATTATTTAATTTCTTAAGTAAAGGATTATAATTTGCGTTAAACATGTCTTGATATTTTCTGGTAATTTCAATACCCAAGTATTTAAATTTTTCTGTAGCTATTTTAAAAGGGAATTTTAAGAGGTTTCGTTTTTATTGACATAATTTCACTTTTGTTCCAGTTTATTCTGTATTCTGAGAACGATCCAAAATCCTCAATTAAGTTTAATATGTTTGGTATAGTGGTATGGGGTTTTGTGATGTATAACAGTACATCATCAGCATATAAAGATATTTTATTATTTGAATATTTTGTATTATAGCCGTGGATATTCGGATGTGTTCTAATTCTTTCCGCTAGGGGTTCAATTATAAGAGCAAATAACAGTGAAAATAGTGAGCATCCTTGTCTATTACCCCCTGATAACTGGAATTTCGTAGATAATATGTTATTAGTTAATATTCTAGCTGTAGGCTTATTATATAATAGTTTAATCCATAGGATGAAATTCTCTCCCATTTGGAATTTTTGCAATACTTTAACCATGTAATCCCATACCACTTGATCGAATGCTTTTTCTGCATCCAACAAAATAATTGATAATTCTTGTTCTTCAGTTTGGTGTGAATGCATTATGTTGAGCAGACGTCTCAGATTATTAGATGATTGTCTCAAAGGGATAAACCCTGTTTGATCCGGATTTATTAATTTACTAACATACTTACTTAATCTTCTAGCTAATATTTTTTGATCTGTATTTAACAACGCAATAGCTCTATGTGATCCGGGTTCTTCTGTATCTTTGTCTTTTTTAAGTATTAATGTAATCGTTGATTCTGCTAGTGTTTCAGGTAATGTTTGTTCTTTAAAGGCATATGTATACATTTTCTGTAAACGTGGTATAATTATGTCGTAAAAACTTTTATAAAATTTGTTACTAAATCCGTCACGTCCTGGTGTTTTTCCATTCTTTAATGAAGTTATTGTGTCTTCTATTTCCTTAATTGAAATTTGCGCTCCCAATTCCTTTTGTTCCTTCAGCTATAGTTTTGGAAGATTACAATTATCCAAGAATTCTGTGACTTTATTGGTGTCCGTTGTCATTTTGGATGTGTACAAATTCTCATAAAATTGCGCAAATCTTTTATTAATATCATTCGGTAAAGTTATTAATTCCCCTCTATCTGATTTGATCTTTAGGATCATGTGTTCTTTTTCTCGTTTTTTTAACTGACGTATCAAAAGTTTGTGGGGTTTATCCCCAAATTCAAAATGTTCCTGTCTTGTAATTTGGAATAGTCTTATAAGTTTGGCTGATAATAGTTTATTTAATTTAAATTTCAGTATTAATATTTTATTGTGTTTATCCATAGTTGGATCTTTAGCATTATCTATATCCAGTTGTCTAATATGTTCTTCTAACTGTCTTTGTTCGTTCTTGTTCTTTTCTTTTTGAAAAACTTGGTATGAAATTATAATGCCTCTAATACATGCTTTGAAGGATTCCCATAATAATGTGGGCGATATATCTGGAGTGTCATTTATTTAGAAAAAGAGGTCCATTTGTTGTTTTAGATATACACTCCCTTGCGGGTCTTTTAAAATTTGAGGATTAAACCTCCAAAACGATTTGTTCTTAGACATTCCTTCCAGTTTTAAAAAGAACGTTAGCAGGGAGTGATCTGAGATCGTGTTAGTATGGTTTTTTGGGTTCGAAATATAGGGGATTAATTTTGTATCCACCAGGAAATAATCTATACATGAGTATGTTTTGTGTACCATTGAATAAAACGAGTATTCCCTACCAGTCGCACAGCTTGACACCTTCCATTGTCCTAATGAATAGTAAGATTAAATGAGAACTTACCAGTTTGAAGTTTGATCCTTATTTTATGAGCAGTTACGATGAGGGATTACGTGAAGAAGCCACGCCAGAGCGCATGCTTGTCATACTTCAAAGCAGCGGCGTGAAAACACAGAAACTCAATAGCTGAAGTAACATAGTAAGGTTTTTGGAAGACTAGAACTACCAGATGATCCTTTAGATTATGAGGGTGGGAGCGGAGGGCACGTAAACCCTCATCGTAACTCCTCATAAAATAAGGATCAAACTTCAAACTGGTAAGTTCTCATTTAATCTTACTATTTTACTTCGGAGTCACGTGATTATGTGAAGATTTCAAAGCTCTGTGATTTCATGCCGTAGATACAGTTCCATATGACACATTGCCTTGGTTGACACAGGATAACCAAATAATGTATCAAACATTGTTTAATGTATACAATGTCTTAAACAATAAAATTTTACACAAAGTAATAACCCCTCTTTCCCAGGGGAAATTACAAAGGAGAACTCAAACAGAACCCAAAACATTGCATTGCGAGGACAGCTTTGTCATACACCCTAAAAGGTTCCTTAACTGGACTATCCTGCGGTGAGGATTTGGTCTAATGGCACATCCTGCGCCTTTGCTGCATACGTTGATGCCGCGCTGGTGGAGTGATATAAACACTTCAGTGTCTACTCCAGCAAAATGCAAACCTGTTTCGGTCATCTAGCAATAGCTTGTACTGACACCTTGGTAAGAGATTTGATGTGGCTGATGACCATCGCTGTTTCAGAGCCTCTGAGACTCTTGATGACCTTGATATTATTAGCTCAGATGTGTAATTACATTTAGTCTTAGATCAATGGATATATTTTAAGCTTATTTTGGTTCCAGCCATCCCTGGCCTGCTCTGTTTGATTAGATCATATGCATTAAACACAATATAATCTACAGAAGAATGCATGCTGTCCAGTCATAACTTTTGCAATATTTGGACCCATAATGCTGCCACTAGCACCATGAACATGATCACTTTGAGCGTTAACTTCCGGAAAGGCAGTGATGTAATTGGTGCCCATTGCCAAAGCAGTGTGAGAACTATGCTCACATCCCAGATTTCTGAATATGTACGTCTGGGAGGGTTTTGTTAAAATATCTCCTATGAATCGGGCCACCAATAGATGAGATCCGACAGAGTGTTGTCTGGACCCTTGCCCTAAGTAGGAGGACAAAGTACTTCTAGCACTATAAATGGCACTATAGCTTAACTGCTCGTCAAAATGCAATGTAGCCAGGAACTCCAATACATCCGGTTTGCCTGCAACTTATGATAAGATATATTTAACTGTAAACAGGACATCTCCCATTTCTTAATATGAGATACATATTGTTTTTTAGTACTATCTCTCCAGACCATCGTAATCACATCAACGGTTCTACTCAATAGTCTCAGTTGCTGGAACAGTCTGGTCAGAAGATACAAATCAATAAATTAATATCCTCATGTAAAGGGGAACTTTCCTCCTGTCCCAGTGTGAACCAACGTTACTGTAATTGGGATGATCATGAATGCTGTGTCATCCATCTCAAACCAATGGGACCATGCTGTGTGGACCGGTTTAGAACCCACTAAACACCTAAGTGTAGTCATACTCTATTTTGGTGAGACATTGATTGAATGAGGAAGAAATGGGGTAAGCATAAGAACGTACATCCCCAATGTAGCGAGAATGTATCCTCCCCCACTGCCCCTAGATTTGGTTCCCATGCCGAATACAGGTACTGGTAATTTAACCCAGATGCAACAGATCTATGTCAGGCAATCCATACTGGCTAACAATGATTTTGAAACTTTTGGATTCTTAATTCATTTTTTGTTTGTCATGGAATTTACATGACCTGGTGTCTGCAACTTTCGCATTATATCTACCTGATAGGTAGATATCTGAGATCCAGATGTTTCTTGTAATGCACCAGTGCCAGATGAGGCTAGACAGACTGTTACAGAATAATGACCGCATTCTACACATGTGATTGATATGGGTACCAGCTGTGGTATTATCAATCTGAAGCTGCACATGCAATCATGCATTGTTGAGCAGAATTCTTTAGGCCATAGAATGCACCCAGCAATTCTACGCAGTTTACCCCAGCCTCTGCAGGGTTAATGCTTCTTTCACATTTTATCTGCTGCCCCAGCCAGACTTGATATCAGTGGCTCCTCATCCTGAAGCTCACATCAGTTTGTAAGCTAAAGGTTATTCAGTCAGAATGTCTCTAGTACATCACGAGACATTAGTTACAATTTTGGCCATAGGCAAAGTACTATCATGTTAATTAACCAATGATGACCTCAAATAGCCAATCATTCTAAATGGTACTAATCTAAGTTTAATTAGATGGGTGAGGACCTAACCTCTCAACAGGTGTGGTAGCTGAATATTTATCTTTCAGATCTATGGCTGCCGTATAACACCCTTTTTTATCCCAGTTACAATACTGCAATTTTTATTTAAACCTTTTATACTGGAACTTAAGGGTTAAGTATGTTCCGGCCCAGAATGACTCGACACTCGCCATCATCCTTTTGGCTGGGGATTTGGACACAATTGTTAAGGCTGATATGCATCATCCACCTGTAGAGTTAGTGGTTTGAACCCCAACACCCAACTATGTGTATTTTGTACGGGTGGATGTACTTCCGAGATACCTATTCGAGATCCCCTGATACGGTCCAATATTCACTTACTGTTTCTTAATCTGAAAGGATATGGTTTTTGAGGTGGAATCCTGGCCTCAGTTTTAGTCTCATTGTCCAGGTGTTCCCCTGGGTACTAGAGGATCTGCGCAAGGCTGTGAACCGTGGGTTGAGCGTAGGCTGGATATTTATTCGTAAATATTAAACTAACAAATGGGCATTACACAGCAGAGTCCTTATCCTGCTGTGTTTAGATAGTGGCCTTGCCATTTGTCCAAACGCCATAATTCCTGCATCAACCAGTTTTTATATATATATATATTTTTAGGACTTTTGCAGCCTTAATTCATGTGCCCTCATGATGCGCTCCTTTACGGCGATGCACAGTAACAGGTGTTTGATATGTGAAGTTTCTTCCGTTATGAAGTCCTGGAACTGGTGAGGACCATTAATCTGCTGGCCAGATTGTCATCCCTGACTTCACCGGAATGGTAAATTGCTAACCACATCCAGCACACCTGGAGCGTGGCTCTTGTGCTTTGGTGTATGCACATAAGCAGTGACACCAACTTCAGGGTCAGCATCCTACTGCCCTGGCTCTCCCGGCTGATGCTCACGGGAGGTCACACACAGCCCTAAACAAGGTGCTGGTGTGATGGGTCCTCAAACTTCAGGGTCAGCATCCTACTGCCCTGGCTCTCCCAGCTGATGCTCACAGGAGTTCACATACAGCCCTACCAAGGTGCTGCTGTGCTGGGTCCCCATGCTCTGGGTCTCCCGGCTGATGCTCACGGGAGGTCACCACTTCAGGGTCAGATTTATACTGCCCTGGCTCTCCCGGCTCCTGCTTGCGGGAGGTCATACATATAGCCCTGTCAACAGGTGCTTGTGGCGCGGCTCTCCCGTAGGCCTGCGCTGTGAAAAGATCGGTGTCAGCAACCCATTGACCCGAACTGGTCTGCCCTTTGCCACAGGGAGACCTTGAGCAGCCCTCTCCTAGGTGCTGCTGGCACGGCTCTCCCATAGGCCAGCATTTTCACACATGAAGCAGCCCTATCCCAGGCTCTGCTAGCGCGGCTCTCCATAGGCCAGCACTATGACAGATACGGCGTCAGTAGAACACTGACCCGTCCTGGTCTCCCCCTCCAGAAAGGAGACCTGGAGCAACCCTGTCCCAGGTGTTGCTGGTGCCGCCTCTCGTAGAGGCCGGTGCTTTTTTACATGAAGCAGCCCTGTCCTAGGTGCTGCTGGCGATGCTCTCCCATAGGCCAGCGCTTTTACACATGAAGCAGCCCTATCCCAGGCGCTGCTGGCGCGGCTCTCTCGTTGGCCAGCGCTGTGATAGATTTGGCGTCAGTAGAACACTGAGCCGTCCTGGTCTCCCCCTCCAGCAGGGAGACCTTGAGCAACCCTGTCCTAGGCGTTGCCGGCGCCGCCTCTCATAGATGTCGGGGCTTTTTACATGAAGCAGCCCTGTCCTAGGTGCTGCTGGCACAGCTATCCTGTAGGCCGGCGCTTTCACACATGAAGCAGCCCTGTCCTAGGTGCTGCTGGCGCGGCTCTCCCGTAGGCTGGCACTTTGACACAGGAAACAGTCCTGTTCCAGGCGCTGCTGGCGCGGCCTGTCCCATAGGCCCGCGCTATTATAGTGGAGACTCACTAATTTGGTAGTGTGAATTTGTAAAGGGTGAAAATACCCTTATTATCGAAGAGGAACCCTTGCAGCCCGACTCACCCGAGTTCTAATAGGGCTCACAAGTTCTCTCTCCCTACAATTTTACTCCGTGCCTGGGGCAACGTGTCTGTGAGTCGCTGACTGACTGTCAGCGACTCTAGCGTTATTTAAACGGCATCCCCGCAGGCTGGAAGCCACTGACTGCTTTGTCAGCGGCTGTTATCTGGAAACCTGATCTTTGCCGGCTATCCGCTTCAGCGGTCGGACCGGGGTTCCCCCGCAGCCCATAGCCGGCTTAGGCATCGGACCTCCAATAAATCCGGCAGGAAACCTCTGTAAAGAGCGGCTCCTGCTCGAACAAACAATGCTGGTAAGTAAAAAACACTTACCTTCCAGGTTGAAACTTACCGCCGGCAGGAGCGTTGCCCCGCCAGTCCGGTGCTTGCCAATGCGTCTGACGTAATGACAAGCCTGTGCTCTGGCCGGGCTTCTTCACGTAGTCACTCGCGTGACTCCGAAGTAAAATTATTATAGCTTTTTGTTGGCAGCTCAGGGATACAATGTGTGAGATAACTCAAACCCCCTGCCCTAATAAACATGTCTCTAAGCCACACACAATATAGTACTTAACATGCCCTCAGTGAACTTAATTTTTTTTTTTGATTAACAGTAATATTTACAGTACAAAACAAAGCCCACCACCATAATACAAGTCAAACAATCTATATATACAAATATATTACAATCCTTATTGAGAATGACGTCCATCCCACGTGATGCCCAACGGTCCCGGAAATCCCCCAGGGTGCCTGTGGACAACGCGTAGCCCTTCTCAACTACCAGAAAAGGGGCAGGCAGCCGGCTCAGGCAGAACCCTCTTCCGCCTGGCATCGTGACTCGCGGATGGCCAGCTTGGCCAGGACCAAGAGCAACCCAACCAGGACATCTTCGGCCCCATCCCCTCCCCTATGCACAGGGTGTCCAAAGATGAGGATGGTGTGTGTGACGTGCAGCCAGAAGGCAAGGAGCAGCCCCTTTAGATAATGGAACAGGGGCTGCAACCTCACACACTCCATATACACGTGGAACACAGACTCTTCCAGCCCGGGAAAGTGGCAGGCGGCTGGCGAGTCTGCGAACCGCGAGAGAAACTGGTGGCAAGGGACTCCTCGGTGCAGTACCCTAGCCCCAGGTCCACAATGTAGAGGGGGAGAATCCCTCCATAGAGGGACCCCCACTGGGGGGGCCTTCTCACAATGGTAGACCAGGGCGAGGAAGTGCAGGGTGTGGAGGAGGAGCCCATACAGGAGACGCTTCCTTGCATCTTGGAGGGAGATGAAGGGTATTGAGTAAAGGTGACTCATGTTGTGTGGGTCAGGCTCCCGAGAATGATTACGCACCTGAGTCCGTTGAGTACTTTTGGCTGAGCGGGGGTTTGCTCAGCCACAAATACTCCACATGTTTGAGCCTACACGACACCCAGTGGGGTGGGACAAGGTCCAGCAGCTCTCTCGACCGTGGCGTCGCCCTCCGTCAGTGGAGAAGGGCCCCGTCGACGGCAACCAAGTTCCAGACTCTCAGCAGGTCAATGAATGCTTGGTGGTCAAAGGCAAGTGTTCAGCAGCAGCCTTTCAGATGTAACATTAAACAATAGGTCCTTGCTGGCACTGTCATGCCAGGATAGACACAAGAGACTGCAGATACTGGAATCCTGAGGGAAAAATCTAAGTGCTGGAAGAACTCAGCGGGCCAGGCCGCATTTGTGGACGGAAATGGACAGATAACATTACTTGTTGACACATTTCTTCAGACTGAAGAGGGTTCCAACCAAAAGCATCTTCTGTCCATTGCAAGATACAAGTCCCTCCACAGTTACTGCCTGATCTGTTGAGTTCCCCCAGCAATTTGTCAAGTTACTGCATCATTCCTCTGCCGTTGACTGTTAGATCACCAGACCAGGTCAGCACCACCATAGTCAGAGATGAAGTGTGGTTTTTCAGTGCTAAATCTAAAGCCACGGTGGTGCAGCAGTAGGGTTGCCGGCTTACAGCGCTTGCAGCTCCGGAGATCCGGGTTCGATCCCGACCACAGGTGCTGTCAGTACGGAGTTTGTACGTTCTCCCCGTGACCAGTGTGGGTTTTCTCAGAGATCTTTGGTTTCCTCCCATACTCCAAAGACATACAGGTGTGTAGGCTGTTTGCTTGGTAAAATTGTATTTTACCCTAGGTTGTGTAGAATAGTGCTAGTTTGCAGGGATTGCTGGTTGGCGCGGACTCGGTGTGCCGAATGCTGTATCTTTCAACTAAATCTTTGAACTAAACTAAACTATGCAGTAAATCTAATTCTGAGTACCTGTGTACAAGGAGAGCAGCACAGTCCCAGTTACTGCACTACTCTGAAATTCCACTCAGAACGGTTACCGTTTTATACAGATTTCGAGCTTCGAAATTGTGCACACTTCCTAATTTCTTATCATCAATAACAATACGTTCTCCAAACATTAACATACAAATGCAATAACACTAATACAAGAAAACCTACATGCTATTTAATCCTTTATTTAATGTTCAATATCAAGAACCTTGTAGTGGGACCTCCGGTAGCGCTGATGGTGGAGTAGGGTGAGTGCCAGCTAGCTCCACGTGAAAAAAAAGAAAAAAAACGGGAATTAAATACAGAACAGACCTGCAGAAATCGGTCCGGCACCCTGCGTGACGTCATCAGACCGCGACTCTGGAGACCTAATGTCAGTAACTCGCTCCCCCACAAAGGAACCGATTAAAAAAACTACGAGGAAAACAACTGAAGGAGGAAGAAGGCCCGACTGAAGCGTCGGGCTCAGTTTTAACGTAATCCCAGGAGGACGTCTCAATGGCCCAGACATGGCCGTCCGAAGGGGGCGGATGCGTTGGGTGCGACCGCACCCACCTTTTTTCCCCCAATGTAAGAAAAAATCCTGAAAAAAAAAAAAAATCTGAAAAAAAAAATTTCGGAAAAAGAAAATCGGAAAAAAAAAACATTGGAAAAAAAAAATCAGCATTTCCAATTTGTTGAAAAGCGCCCGAAATTCTGGTTCCGGCCGATGGATAATTTGGGAGAAAAAAATGCGATCATCACTGCCTGCACAGTTGGGGAAGCGAAGCAAAATGACACCGTCTCTCCGCACGTGCGCAATGGGCCCGGGCGGGATCAGACTGCCATTTGCACTCCACACATTGAGCTCGATGCCTTGAGTCGTCTACTCCAGGTCAGTATTGGAATATTGCATTGGAGGAGGGGGGAGTCTGTTTTTTATCCTCGGTTCAAACTACCCATGAGGGGGTCTAATCTGGCCCGGGAGATAAGAGAGTGCCCATTTCTCCGGGCCCGGTGTGTGGGGGGTGCGTAGTGTGGGGTGCGTGGTGCGGGGTGCGTGGTGCGGTGTCTGCCCGCCCGCCCGGTCCAGCATCTCCATCCGCGGTGTCGGAACCTCACCAACGGCCAGCCTGGCGACCAGGAGACCGTTCTCCCGTCACCGGGCAGGAGTGGCTGAATCTGAACCCAGCGGCTGTAACCCCAACACCAGATGCCGCTGTGGCGGGGCCCGCTCTTATTATATTTTCTCCTCCATATGAATAATTTTAAACAATTGGAACTGCTTTCTTTTCCTCGATAACAATAATGAAAAATATGAATTCCATAGTTAAATATACATTTTAATGGGATCATTATATTTAGATGTAACATTTCCATTTCGAGATCGGGGGGGGGGGGTGGAGGGAAATATGTGTCAAGCCGATAGCCTAATCGTTAAAGAGTTAAAAGATAGTCTAATTGATAAAGAGCTGAGAAGAGGAATCCGAGCTGCCAAGGAAAGGTACTCTGAGAAGTTGAGGAGCAAGTTCTCAGCTAGTGACTCTTCTTCAGCATGGAAGGGCATGCAAGAAATCACCAGCTATAAGAGGAAAGCCCCTCCGCTCTTTGGACAATCGTCAGCTGACGAACAACCTGTATGAGTTTTACTGCAGGTTTGAAAATCAGAAGGTAATGCTGGTACCCCCTCCCCAACAAACACAGCCAGACACCAGTCTGCAAAGAATGGACCCTGCACTCTCTCCTTCCGATTCACCACTTCACACCTACTTAAAGCAAGACTCCAGTATGAAAAGAGTGGACCCTTTCCCATCCAAACAACACTTCACACCCAATTACTTATGTTTAACCAGTCCCTGCAAAGATGCACTGTCCCTGCCTGCTTCAAAGTCTCCACCATTGTCCCTGTACCCAAAAAGGTAAGGATTACTGGTCTTAATGACTACAGGCTTGTCGCACTGACCTCTGTAGTCATGAAGACCATTGAAAGGTCTGTGCTGGCCAAACTGAAAAATATCACAATCCCTCTGCTGGACCCTCTGCATTTTGCATATTGGGCCAATAGATCTGTGAATGACGCAGTCAATCTGGGCCTACACTTCATCCTCCAGCACCTAGACCGCCAAGTGCCAGAGCTACTACGCTCCAAACTTTCTGAATTGACTGTACCTGGAACCCCTCTGTCGGTGGATCACCAGCTTTCTGACAGACAGGGAGCAACATGTGATACGGGAAAGCATATCTCGGACCAACAAATGCTCAGCATAGGAGCACTGTCCCCTCTCCTCTACTTTCGCCACACCAATGACTGCACCTCCACAGACACCTCTGTCAAGCTTCTCAAGTTTGCGGACGACACAACCCTGATTGTACTGACCCAGGATGGGGATCTCTGTACTCTTTTCAGTTTGATGTCTTTCCTATAACATGGTGCCCAGAACTGAACATAATATTCTAAATGCGGTCTCACCAACGTCTTATACAACTGCAACATGACCTCCCAACTTCTATACTCAATACTCTGACTGATGAAGGCCAAAGTGCCAAAATACGTTTTGACCACTTGATATACCTGCGACACGACCTTCAAGGAACCATGCAACCATCAACCATTCCTCTGCCCACCTGGCTAATTGATCCAGATCCTGCTGCAATCTTTCACAACCATCTTCACTATATGCAAAACCACTCACTTCTGTATCATCAGCAAACTTGCTAATCTTGCCCTGTTCTGTGACGTTTCACAGAGTGCTGGAGTAACTCAGCAGGTCAGGCTGAGTATAGAGGTTGGAAGGTCATGTTGCAGTTGCATAAGAAGGTGGTGAGGCCGCATTCAGAGTATTGTATTCAGTTCTGGGCACCATGTTATAGGAAAGATATCATCAAACTGGAAAGGGTACAGTGAAGGATGTTGCCTGGACTAGAGGGCCAGAGCTATAGGGAGAGGTTGTGTAGGCTGGGACTCTATTTTATGGAGCACAGGAGGATAAGGGATGATCTAATAGACGTGTATAAAATAATGATTTGAATAGATATGGTTGAGTCTTTTGCCCAGAGTAGGTGAATCGAGGAGCAGAGGACATAAGTTTAAGGTGAAGGGCAAAAGATTTAATAGGAATCTGAGGGGTATGTTTTTCACACAAAGGGTGGTAGATATATGGAACAAGCTGCCAGAGGAGGTAGTTGAGGAGGGGACTATCGCAACAGTTAAGAAACAGTTAGACAGGTACATGGATAGGACACGTTCGGAGAGACATGGATCAAACGTGGGCAAGTGGGGCTAGTGCAGATGGGACATGCTGGGCTGAAGGGCCAACACTCTATGACTCTATCTATCTTTCCCTCTCAAACCCATTCTCCTGCCTTCTCCCCATTACCTCTGACACCCCTATCAATCAAGAATCTATCAATCTCCTCCTGAAAAATGTCCATTGACTTGACCTCCACAGCTGTCTGTGGCAATGAATTCCACAGTTTCCACTCTCTGACATAAGAAATTCCTGCTCATCTCCTTCCTAAAGGAATGTATTTTAATTCCAAGGCTGTGGCCACTGGTCCTAGACTCTCCCACTAGTGGAAACATCCTCTCCACATCCCCTCCATCCAGATTTTTCGCCAGGCTGGGACAGATGGCAACAGCTTCACACCGTGTCCCAAAGCTTGTGTCCTGTCCTGCATCACCCAAGGCAGCAGAGACGTTATAGGAGAGGGCAAGCACCGTAACAAAGTAGCTCACGATGGTTTGGGTAACATTCAGGAATGTCTATGTATGTCACATCATGAATATTACTGAAGAATGGTCTTGACCCGAAATATAATCTATACCTTTTCACCAGAGATGCTGCCTGACTTACTGAGTTACTCCAGCACTCTGTGACATGTCATCTATCCATGTTCTCCAGAGATGCTGCCTGACCCGCTGAGTTACTCCAGCACTCTGTGAAATGTCGCCTATTCATATTCTCCGCAGATGCTGCCTGACCCGCTGAGTTACTCCAGCACTTTGTGTCTATTTTCCCTTCACCCATCTGCCCAAGCCCATTCTCCACCCTCCTTTCCTATGTTCCTTTCCACCCATAAACCTCTCTCTGCCTTTACATTTCACTCCTCTTTCAAATCTGCTCTACTTATCTACACGCATTTTTCTTCTTAACTTTTTAGTCATAGAATGATGCAGTGTGGAAACAGGCCCTTCAGCCCAACCTGCCCACACCGACCAACATGTCCCATCTAAACTAGTCCCACTCACACACGTTTGGCCTATATCCATCTAAATCTGTCCTATCCATGTACGTGTCCAAATGTCTCTTAAACATAAGGATAGTCCCAGCCTTAACTACCTCCTCTGGCAGCTCGTTCCATACACCCAGCACCCAGTGTGAAAAAGCTACCTCTCAATTTCCTGTTAACTTCGGAAATATTGGTCATAAATTTGGTGCAGAAATGCTCCAAAATAAGGCTAAGAATGCATCAGAGAGCATCTAAAACCCCAGAGTTTCCAGGACCCTGGACCCCGGCATCGAGGGACTTCACACTTCGCGCTTGTGATGTGTGCAGCGCGCACATTATTTCACATTAAATTTTTTGTAATCCTGTCATGCCGCCCCCCTTTTTGGAAAGCCTGGGCCCAGAAGACAAAGATAAAGAAAAATGAAATGGACGAACTTCGCAACTTCATCACAATGGAAATTGCAAGTATAAAAGAAGAATTGATAAGCTTTAAAAATGAATTGAATATTAAAGAAATACTGAAAAGTCTTAAAAAAAAGAGATTAAAGAAGACTCCTTAGAGCTTGAAAATAAAATGACTAATCTTGTGCGTATGAAACTGACTAATATGAAGGAGGAAATGTCAGTAAATTTCGTCTTACAAATCAATGAAGTAAACGAGAAAATTAAGTCGAATGAAACCAACTTTAATGATAAGCTGGAGTAGACCTTCACTACAATGCAGCAACAGATGGGGGAGCAAGCTGACGCCATAACTCACTTGGAAGAAACTACAGAGACACTCCTTGCCGAGACCAAGCGTTTATCAGATTTACTGCATAAAGTAACTGAAAAATGTATTGACTTGGAGGGCCGTCAGAGAAGACAAAATTTAAGAATCGTGGGCATTCATGAGGATAAAGAAGGAAATAAAGATCTCCATGACTTTGCCGCAGACTTATTAAAAAAAGTCTTGAATTTAGACCAAAAGCCCTTATTAGGGCGGGCACACAGAGTTCTTGGACGTCTGCCCCCCCCCCCGAGGCAGCTGATAGTGAAGGTCTAATACGATCACGTTTTGGAGGATATCATGAAAAAAAATTGCTGACACAAGAAATCTTATGTTTGATGGAGACAAAATAAGCATATTTCGAGATTACCCTGCAGAGGTGGTCGGAAGGAGAGCGTTATTCAACGAGTCAAGAGGGATTCTAAAGAAGATAAACAACTTGAAATATGGAATGCTGTACCCTGCAAGATTGAGAGTCACTTATCTGCAGAAGGAACAGTATTTCACTGATCACAAGAAAGCATTGGCATTTGCCCAGAAGATTGTAGGTTCGAGTGAGGACTGAATAACATTCATATACAGTGGCTTGCAAAAGTATTCATACCCCTTGAACTTTTCCACATTTTGTCACGTTACAACCACAAACATAAATGTATTTTATTGGGATTTTATGTGATAGACCAACACAAAGTGGTGCATAATTGTGAAGTGGAAGGAAAATGATACATAGTTTCCAAATTTTATTACAAATAAAAAACTGAAAAGTGTGGCGTGCAAAAGTATTCAGCCCCCCTGAGTCAATACTTTGTAGAACCGCCTTTCACTGCAATTACAGCTGCAAGTCTTTTGGAGTATGTCTCTACCAGCTTTGCACATCTAGAGACTGAAATTTCTGCCCATTCTTCTTTGCAAAATAGCTCAAGCTCAGTCGGATTGGATGGAGAGCGTCTGTGAACAGCAATTTTCAAGTCTTGCCAGAGATTCTCAATTGGATTTAGGTCTGGACCTTGACTGGGCCATTCTAACACAAGAATATGCTTTGATCTAAACCATTCCATTGTAGCTCTGGCTGTATGTTTAGGGTTGTTGTGCTGCTGGAAGGTGAACCTCGCCCCAGTCTCAAGTCTTTTGCAGACTCTAACAGGTTTTCTTCCAAGATTGCCCTGTATTTGGCTCCATCCATCTTCCCGTCAACTCTGACCAGCTTCCCTGTCCCTGGTGAATGAAAATCATCCCCACAGCATGATGCTGCCACCAACATGTTTCACAGTGGGGATGGTGTGTTCAGGGTGATGTGCAGTGTTAGTTTTCCACTACACATAGCGTTTTGCATTTATGCCGAAAACTTCAATTTTGGTTTCATCAGACCAGAGCACCTTCCTCCACATGTTTGCTGTGTCCCCCACATGGCTTGTGGCAAACTGCAAACGGGACTTCTGATGGCTTTGTTTCAACAATGGCTTTCTTCTTGCCACTCTTCCATAAAGGCCCGATTTGTGGAGTGCACGACTAATAGTTGTCCTGTGGACAGAATCTCCCACCTGAGCTGTGGATCTCTGCAGCTCCTCCAGAGTTACCATGGGCCTCTTGGCTGCTTCTCTGATCAATGCTCTCCTTGCCCCGCCTGTCAGTTTAGGTGGACGGCCATGTAGGTTTGGTAGGTTTGCAGTTGTGCCATACTCTTTCCATTTTCGGATGATGGATTGAACAGTGATCCATGAGATGTTCAAAGCTTGGGATTTTTTTTATAACCTAACCCTGCTTTAAACATCTCCACAAATTTATCCCTGACCTGTCTGGTGTGTTCCTTGGGCTTCATGATGCCCAAGGAACATTGTTTGTTCACTAATGTTCTCTAACAAACCTCTGAGGCCTTCACAGAACAGCTGTATTTATACTGAGATTAGATTACACACAAGTGGACTCTATTTACGAATTAGGTGACTTCTGAAGGCAATTGGTTGCACTGGATTTTATTTAGGGGTATCAGAGTAAAGGGGGCTGAATACTTTTGCACGCCACACTTTTCAGTTTTTTATTTGTAAAAAGATTTTGAAAACCATGTCTCATTTTCCTTCCACTTCACAATTATGCGCCACTTTGTGTTGGTCTATCACATAAAATCCTAATAAAATACATTTACGTTTGTGGTTGTAACGTGACAAATTGTGGAAAAGTTCAAGGGGTATGAATACTTTTGCAAGCCACTGTAATATCGTCATCTTGCTGAGAATAAATGGAACTTTAATTCACTTTATTCAAGGACTAATGAAAGCTGATAACGACAACTGTGCAGTCCCTCCTGTTATGGACATATTATTCTAATATTTAGTACTAATTTTTACTAACAATTACTAATCATTAAAAACACTTGTTATTATTATTGGAATAATTAGTTAAAAATATGAAATGTAAAAAAAAGGTATAATTTAAATATCTTATTAATTGGAATTTGTTATGTTCATCCTTTATTTACATCAGACTAACACTTGACTAATAATTAACTAAGAGAGTAATAGCCTCTCACTATATGATTAGTAATACTCTGGACCAAAATTTAATCCCGTAAATTACTCATATTCAAATTCTTTTTTAAAGCGTGCAGCTAGGAATATATATTTTTTAAATCTACGGAAGTCCTTAGATGGTCAGCCACGTCAGTGTGGCTAGTGTACACTAAATTTAGATGTAGTTTATTTTTCCTTCTTACACTTTATTAATTTTTTATTTTTTTACTTTTTGTATTTTTTACTTAATTACTATTTTATACTTGAATTAATTTACAAATATTATTTGTGGAGATGTGTCCGTGAGGAAGATTTATTTGAATTAGATTTACAACTCATCTGTCCTATGTTCGGGTGGAATGTCGGGTTTACGGTGCTGAGCTATCTACTCTTTTATAGACCACCCTAACCACAAGATGCAAGACGTAAATAGAAAAAACGGGGGTCAAGGAATTACTTTTTGTAGTTGGAATGTTAAGGGAATTAATGAGTCAATCAAGAGAGGTAAGGTATTAGCACACTTAAAATCACTCAAAGCAGACATAACATTTCTTAAAGAGACTCACATTAAAAACGACGCACAACATAGATTGAAAGCAAAATGGATCGCTGAAACATATCACTCTTCCCTCCCTCATAAGGCCAGAGGTATCGCAATTTTAATTCGTAAAGGTATACCTTTTAAACACATATCAACTATAGCGGACATCAATGGTAGATATATTATACTAGTGGGTGAATTATATCAAACAAAAGTGATTTTTCTCAATGTCTATGGACCAAATTTTGAAATCCTATGTTTAAGAATATACTTAATACTATCCCGGAGCTCACACAACATAATTTGATAGTCGGTGGAGATTTAAATTGTACACTAGATTCCTATCTCGATAGATCATCAAGACAAAGAAAAGCAAAATCCAAGACAAGCGAATTATTAAACTCATACATCAATACTATCAATATCAAGGATGTTTGGAGAATTGAAAACCCATCTGGAAGGGAATACTCATTTTACTCATCAGTACATAAAACCTATTCAAGGATAGACTAATTTTTAGTAGATTCTAAACTTATCCCATTTACTTATAATTAGAAATATCAAAATATTATAATTTTGGACCATGCTCCTTTATGGACTATGGACTTCAGGAAGAAACAGACAGTACACAACCCATTCACCATCAATGGCAATGTAGTGGAGTCTGTGAAAAGCATCAAGTTCCTGGGAGTGCACATCACAGATGATCAGACATGGTCTACCAACACCATCTCCCTAGTCAAGAAAGCACAGCAACGCCTCCACTTCCTTCAACGGTTGAGGAGAGCCGACCTCCCCCCTTCTGCCCTCACCACCTTTTACAGGGGTGCCATTGAGAGCATTCTTACCAGCAGTCTCTCAGTCTGGTATGGCAGTTGCTCTGCTGCTGACCAGAAGGCCCTACAGAGAGTGATGAGGACATCAGAGAAGATCACCAGATCACCCCAACCAGCAATCCACGACTTATACCCATCTCGCTGTCGCAAGAGAACAATCAATATCACCAAAGACACCACCCATCCAGCACACAAATTGTTCACCCCCCTTCCATCCGGCAAGTGCTACCGCAGCATGCGGTGCAAAACCACCAGATTCAAAAACAGCTTCTTCCCTCAGGCCATCAGACTACTCAACTCACTCAAGAAAATTCCATGAACATTACACAAACAAAAGATCAAACTGACTGTCAAATAACTTTAACTCAATGTCTGCAGTATGCTATTTGCACTTTTCTATATTGTACCTTTTATTATTGCACTTTAATAACATACCTCAAAATGTTACTAGACTCTGGCACACTATATAATGTCTATTTTTAATGGTATATTTTTAATGGTATTTTTAATGGTAGATTGTCTGTCTGTGTTATAAATAAATATTACTTGCACATTTGGAGTATGGGGAAACGCAATTTCAATCCTCTGTGTAACTACTTGTTGCATTATTTGAATTGACAATAAAGTTTACTTTGACTTTAACTTTAACATTTATGATCAAACTAAGTGGAATGACTGACAAGCAGACACAATGGAGACTTAATCCTCAAATTTTAAATGATAAAGCATGTTACGAATATCTTATCAAACAGATAAATATGTTTTCTGAGACAAATGACTGCCCTGAAATTTCTGCCTCCCTTCTTTGGGAAACATTTAAAGCATTTATATGAGGAGCGTTAATCTCCGCACAAGCCTTTCGTAATAAAGAGAACCGCGCCAAACAACTGGTATTGGAAATGGAAATAAGGCAATTAGATATGGAAAACGCAATCGCACCTTCTATGATAATACATAATAAAATTGCTGCACTCAAATATAAGTTAAACCAAATATACTCAGACCAAATCATAAAATTTTATCAAAAGACTAAACAGTTACACTTTGAATTTGGTGATAAACCACAAATATTAGTAGCACGCCAATTCCGGAAACAGGGAGGGGAAAAACAATATATAAAATTAAATCAGATATGGGAGAAATATTAACACTACCCAAGGATATTAATGATAGATTCTCTCACTACTATCAAACACTTTACTCAACCAAAATGGCAGTGGGTTCTGCAGGAATGGAATTATTCTTACAGAATTGTAACCTTACTGGTTTAGACTTGAAAGAGAGGGAATTATAAGGGGCCGAAATATCAGTAAAAGATATTGAAGAATCTATTAGTTCTTTATAAAATGGAAAGGCCGCTGGCCCAGATGGTTTAAATAGTGAATTTTATTAAAAAATTTCATGATTTGATCTCGCCACGCCTACAGACATTATATACTCAAGCATTCGTGCAACAGAAACTCCCAGAAACTTTAAATGAATCAACAATAATACTTATACCAAAAACGGATAAGGACCTTGAAGACCCAGGGCCATATAGAGCAATTGCTCTCTTAAACACCGATCAGAAAATATTAACCAAAATTTTAGCACATAGCTTAATGATTCATAAATTAATACACCCCGATCAAACTGGCTTTATTCCAAAACGTTATTCGTATTATAATCTGAGACGATTATTTAACATTATATACTCAAATCGAATAGCTAATGTAGATTTAGCAGTCATTTCGCTAGATGCTGAGAAAGCATTCGATCAAGTTGAATGGCCCTATTTATTTTCGGTGATGGAAAAATATCAATTAGGTGAGAAGTTTTGTACTTGGGTTAAGCTTCTATATACCAACCCAACAGCCAGAATAATGCCAAATCAAATGTTATAAAAAAAAATTATCTAAAGGTTGTAGACAAGGATGCCTGCTATCCCCGTTACTATTCGCCCTTGCTATTGAACCACTAGCAGAAAGAGTTCGAGCACATCCAGAAATATATGGGTATAATACTAAAAATACAGTTAATAAAATTTCTCTATATGCAGATGATGTATTACTATATATTACAAATCCAGAAATTAGCATCCCTAACCTGTTAAATCTTATAACTCAATTTGGTTTATTCTCGGGATATAGAATCAGCTGGAATAAGAGTGAGATTATGCCAATAATGGAACCTAATTTATATATATTGCAATAATCACCTTTTAAAATAGTGAATGAAAAATTTAAATACTTAGGAATTTATGTGACGAAGAAATATACTTCTTTATTTAAATCAAATTTCGTACCTTTACTTAATAAACTGCACAAGAATATTCAATATTGGAAAACACTTCCCATTTCAATGCTCGGTAAAATTAATGCAATTAAAATGATTTTCCTCCCTCAACTTCTATACCTCTTTCAATCAATTCCGATATATCTCCCTAAAAATTTCTTTAAAAAAGTCGACTCTATTGTAACAAGTTTTATTTGGGATTATAACAATCACAGAATAAGTAAAAAACACTTATGTAAATCCAAGACGAATGGAGGATTAGTCTTACCAAATTTCTTATTTTATTTCTGGGCAGTCAATGTCAAAAACTTAAATTTCTGGTTGGAAGATATGGATCAACAACCAGACTGGTTAAAGATGGAAAAGGAGGATTGTCTGCTATTTGAAATTGGTCCGATTCTGCTAACTCCTACAAAATTGAATTAAAAAATCTATAGTGAAAACCCAATAATACATAGTGGCATTCGAATTTGGAAACAAATAAAAAAGACATTAAAATTGGATAATTTATCACTTTCGCTCCCTATTGCAAATAACCCTTCATTTAAGCCTTCAGTATTGGATAAAGGTTTTGCACAATGGAAAAATTATGGAATTAAAAAGATGGGACATCTTTATAGAAAAGGTGTGTTTCTCTCGTTTCAGGAGGAACAACAGAATTATGGATTACATTCAAATAATTTTTTAGATATTTACAACTGAAAGATTACGTTAAATCACATACACAAGAATATAGAACTAGAGAGCCAAAGATTCTAGATTCTATAATATTCTTTTAGATAGTGAGAATCCGTCGACGGAATTACATAGACAAGCATGGGAAAATGAATTAGTTCAACCCATAACGAAAGATATTTGGGATGAAATTCTACAACATGTACATCAATGTTCGTTAAACGCCAGACATTCTTTAATACAATTTAAAATATTACATAGATTGCATTATTCTAAAACAAAATTAAATAGAATTTTTCCTAATATTTCTCCTATCTGCGATAAATGTCAATATTCTGAGGCTAATTTAACCCATACCTTTGTAAGTTGCATAAAAATTAAAATATTTTGGATGGATATTTTTTAAATTATTTCCGTAGTGGTTAATACTCAACTGGAGTTCGATCCTAAATTAATAATATTGGGCATATCTGAACAATACCTAAAACTTACAATAAACCAAAGAAATTTCCTTGATTATAGTATAATAACTGGGAAAAAATTGATATTAAAATTTTGGAAAAACCCTGCATCCCCCACAATCAAAATGTGGATTATGGAGATGTCGGAGACCTTAAATCTGGGAAAAATTAGATTTGTCTTAATTGACAAACCAGAATTACTTACTAGAATATGGTCTCCGTTCATAGATTATTTGAAGGGGTAGAATGGACCGGCGCTGATACCTGATGGAAGCTTGCACCCAAGTCTAGATGAATAGTTATGTTTTCTTACCTAAGGACCTATCTCCTAAGTTGTATTATGGATAGTTTATTCTATTTTTCTAATTTTCTTTTCTATTTCTTTATTTTTTCTTGTGTAATAATATTTTTATTAAAAGAAATCCATCATAACAACGGTATAACAACTTTTCAAATACACAACCAACTTATTTCAATAAGTATACGAATGTTACGAATAGTTCTTATAAACTTCTATTTTTTTTTAAAGTAGAAAAAGAAAAGAATAGATTTTAATAAATAAGAATAGTGATTAAATAATAATTTTGATTATAAAGAAAGAGAAATAGAAAAGAGAGGAGAAAAAAAATATGTAAATATTCTTGTTAGATGTATTTAATTAAAATAAAGTATTGTATAAAAAAAGAGAGATTATAGTATACATCTTAATAGTGAATAACACAATTTCAAATAGCGATATCAATGGAGACATGTATACAAATCAAAAAGAAAAACAGGGAATTATTTTCATCAAATCCTGCCGGGTACCCATTGAGTTGTGATGCCAAGAACAGCTACCCCTTCAAATATTCCTTTTATGGAGACCATATCTGTTCAAAGAGTTCGTATTTGTCCATTAGGACAAATCTGATTCTTTCCAAATGCAACATCTCCAACATTTCCACTGTCCACATTTTAATTGTGGGGGATAATGTTCCCTTCCAAAATTTCAATATTAATTTTTTCCCTATTATCAAACAGTAATCCAAGAAATTTATTTGGTTTACTGTTAATATTAGATTTGAATCCGGAACTCCTAATATTATTAATTTTGGATCTGGGTCTAGTTTAATTTTAAGAACTTCAGAGATAACTCTAAAGATTTCTGTCCAATAATAATTAAATTTTATACATGGTACAAAACTATGCGTTAAATTAGCTTCCAAGTTCTGACATTTATCACAAATAGGAGAAATGTTAGAATAAATTCTATTTAATTTCGTTTTTGAATAATGTAATATGTGTAATACCTTAAATTGTATCAATATATGTCTAGCATTTAATGAGCAACGATGTATACATTGTAGGCTTTTCTATCTATTAAAAAAATAATAATAATTAGAGTCAATGTTAATATGTAACCGATAAATGAAGACCCCAGCTACATTGGTAGCGGAGTCGCTGGAATCCTGGATATTTAATATGTAACCGTTTAACAAAGTTTGTAGTGGTTCGGACTATGATATGTACATACCTCTAATAAAATTTAACTTAAAAAAAAAAAAAAAAGAACCTTGTAGTGTGCATAAAGGAAAACCCATCCCAAAACATTGGGATATTTGTCAATGAATACCTATCAGGAACATTGATGTATAAGTATGAATGTCTAAAGGTTGTTGTGCTGGACAGTTATCTTAACCTTTGTCACACTGCAGCTTCTACATTGTGCTGTACAGTTACCTTAACCTTGTGCTGTACAGTTATCAACCTTCGTCACACTGCAGCTTCCACACTTCCCCCCTTATGTCCGGTAAAGGACAACATAAGGTTTTGATAGAGTTCCATAGCACAGACTTTCTGGAACTCAGTAGTGATTATGCCAGGGGTGGTCGGTTGTTGGATCATGATGAAAAGGGCTGTTCTCTGAGTAGGGCTCCTTCTGGATGTGTGCGGCCAAGTAAGTGATGTTTTCAATGAATCGGGAATGTATGTGCAACACTCCCGACCAATAACGGCACACGTACCACCTTCCTTGGCCAACTGGAAGTCTGATGCTAACCGGTTCTGAAGTGCCTCAGTGCGAATCACTACCATCTCAGCCGTGCCTTTAATGGCCCGGCGTGTATCCTGAAACTCCTGGGCTGTCTCATTGGCCAACTTATCCGTTGTCTGAGGCCATATTGGTGCCCTTGCAATCAAGTCTCACATGCCCCCAGAATGGGGCCGCTCTATCCACAACGGTTCAGCATCTGTGAGTGCTCTTCGATGGCAGCCTCACACAGCTGGATGTAGAGAGAGTGGTTGCAGGTAGAACATATATGGTATCACATCGGCCAAGGAACAGCAACCCTTTCAAGGACTTGGTTCAAGCCTCATGCTCCATTTGGTAAGGGGCATCCCCAGCAGCCAAGGGTAAGCATTGTGGTCACAGACCCAGCACGTGTTGTTAACAGGGCTGGGGGTCGGCAGTGGTTTAGGAGTTTCTAGTACTTTTATCCAAGTCCGGCACCGCACCCTGGGTATTCGGGTATGAGCAAACCTCTCTTTGATTTTCATGGAGTAATCCCAGCACCGGAGGGGTACGCAATCCATTATAGGAAGGCTGATACCATCCCTCGAAGCAGTTGAAAGGACCGGCCTCATCCTTACTGGTAGTGCAGCTTCCTGTTTCCCCCTCTGATGACGTTATCAAAGTGGAGAACAGATTCAAATTCACTCTGATTAAGGGCTAATGGCTGCATTGGCAGCCCCCCCCCCCCCCCCCCCCTTGAACGTGTGGGTGCTCTCGAACATATCAAACAACTCGATGGATTAGAACTCAGAGATTATTCATTACTAAGGCATAAAAAAGGTATTGTATCAAACAAAAAAGAAACATCCAGAATATCCCAAGCCTAGCATGCATAGTAATTATTTAAAAGTCCCAAATAATCAGAGAACTCAATTAATCCTTATCTCTGGGGTTTTCCGTGCCACTGGTTCCCTGGTCCAGTGGTGCAGTGGGTTTAACATGCGATGCGTGGACCCAAGTCGGCTTCCTTTGACCCTTCATGGAGGTATGCGTAGTCAGCAGCACTTGGTGTGAACCTGCCCATCGGGGCTCAATTTCACGAATACCCAGTCTCCTGGCTGGAAGATATGGCATGCCGCAGTCGTCACGATCTTCTGGACAGCTACCTGCTGATGGAAACTTTGAAGAATTCATGTTAGTGCTACACAATAATGCAACATGCCTTCACTCATAGTATGGGTGTCCATCTGACAGAGAGGGGAGGAGTGACTCTTAAGCACATGGGATGTTATCAAATGTTACCTTTTGTGGAGATAGGCCCGTCACTTGGTTGAGTGCGCAACGCATTGTCATGGGGGCCAGCAGAAGCGCCTCACGCCATTTTAGTTCAGCCTCCTCGCTCAAATTGGCCAATTTATTTTTCAGGACTCTATTTTGCCATTTGATTGTGAGTGGTACGGAGAAGTGAAATGATGATTGTACTACAAAGCTTTTGACAGTTCTAGTACCACCCTGCCTGTAAAGTGTGGGCCATTGTAACTTGATATCTTCTCAGAGATTCCAAACTGAGGGACGGGTTCTTGGAATAAAGGTTTAACAACAGTTACAGCATCATTTCCAGAATTGGATAAGTTTCTATCCACCGAGAAAGCGAATACACAATAACGTACATAATCATAACTAGGTATTTGTTTCAAGTCCATTTAGAGATTGAAAGTATTTGGCATCAGTCTCCAATTGGCACTCGGAAACATCGGCAGCAACTTGAATATTTCTTACTTCTTCATGGAAGAATAGAAAAGGGTGAATATAATTCTGCAGACACTAGGGAATTATTGTCCTGTTGTTTGGATTGGCAGCTGCATGAACCTATCTGCTCGGGCATCGGAATGGCTTTTAAATTATTACAGATTATTAAATCTTGACTTGGTCCCAAGCGGTTATTCATGGTTTAGGGGCGATCTTTTTTTACGTCATTATTGTAAACATCAGATAGTGTACTTGGCGAGTGTTTGAAATATATTGTTGCAGGCAGCTTCTAACCCAGTGTCTACATTGACCACAATTTAAAAACACATGTATTTTGCTTGCCCCTGCAGAGTGACCCAGCTCTTCCAATTCCCTTTCCAAACAACCTTCCGCTTTGGTTCCTAGCACTTTCAGAGTAAGATGTTTCTACCAGGATACTTCTCGCTGGGTCTCTGCTGCTGTTGTTCAGCCTGGCGCTGACAACATTATAAATTAAGCAAAACACCCTCTGCATTTGTTTTTTGTTTCCCATCTTATGTAAATTACAAAGACATGTGTTCGATACGAGGTTGCAACTCGTGTACAACAGCACTGACTAAAGCAGACTTGCGTGTTCATAATTCTATTCCCCAATATTTTACAAAGGTGTTCAAACATGATGACCATAATCCCCAACATCCTTGCCATGTATCTGATTGAAAGAACACATCTTCCTCCAGTCTAATATAGACAGATAGTATTTCCTTAATACTGGAGAGGCTACCCTCAACAGAGGCACTAAGAGAAGATTGGGAACATGAACTAATGATAAAGATTCCGAAAGATAGATGGGAAAAGTATCTGATGAACACACATAGTTGTTCCATTAATGCAAGACATAATCTAATTCAATTTAAATTATTACATAGACTATATTATTCAAAAACAACGTTGAATAAATTCTACTCAAATGTTTCTCCTAGATGCGATAAATGTTTGTTTCAAAATGCCAATATAACACATTCATTTGTAGGATGTATAAAGTTGAATAAATTTTGGAGCGATATATTTGATACATTTACAAAGCTCTTCAAGTCAAGAATAGAACCAAATACAGAATGGATTATATTTGGAATAATAGTAGAAGATATCTAGTTAAACAAAGACCAAAAAGTATTCTTTAATTATGGGTTAATAATTGGAATGAAATTGATACTTAAATTTTGGAAAAATACAGCTATACCAACTATTAAAATGTGGATTAGTAATATGACGGACATAGCTCACCTTGAAGAAATGAGACTCCGCCTAATAGATAAGGAGTTGGTTCCCTTTCATCGACTTTTTGGAATCATGTGATGCAGCAGTACCGTAAAGATTACTGATTTCAGGTCAGGTCGTGGGTAGAATTACTTCTCCGAACAAAGATTTGAAATTTTTCTTTTTTAAGGGTCTTTTTTTCCTATTTCTACTTTCTACTTTTTCTTTTCTTATATACACACTTCACGTTTTTTCTATTTTCTACTATCTATTTTTCCTCTTTTTCTTCTCTCTATCGCTTGTCTTTTTTTAATTTCCTTTTCTAAAAAACATAAAAATAGAATGTATTACATTATGACATAGTATTGTTTTGTACTGTATTAACCTCTAATAAAATAAAAAACAAAAAAAAAAATTTTTAAAGAAGGAACTGCAGATGCTGGAGAATCGAGGGTACACAAAAAGCTGGAGAAACTCAGCGGGTGCAGCAGCATCTAAGGAGCGAAGGAGATAGGCGACGTTTCGGGTCGAGGACCCTTCTTCAAACTGGTCAGGGATCAGGGAAACGAGAGATATAGACGGTGATGTGGAGAGATAAGGAACAATGAGTGAAAGATATGCAAAAAAGTATCGGTGATAAAGGGAACAAGCCATTGTAAGCTGTTTGTGGTGTGAAAATGAGAAGCTGGTGCGACTGGGGTGGGGGAGGGAGATAGAGATAGAGGGAATGTCAGGGCCCGAGGGCTGAGGGAGAGGTGGGAAGGGGAGGAGACAGCAAGGGTTAACAGAATTGAGAAAATTCAATATTCAAGCCCAAAGGATGCAGACTCCCCAAGCGGAATATGAGGTGCTGTTCCTCCAGCTTGCGGTGTTGCTCACTCTGGCCGTGGAGGAGGCCCAGGACCGAGAGGTCGGATGTGGAATGGGAGGGGGAATTGAAGTGCTGAGCCACCGGGAGGTCGGGTTGGTTATTGCGGACCGAGCGGAGGTGTTCGGCGAAGCGATCGCCAAGCCACCGCTTGGTCTCACCAATATAAATCATCTGGCATCTGAGCAGCGGATGCAGTAGATGAGGTTGGAGGAGGTGCAGGTGAACCTCTGTCGGACCTGGAAGGACTGCTTGGGTCCCTGAAAGGAGTGGAGGGGGGAGGTGAAGGGACAAGTGTAGCATTTCTTGCGGTTGCAAGGGAAAGTGCCCGGGGAAGGGGTAGAGCGGGATGGGAGGGAAGAATTGACAAGGGAGTTGCGGAGGGAGCGGTCTTTGCGGAAGGCAGACAGGGGGGGAGATGAGAAGATGTGGGGGTGGAGGGGTCACGTTGGAGGTGGCGAAACTGGCGGAGGACTATATGTTGTATTTGCCGGCTGGTGGGGTGAAAGGTGAGGACCAGGGGGACTCTGCCCTGTTTGCGAGTGGGGGAATGGGGAGCGAGGGCAGTGTTGCAGGGTATGGAGGAGACCCTGGTGCGAGCCTCATCAATAGTGGGGGAGGGGAATCCCCGTTCTCTGAAGAATGAGGCCATTTGTGATGACCTGGTGTGGAACACCTCATCCTGGGAGCAGATGCGGCGTAGACGGAGGAATTGGGAATAGGGGATGGAGTCCTTACAGGAAGCAGGGTGGGAGGAAGAGTAGTCCAGGTAGCTGTGGGAGTCAGTAGGTTTTGTAGTGGATGTCGGTCAGGAGCGTATCACCTGCAATAGAGATGGTGAGGTCAAGGAATGGTAGGGAAGTGTCGGAAATGGTCCAAGTGTATTTGAGTGCCGGATGGAAGTTGGTGGTGAAATGAATGAAGTCAGTCAGTTGTGTGTGGGTGCAGGAGGTGACACCAAAGCAGTCGTCGATGTAACGGAGAGTAGAGGTTGGGGATGGGGCCCTGGTACGCCGAGAACAAGGATTGTTCGACGTACCCAACTAAGAGGCAAGCGTAGCTGGGGCCCATGCGTGTCCCCATAGCTACGCCTTGTGTTTGGAGGAAATGGGAGGAATCAAAAGAGAAGTTATTGAGGGTGAGCACCAACTCTGCTAGGCGGAGGAGGGTGTCAGTGGACGGGTATGGGTTGCTCCTCTGGTCGAGGAAGAACCGGAGGGCTTTGAGACTGTCCTGGTGGGGGATGGAGGGTGTAGAGTGACTGGACGTCCATGGTAAAGATGAGAGGATGGGGGCCTGGAGAATGGAATGCACGGAGCCGACGGAGAGTGTCTGAGGTGTCTTGAACATAGGTGGGGAGGGATTTAACAAAGGGGGATAGGATGGCGTCAAGGTATGTGGAAATGTGTTCGGTGGGGCACGAACAGGCACTCAAACAAAAAAAAAAATACTGGAGAGGCTAAAAGTTAATCTACATATTGAACCAGCACTGATCCTCATTGCTACCCAAGCCAGCAGATCTTCCTGTAATGTAATTTGAAGCAGGTGAATCCCCAAAGTTTTCTGCTGGAATGCAGTGTTCAAAAACAGAGTCACATTCAATAGGTCGAGTATCTAATCGGAAGACATTCACATCTAGGCAGCTATCTTTGCTAGCCTGAATAATGTTCCACAAAATTCCACATTCTGCTTTCCTGATTCCATTGACCATCCAAGATAATCTATCAACAACATTTTTGAAGTGATATCTGTGGTTTCATTTTCCTTAGCAGTTTGTCTACTGGCCTCACTGCTCCCTGAATCATTTAGTTGTTTGACCTGCAGCCTCCCCTCCCCCAGTAATTTTGGCACAAATGGTCTGACAACAAGGGAAAGACCTTGTGACTGGTGGAAAGACAGCTGACAGGAGGAAATAGACCCCACCTGGGGCAGGCATGGGCTAGCTACCTATGTCAGCAAGATCCAATACTATTCAGTATTTTGGAGGCACCCACATATGGCTATGAAAATAATTAAAGAAAGAATACCCGTAGAGTCTGCGAGAGCGGGGGCAGAAGATGACTCATTGACGGATAATACGGCTATAGACCTAGGAACGGAAAAGACCATGAGCAATACATGCACTCAACAAGAACCATGCGCACAATCATCATCCGAGAAGAAGCTTCAGGTTTGCTCCTGCGGCTGGATGAAAATAACATCTTCAAAGGGCTTGAAAATACATCAAGGAAAGAATGCATGCAGATGACAAGAGACACCAGAAGACAGCTATTCCATCGGACATTCCATCAATTGAATAACCAGAGCATAAGATGGGCATTAGTCCTCCAAAGTGGAGGGAGGTGGAACAGACAGTAAAGCGGGCAAGAGCATCTTCAGCCCCAGGGCCAAATGGGGTTCTGTATCGACTCTACAAGGGTGCTCCTGATGTTCTTCGCTTCCTGTGGAGGCTAATGAGAGTGGCTTGGAGAAGAGAGTCATACCCAAAGCATGGTGCAGGGCAGGAGGAATCCTGATTCCGAAAGAGAAGGAATCCACAGATATCAGCCAATTCCGCCCTATCAGTCTTCTCAATGTAGAGGGTAAGATTTTCTTCAGCATCAAAGCTCAGAGGAAGACGAGCTATTTAGAGAGAAACAACCTTGTTGATACAACAGTTCAAAAAGCAAGCATCCCAGGGTTCTCTGGATGTCTCGAACATACCAACATGATTTGGCACCAAATCCAGACTGCAAATAAAGAAAAGAGAGATCTGCATGTCATTTTTCTTGACCTTGCCAACGCATTCGGAACTGTCCCTCACAGTTTCCTCTGGGCATCCTTTGACTTCTTCAGGATACCAGAGACTATCGCAAGCCTTGTCAAGGCTTATTTTCAAGATCTGCAGCTCTGTTTCACCACGCCTGACTTCACGACCACATGGCACTGCATGGAGATTGGCATTATGGCGGGGTGTACCATCTCCCCATTGATTTTTACAATGGCTATGGAAGTCATCATAAGGGCCTCCAAGTGGGTAGTGGGTGGCGAGCGGCTGAAGTCTGGAGTCCATCTACCACCCATCAGGGCCTACATGGATGACATGACAGTCATAACAACAACAGCACCTTGCACCAGGCGCCTTTTAGGGAAGCTTCAAGAGAAGATCACAACAATCAACAACAACAACAACAACAACAACAACAACAATCAGTTTTATTCGTCACTAGCACATAAAGTGCAAGTGAAATGAATTTGCCAGCAGCGGTACAATGAAAAAGAACACACAAAAACACAATAAAAATGTAACACAAACATCCACCACAGCATTCATCACTGTGGTGGAAGGCACGAAATTTGGCCAATCGTCCTCCATTTTCCCCCATGGTCGGGACATCAACTCTCCGCAGCCGCCGCTGCGGGCATCCAGATGAGTGAAAGTCAAGGTAAGTCCTGAGTCGGTGCCTCCCCACCAGAGAACACGGCTTCAGGTTGGTGTAGGCCATAGGCCGGTGGTCGAAGAATTAATGTCCCTGCCGCGCCGCAGCCTGAAGCACCGCAGACCGCAGACCGGTGGTCAAAGCTCCCCTCCAGGGATCCCCGGTGAGGGACCCCGCACTTGATGGTAAGGCACTGCCTCGCCCGCAGTAGAAGTAGGCCACGGGCCGGTGGTGGTGGCTTCTTCTTCTCTCAGGTCCCCAACGAGGGATCCCAAGCTGCGGATGCCGCGTCGGCTGGAGCTCTGCAGACCACGGCTTTAGGCTGCCGTGGGCGAGCGAATGGAGCGCTATCTTCCAGCGAGCCCTCGTCAGGGCTCGCCGGCTCTGCGACAAGAGTCCACGCTGCGCCCGCCGCTGAAGCCCCAGGCGCGTCCCCAGGAAAGGCCGCACCGATCCTCGATGTTAGGGCACGGGGGAGGCGACCTGGAAAAAGTCGCCATCTTCGTGGAGGAGGAGACCGAAGCGGTTTCCCCCTTACCCCCCGCACCACCCCCCACACAAGACACACAAAGAAACATTAAAAACATACATTAAAACATACTAAAAAAACAAAAAAAGTAGAAAAAAACGAACACGCTGCTGACAGGACTGCCGGCTTGCAGCGCCCCCCACTGACCAACTGGGGTCAGAATGAAATTCAAGCCATCCAAATCAAGAAGCATTTCTATAATCAAAGGCAAACTGACAGATCAAAGGTTCTTCATTGATCAAGAACCTATTCCAACTGTCAGAGAAGCCAATCAAAACTCTAAACTGAAAGATACTGATCAGGTTAACGAGTTTAGACAAGAAGTCATCAAAGGTTTGGCGAACATCAACTGATCCATGCTGCCTGGAAAGCTGAAAATCTGTTGCCTGCAGTTTGGGTTACTACGTTGCCTTATGTGGCTACTAACCATGTACGACATCACCCTCACAAGAGTTGAGAAGATAGAAAGAACAATCAGCTCTTTCGTGAGAAAGTGGTTAGGTGTTCTTCGGTGCCTGAGCAGCGTAGGCCTGTACGGTCAGGGGGTACTCCAGCTGCCTCTCTCTAGTCTCACAGAGGAGTTCAAGTACACTAAAGTCAGACTAGAGATGACCCTGGCAGAATCAAGGGACACTGTCATCTGAGCTGCTGCTCCAACCTTGGCAACAGGAAAGAAGTGGATGGCTAAGAATGCGACACAGCAGGCAAAATCTGCTCTCCACCAAGGCGACATAGTAGGGCAAATCCAACACGGAAGAAGTGGCTTAGGGCTTGGCGGAAAGCGACCTTGCTGGAACAAGGCATCATCATTGGAGCGCCGGAAGTTGGTCGCGGCCGAAGTCCGCCGACAGGAGGAGTTGAGTGGGTGTGCCAAGGCTGTGTCACAAGCTAAACAGGGCCAGTGGATGAGATGGGAGAGTGTGGAAAAGAGGAAGATCAGCTGGAAGGACATGTGGGAGATGGAGGCGAACAGGATAAGTTTCCTCATTCGGGCAACCTATGATGTCCTTCCTAGCCCAAAAAATCTCAACCAATGGCTGGGCGAAGATCCATCATGCCCCCTGTGTTCAACACCAGCCACACTTAGGCACATCCTCACTGGGTGTAAAGTAAGCCTCTCCCAAGGACGGTACACCTGGAGACATAATCAAGTGCTCAAATGCCTGGCAGCGACTCTGGAACGCAGGAGAACAGCCAACAATGCCTTGCCGCCAGAACAACCAACCCAGTTAAGACAATTGCCTTTGTTCGGGGTGGGGAATAAAGGCAATGGAAAATTCCACCAAGGACCAGGGTTGCACAGCTGGAGGCAGCCCGGGATTGGCAGATGCTGGTGGATGTGGACCAACGGCTTGCAGTTCCATCAGAGATAGCCATTACCAACTTGAGGCCTGATCTTGTGCACTGGTCGAACTCTCAACGCATGGTGTATTTTGTGGAGCTCACAGTCCCTTGGAAGGATGCTGTGCAGGAAGCCTTCGAAAGAAAGAAACTGCGATATACAGAGCTTGCAGCAGAGGTAGAACAGCGGGGCTGGAGGGCTAAGATCTGCCCGGTAGAAGTTGGATGTCGAGGATTCATGGCAACATCTACCTTAAGACTGATGAAGGACCTGGATATCAGCGGATAAGCCCTATGGCAGGCCATCAAAGAAACATCATGGGTGGCAGAGCGGAGTAGCCAGTGGCTCTGGCTGAAGAGGAAAGACCCCATTTGGTCTCCCACATAACCGGCTAGACAGATGCAGAGGAGGGTGGTTCTGGGACGCCAGAATGCACCGCTGATCCTACTGGAGATGTCGTGGAACGACAATCAGCGAAATGTCGATGAAAGTAGGTGCCCACTTGATAACCCCAATGATATGTCTGCCTAGCCTTTCTCAACATCGGAGGAGCATAGGTGAGTGCAGAAGGCTCCCATCACCATCGGGAGTAAATTGATATTTGGCACTTTGGACTTTTAACATCTAGTCCTGCGTATTTGTAAACATTGCTGTCCATACTTGATTGACACTTGTGTTATTAAGAACATCTGCAAAGAAAGTATGATTACATCGAAACACATTTTACTAAGAAACACTAAAACTAAAATTAGAATGTCAAATCTTGCATAAAACATTTTAAACTTCCGGAAAATAAAACATTATTGTTAGTAAAATAACTTTAAAGATTGCTCCCCTAACATTCCACTCACTTAAGATATCAATTTCAAATTTCCAATTTAAACATACTTTAATCACAATCTCCCCACATACCAATTTCCATCTGAAATGAGGGCATCTCATATCTGGAATAGAGACATTCATATTTATAGCACCTGGATTCCACATGGCCAGTGCGGAATCCTGGTCTCTCTCAAATCAATTTCAAAGAAAGTAAATTGTAAAATAAAAATACAGATTGGTCAAGACAAGACAAAACTCCATGCTCTTTATTTTGAACCTTCACAAATAACCTGAAACTCAATAATTTTCACAGTGAAAACATCTGTCGCAATCCAAAGAATAAAGGAAAATAAAAGATGGATGTGGCACCACCTACACACAACTTCTTTAAAGAGACACTGCCTCTTAAAACAGAGGAGCAGAATTATTCAATCCTATTCTGTCTGCAGCATATGATTCATTCAACATACTCCAAATTTAAGTTAAACAAACATATAACAGCCTTTGCAATCACTCATGCATTTTTTCTTCCTCTCATGCAAAACAAAATTACACAAATGCCATTCCTTTTAGTTTACCTTAGTACCTTACACTAGTTCTATTCTACACACAAGGGACAATTTACAAAAGCCAATTAACCTACAAACCTGCACGTGTGTGATGTGGGGAGGCAATCGGAGCACCGGGAGAAAACCCACGTGGTCACAGGGAGACTGATGCTGAAAATTACTGATGAAGTAAATGTTCAACATGTTAAAAGTGAAACACCCCCACATCAACCAAAACTCCAACCATTTCCAAACCTCAAATTCCAAATTCTGATTTATTATAGAGCTTGGATTATAAAGACTTACAAATTGTAAGAGTTTGCAGAGAATTGATGGGGTTAGTTCATTCACAAAATGGTTAAATGTCTGAAAATAAGTCAGTTGAACAGTGACAAAGAACAGCCCACAAATTCAAAGCCGCAACCAACAAGAACCCAAACAGAACTGTGAAAAGCCCTCTACTGCATGGAAGCACTTGATACATTCTAATCATCCCACATAAATAAGGAAGCCTGTTTTCTCAGCAATGTGTTCACTGTGTTCTGTGTGGAAGTTGCTAGTTGAATTCCATAGTATTTGTTTTGTTTTTTAGTTATGATATGTTCAGTTTTTAGTTAGTCGGCAGATCGTTCAATGCTCCCCCCGATACCACACAACCACTGTGCCTGTATATAACCTTTTAAACACTACAAATTACCAAAATGGGGAGTATGGGCCGTTATAAGTCCTGTCCCATTGTACGAGGTAATTCTAGAGTTCTCCCAAGTTTTCCCCTGATTTGAACTAGGAGAATGTCCGTAGCGGGTCCGTAGGATTTTGTGGATGTCTCGTAGCGACTCGTACGAGTAATGGTAGGTACTCGAGAAAGCTGGTAAACGTGACGTTTTTTCAACACTGTGAAAAATGTCCACGAGTACAAAATACTCGCGATGAAAAAAAATGTTACTTTCTACTCGTACGAGCCGCTATGAGACATCCACGAACTCCTATGGACCTGCTACGGACATTCTCCGAGTTCGAATCAGGGGAAAACTCGAGAGAACTCTTGAATTACCTCGTACAGTGGGACAGGCCCTTTAGTTACAATCATATTCATTCACACTCACATGTAAAATGTCCACTCTTATCCACCGGTCTTCCTTCCCATGTTCGTCGTGTGACCCAGCCCAAACCTCCCGCTGCAATTACTATTCCCTTTTCTAGTGCCAGCCCCCTTTACCTCTCTCAGCGACTAATGTGATGGCATACTTCAACTACTCCACACTGGAAGAAATCTGCGTTCCAGCGATCAGTTCAGTTTTGTTGCTCAAATATAAGCTGCCACGGACTCGGGACTGACCTGTCGTACTACTCTGAAATTTCAATCAGAACGGTCAACATTTTATACAGATTTCGACCCTTGAAATTGTGCGTGCTTTCTAATTTCTTATCATCAATAACAATACGTTCTCAAAACATTAATATACAAATCCAATAACACTAATACAAGTAAACCTACATGCTATTTAATCCTCTATTTAATTTTCAATATCAAGAGCCTTGCAGTGTCCGTCAAGGAATAGCCATCCAAAAACATTAGCGTACGTCAATGAATACCTATTAGGAACAGTGATGTGCATCAATGAATGCCTAAAGGTTGTTGTGCTATCTTAAACTTTGTCATACTGCAGCTTCCACAATGACAATCCGCAAACAAGGGAAAGGATATCACCCCATGAGCCAAATGAATGGCCAAGGTGTTTGGAGGTCTGAAGAAGGACCCTAACCGGAAACATCACCCATCCATATTTTCCAGTGATATTGCCTGACCTCTGAATTATTCCAGCACATTGTATCTTTTTTGTAAACCAGAATCTGTGGTTCCTCGAGTCATCAATGCTGTTTTGTTTTGAATTATGTTATTATTGTCATGTGTACCAAGGTACAGTAAATAAAATCTTTGTTTTGCATTCTATCCAAACAGATCAGACATACCATATATAAATACAATCACGTCAAACTCAAGTACAATAGATATGGCAAAGGGGAAGATACAGAATGCAGAATTGTGTAAAGGTAGGTGGGTACACTAGTGAGTATGAAACTACTGAATGCATAGATACTGAGAATGTAGGTCGATTGTATTTCACAATTTTTGTTTTGTAGATGTTGTTTTTCCACTCCGGCCTCTTCCCACACAAAGCACTCACCCAGCACAATCACACTGCTTTATTTTATCATTGCTTGTGTCCCTGCCCTCTTGATTTACCACTGGACTGTTGTGAACCCTTGCTCAGTGTCACGACTGACAGGGCCACCTGTCATGTAGCCACAGGAATCTCTGGATTTGTATCAGGATCTCCCTCTGCTGTGGGTCAGTTGCTGATTGCAGGGCAGCAAATCATAGACATTGTTATTCCTGAAACCAGACATTATCTATTCTACATTTTTCTTGATCCACGTCTCTATTGATGTCTCGTTTTCACACCTTACACTTCCTTATCTCGGTGTCTCCCTCTTCCCCAACTCTCAGTCTGAAGAAGGATCTTGACCTGAAACTTCACCAATTCCTTCTATCCAGAGATGCTGCCGGTCCCGCTGAGTTACTCCAACGTTGTGTGTCTATCTTCACCAGAAACCAAGCCATCTGAGAAATAAACCAGGCATCTACAAGACTGAATGATGGTTTCCTGCACAATCCAACCTCAGACTCACTGCATATAAAGCAGCCTCCCCGTCAGGATGTCCTGAGCTTTGTTGGCTCACCAGAGACCCTTGTCAATGGGAAAGGCTGTGGTTCACCGCCGCTTCCCCTCAGGATGTGGTGTGGGACCGCACTGCTCAGTGTGGACAATATATGCTGGAAGCAATGATGGGCTGGAGGGGGCAGCTCCCAGTAGAAGCAACAGCTGAGAAAAATTGGATGCCGGAAACCACAGGGTGAGATGGAGTAACTCAGCGGGACAGGCAGAATCTCTGGAGAGAAGGAACGGGTGCCATTTCGGGTCGAGATAAGGGAAATGAGAGATATAGATGGTGATGTGGAGAAATAAAGAAATGAATGCGTAGAGTGTGAGAGCAGGAGGAGTCACAGAGTGGGAGCCGCGAGAGAAGGTGTTGAACAACTCTCGTCGGAGAGAAGAGGAGAACTTCTTGAAAGTAGACATACCTTGAGGAGATTTCGCAGTGCAGCAGACAAAATGTGTAGGAACAAACTGCAGATGCTGGTTTAAACCAAAGACAGGCACAAAAAGCTGGAGTAACTCAGTGGGACAGGCAGCATCTCTGGAGAGAAGGAATAGGTGACGTTTCAGATCGAGACCCAAAACGTCACCCATTCCTTCTTTCCAGAGATGCTGTCTATCCCACTGCATGACTCCAGATTTTTGTGAAGGGTCATGTTAGCCACGGTTGAGCCGCCTTCCCCATTTTATTTTTTCGCCAAACAGGGATGAACAATTTTTGCTGTTCATCCATGCGGTCTTTAAACCTTTGCCATTTTATCTCCACCGTCAACCCTTTAAGTATAATTTGCCCATCTATCCTAGCCAATTTCCACCTCATACCTTCAAAGTCTCCTTTCTTTAAGTTCAGGACCCTAGTCTCTGAATTAACCATGTCATTCTCCGTCCTATTGCAAAAGAATGCAAACAACTGCGTACTAGAAATATAAGAGTCAAGGGGTGAATTAGCTCACTACCATAATATGATTACATTTGACACAGAGTCCTATAGCAGGACTATAATGTGCTCAGTTAAAAGATGAGGTGATTTCCTTCCTTCCGTTTATGGAGTCACAAGCAACGGCAGATGCTGGAATCTGGTCTAAACCACAAACTGCTGGAGTTATTCAGACATTCTGGTTCAGGATCTTAGCCCAAACTGTGACAATCCCTATCTCCCCACAGGTGCTGCTTGACCCGATGGGTCAACAATGTAGGAAACACAAGAGGGATGAACAATTTTTGGAGTTCATCTATGTGGTTTTTAAATCTTTGCCATTGCATCTCCACCATCAACCCTTTAAGTATAATTTTCCAGTCTATCCTAGCCAATTCCCATCTCGAACCTTCAAAGTCTGCTTTCAGGACCCTAGCCTCTGAATTAACCGTGTCTCTCCATCCTAATGCAGAATACCACCATATTATGGTCACTGTTGCCCAAGGGGCTTTGCACAACAAGATTGCTAACTAATCCTTCCTCATTATACAATACCCAGTTGAGGATAGCCTGCCCTCCAGTCGGTTCCTCTACATAATGGTTTAAAAAACCATCCCATATACAGAACATTCCAGAAAATCCTCCTCCCCAGCACTCTTAACAATTTGGTTGGCCCAATCTATGTGTCGATTAAAGTCACCCATGAGAAACTGCTCCACGCATTCCTAATTTCCTGCTTGATGCTATCCCCAACCGCCCTACTGTTGTTTGGTGGTCTGCATACAACTACAAGTGTTTTCTGCCCTTGGCTATTTCGCAGTTCAACCCATACCAATTCTACAGCATCCAAGGTATAATTTCTCTTTGCTATTTAATTAATCACCTCTTCAACCAGCAATGCCTCCCCACTTCCTCTTTTGTTCTGTCTATCCTTCCTGAATATTGAATTATCCTGCATGTTTAGATCCCAGCCTTTGTCACCCTGGAGCCACGTCTCTGTAATTCCAACAATAACATATCCCTTAACTATTAACTGCACATTCAATTAACAACCTTATTACAAATGCTCCTTGTATTAAGGCACAAAGCTTTCAGGTTTGTTCTTCTTATCTCTCTTCTACCTTTAGCTTCTGTCCTTCTTGTATGACCCTCTGTCTCCTTGCATTGGTTCCCATCCCCTTGCCCTGTTAGTTTAAACGTGACCATTCCTACACTCTCTTTCCCATTAACTGCACGCATATGCTTCCACGTTGTTAACCCACACCCCCCACTGTTTAGTTCAAACTCACCCATGTAACAATAGCAAATCAGTCTGAAGAAGTGTCTATCATTGTGACAAATTGTGACAAAACATTGTCCAAACCATATCCTCTAGAGATGATGTCTGATTTGCTGAGTTACTCCAGGACTAAGTCTCTTTTTTTGTAATTGACCATCTGCAGTTCCTTGCGTCTAGATATTAGAACAAATGTATTTAATAAACAGTGTCCACCTGTCCTATTGTTTTCAGGGATATGTTGATGTGCTCTCCATGATGCTTCATTATACGGCTATTTATTGCCTTGTTCATCTCCTTAAAATAGTGCCCATTGAAATTAAAGGAGTAAACCACTGTTTTATACATGCTACAAATGTAACAGTGAAGTGTCGTGCATTCTACCTCCTGAGGGAATTCACTTCCTTCATCATGACAGTGGTCTACTCCCCCCCCCCTGGCAGATGTCTGTTTAGCGCTGGAGGAGCTGCACACCATGGTCAACAAACCCTAGATGTCATACCTTGATACCTTTCCTATCAATAGCCGGGGACTTCAACAAGGCCAATTCGAAAAAGTCACTCCCTAACTGCTGTCAGTGTGTGTCCTACAGCACCAGAGGATAACCCCCCCCCCACTCCCCACCCCCCCCAACACTGCTATTCCACCTTCAATATGCCTACTGCTCCATCCCTCGCCCTCACTTTGGGAAGTTGGATCACCTACTCCTTCTTCCTGTGTACATGCAATGACTGACGAGTACAACAGTGGTGAGGACTGCATAGAGCTGGCAAGAAGAATGGACTCGGCAATATAATCGAATACACCCTCGGTTGTTCCCGACATAAGAAAATATATGGAGGGGAGTTTTTGCACCAAAACCATCCAAGTGTTCCCCGACTTGAAGCCTTGGATAAACCAGGAAGTCCTGAAATCTCAGGCATTCAAGTCTGGTGTCACAGGTTCATGGCCTCGAAAGAGGCACTTTTGCTCTAAATTGAAGGGTGGGATCGACATTTGGTAGCTATGACCAATCTTGCAAGCAATCATTCTTGCAAGACAAGTCATAGCTCAAGCGACAGCGAGGTATCAGTCTGAGACAAGCTTAATGCGTTCTACGCATGTTTCAAAAGGGAGAACACTGATGTGCCTTCTGAGGTCCCTATAGCTTCTGATGCCAATGTAATCCCAATCACTGAATTCGACATCAGACGTTCCTTTATGTGGCTGAACCCTTAGAAAGTGTCTGGACCTGATAGTGTTCCATGCCACATTCTCAAAGTCTACGCGGACCTAATGGCTGGAGTTTTTGCGGACTTCTTCAATGTCACATTACTCAGATCCGAGTTTCCCACTTGCTTGAAAAGGGCATCAATAAGACTGGTGCCAAATAAGAGTAAGGTGCCTTGCCACAATGATTACCGACCAGTCGCACTAATCTCAGTGGTGATGAACAGGTTGATTATGGTGCACATTAACTCCTACATTAGCAAGTACCAGGACTCATTACAACTATCCTACCTCCACAATAGATCATAGAGTCTGGAGTCATACTGCACGGAAACAGGCCCTTCAGCCTAACTTGTCCATGCCAAGCAAGATGAACCATCTAAGCTAATCCTATTTGCCCACATTTGTCTCTATCCCTCTAATCAATTTCTATTCAAGTAACTGTCCAAGTGTCTTTTAAATGCTGTTATAGAATCGACCTCAACTATCTGTTCTGGCAACTCGTTCCATGTAACCACCACCCTCTGAGTGAAAAGATCACTCCTCAGGTTTGTACTAAATCTTGCCCCTTTCACCTTAAACATATGTATTATTTTTCTTCATTCCCCTACCCTGGTTAAAAGAGTATCCATTCACTCTATCTATTCCCCTCCTGATTTTATACACCCCTATAACATCGCCTTCTGCTTCCAAAGAAATAAAGTTTTAAGCCTGCACAACCTCTCCCTATAGCTCCGCACCTCAAGTCCTGGCAACTTATTCGTAAATCATCCCTGTACTCTTTCCAGCTTAATGACATCCTTCCTATAATAGGAGGACCAAACCAGAACACAGTATTCCCAAACGTTGCCACCAACATCTTGTACAACTGTAACATAATGTCTCAACTTCTATACTCATGCAGAAATCAGCATCAACAAACCCCTCAATTGCATGGAAGGGTTACGCTCCAATTATCTTCTGCTGGGGGGGGATCCAAGATGACTGAAATGTGATATTTTCTAGGACACGCTGTAGCTATTTGATCAAAACTGTGCGAAGCAGTATTTTATTCTTCAGTCACAACAGGAGACTATTTCAGGGAGGCAAGCTAAGCAATAATCAGCAGGGTGATCCGAAATAATAGAGTCCACCCCATAATAATTCTCAACACTAGAACCCTGCAAGGATGTGTTCTTAGTCCCCTACTATGCTCCCTATACACTTATGACTGTGCACCCAAATTCAACTCTAATTTCATCTACAAGTTTGCAGATGACACCATTGCGGTGCGGTGAATCTCAAACAATGATGAGACAAAGTACAGGAAGGAGATAGAGAACTTTGTTACATGGTGTCAAGGCAATAACCTCCCCTCAATGTCAGCATGATGAAGGGGCTATTATTGACTAGAGGAAGCATAGTGGAATACATTCCCCAAACACCATTAATAGTGTGGAAGTGGAAATGAGTTGAGAGCTACAAGTTCATTGGTGTTAATATGACCAATGATCATTGTGGACCAACCACATTGATGCGATAGCCAAGAAGGCACACCAATGCTTTACTCCTGAGGAGACTGAGGCAATTCAGCATGTCTCCAGAGAATGTTATAAACCTTACAGATGCACCAGAGAAAGCATACCATCAGTTTGTATCACAGCTTGGTTTGGAAACAACTCTGCCCAAGACCACAAGAAATTGTAGAGACTTGAAGATATCGCCAAATCCATCACACATACCTGTCTTCCCACAATTGACTCCATCTACATTTCACACTGACTCAGAAAAGCAGCCAACATAATCAAGGGTACACAAAAGGCTGGAGAAACTCAGCGGGTGCAGCAGCATCTAAGGAGCGAAGGAAATAGGTGACTTTTCGGGTCGAGACCCTTCTTCAGTCTGAAGAAGGGTCTCGACCCGAAACGTCGCCTATCTCCTTCGCTCCTTAGATGCTGCTGCACCCGCTGAGTTTCTCCAGCCTTTTGTGTACCCTCGATTCTCCAGCATCTGCAGTTCCTTCTTTAACAACATAATCAAGGACTTGTCACATCCTGGTTATCGCTTCTTCTACCTGTTCCTGTACAGCAAAAAGGTACAGAAACTTGAAATCGCAGGGGGGTCAAGGAAAGAGCGTTCATGTCATGGCCCTGTTTCCACCAATCTTTCCACCACCACGCACAAGAAGCACAAGAGGTGCAAGGCAGACACCATTGCATGCAGATGCTGAGAAGTGTGTTCAGCTCTGGCTTAACAACTTCTAATCTTGTGTGTGGACTCGATAAGAAGAAGAGCAGGCTCAGGAATAACCTCTTCCCTCTGTTATCAGGCTTTTGAATGGTCCTTCCATGGGTTACAGTAGTGTTTGATTTATTTCTACCCATTGTGGACATGGTGTTTGTCTATGGACTGACGCACTACATTGCTGGGAACTATATTTTGCCCTTTTATCTTCCCTTTTGCTCTGTCGATTGTACTTGAGTTTGAACATTATATTTATGTATGGTATATCTGATCTGTTTGGATAGTGTGCAAAACAAAGCTTTTCACTGTACCTTTTTATATGTGACAATAATAAACCTAAACCAACAAGTCAACAGACTACTGACAAAAACAGCACAGGTAGACATTCCAATTTTTTTTTTAAAGATAGAGATATGGAAATTACCACCTAAACATTACAGGTTGAATTTGTGCTGGGTCTGGAGTCACATATAACCTGAGTGAAGATTTTATGTTTCATTCCCTGAAGAACATTTAACAACTAAATTGTTATTTTAGGTCAATCCAGCATTTTAATTCTCACATTAAGTTTAGTTTATTTTAGTTTATTGTCACCTGTACTGAGGAACGGTGAAAAGCTTTTGTTGCGTGCAAACCAGTCAGCGGAAAGACAATACATGATCACAATCGAGCCATCCACAGTGTACCATGATAAAGGGAATAACGTGAATAACGTTTAGTTTAAGATAAAGTCCAGTAAAGTCTGATCAAAGAGAGTTTGAGTGTCTCGAATGTGGTGGATAGTAGCTCAGGACTGCTCTCTAGTTGTTGCTAAGATGATTCAGTTGCCTGATAACAGTTAGGATGAAACCGTCTGTGAATCTGGACATGTTCGTTTTCACACTTCTATACCTCTTGCTGAAAGGGAGAAGGGACAAGAGGGTGTGGTCAGGGTGTGATTAATACAACTTTCCCAGTTAATACAGTGGAAGGCAAATTCACATCTGTGAATATCTGTACACTGGCCCAATACCGTTCATCTCTATTTCTGCATCCTCACTTGTATTCCCAATCTTTCATCCGGGGTTAGATCAGGAATATCTCAGTACCTCATATCCTGCTTGGCGAGCTTATTGTTTAATGCCATGAACATTGAATTTTCTAATTTCAAATAATACTCATCACCCCTTTCCCATTCCCCACGCTTCACCCCAGTGGGTACCAGTTCTCCCACCATCTCCATCCACCCTGCTCCCTTCTTCTCCTTCCCTCACTCATCTTCTATTTCTGAGTATCCTGTTTCCCTTTTATCTCCTCTCTTTTCCCTGCCCCAGTACCCATACCACATCCCTCCAGCTTTACGTATCCCTCCTCTTCTTCTCTGAGTCTTTTTCTGAGTCCCTTTTGTCACCCTTTCATATCCGTCCCATGTCACTTACTCCATGTATACACCAAACTATACCCATCAACATCTATCACTAGCCAGGCTTTGCCCTGCACCCCACCTCCCTTTTCAAACTTTCCACCCCTCTACTCCAATCAGGTTGTAGAAGATTCCTGGTGTTGCTTGTGTCTTCATCATTGGGCTTTCTTTCAGTTGGTTTGGAATAGCCAGTTCAAGCTAGAAAACTCTTCCTACCACTTGGGACAGAGTCAGCCTTCAAGACTGGAGACTAAAGGGACTTCTGCATTGGTGCTAATTCAGTGTCGGAAGGAACTGCAGATGCTGGTTTAAACTAAAGATAGAATGTCATAATTCTGGTACAGAGCAGCATCCCATGACATCCTTTCATGTTGCATTTAGCACAGCAGATTCCCCCATTTACCAATAAGATTACCATTTGTTTCCTTCAATTAGTATAATAAATTTACAAAATATATACGCCTTTTGAAATAATTTTGATAAGTTCCCGTTTTCAACTTCCTTCCATATCCTTTTTCAGCCAACCTTTTCTCAAAGCGCCAATGATGTCTGAACTCTGAGCTGGAGTGGAAGAGGAAGCTCTGTACTCTTTTTATTTCACAAGAGATGTCATCAATCATTGTGCAGAGTGAGATTCAGGAGCTCAGCTTCTTGTGTGTTGCTGTGCTCGTACCTTTGCTGTTCAATCTCTGGACTCCTTCGCCAGTCTCGTCCCACCAGGTAGGTGACCTTACTTCAGTTAATAATCATTCTATTTTCAATCCTTCTCCCTTTCAACCAATTGTCAATCAATCCTGCCTCTCCTCAGACCCAAATAAGAGCATAACTAGGGCAACATAGTGGAGCAACGGTAGAGTATTTGCATGACAATGCCAGAGACCCGGGTTTAATCCTGACCATGGGTGCTGTCTATGTGGAGTTTGTACATTCTCCCTGTGACCATGTGAGTTTTCTTCAGGTGCTCTGGTTTCATAAGCTCATACATTCCTAAGTGATAGGAACTGAATTAGGCTATTCGGTCCATCAAGTCTACTGTGCCATTCATTCATGGCTGATCTATCTCTCGCTCTCCTAACCCCATTCCCCTGCCTTCTCCCCATAATCCCTGACACTGGTACTAATCAAGAATCTATCTTTCTCTGCTTTTCCTCCCACACTCCAAAGACGTGCACTTTTGTAGGTTAATTGGCTTCTGCAAATTGTCCCTAGTGTATAGGATAGAACAAATGTACTGGTGATCTTTGGTCAGTATGCTCGGAGCCGAAGGGCCTGTTTCCTTGATGTATCTCTACCCCTACTTATTGTTTAGTTCTCCCAGTGAGTGTGATGGAGAAATTGAAGCTCCAGGATGAATGAAAAATCTGTGGAAATGTGTAGTTGGTCACGTGTTCTCAAGTTAAAAGCATAACATCCAGTCTATGATCTTGTGATATGTACGGAGAGAACTGGTTATATCAGCTGGGGCTCAAAAGTTATTTTCACACAGGTGGCAGAAGTACAAGGACTCTGCTGCATCAGTTTGAATTTTGAGATTCTCTTTTCTTCTTTGCTTTCTCCATCCTAGATTCCTCATCTGAAAGAGCACTACGCTTTATGTGGGTACATTAAACACGACGATCCAATCCTTGTTATTCCTGGTAGTGTGCATCAGTGAGGCTCTAACGGAGTCTCTTTCTATTTCTGTTCTTCAGTTTTAGTGTTTAGTTTTAGTTTAGAGATAATGCACAGAAATAGGCCCTTCGGCCCACCGGGACAGCGCTGACCAGCGATCACCGCACTTTAACACTATCTTACACATACTAGGGATAATTTACACATACACCAAGCCAACACTCCAACCTGGAGTGTGGGAAAAAAACAAAGATCTCAGAGAAAATCCCACACGGTCGCAGAGAGAATGTACAAACTCTGTACAGAGAGCACCCGTAGTTGGGATCGAACCCGGGTCTCTGTTGCTGCAAGCACTGTAAGGCAGCAAATCTAGGCTACACCACCCAGCTGCCCTTATGAACATTTGCCATAAAGTAGCTGAGGTTCATATACACCACTTCCAACCACATCTACAGTATCCGTTATTCCCTTATCATGTATCTATACACTGTAAATGGATTGATTGTAATCATGTATTGTATTTCTGCTGACAGGTTAGCACTCCACACGTGACAATAAACTGACTGAAACCACTGTTCTCGGTGTGTACTGCTATGTATCGGCGAAACCAAGCGCAGACTGGGCGACCGTTTCGCTGAACACTTGCACTCAGTCTGCCTTGGCTTACATAGAAACATAGAAACATAGAAATTAGGTGCAGGAGTAGGCCATTCAGCCCTTCGAGCCTGCACCGCCATTCAATATGATCATGGCTGATCATCCAACTCAGTATCCCGTACCTGCCTTCTCTCCATACCCTCTGATCCCCTTAGCCACAAGGGCCACATCCAACTCACTCTTAAATATAGCCAATGGACTGGCCTCAACTACCCTCTGTGGCAGAGAGTTCCAGAGACTCACCACTCTCTGTGTGAAAAAAGTATTTCTCATCTCGGTCTTAAAGGATTTCCCCCTTATCCTTAAGCTGTGACCCCTTGTCCTGGACTTCCCCAACATCGGGAACAATCTTCCTGCATCTAGTCTGTCCAACCCCTTAAGAATTTTGTAAGTTTCTATAAGATCCCCTCTCAATCTCCTAAATTCCAGAGAGTATAAACCGAGTCTATCCAGTCTTTCTTCATAAGACAGTCCTGACATCCCAGGAATCAGTCTGGTGAACCTTCTCTGCACTCCCTCTATGGCAATAATGTCCTTCCTCAGATTTGGAGACCAAAACTGTACGCAATACTCCAGGTGTGGTCTCACCAAGACCCTGTACAACTGAAGTAGAACCTCCCTGCTCCTGTACTCAAATCCTTTTGCTATGAAAGCTAACATACCATTCGCTTTTTTCACTGCCTGCTGCACCTGCATGCCTACTTTCAATGACTGGTGTACCATGACACCCAGGTCTCGCTGCATCTCCCCTTTTCCTAATCGGCCACCATTTAAATAATAGTCTGCTTTCCTGTTTTTTGCCACCAAAGTGGATAACCTCACATTTATCCACATTATACTGCATCTGCCAAACATTTGCCCACTCACCCAGCCTATCCAAGTCACCTTGCAGTCTCTTAGCATCCTCCTCACAGCTAACACTGCCCCCCAGCTTAGTGCCATCCGCAAACTTGGAGATATTGCCTTCAATTCCCTCATCCAGATCATTAATATATATTGTAAATAGCTGGGGTCCCAGCACTGAGCCCTGCGGTACCCCACTAGTCACTGCCTGCCATTGTGAAAAGGACCCGTTTTACTCCTACTCTTTGCTTCCTGTTTGCCAGCCAGTTCTCTATCCACATCAATACTGAACCCCTAATACCGTATGCTTTAAGTTTGTATACTAATCTCTTATGTGGGACCTTGTCGAAAGCCTTCTGGAAGTCCAGATATACCACATCCACTGGTTCTCCCTTATCCACGCTACTAGTTACATCCTCGAAAAATTCCACAAGATTCGTCAGACATGATTTACCTTTCGTAAATCCATGCTGACTTTGTCCAATGATTTCACCACTTTCCAAATGTGCTGCTATCCCATCTTTAATAACTGACTCTAGCAGTTTCCCCACTACCGATGTTAGACTAACTGGTCTGTAATTCCCCGTTTTCTCTCTCCCTCCCTTCTTAAAAAGAGGGGTTACATTTGCTACCCGCCAATCCTCAGGAACTACTCCAGAATCTAAAGAGTTTTGAAAGATTATCACTAATGCATCCACTATTTCCTGAGCTACTTCCTTAAGTACTCTGGGATGCAGCCTATCTGGCCCTGGGGATTTATCGGCCTTTAATCTATTCAATTTACCCAACACCACTTCCTGACTGACCTGGATTTCACTCAATTCCTCCTTTGACCCACAGTCCCCTGCTATTTCCGGCAGATTATTTATGTCTTCCTTAGTGAAGACGGAACCAAAGTAGTTATTCAATTGGTCCGCCATATCCTTGTTCCCCATGATCAACTCACCTGTTTCTGACTGCAAGGGACCTACATTTGTTTTAACTAACCTCTTTCTCTTCACATATCTATAAAAACTTTTGCAGTCAGTTTTTATGTTCCCTGCCAGTTTTCTTTCATAATCTATTTTTCCTTTCCTAATTAAGCCCTTTGTCCTCCTCTGCTGGTCTCTGAATTTCTCCCAGTCCTCTGGTATGCTGCTTTTTCTGGCTACTTTGTACGCATCATCCTTTGCTTTGATACTATCCCTGATTTCCCTTGTTATCCACGGATGCACTACCTTCCCCGATTTATTCTTTTGCCAAACTGGGATGAACAATTTTTGTAGTTCATCCATGCAGTCTTTAAATGTCTTCCATTGTATATCCACCGTCAACCCTTTTAGAATTAATTGCCAGTCAATCTTGGCCAATTCACATCTCATACCCTCAAAGTTACCTTTCTTTAAGTTCAGAACCATTGTTTCTGAATTAACAATGTCACTCTCCATCCTAATGAAGAACTCAACCATATTATGGTCACTCTTGCCCAAGGGGGGCACGTACAACAAGACGGCTAACTACCCCTTCCTCATTACTCAAAACCCAGTCTAAAATAGCCTGCTCTCTCGTTGGTTCCTCTACATGTTGATTTAGATAACTATCCCGCATACATTCCAAAAGATACTCTTCCTCAGCACCCCTGCCAATTTGATTAACCCAATCTATATGTAGATTGAAGTCACCCATTATAACTGTTTTGCCTTTGTCGCACGCATTTCTAATTTCCTGTTTGATACCATCCCCAACTTCTCTGCTACTGTTAGGTGGCCTGTACACAACACCCACCAGCGTTTTCTGCCCCTTAGTGTTTTGTAGCTCTACCCATACCGATTCCACATCCTCCAAGCTAATGTCCTTCCTTTCCATTGCGTTAATCTCCTCTCTAACCAGCAACGCTACCCCACCTCCTTTTCCTTTCTCTCTATCCCTCCTGAATATTGAATATCCCTGGATGTTCAGCTCCCAGCCTACGTCACCCTGGAGCCATGTCTCCGTGATCCCAACTATATCATAATCATTAATATCTATCTGCACGTTCAACTCGTCCACCTTATTACAAATACTCCTTGCATTGAGACACAAAGCCTTCAGGCTTGTCTTTACAACGCACTTACCCCTTATACAATTTTGCTGAAAAGTGGCCCTTTTTGATTTTTGCCCTGGTTTTGTCTGCCTGCCACTTTTACTTTTCACCTTGCTACCTATTGCTTCTACCCTCATTTTACACCCACCTGCCTCTCTGCTCTTGTACCCATCCCCCTGCCACATTAGTTTAAATCCTCCCCGACAGCACTAGCAAACACTCCCCCAAGAACATTGGTTCCATTCCATTCCAGGTGCAAACCGTCCTGTTTGTACCGGTCCCAACTCCCCCAGAACTGGTCCCAGTGCCCTAAAAATTTGAATCCCTCCCCCTTGCACCACTTTTCAAGCCACGTATTCATTTGCAATATCCTCCTATTTCTACTCTGACTGGCCCGTCTTACTGGTAGTAATCCGGAGATTACTACCTTTGAGGTCCTACTTTTAAGTTTATCTCCTAGCTCCCTAAATTCACCTTGTAGGACCTCATCCCTTTTTTTACCTATATCGTTGGTGCTAACATGTACCACGACAACTGGCTGTTCACCCTCCCCCTCCAGAATGTTCTGCAGCCGTTCAGTGACATCCCTGACCTTTGCACCAGGGAGGCAACATACCATCCTGGAGTCTCGTTTGCGGCCGCAGAAACGCCTATCTATTCCCCTGACAATTGAATCCCCTATTACTATTGCCCTTCCCCTCTTTTTTCCCCCCTCATGTGCTGCAGAGCCACCCATGGTGCCATGAACTTGGCTGCTGCTGCATTCCCCTGATGAGCCATCTCCCTCAACAGTATCCAAAATGGTATACCTGTTTAGGATGGAGATGACCACAGGGGACTCCTGCACTACCTGCCTACTGCTTTGCTGGCTATTGGCCACCCGTTCCCTTTTTGTCCTCTTACCTTTTGCCTGCGGTGTGACCAACTCACTGTACGTGCTATCCACGACTTTCTCCGCATCGTGGATGCTCCAGTATGAATGATACTGCAATGATTACATGACCTCCCGGTTGCCAAATAGACAATAGACAATAGGTGCAGGAGTAGGCCATTCGGCCCTTTGAGCCAGCACCGCCATTCAATGCGATCATTGCTGATCATCAGTATCCCGTTCCTGCCTTCTCCCCATATCCCCTGACTGCTATCTTTAAGAGCCCTATCTAGCTCTCTCTTGAAAGTATCCAGAGAACTGGCCTCCACTGCCTCCGAGGCAGAGAATTCCACTGACTCACAACTCTCTGTGAGAAAAAGTGTCTCCGTTCTAAATGGCTTACCCCTTATTCTTAAGCTGTGGCTCCAGATTCTGGACTAGCCAACATCGGGAACATGTTTCCTGCCTTTAGAGTGTCCAAACCCTTAATAATCTTGTATGTTTCAATAAGATGCCATCTCATCCGTCTAAACTCCAGAATATACAAGCCCAGCCACTCCATTCTCTCAGCATATGACAGTCCCGCCATCTCGGGAATTAACCTGGTAAACCTACGATGCACTCTCTCAATAGCAACAATGTCCTTCCTCAAATTAGGGGACCAAAACTGCACACAATACTCCAGGTGTGGTCTCACTAGGGCCCTATACAACTGCAGAAGGACCTTTTTGCTCCTATACTCAACTCCTCTTGTTAAATAGTTTAACCCCTCCTTCCCATTCCCATAGTAATCTTTCTGTCCTGGGCCTCCTCCACTATCAGAGTGAGGCCACATGCAAATTGGACAAACAGGAATCTTGAGCAAAACACAAAGAGCTGGAAGGTCTTAGTGGTGCAGGCAGCATTTGTGGAGGGAATGGAAAGATGGCATTTCAGAGTCTTCCTCTTACTCTCAATAGTCTGTTTTCAAGACTCTCTTTTCATTGTACTTGCACTCTGGTCACACTCTCATTTAACTCCTGAGAAGAAGGTATAGGAGCCTGAACACTGAATATCCAAGTTAAGGAATAATTTATTACCAACAACCAGTTGGCCACTAAGAACAACTAAACTCCAAAGTAAAACTGCTTTGATTGCACTAGGGACTTCAGGCTTGTTCTCCTTTTGCATTCTAGCATAATGGTTTTTTTTTTAATGTATTGAACTTCTTTTGTTGTTTATAACGGTATCTACTGCAGACTATGTTGACATGCCTGTTGTGATGCTGCAAGTAAGAATTTTGTTGTTCCAGTTTGGGAGATATGGCAATAAAATATTCTTGACTCTTGACAATATATTCAACTTGGCTTGATTTGACTTGAGTAGACATACTAGGACATGTCCTGCCCATCTGATCGCTGATTATTTCAAGAATTTGTAGACGCTACGCAGGTTTGTCTCGGGTAGGATCAGTGTGCCTGCAATCTTGTCTTCCCACTTGTTATGAAGCATTCAGCACAGACAGGTCATGTGGAAATGCTTATGATGTCTGGCCAATAAATAAACTGCTGGAGGAACTCAGCGAGTCAGGCATCATCTGTGGAGGGAAGTAGATGAGACAGACAAGGATGTCTGGAATCACTGCTATATACAGACCATGTCTCTCAAAATGAGTTGTCAACTGCATTGATCACATCTTGATCCTATGTTGTAATCGTGATCTGAGACGGTTTTCTTTTCCCAGAAACACGGTGTCTGAGAGATTATGCCAACCCACTGCACTTATTAAACAGCAGTCAGCATGAACATAGCAAATACACCTGATAGGGAAGATAAATAGGTAGGGCAAAAACAGAAAGCTTGAGGAACTCAGGAGGCAAGGCAGTACATGTGGCGAGAAATGGACAGACAATATTTTGCATTGGGGTGCACTTCATGTGGTGACCCAAAACGTCAACTGGCCATTTCTCTCCACAGATGCTGCCTGATCTGTTGAGTTCCTCCAGCACTTTGTTTTTTTGCTCAAGATTCCAACATCTGCAGACTATTGTATCCCCATAAACATTTTGGAGTTTAAAAGAATGAGGGGTGATCTTATTAAAACATATAAGATCCTGACGAAAAATGCTAGAATTGATTTGAGATGTCTTCAGTAGTGAGCGAGTCCCAAACAAGAAGAGGGGTCACAAAATGATGGGTTGGTCATTTACAATTGGGTGCATACAAAGTTCCCTAACCACATGTAGTATCTCTGGAATTCTCAGTCATTGGGATAGTATAGGGCAGGTCAGTAGATATACATTAGTGGAGATAGAATAAGGATCTTTCAAAATACAAATGCTGTAGGAACACAGTGGATCAGGCAGCATCTGAGGTGGGTTTAGAAATTCAATGTTTTGGTTCAGGAACCTTCCTCAAACTGCAGTCTGATGAAAGTTCCTGATCCAAAATGTTGTCGATCCATTCCCTTCACAGATGTTGCCTGACTTGCTGAGTTCCTACAGCACTTTGTGTTTTGGTCAAGATTCCAGCATCTGCAGTCCATTCTGCAGTGCTTTTGACTGGATATTCTAAACGTTCTGCAGAATCAGGTGGTCAGCAAGAATACTATGTATTTGAGCCATTTTCTGTGAGTAATATCATTTAATTTTATTTTCTTACTGTTGCTAATTACTGTCTGTGAATTTTCTGTTTTTCTGCACCTAACCTTAACATTTGACATCTGTAATGAGCCTGATTCATAAACTCATGTTAATTAGTCATGGAAGCAGAAGTAGGCCATTTGGTCCATTGAGCCTATTTCAATCATCATGGCGCAGCGGTAGAGTTGCTGCCTCACTGCGCCAGAGACCCAGGTTTATTCCTGAGCACGGGTGTTTTCTTTATGGAGTTTGTACATTCTTCTGTGACTGCATGGGCTTTCTCTGGGTGCCCCAGTTTCCTCCCACGTTCCACAGACCTGCTAGTTTGTAGGTTAATTGGCTTTGGTAAAAAATGGTAAATTGTCCGTAGTGCGTAGGTTGGAGCTAGCATACGAAGATCGCTAGTTGGCACAAACTCGATAGGCTGAAGAGCCTATTTCCGTGTTGTATCTTTAAGTGAAACAAAACAGTAAACGTGCGTGAAGCAGTCACAAGGAATTACCAGTAAAGTAATTTTTGTTTTTTTTTTACAGGGAATAAATTTGTAAAATGAAGCTACAATTTTTCTGCAGCAGAGTCTACACAGAGTTGATGTTCGATTTTTTAGTGTTTCTACTTCCATCTATTACCGCAGGAAGTAAGTGCCATATCTTTAGTTTAACAGTTTAGAGATACAGCACGGAAACAGGCCCTTTGGCCCACCGGGACCGCGCCGACCAGCGATCGTCACACATTAACACCATCCTACACCCACCAGGGACAATTTATGCGTTTACCAAGCCAATTAACCTACAAACCTGTACGTCTTTGGAGTCAATCTGTCCAACATAATCGCATTGCTTGACCACAGTAGAGTGTTTAATGAAATCACATTTCCAGTATTCAGCGAGTTTGTAAGGTCTTTACTTCCATCTCCATCCTCCTTTAAACAACAAATATATGTTCACAATGCAGATTTTGTTGATTGATTAAAAGATACAGATTGAAATATGGCCTTTCAGTCCACCAAGTCCACATCAACCCTCGATTAACAGTTCACACAAGTTTCTTTATTATCACACTTTTGCATCCACCCCCTACATTTTAGGGGCAATTTACAGAGGCCAATTAACTTATAAACTACACGTATTTGGGATGTGGGAGGAAACTGGACCACCCAGAGGAGACCTACCTCTGTGGCTCGAGTGGTCACACAGAGATCATGCAAACTCCACACGGACAGTTCCTGAGGTCAAGATCAAACTTGGGTCTCTGGCACCATGGAGCAGCAACTCTACCAGCTAAGCCCTTCTGCCATCCTTCACTAATTCAATAATGTTCCGTACTTCAATAATGGCATTGGAGATGAGATGTCACTTGAACAGTTACAGTAAGACATGTCTATTTTTATACGCCAACTCCCTTGAATTAAAGGCAAGCATTTCAATACTTACCTGTTGAATCTGTGTTTCATAAATGAGGGCTTTCAAATTCCTTTCTGCAGCTTTCCACAGTCCTTCTCTCTTTAGGTAACAATCTGCCCATTCAATCTACTTCCCAGAGTGAACAACTTCATATTTCCACGTGATGGCATAGCAAGTCAAGCTACAGCCTGCCAGCTCCAGCCAGTTCAATTCAGATCTCAGATGCTGTCTATGTTGAGTTTGCTTGTTCTTCCTGTGATTGAGTGGGATTTCTCTTATATCCCAACGATGTGTAGGTTGGTTAGATACATTGCAATATTTGTTTCCTCCATTAGCAACCTGAAGCATTTCATAACATTTATGCTATATATGCGCAACAGAGTGAATGGAGTGTTGCAAGGGCAGGTACTGAAAAGTTCAAGCCAACCATCGTTCACGCTAGTTCGATGATATCCCATTTATCCATCCACTCCCTGTACACCAGAGATTGTTTACAGTGGCCAAATTATCTACAAACCCTCACATCTTTGGGACATTGGTGGAAATCAGAGGCCATACGGAGGAAATATCCAAAACTCTACACAGCCACCACCTGAGATTAGGATTGATCCCAGGTCTCTGGCCCTGTGAGGCAGCAGCTCCACCACCTGCACCACTATGCCACCCTGATGATTCTGCATATCACAAGTAGTGGCAGCAATGAAGGCAAAATGATCAGCTGATGATGAAAAGATGATTACCAGAAGAATTCCAATTCTATTAGTTTAGTTAAATCAGTGAATAGTATTTGTTTTATGCTAATCAATCATTCATTGTGGGTGCTGGATTGATGGGCTTCATTTGAAATATTAAATATTTTAGTGTTGGATCTAATGTTTTTGACAGGTGGTCCAGAACATATTTACTTTTCAACTCCTGCTGCTGAAATTGTTCTGAAAGGACCAGAGCATCCAGAAAATAGTCAGCATGTGTTGAAATGGAAGCCACACTCATGGCAACATACCCAGAAACTGGCATCTATTGTCAAAGGATATTGGGGAGACTGGAGATTGGAATTGAATCGGCCCTCGGAAAAGAACGGCTTGTACAAGGACATACTACTTTCCCATGGTATCCAATATATAAAGATAAGACAACCTGCATTTAACTTTGCGGGATTGTTCACATTGATTCAAAAACAACCAACTAAGCAAATTGTGAAACAATATGAATTATTTGGACTCAAAGGTAAGTAGGATGGTATCGGAGAGAGTCACAGTAATGTGCTACAATGCAATTCGGTAATGTAGAGAGATTGTGTTGGAAAGAGCTGAAGATACGGGTTTATAGCATACTTTTTATGTCCGAACATGGATATAAAGAACTGAGTAACTCAGTGGGCAGGCAGCATCTCAGCAGAAAAGGAATAGGTGACGTTATGGGTCGAGACTCTTCGTCGGATTGAGAGTCAGGGGAGAGGGAAATCTCTAGTTTCCCTCTCCCCTTACTCTCAGTCTGTAGGAAGGTCTTGACTCGAAACATCATCTATTCCTTTTCTCCAGAGATGCTGCCTGACCAGTTGAGTTGCCCCGGCTTTTTGTGTCTATCTTCAATAATCAATGGTTGATATGATAATTACATCACCTGATGTTGAACGAAAATCTCAATTTATTAAGCAATGCAAAGATTTTTTGTTTGATCAGCCAAAAAGCTGTTTGCCAGAACATCGAGATCTATCATCATATGCTGACAATTAAAAAGGCAATGCACAGCTGCCCTGTATGTAAAGTGGATAGAAATATGTTACTGCTGTGAAAGATGACATGATGATAAAAATGCAATACTTTAGGGGAAGTCTAGAGTCAAGTCAAGTCAAGAGAGTTTATTGTCATGTGTCCCAGATGGGACAATGAAATTCTTGCTTGCTACAGCACAACAGAATATTGTAGGCATAAAAACAGATCAGATCAGTGTGTCCATATACCATATATATTACACCAATTCCAGTGGGGTGGGGGGGGAGGCTTTCTGGAGCACTAGTATGGGGTGTTGTGGGCTGAAGGGACTGGTTTACAGAGGGCTAGAATGGACATTGTGGGCCGAATGGATTCTTGGGCGGGTGGCTCAGTCACTCAAGGCTGTTGTGCTGGCAGCTCACTCACTCATGGCTGGTGGGCTGGCAGTTGACTCACCGCTATTCCTTGAAATTCCATTTCAAGCAGGGTGCAAGGCCACCAAATTCAAGTGCAGTTTCTTACCACTTCAAGCAGGGTGCTAGGCCACCAAATTCAAGTGCAGTTTTATACCATTTCAAGCAGGGTGCAAGACCACTAAAGAGAGTGAGTCACGACCTCTCCCTCCTCCATCTTGCAGAGACTGAGCCATGCCTGCACTTCTGGGTTATATAGTCCCTCCCCCTCCCACCAGAAGGGGCGTGGTCTTCATGGCTTGATTGACAGGAGAGAGAATCTCAACATTTTTTAAACACTAATAAGTCTTTTATTTTTCATCAATGGGAAAATTCCTCGGCACCTGATGAGCAGAGGGGGACTCTGAGTAAGATGGTCAAAAATCACAGCCGTACACTGTAGCGTTTCTTTCTAAAATCAATATAAAGCGCCAACAGGAAATGGTCAAGATTAGACTTTTAATTATATAGAAGGCAAGGCAACTTTAATTAGGCAAAGCAACTTTAATTAGACAAGGCAACTTTAATTAGGCAAGGCAACTTTAGCATTTCCAAACCAAAGGCAACACAGCTTTAGCATTTCCAAATCAAAGGCAACACAGCTTTAGCATTTCCAAACCAAAGGCAACACATCTTTAGCATTTCCAAACCAAAGGCAACACAGCTTTAGCATTTCCAAACTATAATTTAAAACCACATTAAGGGCACTGACGGGTCAGTAAAACCACTCACAGTTTAGTAGACATGTGTTCAGTGTTATTCACAGCTCAGACTGAGAGGCGTGACCCTCTCGCTTCCCCATCTTGCAGAGACTGACTGAGGCACTCAACACTTCTGGGTTTTATAGTCCCTTCGGAAGGGGCGTGGCCTTCAGGAGAGAGAATCTCAACATTTTTAAAACACTAATAACTCTTTTATATTTCATCAATGGGAAAAATCCTCTTGTCCTGGGGGACTCTGAGTATGATGGCCAAAAATCACAGCCGTAAGTGGCAGCGTTGTTTGTAAAATCAATATACAGAACAACAGGAAGTGGTCAAGGTCAGACTTTTAGTAATATAGATATATATACACCCATAAATAAACAGATAAAAGTGCAATAGGCTTTTATAGTTCAGAGTTTGTTTGAAGTTGTGTTTAATAGTCTGATGGCTGTGGGATTGAAGCTGTTCCTGAACCTGGATGTTGCAGATTTCAGCCTCCTGTACCTTCAACCTGATGGCAGAGGAGAAATGTATAAATGTACCATTTCATATGGTCTCTGTTCCTAGAGTCTCCCACTAGTTGAAACATCCTCTCCATATTCACTCTTTTAGTAGAATTGAATCAAGTATGTCACAACCATAAAACTCTGATAACTCATAATGCCACTGAAGATTAAAAGGAAGAGGCTGGGTAATACCTAACACCAGAATGAAGTTAATATTGCTGTCAAACTGTTTACCATTTTAACTCTCCATTCACTCCCACCCAACCTATTTGCCCTCAGCCTTCACCGCCTCAATAGAGAGACCATGTACAAATTGGAAGAACAATATCTCAACATCTCTGGTTCAGCTTGTGGAAGCAAGCCAATTGTATGAACATTGAATTTTCCAAATGCATGCAAACCACAGCTCCAGTGATCCCTTTCTCCCACGTTTCTATCTGCTCTCCACCCCCGCCACATCTGTTTAATCTATCACCCACCAGCCTCAATCTCCCCCCCCCCCCCCCCCCCCCCCCCCCCCCCCTACTGTGGCAGAAGTGTCCAAAAGCAAGGGGCATGGGTATAAAATGGGAAATAAGTTCATAAAGGATGTGAGGAAGAGGCTTTCCACCCAGAAAGTGATTGGAATCTGGAGCACACTGTCTGAGAAGGAGGTGGAGGCGGATCCTCACCTAACATTTCTGAAGATGCGGACAACTGCTTCAATAGTTAAGGCATTGCAGGTTACAGATTCCTCCACATGGGTCCTTGATTCTCCAATAAGTTCAAGTGCAAGGCCATAAGTTCAGGTCTGCTTACCTGACCCTGGTGGGGCAAGACAGAGTCCTTTCAGGTCAATTATATCCTTCCATGCCATGGGTGTTCTTATGTCAAAGCTAGCCTGACAGATACATGCTGATAATGGATACATCCTGTGGACACTTTGAATCCAGTCATTGGACTGTACACACCACTGCTCACTCTGGATCTCACCGATGTGTTTTTCCACAGTTGAGATAAGCCCACAGCAGCCTGTGGTGGGCAATGACGTCACACTCAGCTGCACCATCTCCAGACTCTCAGATACAGTCAGCCTTCATTGGAGACCAATGGGCTCATCCCAGCAGAGCAGGAGCAACACTGATCAGATCCGCCTCAATAACACAGTCTATCTGATGATCCGACATGTTACAGTGGAGGATGGGACGTATGTGTGTGATGTGCAGGAAAAAGGAAAAATCGTTCATACAAGGAAAGCAGATTTTGTTGTGAATCATGGTAAGTGCTCATAACTTACATTAAATGTTAAAGAGTCTGAAGAACGGTCCCAATCCAAAACGTCATCTATCCATTTCTCTCCATGGAGTGCTGCCTAACCTGTTGAGTTCCTTCAGCAATTTGTCTCATTGTTCAAGATTCCAGCGTCTGGAGTCTCTTGTGTCTCTCTAAGCTTAGTTTTAAGTTTTAAAGATACATCATGGAAACTGGTCCTTCTGTGGTAGGGTTCCTTGATGATAGATGTCAACTTCTGGTGGGAGTTGATCATGGTGTACAAAATGATGTGAGGTCCTGGCAGGGGAACAGGGAGTAGGACATATTTCCCTCAATAGTGATTGCAATAAGTTGTGGACAGATCCGAGGAGATTAGTGGAAGAAATAGAGGAGTTGGCAAATGGTTTTCTTCACCAGGAGTGATACGTGTGTAAAACTTACTTTCCGAAGGTTGGTGAAGGCAAGATCTTTCCATCTCATTAGAAAGTACCTGGATGAGCAGATGGATCTAACTCATAATGCTTTAGATCAGGACCTGGGCAATGGGATTAATAGAAGGAGCTTCTCTTTCCTGATAGGAAGATGATGGGCTGAATGGCCTCCTTCAGTGCTCTCAGTTATTCAATGGAATAGAGAAAGGGAAAATAGAAAGAGAAAAAGGAGAGAAGGCAAAGTGTAAAGATTTGCAGGTTGAAAAATACGCAATGATAAAACCCAGAAATTGTCACCAGCTCAGTAACCTGGATTGATGGAAACCCACAAAAAAGATCACTTCACATCAGACCCATCTTCAGGGCAGCACAGTGGTGCAGCAGTGGAGCTGTTGCCTCACAGCACCAGATACCCAGGTTCAATCCTGTCTATGGTTGCAGTCTGTGTGGAGTTTGTACATTCTCCCTGTGATCATGTGGGATTCCTCCAGGTTTTCTAGTTTCCTCCCACATCCCAAGATCATGTGGGTTTGTAGGCTAATAGGCCTTTGTAAAATTGTCAATGTGGACTATTTTTTCTGTAGATGTGGCACTCTTTTCTTCATTCTGTTTCTCTATAACATTACCTGATGTACTCATGTATGGCATGTTTGGCCTAGATATAACACAATTGTTTTCATTGTATCTCAGTACCCATGGCGATATGCAACAATAATAGATGCTGCTTGACCCGCTGAGTTCATCCAACAATTAGCTTTTTATTCAAGTTTCCAATATCTGCAATCTCTTATGCACGTTACATGGCTTAGATGACTTCTGGCAGTAAAATGTTGCTAATACAAGTAAAATATTGGTTGGGACATTACTTGAGGAATTATTCCTGATAAATACAGATTTCAACTGCTTGTAGCAAACCTTATTTGAATCATTAGAAATTTTCACCCAAATGGCAATGGCTACCATTTGTGCTTGCTCAGTCCCAGATTAACCGACCCATGATATCACACCAAAAAAAAATCGGATCTAATCAAAAAGAGAAAAAAAATTATTTTCACTTTCTCTAGCAACTTTTATTTGTTGATTTTCATTTATGTATAAATTTTAAATGGCCTGAACTGAAAATAAATTGATGAAGTTCTTCAAAACATCAATAATCTTTATAAAGTTCTGATCAATAATATATGAATGTTTTTAATTTTCTCTTCACTTGTTAATGTGGGAATTTCTCCAGAAATCAAACAGTCAGCATTGATGGAGTTCCATCATCACATATGGTTATTTAGACAATAGACAATAGGTGCAGCAGTAGGCCATTCGGCCCTTCAAGCCAGACTGATTTACTAGATATACAGTGCCCTCCATAATGTCTGGGACAAAGACACATCATTTATTTATTTGCCTCTGTACTACACAATTTGAGATTTGTAATAGAAAAAAAATCACATGTGGTTAAAGTGCACATTGTCAGATTTTATACATTTTTGTTTCACCATGTAGAAATTACAGCTGTGTTACAACTGTGAAATTACTGTGAAATTACAGTCCCCCCACATCAGGACACCATAATGTTTGTGACACATAGCTTTACAGGCGTTTGTAATTGCTCTGATGTGTTTAATTGCCTCCTTAATGCAGGTACAAGAGAGCTCTATGCACATAGTCTTTCCTCCAGTCTTTCCATCACCTTTGGAAATGTTTATTGCAGTTTATCAACATGAGGACCAAAGTTGTGCCAATTGAAAGTCAAATAAACCATTATAAGACTGAGAAACAAGAATAAAACGGTTATGGAGACATCAGCTAAACCTTAGGCTTACCAAAATCAACTGTTTGAAACATCATTAAGAAGAAAGCGAGCACTGGTGAGCTTACTAATCGCAAAGGGACTGACAGGCCCACAGCTGATGACAGAAGAATTCTCAATAGAATTCTCTCGACAGATCAGAAACACTATTCAGGAGTCAGGTGTGGATTTGTCAATGACCACTGTCCGCAGAAGACTTCATGAACAGAAATACAGAGGCTACACTGCAAGATGCAAACCACTGGTTAGCCGCAACAAATAGGATGGCCAGGTTACAGTTTGTCAAGAAGTACTTAAAATAGCAACCACAGTTCTGAAAAAAGGTCTTGTGGACAGATGAGACGAAGACTAACATATCAGAGTGATGGCAAGAGCAAAGTAGAGGGGAGAAGGAACTGCCCAATATCTAAAGCATACCCCTCCATCTGTGAAACACGGTGGTGGGGGTGTTATGGCCTGGGCATGTATGGCTGCTGAAGGTACTGGACTCACGTATCTTCATTGATGATACAACTGTTGATGGTAGTAGCATAATGAATTCTGAAGTGTATAGACACATCCTATCTGCTCAGGTTCAAACAAATGCCTCAAAACTCATTGGCCAGCGGTTCATTCTACGGCAAGACAATGATCCCAAACATACTGCTAAAGCAATAAAGGAGTTTTTCAAACCTAAAAAGTGCTCAATTCTTGAGCGGCCAAGTCAATCACCCGATCTGAACCCAATTGAGCATGCCTTTTATACGCTGAAGAGAAAACTGAAGGGTACTAGCCCCCAAATTAAGTATAAGCTAAAGATGGCAGTAATACAGGCCTGGCAGAACATCACCAGAGAAGACACCCAGCAACTGATGAAGCCATTGCATGCAAAGGATATGCAACAAAATACTAAATATGACTACTTTCATTTACATGACATTGCTATGTCCAAAATATTATGTGCCCTGAAATGGGGGGATGATGTATAAACACTGCTGCAATTGCTATAAGGTGAAACCAAATTGTGTAAAAACGCCCTTTATTAAAATCTGAGAATGTGCACTTTAACCTCATGTGATTTTTTTGATTCCAAATCTCAAATTACAGAGGCAAATAAATAAATTGAAGTACAGAGGCAAATAAATAAATTATGGGTCTTTGTCGCAAACATTATGGAGGGTTCTGTATCATAAAGGGTTGTTAGAGACTTATAGAGTGATACAGCATGGAAACAGGCCCTTCGGACCAACTTTCCCACACCTGCCAACATGTCCCAGTTACACTAGTCCCAGCTGCCCGCGTTTGGCCCATATTCTTCCAAACTGTCCTAAACATGTACCTATTTAACTGTTTCGTAATTGTTGGGAAAGTGCTTGCTTCAACTACCTCCTCTGGCAGCTTGTTTCCCCATACCCCCACCACCTTTGTGTGAAAAAAGGTACTGCTTGGATTCCTATTAAATCTTTCCCCTTCACCTTAAACCTATGTCATCTTGTCCTCGATTCGCCTACTCTGGGCAAGGGACTCTGTGCATGTAAACATTTGTGGATCTGTGCATCCATTGTTCTAACATAGTATTCTTCATGTTTATTGCAGAGTTTTTCCTCAACAGTATCACCCTATATCGTGGGGCCACAGATCAGAGTGAACTCCAACTGAACTGTTATCTCCGAAATGAACAATTCACTTATGCTGAATGGATCTGGAGCTCACCTCTGCATCAAATTCAGAATAAAGAAATAGCAACTGCATCAAGATCTCAGCTAGTCCATCTTAACAGCACTTACTTTAAGAATCGAATGGCAACTACAATGACCACATTTTATGGATATGATTTCACTGCAAAGATTGTCCCTGTATTGTTTGAAGATGCAGGAGTTTATAAGTGTTCCATGGATTCCAATTGGATTGTGACTTTTGAACTAATCACAATGAAAGGTAGGAGAATTCATGTGCAATCAATTTCTGACCTTAAACCAGTGGAAGCAACACATTAAAAAAAGTAATAATCATCAGAGCTGCCCGTTCAAAGGCAATGCTATGGCTTCCTCATTTAACTGTGCTCTGTTTCAGTAATAATGGATATTGCTGGGCAGACTTCTCATTTGAGTAGGATGTTTCCAAACAGTTCCGAGCTCAGGAAGCAGAGCAGAAAGGGTTGCAAAACAAAGAGCCACCACTGTTTCAGCAAGGGGAAAATGCTGTTAGAAAATGTGTGCATGCTCCAGTGACAGGAAATGTGTCGATAAATCTTCCCAGGGAACCAAAGAAACTGCATATGCTTCTGATCACTTACAGCCAGGAGGCGGAAAAGGTTGAACACATAGAGGAGAACGAACTATCTATCTGTCTATCTGTCTATCTGTCTGTCTGTCTGTCTGTCTGTCTGTCTGTCTGTCTGTCTGTCTGTCTGTCTGTCTGTCTGTCTGTCTGTCTGTCTGTCTGCTTGTCCTATTCTATACATAATTAAAACTCTGATCTTGTTATTTTCTGGTTTGCCGGTCTTTCTATTTTCGCAAAAACGGTTCACGATAGAGCTACGATTACGCACCTTTCTCCTGTGTTACGATTGCACCAAGTTTCGTTCAGATTGGTGGAGGCTGGTACGAGTTATTGAGGTTTAAAAATCTTAAAAACTGATCGTGCACAGTTCGATTGCCTCTCCTGCCATTCAGCACCGCGCAGATTGGTCCCTTCTCATGTCACTCCGCGGGCGGTCTGCCCTTTCCTGCTGTGAGTCCCCATCACACCACCAACCCCTCCCCTCAGGTCCCCCCTGCCTACAACCCCCTCCCGCACACAACCCCACCACGCCACAACTCCCCCTCTCGCCCACAACCCCCCCTCTCGCCCACAACCATTTGTATTGTCACTGTTGTAGGGCAACAAATAGTGAGGTCGAATAATTAGTAAATAAGGATATGGATTGTGCTAATGTGGTGACAGGGAACTGCAGACAAAGCCAAAAAGTAGAGACATGGGATGCAGCAGAGTGATGGAATGCAGCAGATACCCGTCTCAAGAACTTCATTGATTATTTTAAAGTGCGCACCCATCATTGTAACAGAAAATTGGATCTACTATTAAAAAGTTAGACTTGTGGATAATCATTTCATTCTGTTTGTCAACTAATTTGTCTTTCTGAGCTCCATTCTCTACAATTCCTCGTTTTACTGTCTGTAAAGTTTCTGTGCAAAACCTCATTTTATTATTAGTCAGGTTTCTTCAATTAAGACCGTGTTTTACTGTTAATCAAGTCTCAGTGCAACACCTCGTTTTGTTGTTCGTCAAGTTCATGCAATTAAGAATTAATTTTATAGCCAAGTTTCTGAGTAATCTTGTAATCTAAGAATATAAAAAACATACCAAAGTCACATTTGGAGATCAGCTTGACTAGTCTCCTGGTGCGCATTGGTTTTAATAAATCGCCCGTTTCTTCAAACATCAACTCCACATACCCATTCCATTTTGCTCCTTGAATCGCTTATTCTTGATCTGATCAACTGGGGACACGTCCCCTTTTCAAGATGTCTCCTGGCCTCTTAATTTTGAGGGGAAACTACTGAAATCATCTGTTGGAGTGGTGATAGGATCCTGATTTAAAACAGTCTATTGAGGGTTTGACATAAAGTGCTGGAGTAACACAGCAAGTCAGATGGGATCTCAAGCACATGGAGAGGTGATCCTACCTGTGTTTTGGGTCGGGACCCTTCTTCAGACTAATTGAATTGATAAGGTGGAGAAGGATGTGGGGGCACGAAAAAGCCTGGCAAATGATAGGTGAATACAGGTGGGGGGGGGGGGGGGGGGGGGGGGTGTTGATTGGCAGAAGGGTGAACAGAGATGAAAAGGAGACAAAAAGGGATGTTGGATAAGGAGAGGAGTGACATTGAAAGCCAGAGGGAGGAATATAGGTGGAAGGAGATAGGGGGAAAGGGAAAGTAGGATGGGATTGTGGGACACCTGGGTGTGCACCTGGATAGGGGAAGGCACAGGAAATGGAAGGGGAAAGGGGAGCGTTACTTAAAATTTGAGATTTCATTGTTCATACAGTTATTTGTGGTTTCATGAGCTGCACCCAGCCTGTGAATGCAGGGGATATATGTTTGACTATTTAAATGGCAGAGCTATGGAGCCTTCAATACTTTCTGAGATGTTAGTTGAGTTGAATTGAGTTGAGCTGAGTTGTGTTTAGAGAAATAACATGGAAACTGGCCCTTCGGCCACCAAGTCCACCCTAACCATTGATCAAACTAGATCCATGCTATCCCACTTTTGCATCCATTCCCAACACACTGGGGGCAAGTAATTAGAGGCCAATTGTCCTACAAACCCATACATGTTTGGTATGTGGGAGGAAACCAGAACACCCAGAGGAAACCTACACAGTTACAGGGAGAAAATGTAAACTCCGTACAGACCCATGTTTTAACAACAGTGAACAGTGCATGAGATCATATTAACAGCAAATTTGTGGGAGCTTTCACCTGGAAATGATTTTAAGATTGCAAGTTTAGGCCGTATGAGCAGAAAGAGAAACAGAATTAATCTATACAAAGGATCACAGAACTGAAATTTTATTTCTGCTCCTCTTTCAACAATGTTGTTTGACCTGCAGGGTGCTTCTGTTATTTTCAGTTTTTATTTCAGATTTCCAACATTTCCAGCTTCTTGGATTTTTGGTGTAGATGGTTCACCCTGGACAGCAGAGAAAGATATCAGGACATATACATTTGTCACCCCCAAAAGATCCCTTTTAATGACTGATATCACCTTCCATTGAATTGTGCAATTTTTTCTTTATTCCATGTTATACAGTTCCACAACTGACGTTCTGGCACCTCCTTTATTCCAGACAAATCACTAGAGAACACTTGAAATCCCTCTCGGAAATCATCTAAAAAATGTGACACCTAGGCTGGGTGAGGCGGCCGATCTCGACATCATCAGGACTTCCGCGGCCAAACAATGGGTCTAATTCCCCCCCCCCCCCCCCCCCCCCCCCCCCCCCCCGTGGTCAGGGCTCTGGAACTTTGGCCTGGCCATAGCTGGCAGATCTGTTCCCATAGTCAACTTCCAAGGCCAATTGTGCGGGATGGAATCTCGCCCCTCTGGCGGCCTAGGCAGACCCTTCCAGTATCGTTTGACTCCTGTTGGAGATCGTGACCTCTTGGTCTGGCAAAACGGATAATCCAGAAAGGCTCTGGAACCTATTGTGCTGGAAAATCGGTAGTGGACCTGTACCTGTTTTTCAGATTATTGGCCCAGAATGCTGGTGATGTATCAAATGATAAAATTCATATTCAAAATCTAAAATTATTATCTTCTTTCCAAAGTTACAGCTGAAGAGACTGAGGGGAGACACTATTACCTTGACCTGCTCTGTGTCTCATGTCACTGAATCAATGAAACTTGTGTGGATTAATGGCAATGACAGATATGTTGGAGAAAAGACTCTGACTGGGGATGAGAAATCAGTGAGGCTGACAATTCAGAAAGCTGATGAAGACCAATGGGACTGGAAGTGTGGTGTGTTTTCTCTAGACAGGCCTCGGCTATTCATCCCATTTTATTTGGATCCCAGTGGTAAGTAACTTGACAAGGTGTTTGCTTTTTATACTGTATTTATCTGTGATTATACATGGGTTGCGTTCCTAGAAAACCATCCATGTCTTGATAGGGCGGCACGGTGGCGCAGTGGTAGAGTTGCTGCCTTTCAGTGCCAGAGACCCTGATTTGATCTTGACGACAGATGCTGTCTGTACGGAGTTTGAGTTTTCTCCCTGTGACTGCATGGGTTTTCTCTGGGTGCTCTGGTTCCTTCTCACACTCCCAAGGTTTGTGGGTTAAATGGCTTCTGTAAATTGTAAATGTCCATGGTGTGTAGGATAATGGTAGTGTACAGGGTGATTGTTAGTCAGTGTGGATATGGTGGGCTGAAGGGCCTGCTCTCAAAAGTCTAAAGTGTTTGCATATTTAACAGAACAACACAAATGGTTTTCCCGGGATGCAACCCATTACAATGCAAACCATTGCGATATGGAAAATCAATTACACAACTGGGAAATAGTCAACCAGTCAGCATTGGAGGAGTTCCTTCTGTATAGGATTGGTTCAAGAGAGCAACTCATAAACATCTACACAAGGACCATTACAATCAAGCACTGCCCCAGTTCTCCACAGTTGGAAAATTTGCAACTGTTTCTTCCACATTTTGTGTTTAGAAGATTATTTTTTCCTCACATAAATTCAATTGTGATTCTTTCATTCCATATCTCAAATGTTTTGGTCGTGTTTGTGAATTCAATGAGTGCAAGTTTCCATTACCCTTGGAATCTCATCAGAATATTCCTGTAACTTCCTCCTATGGATACTATGTTGGAAACCCCCATCGATGGATGAAACCTGAGAATTATATTTTATTTACTTCAAGAGTGCTTGGCATACTTACAAAGTCAGCATTTATTTCCCAATATTAACTTTTCTTATAAAGATATTGGTGAACCAATCCAATACATATGTAATGCAGAAAACAAACTCAAAAGCCTGTCATTCTCTTTGAGATATCACACTTGGCAAAGTATATATATTTTAAATTTAATGAGCTAAATGAATAGAATGGTATCTTGCAAAAGTTTGGATTTGAGAAATTCCATTCCATTATAAATTATAATCATAATCATAATCATAATCATATTTTATTAGCCAAGTACGTTTTGCAACATGAGGAATTTCATTTGCCATACAGTCTTACCAATAAAAAGCAGCAGAACACACAAAATACATTTAAAAATAAACATCCACCACAGTGACTCCTCCACATTCCGCACTGTGATGGAAGATGAAAAAAAGTTTAATCACTTCCCTTCTTTGTTCTCCCTCGGTCGGGGGCCTTCAGCCTTCCATTTACGGGACGATCTTGGCTCCTGTAGTCAGTGGCATTTAGGCACTTGCGTCGGGGTGATCAAGCTCCTGCATTGAGGGGATCTCAGCTCCCCCGTGCCGGGCGATCTGGCCCTGGGTCGGGGCTGGTCAAAACCTTCTGCGTCGTTTGGAACTCCCAATCTACAATCTCTACCCGAGACTGCAAGCTCGTTGATGGTGTAATCCACAGGCCACGGTTGGAGCGTCGATCGCAGGCAAAGGATCGGTTCCGATGGTAACTCCACGTCCCCGCGGTGGGGCTCAAAGTCAGTCCTGAGCAAGGCCTCCAGCTCCATGATGTTAGGCTGCAGAGCGACCGTCCAGAAAACGATCGCATCACTGGCAAGGGAAGAGATTGAAAAAAGGTTTCCCCCGACCCCCTCTCCACCCCCCACATAAAACAAACCAGAGAACATTACAAAGGATACAAATGATACAAATGACATTTATTATTACATACACCAATTGGTGTAGTGAAATTTGACTTGTCATTGCAGCACACAAATAAAGATAAAACACAACATTAAAGAATTTAACAATAAACATAAAAACATGCCCCCACAATGGTTCCCACTGTGGGGGATGGCATCAAAAGTCCAGTCCCGTCCCCTGTTCACCCATTGTCGGGCCTATTGAGGCCTCCGCAGTCGCCGCTATGTCAGCCCGATGCTTCAGGCCCTCTCGCCGGATGATGAAGCTCTGGCGTTGGGTGAACACTCTCAGCGCCTCGGAGTATATGGAGCGACCGTTTCATCCGCGGAGACCGCGGCTCCCAAAGTCCATGGGTCGCGCTGGTCGGAGCTCCGACTCTGTCGACCTCGGCGTGAGATCCCAGGCTCTGCGGTGTTTAAGCTGAGTGCCGCTGGAAGCTCCACAGACCGCAGCTCCGCAATGTTGGAGTCGGCGGTCACAGCACTGGGGAGCTTACCGCACTGCGACCCGGGAAAGGCATCGCCCGCTCCATGATGGTGCCTCAGCGCTGCACCGCCGCCGAAGCTGACATCCTGGCCGGTCCCGGCAGTAGACGCCGCTCCAGACTGCCGGTAGGCCGCGAGGAAGGGGCAAAAACACGGCTCGGAGAAAAGCCGCATCTCCGACCAGGTAGGGACTGAGAAAAATAGTTTCCCCCCCACCACATAAAAAGACTAGAAGACCTCCAAAACAAACACTTTTAACTCACTAAAAATAAAAAAAAAGGGTGAAAGGACTAACAGCTGCTGGCAGGGCAGCCATATGCGATGGCGCCCCCTACGTACATATGTTAAAGGGCCTGTCCCACTTTCACGACCAAATTCATGACCTTTTTTACTCATGGACATTTTTCATCATGTTGAAAAAATGCCCCGACCTACTTGATGCCACGAGTACCTATGACTAACATCACGACCTACCTACGACCTTGTGAAGAACCATGCTGCGAGTATGAGTCAAGGGCAAACTCAGCAGAGGTCGTGGATTAGGTTGTGAAAGTGGGACAGGCCTTTAACACATACTTTTAAAACACACCGCTCCCTATTGATGATAGACAGAGTTTCTGTGAGAAATGGACTGTTCCTTTTCCAGCAGGACTGTAGTGAACTCTGGAGTGAATGTTCTGTGTCACTTCTGTACACACCTGCAAATTTACCAAAGACAAATTCTCTTTCATACTAATAATTACACATTTGAATTGAGGTCCGATTTTACAACGTCTATTCGCTTTTCCTTGCAGGAAGTGGGAATTCCATTTACTTTTTCCACCAGGAAGGCAAATTTGTGTTGAAAGGACCAGACAGTCCTGGAAATGGCCCCATTGTCTGGGAATGGAGGCCACACTCAGGGCAACAAACCACAAAGCGATTGGCCACTTTTCACAGAGATGATCAGCGGTGGGCCGTACAATGGAGTGATGAGTACAATCAAATACCAGGCATTTCCCAGAGGATGCATGCGGACTGGGGTACCCTTAATCTGAGGATCAGGAAGCCCATCTTTGAACATGCTGGTCTTTTCACCTGGACTCAGACACAGCCTGGACGGAAAATCCTGAGACAGTGGGAACTATTTGGAATCAAAGGTAAGTCCAGAAATGAATGAAGAAACAGCACAAATATTTCAAATATGTAGTTTCCACCTTGTCCTTATTGTTAAGTTAGAAAAACTATTACAGAATAAATGGGTTGTATTGTGCTTGATCTAACGGACTGCCTGCCCTCGCCTACCTCCTTGTCCCAAGGAGATGTGAATAATTTGTGGCGCTGCAGTTCTTGACCAGCTTTGAACACCTAGTTCCACAATCGGGGATACAGCCTGTGAGTCGTAACTAATTCTCTGCATGATGCATCCTGATCCCACTTCCAACTCCACCCTGACTCCCTTTTACAACTATTTTTTACTGCATTCAACTGCCTCGGACGATCCAAGGATTTCTAAAAGATTTAAAGTCAGTTTAAGGCACTCACAGTGCCAGACACCCGTGTTCAATCCTGACCTCTGGTGCTGTCTGCGTGGAGTTTGCACATTCTCCCTACATTCTTTTGGGTTTCCACTGGGTGCTCCAGTTTCCTCCCACATACCAATGATGTGCAGGTTTGCAGATTAATTAGCCTCTGTAAATTAACCCTAAAGTGCAGTGAGGGGATGAGAAAGAGGGATAACAGAACTAGTGTGTTCAGGTGGTTGATGGTCAGCGTGGACTTGGTGGGACGAAGGACCGGTTTACATGCTACATTTTAATCAAATAATTGTAGAATGTTTTAAATAGTTTCACAAGATACAAATAATCATTATATTTAAAAACACGTAAAATATCAACAGACTATGAAATATGGAAAAATAAAATAAAACCTTAGCCATGCCTGCCCTATAATAACGGTGGCCCACAATACAGATGGGTTGCACCAAGCTGGATAGGTGAAACTGAGAGGTTGGGTATGAAACGTGTTGGGCCCTTAAATTCAGTGACAATTCACTGAAAACTCCTGGACCCAGAGACAGAGAGAGTGGGCAGTTCCACCTGCTCCTAACACAGCATTCATACTATTAGGCTGTAGATGCAGAGACCTGCAATGTGCTGACATTACATTACCACCAGCTGATGGTTCTAGGTGGACCCATTGACTTCCACCCTCTCATTAACAAAGTCAGCCTGCTAAAAGTTATTTCATGAAAATATTGTAAGATGGCTGCTTTGAGTTAAACAGATGGTCTGCAGTGGGAAAATAACCTTTTTTGTTAAGCATATACAGTTACAGTACAGCAATGTAAAGGACTAACGTATTTCCTTCACTTGAGTGCAAAAAGTGAAAATCAGGATACTCAGGTGAGGTTTAAAGTCCCATGACACGAGGAAAGTTAATGACAGGGATCTGAAACACTGGTTTGCAGTGCCAAGCTCATTGATTACCCTACCTGAGGAAAAAGTCTTTGTGCATCCACCCTATCTAATCCACTCCTGATTTTATACACCTTTATAAGATTATCTCTCAGCCTCCAGATTTCCAAATAATAAAGTCCTTGCCTGCCCAATCTCTGCAAATAACTCAGGCCCTCAGGTCCTTGCAATATCCTTGTAACTTGACGGGTCAGGTTTTGTTGGCACAGAGAATGGTGGGCGAGAGTGGTGTGTAATCAGGTCTTGGTTGGCAGATTGGCATCCAGGGAGTTGGGGTAAGGGGCACTGGTTGGGTTGGGATGAGTGTCACTAGATGCTGGTGGAGTTCATCCAGAGGGTGTAGTAGATAGTGGCGGTGGAAAGCATGAGGGAGAGCTAGTGAATTATATTACATGAAGCGGTTGACTTGAGAGGGTGGGGTTTCCAGCCCTCGAGCCCACAGACGGGGACAAGCCTAAACTCTGAAGGTGCATGAGTGGCCGGCAGACAATGCAGGGCAAAGTTAACCTAATTCCATGGAGGAGCAGGTAGATGAAATGAGGGAGATGATGGGACCAAGGGGGACAGGTGGTCACTACCTGGAAATGTTGATACCATCACTGCTCAGCATTCGGCTGACTGTCTGTTTGCAGGAAATATATAATTCTGCCCGCAGTAGTTCAGAAAGCTGGTGGGGAACTGAACCACACGTCATGTGCCTGTTTCCACAGTTGAGGCAGACTCACCGAGGCCAGTAATGGGCAGTGACATCACCCTCAGCTGTACCATCTCCAGACTCCCAGATACCGTCAGTCTTCACTGGAAACCAAGAGGCTCATCTCAGCAGAACAGGAGGAACACCACTAATCAGATCCGTCTGAATAACACCCTCTATCTGATGGTCCAACACATTGGAGCAGGAAATCCCAATCTGTACACATGGGAAGCGCAGAGAAATGGCTCCATTGTTCTTACTGCAAACACAAATATTGAAGTGGATCAGGGTGAGTCCAGAGCTGCCTTGCAGCAGGTATTAAATAGTTCCAGAACATCTGTATCTCAGCATCTGTAGAAATCTAATTCTTTGTTCCCCGACCCTCTCTTGCAGATTTACATAATAAGACGTACACAGTTTATCGTTCAGTCACAGATCACAATAAACTAGACCTGATTTGTGAAGCTTCTGCTGAGTTTATTGAAACCAAATGGACTTGGAGATCACAACATTTCCAGAATCAAGAGAAGGTAATAGCTTCAACTTGCAGGTCTGAGCCGATCCATATCAAGAGGAGCTACTTTGAGGATCGACTGGAAATCATAACGGGAAATTTAAACAGCAAGAATTTCAGTGTGAGGATTGTCCCTATACGATTTGAAGATGCCGGAGTTTATACATGTTCTGTGAGTTCATATGAATATGTAACCATTGAACTAATCACCGTTACAGGTAGGTCATAGAATGTTGCCACCACTTTCAATGATAAAGTAATTCTGATGCAGAATATGACTTTTGTGCAAATATCCCCAAATATTTAGGATGGCACTGTAGTGCAGCGGTAGAGCTGCAGCCTCAGAGAGCTGGATTCAATCCTGAGCTCAGGTGCTGTCTGTGTGGAGTTTACATGTTCTCCCTGTGATCATGTGGGTTTCCTCCCAGTGTTTCAGTTTAGTCCAACATCCCAAAGATGTGCTGGATTAGTCTCTGTAAATTGTCCCTGGTGTGTAGTGGTATAACTAGCGTGAACGGGTGATCAACACAAAGGTATTCCCATTTTATTGAGTAAAAAAATTGCCCTAATATGATATCACAAGGCTGCATATTGAATGATAATATTAATAATAAGGTGGATAAATTTGATTCACACAGTTAGTAATGTGTTAGTCACAAAAGTAAACGTTTTAAATCCCATAGCCCATTAATGCCTTGAATCTGAAGCACAAGTACGAAGTCTGAGGACATAAGGAACTGCAGGCGCTGGGATCATGAGCAAAGCATAAAGTGCTGGAGGCACTTAGTGGGTCTGGCAGCATCTGTGGAGGGAATGGACTGACGACATTACAAGGAGACTGAAAAAGGCTCCCACCTGAAACAGCATCTGTCCACTCCCTCCTCAGATGCTGCCTGACCTGCTGAGTGTGGGGGTCGGACTGTGAATGCGAGGTCTTCTTGGGGTGAGGGTCTGCTACCAGGGATTTGAGTGGGAATAAGTTTAGAGGTTAGCCCTGTGATGGGATGGAAAAGGGGTTTCCTCACTAAGTAAACAATGGAAACCTACCTACACCTGGTTCACATCACTGATCTGACACATGATCAGGCAGGGGCCCTTCAAGATGTACACCAGCTAAGCCAAAGGCAGGTTGGAAACTTGCCCCAGCAGAACCAAGTTGTGCTCTCAATGACCACCAACACCAATGAAAATCAATGCAACCCATATCTGAAGTCCTCCATGTGCTGGTTCACGAGAGGAACCAGGAACACAAATTGTGCAGCTCATGATCCATGCTGTCAATCCCTGATATTCACAACTTCATTTTCACCAACAATGGTTTATTAACACATGTCAACATGGCTTTAACCTAAACAATCTTTAAACATTAGTTTCGAGGTGACATTGGTAATTCATTTCATTCAAATCCTCTTATAACACGCCCAACATTTTATTGAACCCATAAGTACCAGTTTCTTTTTTGAACGTACTGATCTTGCCACCCATATCCATTTTCAAATCATTCATGTAGATTACATACAGCACATCATTGTAGGACATCATTAGTCACAGGCATTCAGGTGCAAAACAACCCGCTATCATCATCTTCTGTCTCCTGTTGCCGTATATGATGGGCACGGCTGTTGGCTGTTTGCAAATAAACCTTCCCCTCCTCTGCCCCATGTTCACTGGTCCTTGGTGATATCACACAGAGATCCAACCTCTGCCCATGTATTGGGACACAGCCCTCTCTCCACTTTTCTCATCAAAGGCTTGATTATAATGGGGGATTCTGAAATGTCCATGGTATCTCCCCATTTCTTCATTTATCTGAGAGTGGTATTGATGTTGGTGTATTATTGTCACGTGTACCAAGATACAGTGAAAAACGTCTGCTTGTGCGCTATCCAGGCAAATCATACCATGTCACCATGCTATACATGAGTGGTTGTAGTCAGTGGAATGTCCCAGTTAAGATTAATTTGTCCCTGGAGGAGGAAGAGTGTTGCGGCCAGCACCGCAAACAAGGACAGTGTTGGGGGCAGCTGCAGTGGCACTTGATTGAGCAATGCTTTTGAAAAATGTATAAGATTGAGAAAACTCAATTGTGCAACATAATTTTACGTAATGTCAGTGGTGTTTTTGAATTGGCCATGTACGTATCAGGTATTTACAGAAAATAGTACACTTGGGTAGAGACTATGGCCGTTGTTTAAAATCACAATGATTTTCTTGCTTAAACAGTCACAGCAGAGCCGTCTGATGCAGTGACTGAGGGAGACACCGTTACCCTGACCTGCTCTGTGTCTCACAACACCAAACCAATGAGACTGGTTTGGATCAATGATGATGACAAAACAGTGAAAGAGGAAACATTTAAGGAGCAACATGAAGGGAAATCTTTACAGCTGATTATTCCAAAAGCCGATGGAGCCAGAAGGAAGTGGAAATGTGTTGTGTTTCATCAAAATACACCAAAGATTTTAATTCCGTATTATCTGCAGGTGATGAGTAAGTGTCTCAGCTTTGTGACCACCTCAGATTTTTTTTAATTCTAATGTCCTGCATAATTTCATGTTTAATTGCAATTATTTTATTTCAGCCAATACAGCCACCAAAAACATGTCAATAGATTAATCTTCCAGAGATGGGCCCAAGCTACACCTGCCTCTTTGTCGGGTACGTCGAACAATCCTTGTTCGAGGCATACCAGGGCCCCATCCCCGACCTCTACCTCCGCTACATTGGTGATTGCTTTCGTGCCACCTCCTGCACCCACACACAACTGACTGACTTCATCCGCTTCACCACTAACTTCCATCCGGCACTCAAATACACCTGGACCATTTCGGACACTTCCCAACCATTCCTTGACCTCACTATCTCCATCGCAGGTGATAGACTTCTGACCGACATCCACTATAAACCCACTTACTCCCACGGCTATCTTGACTACTCTTCCTCCCACCTTGCTTCCTGTAAGGACTCCATCCCCTATTCCCAATTCCTCCGTCTATGCCACATCTGTTCCCAGGATGAGGTGATCCACACCTGGGCATCGCAAATGTCCTCATTCTTTAGGGAACGGGGGTTCACCTCCCCTACTATAGATGAGGTTTGCACCAGGGTCTCCTCCATCCCCGTAACACTGCTCTCTCTCCCCATCCTCTCACAACAAGGGCAGAGTCCCCCTGGTCCTCACCTTTCACCCCACTAGCTGGCACATAGAACAAATAGTCCTCCGTCAGTTTCGCCACCTCCAACATGACCTCACCACTCGCCACATCTTCCCATCTCTCCCCTTGTCTGCCTTCTGCAAAGACCGCTCCCTCAGTAACTCCCTTGTCAATGTTTCCCTTCCCTCCCGCTCCACCCCTTCCCCAGGCACTTTCCCTTGCAACGGCAAGAGATGCTACACTTGTCACTTTACCTCCCACTCGACTCCATTCAAGGACCCAAGCGGCCATTCCAGGTCATTCCTGCACCTCCTCCAACCTCATCTATTGCATCCACAGCTCTAGATGTCAGCTGATCTATATCGGTGAGACCAAGCGTAGGCTTGGCGATCGTTTCGCCACAACACCTCCGCTCGGTCCCTATTAACCAACCTGACCTACCGGTGGCTCACCATTTCAACTCCCCCTCCCATTCCATATCCGACCTCTCTGTCCTGAGCCTCCTCCATGGCCAGAGTGAGCAACACCGGAAATTGGAGGAACAGCACCTCATATTCTGCTTGGGGAGTCTGCATCCTGGTGGCAAGAACATTGATTTCTCACAATTCTGTTAACCCTTGCTGTCTCCTCCCCTTCCTACCTCTCCCTCAGCCCTCGGGCTCCTCCTCCTCCTTTTTCCTTTATTCTCCCCGCCTCCCCCCACCCCCTATCAGTCTGAAGATGGGTTTCGGCACGAAACATTGCCTATTTCCTTCGCTCCATAGATGCTGCTGCACCCGCTGAGTTTCTCCAGCATTTTTGTCTACCTTCAATTTTCCAGCATCTGCAGTTCCTTCTTAAACACATTAAATCTTCCCTTGGTCATTGTTGTAAGTCAATGCCATCTCTGACAATTATGAAATAATGAAAGCATTGCTTAGATACTGGATTGCATCCTTTTTGTAATGCATGTTGCATATTAATTCACATTTCTTTCCATTTTAATATCAAAATAAAATTATTAAGTATACATTTGCATTTGGGCAGCAGAGCGGCACGGCTGATAGAGTTGCTACCTCACAAAACCAGAGACTTGAATTAGATGCTGACCTCTGGTGCTGTCTGTGTGGAATTTACACGTTCTCCCTGTGACCATGTCAGTATCCTCCCTGTTCTCTTGTTTATTCCCACTTCTTCAGATCTCCTCCAGTACTTTGTGTCAATATTTGCTCTCGGTTGGTGTTATTACTCCTTACTCCTGGAGAGCAGCAGTCTCCCCCAGGCTGAGGACAATAGGACTCTGACTGCAGTCAGCTGAGAGTCCACTGAGGAATGAAGACTTTGGTTGTCCACTGCCTGTGCCTCAGTGCTAGTAGAACCCTGCTCCTGCAGCCACTGCACCAAGGGAGAGGCCAACCCCACACTCTCTCCCACTGTGGTGTCCCCAGCCCTTGGATTGGAAACCTGTGCTCATGGCTCTGCTGAAAGCCATGTGAGAGGTTGACACTCCTCAAGATGTGACACTCCTCAACATGTCATTCAGGAGCCTGCACATGTACACTCTCCATTCACAGTCCTTATTAGAGACTTTGGAGCTCGTACTCCAAGGGTCTGGCATAGACATTTCCCTGTTCATTGGTCCAGCCCAAACCCTGCCATCTTCTGCTCTTAGATGAACACAAAGTGCTGGTGTACCTCAGCGGGTCAGGTAACATCTCTGCAGACAAAAGGATGGGTGACATTTCAGATCAGAACCCTTCTTCAGATCTTTTTCTTCAGAGATGCTGCTTGATCCACTGAGTTACCTCAACACTTTGTGTCCATCATCTGCTGTTGTCATGTTGTGGTGATCTTTAAGTGCTGTAGCCCTTAATGCTAATTGGTGTTTGAATAGATCACTAGGTTTGTAGTACTGAAGCATTCATTAACACCACTAAAAGTAAATAAGGGTCATGTGTGTGAAACCAATAAAGACATTTTCACGAGGATGTTAATGAAATTGTGGATTCCAGGTGCACAGCGCAGTTTTCGTACTTAAAAGTCAAAAATCTGCACATTTTAGAAATCTGAAATGAGAACAGAAGATGGTGAAACCACACAGCATGTCACGCAGCATCTGTGGAAAGAGAAAAAGAGTTAAAGTTTCAGGTCAATGACACTTCCTTAGAAGTGTCCTGGCTCAAAACGTCGCCTATTCATGTTCTCCAGAGATGCTGCCTAACCCGCTGAGTTACTCCAGCACTTTGTGTCTTTTTTGTAAAACAGCATCTGCAGTTGCTTGTGCCTATACTTCCTTCAAACTTTTAAAAGGTTCATTGATCTGCAACTTTAACTCAATTTTTTCTTTGCAATGGGTGCTGCGTGATCTGAGGACTGTTCCCAGCATTTGCAGTTTTCATGCTCCTGCCTACAGAGGATTGAAATTCCAGGCTATTAGCCACCCTGTTGTCAAAAGTTCTAATGCAGCTATTATTTCAGTGTAAACCCGGACTATGACTGGAATTTGCCCATTGTACAGTGGGAAGCATCACTGCCAAATTGGATCCTTCACCAACCAGCCATCCACACACATCATCTGCCTGCGGAGAAGCACTTACTTGACATCAAGAATTAGAACTGTGTGATTTATTTGATGCTAATGGATGAGCAGAGAGGGAAGTTGTGACTCTCTGATCTTCCTGAGTGAGGTCCGTTAAATTGGATCAAGGATTAAATCCAGGACCTCTGGTCTCTGCAGGCTAATTGTAAACTAGTCAGTGTTATAGGTGAGTAAGAATTTTTGAAGGATGCCAATTTAATCTACAAATGTGAAACCTGTGTTTTTGTTTTAACAGAGAAATATACTTTTAAACACTACCCTGTTCTAATTACTGGGACTCTGGCTCTTCTCCTCATCATCGTCCTGGTAGTGGTGCTGTGTCTAAGAAAATGTAAGCTTACAGGTAAAGTACTTGAAGAAATGCCTAGTGCATAACATGATTAGAAAAATTATCAATAGCAATTTTATTTTCTTTGATTAGATGGTACATTGTTATTTGCAATATGGGTATTGTACTGGCTACTTATTTTGTCATGAAGAAACTGCTGAAAGACTTCCGAGACATAAGAGCAGAATTAGGCCATTTGGCCCCTTGAGTCTGTCAGTCAGTCGTCAAACAAACTATTGTCATTTAGAAATACATTGATATATGCAATTCCAAACGAAATTCCGTTGCATTTGGCTCCCCATGCAACACGATAATTAACAGAAGGATAAAATGGATAAAAATGGATAAAAGGATAAAAGGATAAATAGACAATGGTGGCAGCCCATTACATGGCATTCAGGAGTCTGATGGCTCATGGGAAGAAGCTGTTGCAGAACCTTGACGTTCTGCTCCTTATGCTACAATATCTTTTGCCCAAGGGCAGCAGAGTGAACAGCCGTGATGGAGATGTGTGGGGTCTTTTATAATACTGCTGGCCTTAGACATGCAACGTTTGGTCGCAATATCCCCAATTGAGGGGAGAGAAGTCCCGATGATTTTTTCCGCTGTCCTCACCACTGTCTGCACGGACTTCCAGTCGGAGGCTTTACAGTCCCCAAACCAGACAGAGATACAGCTGCTCAAAATACTCTCTATGGTGCCCCTGTAGAAAGTGGTGAGGATGGGATGGGGGAGGTGAGCTCTTCTCATCTGGCACAAAAAGTGCAACTGCTGCTGCGCTCTCTTAACTGTTGATGAGATGGTATTTGACCAGGTCAGACTGTTAGTGATCTGCACCCCCAGGAACTTAGTGTTACTGACCACCTCCACATCGCTGTCATTGATGTGAAGTGGTGTGTGACTCTGCCGGTTTTTCCTGAAGTCGACGATGACGTCCTTGGTTTTTCCACATTCAGGATCAGGTTGTTCGTATTGCACCAGTCCACCGGTTGTTTCACCTCCTCCCTGTAAGCCATCTCATTGTCGTCCCGGATGAGGCCCACCACTCTTGTGTCATCTGCGTACTTCATGATGTGGTTTGTACTAAACCTGGCACAACAGGCTAATGCTTTGCCATTCGATCATGGCTGATCTATTTTTCCCTCTCAACCCCATTCTCCTGCCTTTTCCCCGTAACCTTTGATGCCCCTACTAATCAAGCACCTATCAATCTCCACTTTTCTGCTGTGGTCTGACCATGGGATAACTGTGTAGCCATCCCGTTGAGTAAACAAATACCAACTGTGCCTGAGGCGCTTGTTGATACCTCGTTGATGATGTGATGCAAGAATTATGGTCACAAATCTGCCCACAACAATCCCTTGTGATCCAAGGGATGAATATTTATCAGGGCACAAGGAGTATCCCCTTTGCTCTTCTGTAATTGGTTCCATAGAAACTCTTGTAACCAATTCAGGAGACAGAAGGGAGTTGCTTCAACAACTGATCACAGTGATGATGTCTGATGAGGTGACACCTCCAATGCTGCAGCAATCTCACAACACTGCAATGGAGGTGTCAGTTACAACGATGTGCTTATGTTTTCTCCAACCTATAGAGTAGCATCTGGAAATGTCCTCAAGTTGCTTCAGTGTAGGTGATTGGACAGATGATATAAACAGAACATCATTTCATCAGGAGAAGAACCATCAACAACGCAGCATTTACATGCCCACAGGCATTATTGTACATCCATTTATGATAATGCTTTCATAATGAATGGCTCAACTAGATTCAACTATGCTAATGGAATAGAAATCTAACACAACATTCCATACAAGCTCAGACTCCCATTGCTTACAAATATGTATTCCTAAAATCTTGCAAGGAAGAAAAGTAACATTTCATGTCCTGTGCGAAGAAAAGGCGATTGAGTTCACCAATAAATGAAATCATACCTTGAACTAATTTGGAATTCTGAACTTATTGGCGAGACCAGCAATTATTGCCCACCCCCCAGTTGCCCAGCAATGCTAATGAATGCCAGAAGAAAGGCAACAATGTGGATCCAGATTGGCTAAGGTTGCTCTTTCTTCCTGGAAGGATATCAGTAAACCAGTTGAGTTATTCAACAAACTGATAGTTTGACCATTTTCGCTACTGATGCCACCTTCTACATCAGAATACAAATACCTCGCATTTTATAGGGGTCTTATGTTTTTGAAAAGCAACATGTAATTCACGAATACATAAATTAAACATATAAAACATTTAAACAGGCATACATTGGAGTGTGCTATTTCAAAAATACTGTATGCAAACTAGGTATTGGTATTTATTAAACAACTGCAATATTTCAAAAATGCATAAATCAAACATGCGGAAAATGCAAGGTGCCGGTATATTTTCAAGCTAAACCCAAATTTGCTATGTGTGATTGGAACTTGCACTTTCTGGACTATGAGACCATGCTTGAGAGAATTTGTTTAATGTCCAGTTAGCCATGACCATGACATTATTCCTTAACCAAACAAGATTATATGCTCATAATGTGGAGTAAGGTTGGATTTAAGAAAATATTATTTACTTGAAGACAGTTGAATGACAAACATATCACATTAAAAAAAAATCTTATCACTGCAAAACCATGAATAGTACATAATCATAATTGGTGTTATATCGGAAAGGATTTCAGCTAGTTGGTAACCAGAGTTTGTGTTGTTCAATGAACGATATTAAAAGGAAAGCTAAGTACATTCTGTTTGGGCAGGTTTGGGGAATCAAAGACAGAAACCTCCACAATCAAACAGAAACATAGAAGATGAATTCCACCTTTATTCAAATACCAATGAAATCCATCAAACTCAAGGTAATATTGTAATAAGATATATTAAATGTATTAAATGGATTTTGCAAGCATTGCTTTCCATTTTCTCAAGGTATTCCATCTCTCCTTTTGATTAACTGCTGTGCGTTTATCCTGTTACAACTCAGCTGTAAACAGCAAAAGACATTTGTTGATCTTTAAATGCGTTTTCCATTTTTAATGATCATTCTTCATCACAGACATGTGACTGAAAATATTTCCAATGTTTAAAATGCAGAAGGGTCCTAAAACACAATCTTCAAAAAGCACAATTTCAGATACCTATTCAAAGACAAGAGGGAATGTACCATCCATATCTTAAGCCAAGGGTCATCAACCCATTGGCCCCTCCTACACGTCACTGCCCACTGATCATAAAGGCTCATGATAAGTATACATAGATCAAATCTTAATTTGAATGTTTGCTTATTTGCAAGTGGCAGACTTGTCAGTTGCCAATCAATCAAACAGTCCAGTTAACCTGGATTGATACAAAATGCTGGAGTGACTCAGCAGGACAGGGAGCAACTCTGGATAGAAGGAATGGGTAATGTTTCAGGTCGAGATCAGAAGAAGGATCTCAACCCAAAACGTCACCCATTCCTTCTATCCAGAGATGCTGCCTGTCCCATTGTATTACTCCAGCATTTTGTTTCTATCTTCGGTGTAAACCAGCATCTGCAGTTCGTTCCTACACAGTTAACCAGGAGTTGGGCTAGCCATTTCCTCATTGCTGTCACAAGGTGGTTCTGACCATCTTTTGATGTTGCCCATACATCAGCCTGGGCATACCTACAAAAGTCCCAGTTACTGGTGCCTGGCATTTGGTAAAGTGTCAGATAATAAAGGCTCTACGGCAGCTCTTAATAAACTAAAGCCAGAAAGAAGCCTTGCACTGTTGAGTCAAGTCAAAATGACCCATTGCAAAACTTGTTCAGGTTTATTCATTAACTTATGACTGGAAACTTGGATAGAAACTTAAAAAAATGTATTCATTATAAACTCAGGAAATTATGTGCATCCATTATAAGGTTTTATACAAAATTACATAATTCAAAATGTTAATCTTCAACCTCTATAAATGTTAAGAAATCGCAGGACTTAACATCCTGCACATGTTTATAGCACACTTTTTATTTGCCATGTTCTTCATTAATGGTGTAACTAATAGCTCCTTATGTATCCCATTGCACTTACCCACTTATATCTTAGGTATTATAATCCCACTACTGAATCTCCAGCAGATATCCTTAAAAAAATGATTAGAGCCAGATTGGTGGATTTACTGCCAATTAGCTTATTCATTGATTGTGAATTCATCATTAACAACTTGTAATCACAACTAAATCCACTAATTGCATTGCATTTAGACAATAACTAGACTAAGTGAGACCCGTTGGGTCCCTGTCACACAGGAGGCTTGGTCCCCCAATGCTATATTCCACCACTCACCCATAGCCCCCAACTGCAGAGGCGCAGCTTATTTCCCCTCATCCCCCAGCACTCCCACCCCCACCTTTTCACCCTCCCTCTTCTTTCCCCTCTCCTCCCCTCCTCAATCCCTCCCTCACCCCTCTCTCCCTCTCCTTTTCCCTACTCTCAGTTCACTTCCTCCCTCCTTCCATAACTCCTCTCCCCTCCCTACCCCCCTTCTATCCCCCTCACTATCCCTCCTCACCTCCCCCAATACCCTCCTCTCCCTCTATTCCCAACTCCCTACCTCCCCCGCTCCCCCCTCCTCTCCCTCTATTCCCCTCCTTCCCACTCTCCCTCCTCACCTCCCTCTTCTTTTCCCCTCGCCGCGCTGCTTTTGGTCCTACCCTCCCCAATCCCTCCCCCACCTCTCCTTTCCCCTACCCTCAGTCACTCCCTCCCTTCCTCCATAACTCCTCACCCCTCCCTACTCCCATCCTATCCCTCTACCCCTCTCCTCCCCCACTCTCCCTCCCCAGAATCTCGAGATTCCCGCTCCTCTCCCTTTTTGCGTTTCCCAGAGGGGCTTCAGCCGTCGGCACCCTTGGATCGGCCCACAAGCACCAGCAGCTATGGCCGCACCGGCGTGTGGGTGGGGAGTGGGGGGGAGGAGAGAGCACGGAGAAAAGACGGGGGAAGTCATTGGGGAGAGGGGGGTATCAAGGGGGATTGGGCAGGAGCCAGCGAGGGGGACTAGAGAGGAAGGGGCTGGAGCTGCGGGGCGTTGCGATGTGTGTTTGGGATTCACAGTGGGCGCTGGACACTCTCCTCCGCCAGGATAAGATTCACCGCTTTCTGTTTGGCGACATCGCCGCGCTGCTTTTGGTCCTTCCGCCGACCACCCACAGCGTCGTTCAGATCCAGTAAAGATGCGATGGCGCAGGAAAGGGGGACCGTCCCGGGAAGTGACTGGAGAAGAGACCAATCCGCGCGGCGCTGACTGGCAGAAGAGGAAATCGATCTGCGCACGTGCATTTTTTACAATTTTTAAACCTTGCTACCTTTTACAATATACTACCGATCGGAACGAAACTTGTGGCACTCGCAGCACAGGAGAACGGTGAGTGAGCTGGTGAAAAATTGTAGCGCTATCCTGATTAACTTAGATCTCAATAGGGAAATTACACTTTTTTGTAAAATTAGCTGATGAAGCCTTTATAGAACAAAGCCCTTTAAATTGCTGAAGCAGAAAAATATTTATTTTCCAGGTAGTAACAAGACACTCATACCTGAGACCAATCATAAAGCTGAATATATGGCTGTGAACAGGAAGTCAAAGAAAGAAGGTAAATGGATGAATCGTATTCTACATCCCTATTTCCGTATGTATTGTCAAACAAAATGCTGTCAGGTTTCGTAGAGACAATTTGATTTTAATTATTTGGCCTGGAAATCCTAAAGATCAGTAAAGGTTAATTTTATGTGAGTTTCACAACCTTTAGCAAAATATAATTTGCAATGGTGATCCATAATACAACCCTCTGTTTCTGGTGAGTTTAATCATTCTGTACTTCAGTTTACAATTAAAATGCGTGTTTTGCAGTAAAGAAATATAGAGGGGACACATTACCGATCACTCCCTGGTGCTTAGTGTAACCACAGATCCTACATCTAATATAGATACCATTTTCAATTATAGTCTCATTGTCACAAAAAGTGTAAGATCAAACATCGTACATTGAGAAAGCATAACACTAACAACAGATTATGCATGTTTTAATCCAATTGATTTGTTGTACATCTCAATGGACAGTATAATTGAGAGTTGCATAGTGAATCCAAAACATTCACCCACTCAAATGATGATCCACTACCATTCAACATACTTCACCAGCATGTAAGTGCTTCTAAAACCACTCGAGAAGTATTAACACTAAAGATTATTTCTGGTATGATCATCCCCTATTAGACAGTATTGCTTTTTCCAGAACTGAACACACTGTTCTGACAAGATTAATGGTTCAATTAGAAATATTTATTTTCCAGGAGTTAAGAAGACACCATATCCTGAGACAGATGACTTTGCTGAATATTCAAATGTCAATAGGAAGCCAACACAAGGTAAGAACATTTCTGTGGAGGGATTATTAGTCATAGAAAGTCAGATTTCAGCAAGTGAAACGTTAGCTTCAAGTTAAATGCTTTGGTTTGAAATCTCTACAAATACATAATGAAAAACTGAGACACTAATTCTCAAATTGCTGCATGTATCCCTATGAGTTCTGGGATATTTTTCTGCACATAATACTGTATGCACTGTGTGCCATGTGTACGAATTTGCCTTTTGTGTGATTGTGAGATTGTGTGCAGCACAACAAATTAAGTAAAGTCACAGTGCACTGGCTCCTCACTTAGCTCTCCGCAGCAGAATCTTGATTTATTAGCTCTCTTGGTCCTATTGAGCTTTCATAATACTCAAGGCTATGTACCACCCTCTACTTTAACATAAGATATCTGTTCAGGCTGCACATTGTTGTGGCTTTGTGGGAATGTACACACTGTGACTTACCCGTGCTAGGATCTGAATCCCTGGCCTTTGCTGACACTCAAGGTGTAGAGGCTCCCTGTGAGCGTTGGTGTTAGGCTGGCTGCAATGAGCTGTTTGTCTCCTCTGCACTGAGATTTGGGGAGCTCAAACCTGCCCTCTGGCATAACAGCAGTGTTGACAGCTACCTATGATGTCTCGTCACTACCTGTTGGACGTGGTTGAAGGTTTTGCCTTCCCCTCTCTAATGGTAACTGTTGAGCTTGTTAAAAGGGAGAGATCTCTGGGCTGCGGAGAGCTGTGCAACCAAACAAACAGAGGGAAAGTTAACAGTTTTCATCATGTCCACCGGGGGAGGGGGGGAGGAGGGGGGGTGGGGAGGGGGGGAGGAGAGGGGGGGGGGGGAGGGAGGGGGGGGGAGGGGGGGGGGGGGGAGGGAGGGTGGGGGGGAGGGAGGGGAGGGGGGGAGGGGGAGGGGGAGTTTCACACAGCAATAGACTGGTGAACGACTCACATTCGATGCCCAGTGCAGCAGTGCTATCAGTAATTCGTCTCTCTGTAAGTAATGCATAATGACGACTTTGAGCACCGCTTCCATTATGCTCTAATTCCTGGGAGCGTTCTCCGCACTAAAGCCCAAGTCTGTAAAAAGTGATTCATGCATGGCTTTGAGATTGTCGATTACACAGCTTCCCAACATTTACTGTCCAGCCTCAGACAGAAAGAGGAAACATTAGGTTATTCGGGAGGCATCAAATTTTGTGGAAAGGCAGGTGTTTGAGAGCTAGGGGAGGTCGGAGCCAAGAGAATAACAGTGGATGACCAAACAGGAGTCAGCCATTTTATAATTTATAGCATGTAATAAATCAGAAACCATGCAGTCTGGGATGTTGCACAGCAGAGTTAATCTGGCAACACTTTTGCCTTGGAAACAGAAAGCTGTGTTTTCAAGTTCCAGTCAAGAACTTGAATGTGTAACTCAGATCAGTGCTTCAAGGGGGCTGCAAAAGTGCATTTAGTTTAAATCAGCTTGAGAGTTGGTTGAAGATATTTTGAGGGAGAGTAGGGAGCTGGCATGATGAATGGTTTAATGGTTAATTTATTATCAGCAAGGTGTAGCAAGGTTTAGTGAAATTATTTTTTTGCATACAGATCTGTAAGATTATCCCTGGTTAAGGCCAGAATACATAGCAACAGCCCACTGTGTTGCAAGAGTCACCAAATGTTGTTGCCATTATCAAAGTCCAAGCTGCAGCTGGCCATTATGGCCTATTGTAGCCATTGCCTCCATCTGGCTCGCCAGTGAACTATCATCCTTCTCCTCACCCATCCATTTTCAGCCTTTCCCGTAACTCCTAGGGAAATTGTTCCCTAAACTGTTGGCAACAAAACCAATTAATTGCGTGCTTTATTTATATTGAAACATCAATAATGCTATTTACTTACCAATATTGATATCACCTCAAAATTAATCCATTACTTACCTTGTCTGGATCTCTACATATAGAAGCAAATTCTTTGTTTCCATCTTATCTCTGCAGATACTGAGGAAGATATTCATTATGGATCCATCTCCTTCGAGCCGAAAGCATCAGATGGTAAAGTAGATTTTGTTTGAATATATGTTTTCATTTTTTATATTTTGTAGAGGGTAAAATGGACACGGCTGAGGACACATAGGAGTTGCTAACTGAGTGAATGCTTGTCATTTGCACTGTCCCATACTCAGCTCATTGACTTCAGTATAACTGAAAACAGGCCTATCGCTTAGCAGTGTAAACATTTACAACCTTCCCCAATGCACACAGACTGTGTTCAGATTTGCTCAACTAGTTCCAGTCCTCCCATAACATGTTCTGACATTGATTCTAATAAATGTCAAAATCTACTTATCGGGAAAATTTAGATAAAGAGATTTACTATAACCCAGTGGGGAAAGCATCTTGTTGAATTAAAATGTAATAAAAATGAACTGCAGATTCTGGTTTATACCAAAGATAGACATAAAATACTGGAGCATCTCAGTGGGTCAGGCAGCATCTCTGCAGAAAATGGAAAGGTGCAATTCGGAACGGGGTGCTTCTTCAGACTATCATGTTGAATTCATTTTTTGATGAGTGGTGTCTATCTTGAAACAACATGAACTGATAATATTGGGTGCACCCGAAATACTGTACATTGCTGAACATGCAACATTCACCCATCCATAGTGCAGGACAAAGCAGCCCACTTGATTGGCACCCCATCATCCAAAACATTAATTCCCTCCATCATTGGCACACAACGACCGCAGAGTGTACTGTCCACAAAATGAACTGCAGATGCCTTAGGCTTCACAATCGTACCTCCACAACCTGCATCCTCAATAAACAAGTAGGACTAAGGCAGCATGGTGTCTGGAAACACCACCATTTGCAGGTTCCCCTCCTAGTTCCATATCATCCTGACTTAGAATATCTTGCTGGTCCTACATAATTATGGGATCATGCAACTCCTCAACAATAGCACAATGAAACGAGCTTCACCAGATGGATTGTTCTCCAAGAGGCTGTCCAGCATCATCTCATCTCAAGGAAATTTTGGAGGAGCAATAAACGCTGGATGTGCCAGCAATGCCCAGATCATCAACAAAGTATATACTACAAAAAGGGAGAGTTTGACGCTCTTCCCATTGATTAGTGGGGCAATGACATCGCAAGATCATGATGCAACCTTACAGATCTTGCTCAAGTGTGTTTAGAAATATAATGTGGAAACATCCACTGAGCCCACATCAACCAGCAATCATCCCTACACTAGTTCTACAACCCATTTTCTGATCCTACGCACTAAGGGCAAATTACAGAAGCCAATTAACCGATAAACCTGCACATTTATGGAATGTGGGAGGAAATGGGAGAACACGGAGAAAACCCATGCAGTCACAAGGAGAAAGTGCAAACCCTGCGCAGACAGCACCCAAGGTCAGGATCAATCCCAGGTCTCTGGTGCTGTGAGGCGGTATATCTAATGCTGTTCTACTGCTGCACCACTGTGTCTCTGTGTCCAAAATTGCATAACGCTGTCTTTAACAGACTTTTGTTCAGTTTCACAAATTTCCAAATAAACATCAGTGTGAAATACAGCACATATTCAGTGAACTGGAAGAGGGTGAAATCCAATATCCAGGCAAAAAGGCTGAAGTTGGGCTCTGGTCCATGCAATGCAGTTAACCCTGACTGCTTTTGCAAGATGCATTTCCCACAAGAACAATGATCAGTTTAGTTTAGTTTAGTTTAGTTTAGAGATACAGCGCAGAAACAGGCCCTTCGGCCCACTGGGTCCACGCCGTCCAGCGATCCCCACACACCAACACTATCCTTCACACACTAGGGATATTTTTTACATTTTACCAAGCCAATTAACCTACAAACCTGTACATCTTTGGAGTGTGGGAGGAAACCAAAGATCTCTGAGAAAACCCATGCAGGCCACGGGGAGAACGTACAAACTCCGTATAGACAGCACCCGTAGTCAGGATCAAACCCGGATCACTTTCCTCTTTGGAGAAATAAATCTTTGGGTTATCTTTTGGTAACCACTTGAATTTTCATAGTTTTGACGCACATGCACTTATATCCTCGATAATATAATAAGCAAAAGAGTGATGATCAGTGACATGACTACTATTGTTTTCATGTTGCCTCTACACCTCAGTGGAAGTAATAGTGATAACCATACAGCATGTGAACAGGCGCTACAGCAATTAAGTCCATGCTGACTGTCCAGTACACACACTAATTCTACATCAATACCATTTTATTCTCCACACATTCCCATCACTTTCTTCCCAGATTCAACTGGCATCCATTGGGGGAGTCCAGAACCAAGGGTCACAGTTTAAGAATAATGGGTAGGCCATTTAGTACTGAGATGAGGAAAAACCTTTTCACCCAGAGAGTTGTGAATCTGTGGAATTATCTGCCACAGAAGGCAGTGGAGGCCAATTCACTGTATGTTTCCATGAGTGAGTTACATTTAACTTTTTGGGCTAAAGGAATCAAGGTATATGGGTAAAAGCTGGAATGAGGTACTGATTTTGGATGATCAGCCATGATCAAATTGAATGGCAGTGCTGGCTCGAAGGGCCGAATGGCCTACTCCTGCACCTATTTTCTATGTTTCTATGTTTCTGCATTCCTGTGGGTAATATACCGTGCCCAAATGTCCTACCAACCTGCACATATATGACACGTGGGAAAAAAACGGAGGACCTTAAGGAAACCATGCTGTCATAGAGAGGCCATGCAAATTCATCCTGGCCAGAGCTGGAAGCCAGGGTTAAAACTGCATCACTGGCACAGTGAGGCAGTAACTCTACCTGCTGCACCATTGTGACACCTTCATTTCCTGCACTTATTTACCAGGAGATTCATCTGAAAACACTCATATCCACAGCTCCTGGCTGAGCCAGAAACGTTTTGTGCTGGCTCCCAAGTATCATGAAGGAGTTTAGTTCACAAATGGCCATCCCCGCAGCTTACTTTGTAAATGCAGTGCCTAGAACACACACTGCAACTGGGTTTTCTGGGAGTTAATATCTTGCTGATCTGATCCTTTACTAGAAAGAGGTAAGGATCTTTGTGTAGGAAGGAACTGCTGATGTTGGTTTACACTGAAGATAGACACAAAATGCTGGAGTAACTCAGCTGGACAGGCTGAGTCTCGATCTGAAACCTCACCCATTCCTTCTCCCCAGAGATGCTACCTGTCCCACATCAATTGTGTTTATTTAAGAATCTTTGTGTTTTTGTGTTCAGGACAATGTGTTTAGGACATTTGTATTCCATTTCTCAGTTCTTTTGTCAATGCATCTGCTGGTGCCATCCTTTAATTGTGATGTTTGCAATTATCACAGGGCACAGGCATGGTACACAACCCCCTAATCAACCTACAAATAATGTAAGTACATTGATTACCCTTGGAGATTTCCCATGTCTAACAATATTATTTTCTGCAACAAATTGCCAGAGGGTGGTGAATCTGTGGAATTCATTGCCCCAAACGGAGGCTGAGTTATTGGGTATTTTTAAGGTGGGGAATGATAGATTCTTGATTAGTACGGACATCAAAGTTTATGGATAGAACACAGGAGAATGGGGTAGAGAGGAAAAAACAGATGTCATCATCGAATGATGGAGCGGACTTCATGGGCCGAATGACCTAATTTTGCTGCTGTATCTCATGATCAAATTAAATTGATAAAGATGTTTTATGATGTAGAGTGAAGCAATAGCAAATCATTGCCATATCATTGCAACTTTTCTCTCTTTCAGAACCCGGTTTCTTCAGATGAAGACGGTTCATCTGTCATCTATGCACAGATAGCACAAACAAAAATTTGAATAATCTCCAGAGATTAGAAAAGAAAATGGACTGGATATGTGGAAGGAAAGAGTTTTCTGAATTGAAATCTTAACTTTAGAACTATTGCATAGCTTTCATCCTTTGTACATGCCCTGAATTAACAAAATCACAGCATCAGGCTTTTTAAGTACAAACTTCACTTTCGAATAATGGGTTTGAAGTAGGAATAGATTTTTTTAAATATAGTTTGAACATTTCTTCTTGGCTTTTGCAGATGTTATGTAAAATAGCAGATACATTATGAAAAATAAATTGAACTTTTCAGATAGGTTTCCTGCCAATTCAACTACCATTTCAGAATTTAAATAACTAACAATGATAATTTAAATAAAGCATTGAAATCCAGGTGACGTGTGGAAGTAGGAATCATTTTTTTTAAATATAGTTTCAACAATTCTTAGCTTCTGCAGATGCCATGAAAAGTGGATGCAGATACATGGCATCGGACATTTTAGATCATTTTGCTGATGCAATGTACAATGGAAGCAGGTAAAATGTGCAAAGTAAATTGAACAAGTTAGATCATTTTGCTGCCAATTCAGAATTGCAATAACTAACAGTGACAATTTAAATACAATATTGAAATACGGCATTCCAGAGGGAATGTGCGAACGCCACATGGACTGGAGATCAGGATTGAACCCAGGTCCCGAGAGCTGTGTGGTAGCCCCACTATTCACTATTCTGCTCGAACACTCTTTCTGGTAATGCAATGTTTAATTTATTTTGTTTTTATGACTCCAAAATGTGTAACTTGATGTTACACCAAATGCGTCTGTTTCCATTGTTTACCAATGGGACTTCCATCTTATTTTGCTATCCTTCAGTATCTCCCCCTGAAACAATCATTTCAACAGAGTGTTTCTTTCAATCAATCAAACTAGTACACATTTTGCATATCTTCTCTACTTTTCACTTCTATTTCCTACAAATAAACTATGGCCTTTGATTTGTTTTACTTATAGTTTATTTATCCCATGTCATTAGTTTTTGTGATTGTGTTTTTCTACTCTAACAGCCCTTTGGTCCTTGACCTATTTATGTTCTTCTCTTGCAGATGCTTTGTATCTGCCTTATTTATCTTCCCTAAACCATATAGAGTCAAAGGGTCATACAGCTTGGAAACAGGCCCTTTGGCCCAACTTACCCATACCAGCCAACATGTCTCAGCTACACTAGTACCACCTGCCTGCATTTTCCCATATCATTCTAAACCTGTACTATCCATGTACCTGTCTAAATATTTCTGAAATGTTGCCTGCCTTAACTACTTCCTCTGGCAGCTCATTCCATACACCTACCAACCTTCCTATTAAACCTTTCCCCGCTCACTTTACACCTATGTCCCCTGGTTCTCGATTCCCCTATTCTGGGCAAGAGACTCTGTGCATCTAGCCAATCTATTCATATCATGATTTTGTACACCACAATAAGATCACTCCTCATTCTCCAGCACCCCAAGCAATAGAGTCCTAGCCTGCTCAACCTCTCCCTATTGCTCAGGCCTTCAAGTCCTGGCAACATCCTCATAAATCTTCTCTTTTATAGCTTGACAACATCTTTCCTATAACATGGTGCCCAAATCTGAACACAATAATCTAAATGCGGCCTCACTCTAAATGCCTTATAAAACTACAACTTGACCTCCCAACCTCTATGCTCTGATGAACGTCAATGTGCCAAAAGCCTTTTTGACCACCCTATCTACCTGTGATGTCACTTTCAATGAACTATGTACCTGTACTCCTAGATTCCTTCGCTTTACAACAATCCCCAGAGCCCTACTGTTCACTGTGTATGTTGTATCCATGATAGTCCTCCCAAAATGCACCACCTCACATTTCTCTGTATTAAATTATATCAACCATTCTTCAGCCTACCTGCCCAACATTCAAGATCGTGCTGCAATTTTTGCAAACCATCTTCACTATCTACAATACTATCCACTTTTGTGTCATCTTCAACCTACAATACCTGTCGAAATCGATTTGCCACTTGTATAGAATGTAAAGAGATGTTTTTCTTTCTCTTCTGTAGAAACTATTAAGTGAGCATCTAAGCTCAATCCAGTTAACCACAAGTGAGCATTTATTGTGGCAGTTCCAGTCACCAAACAGTGCCTGCACTATTTGTGTCCTGGACTATGAAAGAAAACAGTCCACAGTTCATTTCCTCCACACTCACTAAGTCTTGTGTCACAGTTTCTTATGCAATTTTTTTGTTGAAAAATAGCAGATTGCATGAAACTGCACTGACGAGCAGATATATCTTCATAAAATAGCATTTAACTGATAGCTGAACCCTAATTGAATGTAAAATGTTCAGTATTTGCACCTGAAGGACTGTCAGGTGCACTCTATCGGTTTTGCAATGTTTCAGAAATCATTTTTAAGTGTCCTTCCTTTCAAAATGGTCTAGTTGGATCCCTCTTCAAAGCATGGAAGATCTTGCTCCAGCTGTGAGACCATAGCATAACCCATTCAACAGTCCAATGATATGTTCAGCCTCATCAGCATCTAATATTCCAGAACAAAGATACCCTGTGCAGCAATGGAAGGCATTACAGATACTTGAATTTTAAATTGAACACATTGCACCGGGCTTTGTTGGTCAGGAGCAAGTTCTATGGATGGGCTGAATGTCTGAACGTTTTCTAGGTTTGAATAGCCTACATCAGTCCAGGAGTTGGTAGCTGGTGTGTTCTGTGCTGATGAGTGGCTATAACCTGAAAACTCTGGATAAGAGAAGTTTCATCGAAGGGAGAGAAATGTAGCAGAATTAATTGTTCGATTTGTTGTATTCTTCCAACATAAATTACAATGGTGCCATCTTAACCGCAGGGGAGCGTGAGGAGCAAAATAGAAATAGTTGCACAATGATGGTGACCACAGTTACTCTGTGTTCTTTAAAATGAAGATCAATATGTGGAACTCCTATCGTACTGTTTGCTTAATAGTAAACTTCTGATGAACCCTGAAAACTTAGTTCCCAGGGCCGATCCAGGGGTGACATCACCAAGGATCCCAATGGCAAACGTCCCCCTCTATGTTGTGAAGGAGTCACAATGGCAGCACAGTAGCGCAGCTGGTGGAGCTGCTGCCTCACAGTGCCAGAGATCCAGGTTCGATCCCCATCTCGGGTACTGTCTGTGTGGAGTTTGCACGTTCTTCCTGTTACCGCATGGCTTTCCTCAGGGTGCTCCGGTTTTCTCCCACAACTCAAGGAGTCGATTAGAAAGTGAGATAACATAGAACTAATGGGAACTGTTAATCAATGGTCGGCATGGATTCGGCAGGCTGTATCTTTAAACTAAAAATGGTTGCTTAACAATGAGCAGCTTTGCTTCAAAGTTTTTTTTTTTTTTTTTTTTTAATTTTTTTATTATAGAAACAAAGTAATTACAAAGTACACTCTTATACGACGATAAAAAATACATGATAATAATGATAAATTGATACTGTTTATATTATTTGTAATATTATTAATTATACATATTAAGGTTGTTTATTTTATATAATTGGGAGTATGTGGTATTAATAGTACATTCCTAGTATTAGCAATATACTCATACTACCCATGATATCCATATTTCCTCTGATTTCCAAATACAGGTCCCCATGTTATAATTGATAATACACAATATTATCCGAACTTCTATGATATTCATTATATTTTCATAATATTAAGAATGTTTGTATTATTATTGACTTTAAATTCCTAAATTATTATATAGTTGAAAATACACAATTTTATATAATTGAAAGTACAAGACATTAATAATATTTTCATACAACCAGTGATATCTATATTCGTACTAATATTAAGAATTTAATATAATGTGTTTCTATACTTTTTTCTAATTAAGCATAGGAAAATAGAAAAGAGAGTATGGAAAGTTTGATGGAGATTGGAATATTACTCATTAATCCGTCCTTGGAGATATATTCATGATTTATTATATATATTTCTTCATCCATTCAGATATTCAGGCCTCAGTCAAGTCCTCGCGCCGAACCATTATGACCCTGTAAATATTTAATATATGGAGACCAAATCCCTTTGAAGAGATCTAACCTATCCATAAGGACAAGCCTCAATCTCTCCAAGTGAAGTGTCTCCGACATTTCTGTATTCCACATTTTAATTGTTGGGGATGCAGGGCCTTTCCAAAATTTTAGTATTAATTTTTTCCCAATTATTAAACAATAGTCGATAAAAATTCTTTGGTTCATTGTAATTAGTTGGTCCGTTTCAAGTATTCCAAGTATTATTAACTTTGGATCAGAAGTCATAGTAATATTAATAACATTCGAAATTATCTTAAATATTTCGTTCCAGTATTCTACAATTTTTATACAATTAGTAAATGAATGTGACAAATTTGCTTCTGAGATTTGACATTTATCACATATAGGAGATAATTTTGGAAATATATTATGTAATTTAGATTTGGAATAATGTAGTCTATGTAGAATTTTAAACTGTATAAGGGCATGTTTAGCATTTAACGAGCAATGATGTATGTGCTGTAAGCTTTCGTCCCATATTTCTGGTCTTATTATTTGACCTAATTCATTTCCCCAAAGCTGTCTATGTGTTTCCGTTGATGGGATATCACTTTCCAATAAAAATATTATAAATATATGATATCATTTTTTCTGTATTTGGATGTTTATTCAAGCATTCATCTAAAATTTCAGTCTTTCTATTTCTAAGTTCTTGTGTATTTGCAGAAACATAGTTTCTGATTTGTAAATATCTAAAATATTCATTATTGTGTAGTCCATAAGTTTGTTGTAACTCTTGAAATGAAAGAAAAAAGTTTTCCTTATAAAGATCACCCATGTTAAAGATTCCTTTATTTTTCCATTGTAAAAAAGCCTTATCCATCGTTGAAGGTTTAAACGTAAAATTATTGGCAATGGTAAGACCTAATGGTATAGATTTTAATTTTAATGTTTTCTTTATTTGTTTCCAAATGCGGATTCCGTTTTCTATTATCGGATTTTCACTATAAATTTTCTTAGCTACGTTAGTGTTAGCGAATATTATAGAACTAATTTCAAATGGAGAACAATCTTCTTTTTCCATTTTTAACCAGTTTGGTTTGTTATCTATTTCTTCTAGCCAAAAATTCATATTTTTAATATTAACTGCCCAGTAATAAAACATAAGATTTGGTAATGCTAATCCCCCATTTATTTTAGCTTTACATAAGTGTTTTTTATTTATTCTGTGGTTCTTATAATCCCAGATAAAGTTAGTAATTAGGGAATCTACTTTTTTAAAAAAAATTTTAGGGAGGTATATCGGGATTAATTGAAATAAATATAATAATTGTGGGAGAAAAATCATTTTTATCGCATTGATTTTACCTAACATTGAAATAGGTAAACTTTTCCAGTATAAAATATTCTTATTTAATTTATTCAGTAATAAAGGGAAATTAAATTTAAATAAAGAATCAAATCTTTTTGTAACGAAAATGCCAAGATATTTGATATTTTCATTTGTTATCTTGAAAGGAAATTGTTGTAATATATGTAAATTATTCATCGTTATTGGCATAAGTTCACTTTTATTCCAATTGATACTGTATCCTGAGATTGATCCAAATTCCGTTATTAGTTTTAACAAATTTCGAATACTTGTTTCCGGTTCAGTGATATAAAGTAATACATCATCCGCATATAACGAGATTTTATTCTTAGTATCTTTAGTATCATATCCATGTATTTCCGGGTGTAATCTCACCCTTTGGGCGAGAGGTTCTATTGCTAGCGCGAACAATAAAGGTGATAGAGGACAGCCTTGTCTACAACCTCGAGATAAACTAAATTTAGTTGATAACATACGGTTTGTTGTTATTCTAGCTGTTGGGTTTTGCATATAACAATTTAATCCAAGTAGTAAACTTCTCTCCGAGCTTGAAAGCTTCCATCACCGAAAATAAATAAGGCCATTCCACTTGGTCAAAAGCTTTTTCTGCATCCAGCGAAATAACTACTAAATCTTTTTTATCACTTCTTTTCGAATATATAATATTAAATAACCGTCTTAGATTGTATGAGGAATATCTTTTAGGTATAAATCCTGTTTGATCGGGATGAATTAATTTGTTAACAACTGAACTTAATCTTTGTGCTAATATTTTTGTTAGTATCTTTGATCCGTATTTAATAGAGCTATTGCTCTATATGATCCTGGTTCATCCAAGTCTTTATTTATTTTGGGTATAAGTGTTACAATAGACTCGTTCAGCATATCTGGTAATTTCTGTTGTGTATATATCTGTTCATATAATGATTTCAAACATGGGACCATATGATCATGAAAAATTTTATAAAATTCCGAACCTATACCATCCGGTCCCGGTGTTTTACCATTTTTTAATGATCTAATAGATTCTTGGATTTCTTTTATTGAAATATCAGCATTTAATAATTCTCTATTTTGTAAATCCAATCCTTTTAAGTTACATATTTTTAAAAAAAGCAACTATTTCTGTTTTATTTACTGTCGCTTTAGCAGTATATAGATTTTTATAATATTGCATAAATCTTTCATTAATATCTTTAGGTTGTATTAATAATTCACCATTTTGTGATTTAATCCTATGTATAATTTTTTCAGCTTCAATTTTCCTTAATTGTCGAGCCAATAATTTTTGGGGTTTGTCTCCAAATTCAAACTGTAATTGTTTAGTATGTTGATAAAATTTTAAAACTTGATCTGTATATATTTTATTTAATTTATATTTCAATGCTACAATTTTATTATGTATTATTATATCTGGTTTTGTTGCATTCTGTATATCTAATTGTTTAATCTCCCTTTCCAAGTCCTGTTGTTCCTTCCGAATCTTTTTATTATGAAATGCTTGTGAAGAGATCATAATTCCCCGAAGATATGCTTTAAATGTTTCCCATAATAAAGAGCGAGATATTTCTGGTTGATCATTTATTTCAAAAAAAATCTTAATTTGAGTTGTAATATATTCCTGAGTGGTTTTATTTTTTTTAATTTGTGGATTAAGTTTCCACTGTCCTAAATTTTCTGTTTTACCATTTATTTTAATTTTAAATGTTAATGGTGCATGATCTGAAATTATAATATTATGATATTTGGGTTCGTAAGTAAGTGAGATAAGCTTTGCATCTACCAGAAAATAATCTATTCTTGAGTAAGTTTTATGTACTGGTGAGTAAAAAGAGTATTCTCGACCCGTAGGGTTTTCTGTTCTCCAAACATCTTTAATATTAGTCGTTTGGATATATGCATTTAGTAAATCACTGGAATGTGATTTAGTTTTTCTTTGTTTTGAAGATCTGTCTAGGTAAGGGTCTAATGTACAATTAAAATCTCCTCCAATTATCAAATTATATTGTGTTAATTCCGGAATATTGTTAAGTACTTTCTTAAAAAACAAAGGGCTATCAAAGTTTGGTCCATATATATTAACAAAAATCATTTTTTCTGTGTTTATTTCTCCTATCACAATAATGTATCTGCCATCTTTATCAGATATGGTTGATGTATGCTTAAATAAAGTACCTTTACGAAATAATATTGCTACACCTCTTGATTTATGCGTAAAAGAGGAATGATATATTTTATCTATCCATTTAGCTTTCAACCTGTTTTCAGCGTCTTTTTTTAAGTGGGTTTCTTGAATGTAAATTACGTCAGCCTTTAAATGTGCCAATACTTTTCCTCTCTTTATTGGTTCATTAATACCTTTAACATTCCAACTGCAAAACGTTAACCCCTCATTCCCCGTGTTTCTTTTTAAGTCTTGCATTTTAGGTTTGTGGAGATCTACAATAGAGTCTAAGGATCAGCGCAGTAGACCCAACCTTACACCCGAACACCGAATAGATGAATTTTAAATCTCTTTTATGTACCTCACGAATATATCTCCATTGGTCCAATGTGTAACTCCATTCAAACTGAAAAATACAATAGATATAAAAGGATAGTAAAGAATAGTTAAAGAAATTAATAGTATGTGTAAAGAAAGAAAGAACTACAACTAAAGTAGTTGTAGTTTGTGCTAGCCATACTAACTTGGCAATACATCTAAGGACTTCCGGCATTGATGTTATTAACTTGGCCAGCTCCTAGATTTAGGGAATTATTATTCCATAATAATATTTTAGCGGGGGTATAATATTAAAGGAAAGAAAAAAGAGGTAGGGATCATCATATGAAGGTATCTATATCTAAAATTAACTTAGAAATCTAAGCAGTATTAAACATAAAGAATATAAAGGCTATATATAAAAAAAAAGGGGGATACGAAAATACTATAGAACAAGGAGTAAAAATTTAAAGTACAAAATGAAAATTGTTATTAAAAAGAAAGATCTCCAAATGAGATCCATCGCTATATTTAACTCTATTCATTAACGAGACATTAGTTGTTAATTATTAGTGATATTAATTAGCAATAGTGAGCAATCTTGATTAATAAAAATCATACTAATAATAAAACCGCGTTGTGATTTTAGTATATGTGTTATTTGTTTATGTTAGTTATATGTTAAGACTAATTGTCAGTATCCAGAAAACGCCTTCCAATCCAGTTTTTTCCTCTTCATTCCATACGGCATTGTCCATTCCTTCTAGTCCCATATTATCATATGAAATCTCACAGGGTGTTAAGAGTCCGTGTTGGGTCTCTAAAAGTAGTAAGAGTCAGTATGTTTGCTTGTAGATACTTTTCAGGTCTTGAACTGCTTTGCGAAATCCAAGGCTGCTGCTGGGGTATTAAAGAAATGTTCCACGTTGTTAAAAGTAACTCTTAGAGTGGCTGGGTAATTCAAACCGTATCTCAGGTTTTCTACTCCCCTCATAAGGCTTTTGGCTTCATTAAACGCTTTCCGTTTTCTAGCGACCTCTGGAGGGTAATCTCGATAGATCCTTTGTCCTTCAAATGTCAGATTCTTGATTCTCGAAGCTTTCCGCATAATCTCCTCCAGAACACAGTCATATTGTAGCTTTATGATCATTTGTCTTGGGGGGGCATTTATACTGGTCTGACATCTGCTGACTCTATGAGCACGAGCTAATAAAGGCATTTCTTCCAGAGATAAAACATCTTGGAGTAGTTTAGCAGTGAATTCTCGAAGATCTTCGTTTTTCTCTCGACCTTCAGGAATCCCTGCAATCCTCAGATTCTGTCTTCTCTGATATCCTTCTAGCTCAGTACATTTCTCTGTTGTTTTAGTCAGCAAATTCATTAGACGTTCATGTTCTGTAATCAGCTTTGCTGTAGACACAGTACTTGCCTCCGCTATCTGTTCAAGGTTCTTCATGCCAGCCACCTGTTGTTCCAGTACATTCTCAATAGGAGTAATCCTATTTTGAAAGTCTTTTTTAACCTTTTCAAGTTTTTTGTCCATCTTATTTTCCATTTCATTAAACATTTCAATGAATTCCTTCTTCAAATCTTCCGATACTTTCTTGACCTTTTTTTCAATTTTTAACATTGTTTCTTGTTGAAATTCTTTCAGTTGATTTTTCATCTGATCCATCTGATTGTTCATTTGATATATTTCTTCCTTTATTTCTTCCTTTATATCTTTCATTTCTTCCTTTATTTCTAGCTTTAAGCCAGCCATCTGTTGAGAAATGAAAGTTTTCAAATCCTCACCTTCCGTTTTTGTGCCTGTTTTTTTGGATACATCTTCCAGGGAGCTGGTCCTACTCGAATCCGAGGCTTCAGTCCGGCCTTCTCCCGGTCTCTGCCGGGTTGATCGAACTTTACCCTTGTCGGTAGGGCTCCGTGTCGTCGACATAGTTAGTCGCGCGGCTGATGACGTCACTCGGCACAGTCGGTACAGAAACGGCAGGCAGTGTGTAGCAGACAGCCGGTAAGTCTTTTTAAACCCCCGTTTTTTCCGATTTTTTTGCGGAGCTGGCTGGCGCTATCCTCTAGGGCTCCATAGCGCCACCGGAAGTCTCTTGCTTCAAAGTTTTTTGAGGGGGAGTGAGCAAGTGAAGCTGAGAGAGGGTGATAAACCTGATGAGGCCAGGATTGCTGGGGTTCTGCTGGTGCTAATGACAGGACCTCATCAACATATAGTAGCTGCATCTCCCTTCCGTCAGATAACAGAATGGACCATATAGGATTGTCCCAATGAATCATGAGACAGAGGGGAGGATGTCTGCAAATGTGAGGGGGAATGGAGTGGATGATTGGGAGGAGAGACAATGGCATGAATAATTATCAGACATTGTGGGAAGCTAGAAAATGAATAGCTGGCGTTCTGGGAGAGATATTTGAATATTTTATCCTCGGTGAAGGTACTGGAAACTTTGTACGGTGCTTGGAGTTGTACTTTTATTTCAAAAGCGAAGGAACTATAGGCCAGTGAACCTGACCTCAGTGATGCCAGTTAAGCCAAGGCAGGATTGATATGATTGTTGGCAGGATTGTGGAGAGTGTTGTACAACAGGGAGACCAGGGTACAGGGGTGACACGGGGTGCTAAAGATGATGTTTGGCACCCTTGCCATTAATGGTAAGGATAATAGTATATGAATTGGAACAACATGTAGCAGCTGTACAGTACATTGACGAGATGGGATTTTGAATATTATGTGGTGTTATGGTCGCCCTGTTATAGGAATGATATAACTAAACTGCAATACATGCAGAAAAATAATCACAAGGGTCTTATTAGAATGTTGAGGGCTTGAGTTACTGTATAAGGAGAGGCCATATGGGCTGGAGATAGAAACCAGACTGTTCAGGGTTAATGTAACAGGTATTAAGTCACACAAGGCCAGTCAGGGAAGAACAATGAATGACCTGGCGGGGGGTGAGGGGTGGTGCTGTGAGGGGAGGGGGTCGAACAAAAGAGGGGACCTGGCGTGGATACTTTGTAACTTTGTCAGCACCGTATGAGGTGACTGTCTGCATACCTTGGGTATTCAAGCAAAGAATTTCACTGTGACTTGTCACATGTGACAATAAAGTATTCAGTTCAATTTAAATTCAAATGTGGTACTTTCTGCCTCATATAATTATCGCTGTGAAGGGTCAATTAAAAACTTCAAAACAGATCAATCTATGATGATGATGATAATACTGGTCACTGTACTGCCATTAATTTCAGATCAGCCTTTTATCTATTTGAACAGGTTTGAAGAACAGAATAGGCTGCTTCTGTTCTTATATTCCTTTGCCATTCATGGTACAGATTAATTGTTCATTAATTTATTGATCCTTAATAACTGAGTGGGTCATCTTGATTCAGAATTTATATATTCTTGCTAGGCTTAGATATTCCATGAGACGAGGCTTACTTGTTTAAATGTAATCCAGAATCAATAGGTATCAACCCAGTTCTATAACCATCCATTCTATAGAAAAAACTGTGCTTGTTTCTTCCAACTTTTTTCTCCATATCGAAACTGGGAAATTTCTCCACCAATGCTGCCTGGCCTGCTGAGTATTTCCACCATATTCTGTTTTTATTATGTCACATTCCCAGCATCTGCAGGTTTGCTTTTCCAAATTAGGATGTTCTACTGAATTACTGTGCCATATATTACTGATGTTTCCTCTCCACCTGAAGCCCATTGACCCTGTACAAAGTTGAAAATGAGGTGTTAGATTTTGCAGTAAATTCTCTTTCCTTAATCTGAAACATTATTGAGATCTTTTATCATTTTACTTACTGCATCTGAAGGTTGCTGGTTGGACTGTTCACTTTGGTTATTACCTTTGAAGTAATTAGAGATTAGGGTTAGTACAGTTAATTAAAAAGTAGGCATGTTGCTTGTACAATATAACTTTCAAATTACCTGGTCTCTTTTGAAAACTGACCGCAGCATAATAAATTTCTTCTTCACTGTATAGTTCTGAGTTCGGGACTGTCTGACTATCTCCTGGTTCCTTTTGATCTTCATGGACTGTGAAGGTGAATTAAATCAGTTTGATACATGAATACGTATTTGAGAAATCCATCATGCTTTTCTCTCAGCTGCTACTTCACTTAATGAGTGTTAGGAAGTAAGACTTTCTGATATATGTTTTGCCCAAGTAGTTATCTTGTGAGAGATTTATCTCACTTAGGCACAGGAGAAAGAAATGAGCAGGAAATTTAGCCAAGAGTGTGCTATTAATTTAGCAGATGAGCCGCAAAAGTCTTGGTGAGTGGATAAGTACAGCTGCTAACCCATCACTCCCAGTGAATAACACTTATTAGAAAAAAAAGACACAAAATGCTGGAGTAACTTAGCGGGTTAGGTAGAATCCTCTGCAGAACATGGAAGGTGGCATTTCTGGATGGTCCTGACCCAAAACATCATCTACCCATGTTCTCCAGAGGTGCTGCCTGACCCACTGAGTTTGTGCCATGTGTGCCACTATGTGCCTTTTTTGTAAGCCAGCATGTGCAGCTCCATGTCTCTAATACTTATTGGAAGATGCTTTACACACTAGTCCAAAAGCAAAATACTGCTGACACTGGAAATCTGAAATAAAACTGAAAATACTAGAATTGTTGATTGGGATGGGCATCATCTGCTGTGGTTGCCGATGTTTCAGATTGATGCCTTTCGTCAGAAGGGATGGGTAAGCAGGATGGTGCAAATTGGGATGCAACGTTTTAGCTGATTTGTTGCATTACTTTAGAGAATGAGACAATTTAGGAAGAACACTGGAACAAAAGCATGAATACACATTTTGACAACCAGCTAGATTGAGGCAAAGGTGAAGACGGGCAACCTTACAGGGGTGAGAATATGTAAAAGAAAGGTGATTGTTCAGCTTTGGAAGCAACGCGTACACATAAACATGAATGAAAAAAGGAACTGGAGATGCTGTTTTCCCCAAAAAAAGTGCTGAAGTGACTCGGGAGGTTAGGCACATCACTGGACGACATGGACAGGTCATGTTTTGAGTCAGTACCCTTCTGCAGACTAATTGTAGAAGGGGAGAGAAAGCTGGGAAAGGGGTGGGAGTGGGACATCTGGCAAGTGAGAGGTGGATACAGGCGAAGGGGGGTTAGTTGGTAGATGGGTTTGCAAAGGCCATAGATGAAAAGAAGACAAAAGGGTGAAGGAAAGCGAAATATGAAGCCAGAGGAAGAGATATAGGTGGAAGATGACGGGGAAGGGGGAAGTGAGATAGTGGTAGAAATTGATGTGCACAGGGAAGAGTGGGAAGAAAAACACAGAGGGAGTGGTAGTTTGGTACCAACCTGTTGTTCATTTTGGCAGGAAATTAATAACAAAAGGTGGCAAGTTATCTATGCGGTGAGGGATTGCAAAGGTGCAAAGGGATGTAAGTGTCCTTGTAGATAATTTGTAATGGTTAATATGCATGTATATTATGCAATTAAGAAAGTTAATGTTATTATTAGGATCTGAAGCAGGATCCTCAACTGAAACATTGCTTATCCATTAACTCCACAGCTGTTGCCTGACCAACTGAGTTATTCCAGTATTTTGTGTTTTGCTGAAAATTCCTTGGAACTGTGTTGTTATTTATTGTGAGGGGAATTGAATACAAATATAGGGAGACTTTGGTTATATCAGACATAGTTCATGCCACATCTAGAGTAACATGTATGGTATTGGTCTCATTAGTGATAGAAGAATGTTATCACATGCAAAACAGATCCGAGAAGTTTGCCACATTAATAACTTGAATAGGCAGGTTGTCTTATAAATAAAGATCAGGCAGGCTCGGCTTATATCTGTACGAGAATAAAAGATTAAAAGGGGCATAACTGAAACATGTTAGACTCGGTGAGGACTTGAATGATGGATGTGAAAAGCATGATTCATCTTGACAGTTGTCACCCATTAAAATTAAGGTGTTGAAGAGGTTCATGTGTTGTATAAACACTCAGTTTAATACATAAACAATACAGCTCAATAATTAGTATAAAAAGGCAAGGTGTGTTAACACGTGGACTGTGAAGGCTAGCTCTGTCATCTGCTGCACCCCGTCAGCTGACCATGGAGGTTGGCGTTGATTGATCGGCCCAGATCATGCCAGTTCACGTGGGATTTTGAGCTCAACGAACAAAGGTTCGAGACCAAAGTAACTCGGCCACATGATGGCACCACAGTGTCACCCATTTAACACAGAGTAAAGATGGAGATTTTTTTCAATTGAGGCTGCTGAGTCTTTAAATGTTCTTCCTCAAAGATTAGTGATAGAGGAGGAAACTGCAATCAGACCGGACACATATTTATGAAGTGCTGAGTGGCTAGTTCCTTTTCCAATTTCTTACGTATCTATAACTTCTGTCATAGAAGTCCACAAAATTTACAGACGAAAATATGTTTTTTGTGAGACTAAATCTAAAGAGTTGGAAACTGTAAATGTACTAAATTGTGAAAGCTAACGGCTAATGATTTCCACACAAAATGCCTAATGAAATATACATTTATTAATATTTACTTCCATTTTTCAAGGCTTAACATATGATAGTAGTTATGGATGTGAATGAGTGATAAATTTGATGAAGTTTATCGATAAAATGACAGAAAGTAATCAGTCCAATACAATTATATTGCCTTTAAAATGTGCTTGATAAAGTGCCACTTGATAACCCAAGAGATAAATGTGGAAGTAATACTGAGTATATGAAATTAAGATTTTCTTTTGAGTTTTTTCCTTCTCCTTCTCTCCCAGTTACAGAATAGTGAGATGCAAAAACAGGATGTAAATTATGAAATGAAGCATCTCTACAAATTGCAGACACTCTACTGGTGCATTACAACATCAGGGGCAGAAGCTTAATATTAGAGCTGAATTCTCATGAGGGGTATTCAATGCAAATATATCGAGACTATGCATCAGTCATATTGGGCATAAGTTATGCCACATCTGGAGTAACATGTACAGTACTGGTCTCATTAGTTATCGAAAAATATTACTATGAGAGAAACGGTTCTGAGAAGTTTTCCAACAATAGCTGGATTAGGCAAGTTGTTTTATCAATAAAGGTCAGACAGGCTTGGATTACATCAGCAGGAGAAAAAATTATTAAAAGGGGGCATAACTGAAACATGTAAGACCCAGTGAGGCCTTGAATGATGGATCTGGAGAACATGGTTCACCTTGCGCAGTAATCTAGAACAGTACTGATTGTGAATGATCAGCCATGACCTCAATGAATGGCGGTGCTGGCTTGAAGGGCCAAATGGCCTACTCCTGTACCTATTGTCTATTGTTTTAAAAAATAAGGCATCACCTATTTAAGACAGAGTAAGGGTGGAGATTTTTGTTTTCTTTTGAGGGTCCAATGTATTTGGATGTTCTTCTTCCGCGATTGGTGAAAGAGGAGGAGACTGCAATTAGACCAGACACAATTTTATGAAACCATTGAGCTGTCTTGAAGTGCTGTGTGGCCAATTCCTGTTCCAATTTCTTGTGTATCTAGATTCATAGATATCCACATAGTTAGACAAAGGAGATGTTGTTTTGTGAGACTAAAGTTAAAGAGTTGGAAGCTGTAAATGCACCAAGTTGTGAAATCTATGACAAATGATTTCCACACAAAATGACTAATGGTATAATGATATTTACTTTCATTTTCAAAGGCTTAATAGACTGTATGATAACACTTCATTCTTCAGAGAACGGGGATTCCCCTTCCCCACTATAGATGAGGCTCGCACCAGGGTCTCCTCCATACCCCGCAACACTGCCCTCTCTCCCAATTCCCCCACTCGCAAACAGGGCAGAGTCCCCCTGGGCCTCACCTTTCACCCCACCAGCCGGCAAATACAACACATAGTCATCCGCCAGTTTCGCCACCTCCAACTTGACCCCTCCACTCGCCACATCTTCCCATCTCCCCCCCTGTCTGCCTTCCGCAAAGACCGCTCCCTCCGCAACTCCCTTGTCAATTCTTCCTTTCCCTCCCACTCTACCCCTTCCCCGGGCACTTTGCCTTGCAACTGCAAGAAATGCTACACTTGTCCCTTCACCTTCCCCCTCCACTCCTTTCAGGGACCCAAGCAGTCCTTCCAGGTCCAACAGAGGTTCACCTGCACCTCCTCCAACCTCATCTACTGCATCCGCTGCTCCAGATGCCAGATGATCTATATCGGTGAGACCAAGCGGAGGCTTGGCGATCGTTTCGCCAAACATCTCCACTCGGTCCGCAATAACCAAGCCGACCTCCCGGTGGCTCAGCACTTCAACTCCCCCTCCCGTATTCCGTATCCGACCTCTCGGTCCTGGGCCGCCTCCACGGCCAGAGTGAGCAACACCGCAAGTTGGAGGAACAGCACCTCATATTCCGCTTGGGGAGTCTGCATCCTCTGGGCTTGAACATTGAATTTTCTCAATTCTGTTAACCCTTGCTGCGTCCCCCCCCCTCCCTTTCCACCTCTCCCTCAGCCCTTGACCCTGACATTCCCTCTCTCTCCATCTCCCTCCCCCACCCTGGTCGCACTAGCTTCTCATTTTCACACCACAAACAGCTTACAATGGCTTGTTCCCTTTATCATCGATGCTTTTTTGCATATCTTTCATTCATTGTTCTTTATCTCTCCACATCACCGTCTATATCTCTCGTTTCCCTGATCCCTGACCAGTCTGAAGAAGGGTCTCGACCCGAAACGTCGCCTATCTCCTTCGCTCCTTAGATGCTGCTGCACCCGCTGAGTTTCTCCAGCATTTTGTGTACCCTGTATGATAACACTGATGTGTTACTGATTACTGATGTGCCCGAGTAATAAATGTGATTGTTCGTTGATAAAATAACAGATAAATTTAATCAGTGCAAAACATCTATATTTCCCTACAAATGCGCCTTAAAGTGCCACTTGGTAACACAAAAGATAAAGCCAGAAGTAAGGGGGTACACAAAAGGCCGGTGTAAGTGTGAATTGTCCCTAGTGTGTAGGATAGTATTAATATGCGAGGATCACTGGTTGGTGCGGACTTGATGGGCCGAAGGGCCTGTTTCCGCGCTGTATCTCTAAACCCTAAATTTAAAAAACTAAACTGGACTGAAATTTTTTTAACGTAATCCAAAATCAATTCATATAAATCTCTGCATATCCAGCAGGTTCTGCAATTGTTCATTCTATAGCAAAAGATGTATTTTCTTTTTTTTCCATTCGAAGTATATGGTTGTAATTTACTAAATCTGAAGGCTGCAGGGTGGGTCTCTCATCATGGATAGAATAAAATGATAGGAAAAAGAAGCAGCAGGAGGACATTCAACGCTACAGACCTGTTATCATTGAACCCTATCATAGAAACATAGAAACATAGAAATTAGGTGCAGGAGTAGGCCATTCAGCCCTTCGAGCCTGCACCGCTATTCAATATGATCATGGCTGATCATCCAACTCAGTATCCCGTACCTGCCTTCTCTCCATACCCTCTGATCCCCTTAGCCACAAGGGCCACATCCAACTCACTCTTAAATATAGCCAATGAACTGGCCTCAACTACCCTCTGTGGCAGAGAGTTCCAGAGACTCACCACTCTCTGTGTGAAAAAAGTCTTTCTCATCTCGGTCTTAAAGGATTTCCCCCTTATCCTTAAGCTGTGACCCCTTGTCCTGGACTTCCCCAACATCGGGAACAATCTTCCTGCATCTAGCCTGTCCAACCCCTTAAGAATTTTGTAAGTTTCTATAAGATCCCCTCTCAATCTCCTAAATTCCAGAGAGTATAAACCGAGTCTATCCAGTCTTTCTTCATAAGACAGTCCTGACATCCCAGGAATCAGTCTGGTGAACCTTCTCTGCACTCCCTCTATGGCAATAATGTCCTTCCTCAGATTTGGAGACCAAAACTGCACGCAATACTCCAGGTGTGGTCTCACCAAGACCCTGTACAACTGAAGTAGAACCTCCCTGCTCCTGTACTCAAATCCTTTTGCTATGAAAGCTAACATACCATTCGCTTTTTTCATTGCCTGCTGCACCTGCATGCCTACTTTCAATGACTGGTGTACCATGACACCCAGGTCTCGCTGCATCTCCCCTTTTCCTAATCGGCCACCATTTAAATAATAGTCTGCTTTCCTGTTTTTGCCACCAAAGTGGATAACCTCACATTTATCCACATTATACTGCATCTGCCAAACATTTGCCCACTCACCCAGCCTATCCAAGTCACCTTGCAGTCTCCTAGCATCCTCCTCACAGCTAACACTGCCCCCCAGCTTAGTGTCATCCGCAAACTTGGAGATATTGCCTTCAATTCCCTCATCCAGATCATTAATATATATTGTAAATAGCTGGGGTCCCAGCACTGAGCCCTGCGGTACCCCACTAGTCACTGCCTGCCATTGTGAAAAGGACCCGTTTACTCCTACTCTTTGCTTCCTGTTTGCCAGCCAGTTCTCTATCCACATCAATACTGTTATCAATGTTGATCATCCATTTCACTTCTGTGTTTCCACCTTTACCCTTGATTCCTTATCAAGCAATTTAAGCAATTTATTAAAATTAAGTATTAGGATTAATACTTATGAAGGAAACTGTTCAAAACATTGATTGTGCAACAGAACTTGCAATTACCTGGTCTCTTTTGGAATCTGACAGCAGCATAATGAATTTCTTCACTGCACCGTTCAGTGTTTGGGTTTGTCTGACTACTTTCTGGTTCCCTTTGATCTTCATTGACTGTGAAATGAATTGAATTAGTTTAATTGTTGAAAACGTGTTTGAGAAATTCAGCATTTTTTTCTCTCTGCAACTGTTTCACGTTGCCAGCTTAAGCATTTATCCTGTAATAAATACGGGATAAATATTTTTAACTTACATGGACACTGGAAAAGGGATGAGGAGGAAATTAACATGAGGTTTTATGCTGAGCTGATGCAACTTCATTACAAGACCAATAGTACCTTGGTGAATGGATAAAGCTAGATACTAACCCTCCACTCCTGGCAACTAATGCTCTGGTACCCATGCTCTGCTGGATAAACCAAATGCAAAATATTCTAGATGCTGACAAAACAAAACAGACAATATTATAATTATGTACCAGTGAGAACTGTGGGAAGAGAAACTGAGTCAAATTTCAGATTGATAACTTTTCATTAGAAACTATTCTTAAAATTGATCCTAAAAAAAAAAGTCAACTAGTTGTCTTTCCACTGATGCTGACTGGCATGATGAGCAATTCCAGCCTTTTCTGTTTTATCTCTGCAGAGTAAAATCATGTTTGATTCACGCCGATAGGAGCCCTAATAGTCTCACAGAATCAGAGAACATTTACAAGGCAAGAGACAGTTGACTCATTATGTCTGTGCAGGTGAAAAATTAACTGACCAACCTCTAATGTCACCAATGACTTTTAATGATAGGCCCACAGCTCTTCAGGCCAGGCCTCTTCAATAATTGTGAAGAAAGTTCCTACCTTAGCCCTCATCTCAGATATGACTTTCAAAGCTGCCACTATCTACATGAAAATTAATTCCCTCATTTCCTCTCAAAACCTCCTATTACTCTGCCCTTTTTGATGATGTTTTGATTCATCAGCTAAGAGAAATAGATCTATTCTACTTACTCTATGTAAATCCCCCAAAACCCATTTACAACTCAATTAAATTCGATCTTAGCCTTCTCTGTTACTAAGAAAACAACTGCAGCTTTCCCGAGCTTACCTCCTAGTTGCAATTTTTATAGTTGGTCGTAAATCTCTTAAGTACCACCTCCAGTGCAACTACATCTATCCCGTAATGTAGTGATCAGAACTCTGATCGGTATTCAACTGTATCCAATCGGTGTATTTTTTTCTGTGTGCATTTTTTTTTTCAGGATATGGATATATATTGCAAGCATTTATTGCCCCCCTCTCAAATTGTCCACGAGAAGATGGTGGGAAGCTCTCCTTTTCATCTGCACACTGACTTTTAGCACACTGTTCCCTGCACATTATTTGCACCTCAACCTCTCATTTCGGGCCATTGAGTTTCCCAATGCAGTTGTTTAAAACTTTAAAATGAGCCTTAAGTTTTGTGCATATGTTTTAGTTTAGTTTAGTTTAGAGATACATATGGAAACAGGCCCACTGAGTCCACACTGACCATTGATCACATGTTCATACGTTCTACGTTATTCCACTCCCCATACATTAAGGGCTTAAGACCAATTAGACTACACATCCACACATTTTTTGGAATGTGGGGCAGAGATGCCAACCCTAAATTTAGTTCACAGTAACATTCAACCCATTTGTCCGTAACAAATGGGGTTAAATGCATTTCTCTCCGTAACATACTCACTTGGGGTTGTTGCCGACGGCTATGCGCCTGCGCACTGGTGCAGATCAGTGGGCTGCCGGCGGGCGGGTGCGGCACATGCGCACTTGGCAAGGTTGCCGGCGGGTCTGCGCCTGCGCACTGGGTGGGGGTGGGGGGGAGGCCCGGTGATGGGGCTGCCGCGAGCGGCCGGCTGGCGGCAAGAAAGTGCCGCTGATCGCGCGGGCCGGCGCCGCCCGGGCTCTGGGCCGGGCGTGGCGTGGCTCGAAATGGCACCAGGCCCGGCAACCCTCCCCCGCTGCGCACGCGCGGCCACTGGGGCCCGGCAACCCTCCCCCACTGCGCACGCGCGCCCACTAGGGCCTGGCAACCCTCCCCCACTGCGCACGCGCGGCCACTGGGGCCCGGCAACCCTCCCCAACTGCGCAGGCGCGGACACTAGGGCCCGGCAAAGTGCCGCTGATCGCGCGGGCCGGCAAACCGGGGACACATGGCGCCGGCGTTCACCACAGGAGGAACACCGGCGCGGCGGTGTTCCGTAACAGCATGTTTGGCTGCCGGAACACCGTAAAAAGGTTATTTCGCCGGGACAAAATACGGCGAATCCGGGACACTTGGCATCTCTGGTGGGGTGAAATTGGAGCACCTGTAGGAAACTCATTGGGTCACAAAGAGTACGTGAAAATTTCACACAAACAGCACCAGAGGTCAGGATTGAGCCAGGGTCTCTGGCACTGTGAGGTAACAGCTCTACCAGCTCCACCACTGTGCTGCCCGTTTCTTCTCAGAATGGGAACTTGTAATGCTGCCTTGTCCTCATGACACAGCTCACAATTGTCTGGCATTTAAATCAGTGCAGGTACCAGTTTCTCCTACCTGGTTTATGGATCCTGCTGCGATAGATAATCGTTGCTCCAACAAGGCCAAGAAGAAGCACAAGGACCATGGGTGTGACTATGTGGCTCAAATAAGTCTTAACTGATGCTGGAAAGAAAAATAAGGAAATGAGGAGAATAAAAAAACAGAATAATGTAAATGAGTAGTTGATCGTTGATGCAGACAATTAACTTCTTTCTGTGTGGTATCCTTATTATAACTATAAAACAGATCTTGGATGTGTATTTATTTGTGTGATGTTTGTGTGCGATTCACATCTCCTCGAAAACACGACGTGCTTATGGTGACATTTTTACATATTCCAATAGAGATTTATGCTGTGGTCAAAAATCGCTTTAGATGATTATTTCTCGAGTTATTTATGAAAATCTTCACAAATGTGCAGAAACTTGGAAAAAAATGATAGCTTTTTCCCTGTGCTTACAGCTGTGACATCACAATGGGATTGTAGCACTGCTCACAACATTGTTGCTATCCAAGTACACCGAGTTCTTCTAGCCCGAGCAAGTGCAAATGCATTTTTTTTTAAAAGTCACAGTACACTGAGTTCTGCTAGCGAGCAAGAGCAAATGCATTTTTTTTAAAGTTTAAAAATGAGCAGCCCCTGCACAGTTGTCGGCTATGGGTGAGTGGGGAACGGGTTGCATTGGTTGACCAGGCCTCCCGTGTGACAGGGACCCAATGGGTCTCACTTGGTCTAGTTTCTCTATAAAATAATTGAATATTTAGTTTTGAGAAAATATAAACAACATAACTAGGATAAGTGGACAGTCTTTTCACACCCTAACCAAAACAGCTTACAGAAAGACTTTAGATACTGTTGGTGGCTAAGGAAGACATTGAGAGAATCCTAGAAGATATATTTGCATCATCTTTACCCATAGGGATGTACAGAAAGACTAGAGGGTAGGTAATGGTGTACCTTTATTTAAGAAGGGGTGCAAGGGTAAGTTCAGGTGAGTCTGAAGAAGGGTCTCGACCTGAAGCGTCACTCATTCCTACTCTCCAGAGATGCTGCATTACTCCAGCATTTTTGCTACCTTTAAGTTCAGGTGTGCCTGATTTCAGTGATGGGCAAGTTACTGGAGTGTTTTTTTAGGGTCAGAATTTCCCACCATTTGAATAGTTAAGGGTTGTTTAGGGATAGTCAGCACAGCTTTGTGTGTCTCAAATTTGATATAATGTTTTAAAGAGGTCACCAAGATGATTTACAGCTGTGGACATTGTTTATATGGACTTTAGCACGGACATTTGTCTAGTTCCTGCAAGCTTGGCAAATCCTGAAGGTTAGACCACATGAGACCTAGGGTTAGCTGGCCAGATGGATTTAAAATTGGCGCGGTGAATGGAGTCAGAGGTTGGCAGTGGCGAGTTGTTATTCTGAATGGAGGCTCAGGACTAGTGTGTGCCACAGGGCTCCGTGCTGGGTCCGTTGTTGTTTGTAATCAATATTAACAATTCGGTAGATTATATAGTTAAAGTACGCAGTACATTTTCAGCTGACACCAAATTTGGTAGTATAGTGAAGAGGAATGTTACACTTTTTTCCCTGTGTAGGAGTCTGAGGGATGACCTTATACAATAGCTGTTTACAAAATCATGAGAGGAATAGATAAGGCAAATGATCACAGTCTTTTTCCTGGGATGGGGGAGATTGAAGGGATAAGTTTAAGGTGAGAGGAGAAAGATTTAAGAGACGTGATGGGCACTTTCTTCATGCAGTGGGTGGTTCACAAATGCATCAAGCTACCAGAAGAAGCTGTAGAGGTGGACACAATAACCACATTTAAAAGACATTTAGACAGATACATGGATAGGAACTGTTTAAAAATACTTGGGGTGCGCACAGGCAAATGGGATTAGTTCAATTTTAAAACCTTGTCAGCATGCAAGTGGGTGGAAGGGCCTGTTCTCACACTGTACAACTCTGATTCCAAGTTGCTTCATGCCATATTTGAAAACTTGTTGGTCATCCTAACCATGTAAAACTTGCTACAGATCAGCATCTTCAATTGAGCATTGCTATTTTAAGCTGTTGAGTCTCCCTGAAAAACATTGCACTTGGCAAGTGTGGAAGTAGAGCTATTGCCAATTCTCTGACCGCATTTACTTATAAATCAGAAACAGAGCCAAGGGTTTCAGAAACATCTTGGCCCCAATGCTACAAGCGCAATGTTGATACATTCTTGCTTGCACCAAATGTTCCCTTTTAGTTTCTCTCTTTAATATTAAACATCTAGTTAAGAAAATTAAGCCTCATATTTTTACATTGCAAGAAAGGTTTTATAAATTGAAATGGCTGGAATACTTAATTACTGATGAAGTGCACAGGCACATTGTATCAGTGATGTTAACTGTCTTTGGACAATAACATAAGACCTTTTACAACTATGTCAGTGGCCTAAAGATCTCTCAGCCTCTGGCAGTTTAGTGATGTCAATAAAATACAAAAGATTAAGGAATATTTGCAACCAGTTTCGCGATTAAATTTGTATTTGGCAGACTAGTTATCTTTCTGCAGCTCAACGCATGATACTGCAGTGTGGATGAGCAGGAAACAGGATAGCAATGGGCTTATAAGCAAGACATGTGCACTATAGATGAATGATGCCTATAATACATGATAATAATAAAACAAATCCGTTCTTGCTAATTATAATAACTAGTTTAGTTTACTTTATTATTGTCATGTATACCAAGGTACAGTGAAAAGCTTTTGTTTGCGAGTTATCCAGTCAAAGAAAATACTATACATCAATACAATCAAGACATCCTCAGTACACAGATAAAGGGTCCAATATTTAGTGCAAAGATAAAATTGAAATAATATTAAATTTAGGTTTATTACCGCGTGTACCGAGGTACACTGAAAAGCTTTGTTTTGCATGCCATTGCATTATACCCGACTTTACACATTATCAAACAACTTCAACTCTTACCAGTAACTTCAGGCTGGATTGTGGTAAAAAGTCTCGGCATTTGCCGGTTAAACACAAGGCATGTCCACCCTCTGTTGCGATGCCCAATCTTCGGAATGAACAGCGATAGACTGTTGTTTCCTTCTCTCGTGGAGTTAAATGTCTGTTCTATAGCAATGTTTTTCCCTCCAGTTTCAATCCAAATGAGCCTTGTTGTTTCTCTAATCTGAGAAACTGAGCAGGTAAGAATTACATCGTCTCCTTCAGCCAGAGGGTGAGAGGGAAATACTGTCACTACAATCAAAGAAAGCCTTTGTTTCAGCGATGGATGATGTTGGGGTAGTTCAACCCAAATATTTTTCACTTGGTCACAACATTTTTCCTTGCAATTAACCAATATCATAAAAGGAATGCATAACTATCCGAACCTGGAACCCATTCTACAGAACTATTCCCATGCAGGAATTCAACCCATGGCCATTTGGTTACACAGGGTAATTCAGCTCAGCTCTGAAGAATTGTTCTTTATGCAGTCCTAATGGATCCTAAAGATAACTTGGGATGAGAAATATTATATGACCATCTTAGTTCATGTACCTGGATAGCCCATTACCTGAAATATTCATTTGTTCTTTCCACCACATGCTCCCAGACTGCTGACTATTTCCAGCTTTTTCAGTTTTCTTTCCTTATTTTTACAATCTGCAATTATTTCATGTTAAGGCCTGAGAGTTTCCCCATTACAGAAGGCAAAATGTTCTTCGGGATCTACTGCAACTCTTTCAGTTCTCAGCATCTGACTGTACATGTGTATGTCTATTGACCTGTAACCTTCTTAATGATACTCCAGTGGTATATTTGTTGAGTACAAGTGGTTTGGTTCACACTCAACTCTGAATCTAAATCCATTAGTTTGAAGCAGCTGCGTAACACTCCTGCTTCTCCCTGTTATAATTGGATATTGATTCTGTGCTTCTGGACTCTTTTCTCCATTCATTCACAAGAATTTCATTGTCCTATCTGGGACACATGACAATACACTATCTTGACTTGGCTTGACAGGTGCATGGATGGGAAAGATTTAGAGGGATATATGGGTCAAACACAGGCAAATGGGACCAGCAAAGATGGGTGTCTTGGTCAGTAAAGATAAGTTGGCCTGAGGGGCCTGCTTCTGTACTGTATGACTCGATAACTCTGAAGTGGAAAGTGTAAAAGGAATAGGGGAGATTTAAAATCAGAAGGGAATGTGGGAACATGTTTGTTCAAATGTGTGAGCAAACCTGTCCAACATTCCAGAACCCCAGCATTTGGCAGGGTGTCTGCAGCTGGAATTGCATAGAATCCCATGAACCTCTTGCGGCATCTCAACCAGGAAAACAACACGTTGCCGTACATTTCCTATTGGATTTTCCAATAAATTTCCAGGTCTACAACAGACTCTTGCAGAACTCTTTCCTTGCCACTGTATTAAAATTCCAGGACTTACCTTTGGTGGTTATCAGTTCAACTGTCGTCACTTTGGCTGTGTCCATGGTGCACGTGTAATTTCCCGCATCTTCAAACTTTACAGGAGAAATCTGCAGGGGGAAACTCGTCCCATTGAAATGTGGCAGTCTGATTCGATTCCAAGACGATGAGATAATTGGATTCCTTTCTTTCGTGTTAGCAGAAGATATCTTCCTTCCCTGTGCTGCTTCATTGTATTGTTTCAAATACCACGTGGATTGATTGCAGCTGGGCAGACAATCACAGTTCAGAGACAGCGAATTATCATCAAAAATTAGCCAGTAACGCGTAGACTCCTTACCATAGGTAGCTGAAATAGATATTCAGAGGAGGAGTTAATGGAGCACAAAGAGAGAGGGAGAGGGAGAAGAAGAGGGGGAGGGAGGAGGGAGAGTGAGAAGGAAACATAGAAACATAGAAATAGAAATTAGGTGCAGGAGTAGGCCATTCAGCCCTTCGAGCCTGCACCGCCATTCAATATGATCATGGCTGATCATCCAACTCAGTATCCCGTACCTGCCTTCTCTCCATACCCTCTGATCCCCTTAGCCACAAGGGCCACATCCAACTCACTCTTAAATATAGCCAATGAACTGGCCTCAACTACCCTCTGTGGCAGAGAGTTCCAGAGACTCACCACTCTCTGTGTGAAAAAAGTCTTTCTCATCTCGGTCTTAAAGGATTTCCCCCTTATCCTTAAGCTGTGACCCCTTGTCCTGGACTTCCCCAACATCGGGAACAATCTTCCTGCATCTAGCCTGTCCAACCCCTTAAGAATTTTGTAAGTTTCTATAAGATCCCCTCTCAATCTCCTAAATTCCAGAGAGTATAAACCAAGTCTATCCAGTCTTTCTTCATAAGACAGTCCTGACATCCCAGGAATCAGTCTGGTGAACCTTCTCTGCACTCCCTCTATGGCAATAATGTCCTTCCTCAGATTTGGAGACCAAAACTGTACGCAATACTCCAGGTGTGGTCTCACCAAGACCCTGTACAACTGAAGTAGAACCTCCCTGCTCCTGTACTCAAATCCTTTTGCTATGAAAGCTAACATACCATTCGCTTTTTTCACTGCCTGCTGCACCTGCATGCCTACTTTCAATGACTATGACACCATACCATGACACCCAGGTCTCGCTGCATCTCCCCTTTTCCTAATCGGCCACCATTTAAATAATAGTCTGCTTTCCTGTTTTTGCCACCAAAGTGGATAACCTCACATTTATCCACATTATACTGCATCTGCCAAACATTTGCCCACTCACCCAGCCTATCCAAGTCACCTTGCAGTCTCCTAGCATCCTCCTCACAGCGAACACTGCCCCCCAGCTTAGTGTCATCCGCAAACTTGGAGATATTGCCTTCAATTCCCTCATCCAGATCATTAATATATAGTGTAAACAGCTGGGGTCCCAGCACTGAGCCCTGCGGTACCCCACTAGTTACTGCCTGCCATTGTGAAAAGGACCCGTTTACTCCTACTCTTTGCTTCCTGTTTGCCAGCCAGTTCTCTATCCACATCAATACTGAACCCCTAAATACCGTATGCTTTAAGTTTGTATACTAATCTCTTATGTGGGACCTTGTCGAAAGCCTTCTGGAAGTCCAGATATACCACATCCACTGGTTCTCCCTTATCCACGCTACTAGTTACATCCTCGAAAAATTCCACAAGATTCGTCAGACATGATTTACCTTTTGTAAATCCATGCTGACTTTGTCCAATGATTTCACCACTTTCCAAATGTGCTGCTATCCCATCTTTAATAACTGACTCTAGCAGTTTCCCCACTACCGATGTTAGACTAACTGGTCTGTAATTCCCGTTTTCTCTCTCCCTCCCTTCTTAAAAAGAGGGGTTACATTTGCTACCCGCCAATCCTCAGGAAACTACTCCAGAATCTAAAGAGTTTTGAAAGATTATCACTAATGCATCCACTATTTCCTGAGCTACTTCCTTAAGTACTCTGGGATGCAGCCTATCTGGCCCTGGGGATTTATCGGCCTTTAATCTATTCAATTTACCCAACACCACTTCCCGACTGACCTGGATTTCACTCAATTCCTCCTTTGACCCACAGTCCCCTGCTATTTCGGCAGATTATTTATGTCTTCCCTAGTGAAGACGGAACCAAAGTAGTTATTCAATTGGTCCGCCATATCCTTGTTCCCCATGATCAACTCACCTGTTTCTGACTGCAAGGGACCTACATTTGTTTTAACTAACCTCTTTCTCTTCACATATCTATAAAAACTTTTGCAGTCAGTTTTTATGTTCCCTGCCAGTTTTCTTTCATAATCTATTTTTCCTTTCCTAATTAAGCCCTTTGTCCTCCTCTGCTGGTCTCTGAATTTCTCCCAGTCCTCTGGTATGCTGCTTTTTCTGGCTGCTTTGTACGCATCATCCTTTGCTTTGATACTATCCCTGATTTCCCTTGTTATCCACGGATGCACTACCTTCCCCCCGATTTATTCTTTTGCCAAACTGGGATGAACAATTTTTGTAGTTCATCCATGCAGTCTTTAAATGTCTTCCATTGTATATCCACCGTCAACCCTTTTAGAATTAATTGCCAGTCAATCTTGGCCAATTCTCGTCTCATACCCTCAAAGTTACCTTTCTTTAAGTTCAGAACCATTGTTTCTGAATTAACAATGTCACTCTCCATCCTAATGAAGAACTCTTGCCCAAGGGGGCACGTACAACAAGACGGCTAATTACCCCTTCCTCATTACTCAAAACCCAGTCTAAAATAGCCTGCTCTCTCGTTGGTTCCTCAACATGTTGATTTAGATAACTATCCCGCATACATTCCAAAAAATCCTCTTCCTCAGCACCCCTGCAATTTGATTAACCCAATCTATATGTAGATTGAAGTCACCCATTATAACTGTTTTGCCTTTGTCGCATGCATTTCTAATTTCCTGTTTGATACCATCCCCAACTTCTCTGCTACTGTTAGGTGGCCTGTACACAACACCCACCAGCGTTTTCTGCCCTTAGTGTTTTGTAGCTCTACCCATACCGATTCCACAATCCTCCAAGCTAATGTCCTTCCTTTCCATTGCTTTAATCTCCTCTCTAACCAGCAACGCTACCCCACCTCCTTTTCCTTTCTCTCTATCCCTCCTGAATATTGAATATCCCTGGATGTTCAGCTCCCAGCCTACGTCACCCTGGAGCCATGTCTCCGTGATCCCAACTATATCATAATCATTAAATATCTATCTGCACGTTCAACTCGTCCACCTTATTACGAATACTCCTTGCATTGAGACACAAAGCCTTCAGGCTTGTCTTTACAACGCATTTACCCCTTATACAATTTTGCTGAAAAGTGGCCCCTTTTGATTTTTGCCCTGGTTTTGTCTGCCTGCCACTTTTACCTTTCACCTTGCTACCTAATGCTTCTACCCTCATTTTACACCCTCCTGCCTCTCTGCTCTTGTACCCATCCCCCTGCCACATTAGTTTAAATCCTCCCCGACAGCACTAGCAAACACTCTAACAAAGAACATTGGTTCCATTCCATTCCAGGTGCAAACCGTCCTGTTCTCCCTGTACCGGTCCCACCTCCCCCAGAACTGGTCCCAGTGCCCTAAAAATTTGAATCCCTCCCCCTTGCACCACTTTTCAAGCCACGTATTCATTTGCATTATCCTCCTATTTCTACTCTAAGAAAGGGGGAGGGAGGGGGGAAGGTGACAAAGAGAGAGGGAGAAGAAGAGGGGGGAGGGAGGTTGGCGAGCAGGGAGGAGAGAGGGAGAAGGAGGTAGAGAATCGGAGAGAGTGAGGGGGGATCAGGGAAGGAGGTAGAGAGAAAGAGAGGGGGAGAGAGGGAGGGAAAGGGAAAGAGAGGGAGAAAGAGAGGGAGGGAAAGAGGAGGGGAGGAGAGGGAAGGAGAGGGATGGAGGAGGGAGAGAAAGAGGGGAGAGCAGGTGGGAGGATGGGTGTTGGGGGTAGAAGGGGAGGGAGGGAGAGGGGGAGGGAGAGAGAAGATAGTAGGGAAAAGAGAGGGAAAGGGAGAGGGAGAGAAAATGAGCGACCAATGGAACAGATTCTTAAACTCCATTTTATATCTGCCTCCCCTGCCACCCCCAGCAATGCGTTCCAGGCACTCTCCACTCTGCACAAAAAACTTGCCCCTCACATCTCTTGCAACCTTGCCCCTAACACCTTCAAGCAATGCCCTATAGTCTTTAATATTTTCACTTTGGGAAAATGGTTCGTACGGTCTACCCTATTTATGCATCTCATCATTTTAGATACTTCTATTGGGTCTCCCCTCAACCTCCAGCATTCCAGAGAAATTAATCCATCTCTTCAACCTCCCATTATTACTAATACATTATAATCCAGGCACCATTCTAGTGAGCCTCCTCTGCACCCTCACCAAAGCCTCAACATCCTTCTGTGCAGAGTGGGAGGAGTGGGCATTTTTGGGGGTGGGGGGGGGGGGGGGACTAGAAACCAACATAATATTCCAAATGTGGCCTAACCAAAGTCCTATAAAGCTCCATCATGACTTTTTGACACTTACACTCAGTGCCCCAACCAATGAAGCAACCATATGCCTTCTTTATCTCTCTAACTTCTTGTGATGCCACTTGCAAACAGTTGCAGTCTTGGAACCTGAGATCCCTCAGTGCGCCAGTGCTCTTAAAGGTCTTACCATTAATTGACATGAATATTTACATCAGCTCCGGAACCAGCACCATTGCCAACTTTTGCACCGGCATCAGACCCTTTGTCAAAGATCCACATCGACAGCAGCAATAAATGAACATGCTGAGTAAGAATACAGAGTGGGAGCAAAACTCTGTTAATTCATTGACCACATGGACCAAATACGCAGCAGCTTTTCTAATTCTGTTCCTGAAGTGGTTGAAACTGTTCTGGGAAATCTTCACAGCACACAGAAGGAAATGCAGCCGAGGCTTTAGCAGATTTGACAATAGACAATAGACAACAGGTGCAGGAGTAGGCCATTTGGCCCTTCGACCCAGCACTGCCATTCAATGTGATCATGGCTGATCATCCCCAATCAGTACCCTGTTACTGCCTTCTCCCCATATCCCCTGACTCCGCTATTTTTAAGAGCCCAATCTAGCTCTCCCTTGAAAGCATCCAGAGAACCTGCCTCCACTGCCCGCTGAGGCAGAGAATTCCACAGACACCACTCTCTGTGAGAAAAAGTGTTTCCTCGTTTCCGTTTTAAATGGCTTACTCCTTATTCTTAAACTGTGGCCCCTGGTTCTGGACTCCCCCAACATCGGGAACATGTTTCCTGCCTCTAGCGTGTCCAAACCCTTAACAATCTTATATGTTTCAATGAGAACCCCATCATCCTTCGAAACTCCAGAGTGTACAAGCCCAGCTGCTCCCTTCTCTCAGCATATAACAGTCCTGCCATCCCTGGAATTAACCTTGTAAACCTACGCTGCAAACCCTCAATAGCAAGAAAGTCCTTCCTCAAATTAGGGGACCAAAACTGCACACAATACTCCAGGTGTGGTCTCGCTAGGGCTCTGTACAACTGCAGAAGGACCGCTTTACTCCTATATTCGATTCCTCTTGTTATAAAGGCCAACATGCCATTCGCTTTCTTCAATGCCTGCTGTACCTGCATGCTTACTTTCATAGACTGATGTACAAGGACCCCCAGATCCCGTTGTACTTCCCCCTTTCCCAACTTGACGCCATTTAGATAATAATCTGCCTTCCTGTTTTTGCTACCAAAGTGGATAACCTCACATTTATCTGCATTCATCTGCCATGCATCTGCCCACTCCCCCAATCTGTCCAAGTCACCCTGCATTCTCATAGCATCCTCCTCACAGTTCATACTGCCACCCAGCTTTGTGTCATCTGCAAATTTGCTAATGTTACTTTGAATCCCGTCATCCAAATCATTGATGTATATTTTAAATAGCTGCGATCCCAGCACTGAGCCTTGCGGTACCCCACTAGTCGTGGCCTGCCATTCTGAAAGGGACCCATTAATCCCTATTCTTTGTTTCCTGTCTGCCAACCACTTCTCTATCCATGACAGAACTCTACCCCCAATACTATGTGCCCTAATTTTGCCCACTAATCTCCTATGTGGGACCTTATCAAATGCTTTCTGAAAGTCCAGGTACACTACATCCACTGGCTCTCCCTTGTCCATTTTCCTAGTTACATCTTCAAAAAATTCCAGAAGATTAGTCAAGCATGATTTCCCCTTCGTAAATCCATGCCGACTCGGACCGATCCTGTTACACTATCTAAATGTTCGGCTATCTCATCTTTTATAATTGACTCCAGCATCTTCCCCACCACCGATGTCAGGCTAACTGGTTTATAATTCCCTGTTTTCTCTCTCCCGCCTTTCTTAAAAAGTGGGATAACATTAGCTACCCTCCAATCCACAGGAACTGATCCTGAGTCTATAGAACATTGGAAAATTATCACCAATGCATCCACGATTTCAAGAGCCACTTCCTTAAGTACCCTGGGATGCAAACCATCAGGCCCTGGGGATTTATCAGCCTTCAGTCCCATCAGTCTATCCAACACCATTTCCTGCCTAATGTGGATTTCCTTCAGTTCTTCTGTCACCCCAGATCCTCTGGCCACTACTATATCAGGAAGATTGTTTGTGTCCTCCTTAGTGAAGACAGATCCAAAGTACCTGTTCAACTCATCTGCCATTTCCTTGTTCCCTATAATAAATTCACCTTATTCGGTCTTCAAGGGTCCAACTTTGGTCTTAACTAATCTTTTCCTCGTCACATACTTAAAGAAGCTTTTACTATCCTGCTTTATATTCAGCTTACCTTCGTACCTCATTTTTTCTTCATGTATTGTCTTTTTGGATATCTTGTTGTTCTTTAAACATTTCCCAATCCTCTTGCTTCCCGCTCATACTTGCTACGTTGTACTTCTTCGCTTTAATTTTTATACTGTCCCTGACGTCTCTTGTCAGCCATGGTCGTCCCTTTCTCCCCTTGGAATCTTTCTTCCTCATAGGAATGAACTGATCCTGCACCTTGTGTATTATTCCTAGAAACACCTGCCATTTTTGTTCCACTGTCATCCCTGCTAGTGTATCTTTCCAGTCAACATTGGCCAGCTCCTCCCTCATGGCCCCATAGTCCCCTTTATTGATTGAGGTTTATTATTATCACATGTGAAAAATTATGTATTGAATGCCAACCCAACAGATCAGATAATACAAAAAAAAGATACAATCAAGTCAAATTCAGTACAACAGGTAGAGTATAGGGGAAGATAATAATGCAGAATATAGTTCTCAGCAGTGTAGCACATCAGCTCCTTAAACAAATCCAATGTCGGCACAACGGGAGGAGGGGGAAGAAAGCATGGGTGGTACAATTCTTTGATCATGTTGGGGCTGGTTTTGACCTGAATACAGTAATTTTCTGCAATAGCGTGATATTTACTCCGAGCAGATTTTGCACTTACACATACTGATGTACAATTCAACATCAACAGTGAGAACTGTTCTTCTTTGATCTTGTATTTCACAAGCATATCGTTCCTTATCCTGCATTTGGACATCATGGACTATCAGATAGACTGTGTTATTCAGCTGAATCTGGTCTGTGTTGTTCCTTCCACCCTGCTGAGAAGGATTTTTCTCTGTCCAGTGAAGACTGACGGTATCAGGGAGCTTGGAGATAGTACAGTGCAGGGTAACATCACTGCCCCAAAACTGATACCGAGGATCCCGCTCAACTGCATGTTAAATAAAGATTAAAGTAATGAAAGAAAATGATATTAATTGCAATTGTTAACCTAGGTGATGATTCATCTCTATTCCTTATTACTTTAATGTCATCACTATATGAAAATAACAAATACTATATGATGTAGGAATTTCTGAAAGCAGAAAGTATTTGCACAAGATTGTAATGCCCCTGTCCCACTTAGGAAACCTGAACGGAAATCTCTAGTGACCTTGCCCACGACATGAGGTTGCTGGAGGTTTTGGTCACTCACCTGGAAAACCTCGACCTGGATCGACAGAAGAGTGAGCTGCATCTACCGACCAAAGATCCTATAGGATATTTGCTGCCGACCGCGCGCGCACACACACACACATCGCGAAGGTGGGGCCATGGAGAGTGGAGGAGCGCTGTCTGCGCGTTGAAGAGGAAGGTAAAACGCTGCCACAGAGCACGGTAAGTCCTTTAGAGAGCACGGGTGAGGGGAAAAGGGGGGAGAGAAGGGGAGGGGAGAGGAGAGGGAAAGGGGGGAGGGGAGAGAAAAGGGGGAGGGGAGAGAGAAAACGGGGGAGGGGAGAGAGAAAAGGGGGAGGGGAGAGAGAAAGGGGAGAGGAGAGGGGGGGGAGAGAGAGAAAAAGGGAGGAGAGGGGGCGAGAAGGGGGGGGGTGAGAGAGAAGGGGGAGAGAGAGAGAAGGGGAGGAGAGAGAGAAAAGGGGGGGAGAGAGAAGAGAGAGAGAGGGGGAAGGTGGGGAGAGAGGAAGGGGGGGAGGGGGAGAGAGAAGGGGGGGAGAGAGAAGGGGGGGAGGAGAGAGGAAGGGGGGGAGGAGAGAGAAGGGGGGGAGAGAGAAGGGGGGAGAGAGGAAGGGGGGGAGAGAGAAGGGGGGGAGAGAGAGAGGGGGGGAGAGAGAAGGGGGGGAGAGAGAAGGGGAGGAGAGAGTGGGAGAGAGGGAAGGGGGGAGGAGAAGGGGGGGAAAAGGAGAGAAGGGGGGAGAGAGACGGGGGGGGGAGAGAAGGGGGGGAGAGAAGGGGGGGGAGAGAAGAGAAGGGGGAGAGAAGGGGGGGGAGAGAGAAGGGGGGGAGAGAAGGGGGGAGAGAGAAGGGGGGGAGAGAAGGGGGGGGAGAAGGGGGGGAGAAGGGGGGGAGAAGGGGGGGGGGAGAGAAGGGGGGGGGAGAAGTGGGGGGGGGAGAAGGGGGGGGAGAGAAGGGGGGGGGAGAAGGGGGGGGGGAGAAGGGGGGGGAGAAGGAGGGAGAGGGGGGGGGAGAAGGGGGGGGAGAAGGGGGGGGGGGAGAAGGGGGGGGGGGGAGGGGGGGGGGGAGAGGGGGGGGGGGGAGGGGGGGGGGAGGGGGGGGGGGAGAAGGGGGGGGGGAGGAGAAGGGGGGGGAGGGAGAAGGGGGGGAGGGAGAAGGGGGGGGAGGGAGAAGGGGGGGGAGGGAGAAGGGGGGGGAGGGAGAAGGGGGGGGGGAGAAGGGGGAGAGAGAAGGGGGAGAGAGAAGGGGGGGAGAGAGAAGGGGGGGAGAGAGAAGGGGGGGAGAGAAGGGGGGGGGGGGGAGGAGGGGGGGGGGGGGGGGAGAAGGAAGGGGGGGAGGAAGGGGGGGAGGAAGGGGAGGAGGAAGGGGGGGGATGGAAGGGGGGGAGCGGGGGGGGGAGAGGGGGGGAGAGAGGGGGGGTGGTAGAGAAGGGGGAGGAGAGAAGGGGGGGAGGAGAGAAGGGGGGGAGGAGAGAAGGGCAAGGGGGGGGGGAGAGAAGGGGGGGGAGGGAAGGGGGAGAAGGGGGGAAGAGACAGTTTTAAGAAGTTTAATAAAGTTGGCGAGCATTTTACCTACCGGTAGGTCTTCTAGGTCCTGGAAACTCCAATGAGCCAATCAAAATGACAGGTCATCGAAGGAGATGGCCTTTGACTGCCTGTAAGTAAATAGCAACCCTGCGCCACTGGGCTTCGACCAAACTGGAACCTATTTTTAGTCGAGGCCAGTTTTGATTTTGTTGAAACAATCGAAGCAACCTAGATTATGCCTCGGCCACGCGGAAACCACTTTCGACCATTAAGGAGAGTGACCAAAACCTCCGGCGACCTCATGGAAACCTTGGGTCGTGGGCGAGGTCATCAGAGGTTTCTGTTCAGGTTTCCTATGTGGGACAGGGGCATAATATTGTTAACCCAGGAGACTTATATACTGGAGAAGCATGAATGGAAATGAGGCCAAGAACGTGAAGCTACCGTGAAGGTGTGATTAGGAGAGGCAGTAAATATATTTGGGAAGTGTTTAGATTGTAAGACAAAGTCAAACTGGAGCAAAGATAAACATAGGATATTTGTAAAGCAGGTTGAGGGGAATAAAACTGATCAGAAGAGAAGAGGAATCACTGTATTACACCCATGTACATGATAAATGGGAGAATGATTCCTGAAGCAGAGGATAAAAAGTCTTTCAAGTTGGTTTTCACTAGGGGCAACTACTACAGAGATAAAACAAGGATCAAAGACTACGATGAAAAGTTAATGGTGAATTATTTAAAAGTAAATTCCACTTGACATGAATGGGACAAAATACTATAAGTGTTGTGTCAGTGAAGCATTTTGGACCGTAAGAGTGCATCCTAGTATGTACACTCAAGGTCTGAATAAACAGAAACGCACATCTGCTGTATGAGATTTTCTTTGTGTGCTGTCCTGAACTAAGCCGTCATTGAGAGGGCGAGAGGCCCATATGAAAGCCAGATTGAGGATACAGGTCAGACACACAGTTCCTTCCAACACTATGCAATAACACAGGAGTAAAGGAAAAGGAAAGGGAATCACAATTCATCGGTTCCGACTGGGTGAGAAGAGGTGGAGGCTCAGGAAATTATAGTGAGTTGATCAAGAGTAATGGGGAAATGATCGTCACAAACAGGCATATAGTACAAAACAGGACCTTCAGAGCATAATTCTGCACCAATTATCAAACACTCTTCCATCAATTCTACACTAATCCCACCTCTCTCCCTGCGTTTCCATCAAATAATCCATTAAAATACACTTCATCTGGGCCAAATGCAGGCTAATTGGACAAGCTTAGATGGGGCATCTTGGTCGGTATGAACAAATTGTGCTGAAGGGCCCGTTTCCATGCTATATGACTCCATACCCTCCAGATTATACCACTCACCTACCAAACTATAAGCAATTTACAGTGGCCAATTAAACATCACCCAGCACATTTTTGTTCATGAAACTTTCTGCGGACAGTGGTCATTGACAAATCCACGCCTGACTCCTGAAGAGTGTTTCTGATTTGTCGGGCAGGTGTTTTGTTTTTTTTTCCTTTATGAGAGAGAGAATTCTTCTGTCATCAGCTGTGTAGGCCTTCCTTGGCCTGTTAGTCCCTTTGCGATTAGTTAGCTCACCAATGCTCTTTCTTCTTAATGGTGTTCCAAATAGTTGATTTTGGTAAGCCAAAGGTTTGGCTTAACCTTCTTTTTATTCTTGTTTCTCAGTATCATAATGGCTTTGATTTTCATTGGCACAACTTTAGTTCTCATGTTGATAAACAGGAATAAAAGTTTCCAATAGTGATGGAAAGACTGGAGGAAAGACTAGGTGCTGAGAGTTCTGTTATGCCTACATTAAGGAAGCAATTAAACACACCTGAGTAATTACAAACACCCATGAAGCCATGTGTCCCAAACATTATGGTGTCCTGAAATGGGGGGACTATGTATAAACACAGCTGTAATTGCTACATGGTGAAACAAAAGTGTATAAAAATACCCTTTAATAAAATCTGACAATGTGCACTTTAACCACATATGATTTTTTTTAATTACAAATCTCAAATTGTGGAGTACAGAGGCAAATAAATAAATGATGGATCTTTGTCCCAAACATTATGGAGGGCACTGTATATTGTCAATATCTGGGGTCCCAGCCCCAAGCCTTGCAGCACCCCACAAGTCATTGTCTGCCGTTCTGAAAAGTACCCGTTAATTCCTACTCTTTGCATCTTGTCTGCCATTCAGTTCTCTATCCATGTCAATACCCACCCCAATGCCATGTGCTCTAATTTTGCACACTAACCTGTTATGTGGGACCTTGTTCAGATACACCACATCCACTGGCTCTCCCTTATCCATTCTACTTGTTGCATCCTCAAAAAATTCCAGAAGATTAGTCAAGCATGATTTTCCCTTCATAAATCCATGCTGACTTTGACCCATCCTGTCACTGTTTTCCAAATGCGCTGCTATAACATCTTTAACAATCGACTCAAGCATCTTCCCCACTACCGATGGAAGGTTAACTGGTCTATAATTCCTCGTTTTTTTCTCTCCCTCCTTTCTTAAAATGTGGAGTTACATTGGCTACCTTCCAGACCACAGGAACTGATCCAGAGTTGAGAGAACATTGGAAAATGATCATCAATGCATCCACAATTTCTAGGCCACCTCCTTGACTACTCTGGGATGCAAACCACCAGGCCCTGGGGATTTATCTGCCTTCATTCCCAACAGTTTACCTAACACCATTTCCTGACTAATGTGGATTCCCTTCAGTTCCTCCTTCCCACTAGATCCTCAGTCCTCTGGTATTTCTGGAAGATTGTTTGTGTCTTCCTTAATGAAGACAGAACCAAAGTACTCGTTTAATTGTTCTGCCATTTCTTTGTTTTCCATTACTGTATAAATTCACCTGTCTCTACTTGTTAGGGTCCTATATTTGTCTTCAATAATATTTTCCCTTTTACATATCTAAAGAAGCTTTTAGAGTCAGTTTTTATATTCCCCGCAAGCTTTCTTTCATGCTCTTTTTTCCCCTTTTTAATTAACCCCTGTGTCCTCCTCTGTTGAGTTCCAAATTTCTCCCAGTTCTCTGGTTTGCTGCTTGCTCTGGCCAATTTTCTGCCTTTTCCTTGGATTTGACACTATCCTTGAATTTCCACATTAGCCACAGTTCAGCCGCCTTCCCCGTTTTTTTTTTTTCGACAGATAGGGATGAAGGATTTATGTAGTTCATCCATGCGATTTTTAAATCTTTGGCACTGCATCTCCACCGTCAACCCTTTAAGTATAATTTGCCCGTCTATCCTAGCCAATTCCCGTCTCATACCTTCAAAATTTCCTTTCTTTACATTCACGACCCCAATCTCGGAATTAACCATGTCACTCTCCGTTCTAAAGCAGAATTCCACATTATTATGGTCACTGTTGCGCAAGGGGCTTTGCACAACAAGATTGCTAACTAATCCGTCCTCATTACACAATACCCAGTCTAGGATGGCTTGTTCCCTAGTCGGTTCTTCTACATCTTGCTTTAAAAAACCCATCCCGTATACATTCCAGAAAATCCTGCTCGTCAGCGTTGCTACCAATTTGGTTGGCCCAATCTATATGTAGATAAAAGTCACCCATGGTAATTGCTGTAACTTTGTTACACGCATCCCTAATTTCCTGCTTGATTTTATCCCCAACCTCCCTACTGCTGTTTTGTAGTCTGTATACAATTCCAACAAGTGTTTCTGCCCTTGGCTATTTCGCATACCAATTCTACAGCATCCAAGCTAATGTCTCTCCTTGCTATTGCATTAATCTCCTCTTTAACCAGCAATGCCGCGTCACCTCCTCTTCCTTTCTGTCTATCCTTCCTGAATATTGAATATCCCTGCATGTTTAGCTCCCAGCTTTGGTCACCCTGGAGCCACGTCTCCTTAATTCCAACTATATCATATCCCGTAACTACTAACTGCACATTCTATTCATCCACCTTATTACGAATGCTCCTCGCATTAAGGCACAAAGCTTTCAGGTTTGGTTTACTTAAGCCCCTGTCCCACTTAGGAAACCTGAACGGAAACCTCTGGAGACCGTGTGCCCCACCCAAGGTTTCCGTGACGTTCCCAGAGGTTCCCGGGGGTTCCGGTCACTCTCCATGAGTCACCATAGGTTCTGGTCAATTGCCTGGAAAGCCTCAACCGAAGCGTGAGCTGCATCTACTGACCAAAGCCGACCGCGCACACACACACACAAACACATCACGGAGGTGGGGGCCAGGGACAGCGGAGGAGCGTTTTCTGAGTGTGAAGAAGAAAGTAAACGGCTGCCACAGAGCACGGTAGGTCCTTTAGAGAGCACGGAAGGAGGGAAAGGAGGGAAGGAGGGGGAGGAAGGAGGGGGACGGGAAGGAGGGGGAGGGAAGGAGGGGGAGGGAAGGAGGGGGAGGGAAGGAGGGGGAGGGGAAGGAGGGGGAGGAAGGAGGGGGGAGGGAAGGAGGGGGGGGAAGGAAGGGGGGGGGGAAGGGAGAGGGGAGGGGAAGGAGGGAAGGAGGGGGAGGGGGAGGGGGGAGGGAGGGGGAGGAGGGGGAGGGAAGGAGGGGGAGGGAAGGAGGGGGAGGGAAGGAGGGGGAGACAGTTTTAGGAAGTTTAATACAGTTAGCGGGCATTTTACCTTCCGGCGGATCTTCTAAGTCCTGAAAACCAAATAAGATTTATTTGCTGAAAACTCCAATGAGCCAATCAGAATGGCCGGTCAGTGAAGGCCTTCGACTGGCTGTCAGTAAAAATGCAATCCCACCACTGGCTTCGACAAAACGGCAACCTATTTTTAGTTGGGGCCGGTTTTGTTTTTTTTGAAATAATCGCAGGAGCATAGCAGAACCCGTGATTACGAGGAAACCACTTTCCACAATTAGGGAGAGTGACCGGAACCTCCAGGAACCTCATGGAAAACTTGGGTGGGGCGCAAGGTCTCCAGAGGTTTCCGTTCAGGTTTCCTAAGTAGGAAGATCTGCCGGAAGGTAAAATGCCCGCTAACTTTATTAAACTTATTAAAACTGTCTCCACTCCTTCTCCCCCCCGTTCTCTCCCCTTCTACGCCCTTCTTCCCCCTTCTCTCCCACGCTCTCTAAAGGACTTACTATGCTCTGTGGCAGCCATTTACTTTCCTCTTCAACATGCAGAAAGCCCTCTTCCGCTGTCCCTGACCCCCACCTTCGCGACGTGTTTGTGTGTGTGTGTGCGGTCTTTGCTCAGTAGATGCAGCTCACGCTTCGGTTGAGACTCTTCAACCAATTGACCAGAACCTCTGATGACTCATGGAGAGTGACCGGAACCTCTGGAAACCTCACGGGAGCCTTGGGTGGGGCATACGGTCTCCAGTTGTTTCTGTTCAGGTTTCCTAAGTGGGACAGGGGCTTTAGCTCCCTTCTACCTTTTGCTTCTGTCCTCCTTTTATGGCCCTCTGTCTCCTTGCATTGGTTCCCATCCCCCTGCCCTGTTGGTTTAAACGAGACCTTTCCTACACTCTCTTCCCCGTTAACTGCACGCATACGCATCCACGTTTTTGACTTCACCCCTCCCCCACTGTTTTGTTGAAACCCACCTGTGTAGCACTAGAAAACCTGCCTGCCAAAATGTCAGTTCCCCTCCAATTAAGGTGCAACCCCTCCCTTTTGTGCAGGTCACCGCTGCCCCAGAAGCGATCCCGGTGATCTAGAAATCTAAATCCCTGCCCCCTGCAGCAACTCCTCAGCCACACTCCTAACCTCTCTAGCACGAGGTACTGGAAGCAACCCAGAGATAACCACCCTTGAAATCCTGATTTTCGGCCTCCTACCTAGTTCTCTATACTCACGTTGTAGAACCTCCTTACTCTTCTCACCCATGTCATTTGTGCCCACATGCACAACTACTTCCGGCTGTTCACCTTCCCTCTCGAAGATGTTCTTAAGTCGGTCTGAGACATCTTGGGCCCTAGCACCGTGGAGGCAACACACCGCTTGGACTGGAAGCATTGTCTACCCCGACAGCTCCCAAGAGGGTGTACCTGTTTTCAAGAGGTACTTCCACCAAGGTCTCCTGCACTAGTTTCATCCCCTTCCTTTTCATCTCTAACTGCCACACCTCTTGTACTTTTGGAGTGACGACCTGACTGTTGGTCCTGTCCAGGAATGTTTCATCTTCCTGGTTGGGCCGCAGGTCAACTAGCTGCTGCTCCAGTTCTCTAACCCGGTCCTTGAGGAGCTGCATCTGGACACAGTTCCCACAGGTTTAGTGGTCAGTGACATCAGTGGTGCCACATCCTGCAGCAAATGCACTGCAGTAATATTCCTGCCATCACGTCAATAAGTTTAAATATTTAAATTAAATTAAACACGCAACCGAATAAATGTAGCCTCCTCGCCTGAGCCTCCTCGCCAAAGAGTTATACTTTACCTCACCAAGGCACTTTGCCTCAACAAGGCGTCTCCCAACAGGCCACTCATCGGCTCAGGCAGCATTGATGATAATATGAAGAGACAATGTTTCGAAAATATGACGCGAGAGGAAGGATTCTAGGTGGAAGGGGACACCGCTTTCCACCTATATTCCTTCCTCTGACATCACAATTCATGCCTCTTCTAACCTCATCTCCTTTTTGCCTTTTCATCTCTGGGCTTTGTCCAACCACGTGCCAATCAAAATCCTCTCACACCTCCATCCACCAATCACTTGCCAGGGTTTAACCCACCCACACCTCTCTTCCAGCTTTCCCTTCCCTACTACAATCAATCCAAGTAAGGGACCTGACCTGAAGAGTCACCTCTCCATGTTCTCCAGAGATGTTGTCTGACCCGCAAGTTGCTCCAGCACTTTGTTGGTAAACCAGCATCTGCAGTTCCTTGTAACAACTGGTTGTGAATTACCATGTCTCAATGTACCCGATCATGTCTGACCATCCGGTTACATGAAACATATTCAGATGGCAAGCCAGTCTGTGATAGTACAAAAGAAGAGGCGATTATGATGAATGCAGCAGATATGCACAGAGTATACTGACCGACATCCACTACAAATCCACTGACTTCCGCGGCTATCTGGATTACACTTCTTCCTACCCTGCTTCCTGTAAGGACTCCATCTCCTACTCCCAATTCCTCCGTCTACGCCGCATCTGCACCCAGGATGAGGTGTTCCAAAACAGCGCATCGGAGGTATCCTCATTCTTTAGGGAAAGGGGATTCCCCTCTTCAACTATAGATGAGGCTCTCACCAGGCTCTCCTCTATGTCCCATAGCTCCGCTCTCACTCCCCATCCCCCCACTCGTAACAAGGACAGCCCCCCTTGTCCTCACCTTCCACCCTACCAGCGGCCACATCCAACAGATAATCCTCCACCATTTTCGCCACTTCCAAGGGGATCCCACCACTGGCAACATCTTCCCATCTCCTCCCCTTTCGGCTTTCCGCAGAGACCGCTCCCTCCGTAAATCCCTGGTGAATTCATCTCTTCCCACCCAAACTACCCCCTCCCCTGGTACTTTCCATTGCAACTGCAGGAAATGTTGCACTTGTCACTTTACCTCCCCCTTGACTCAATCCAAGGACCCAAGCAGTCTTTCCAGGTGCGGCAGACGTTCACCTGCACCTCTTCCAACCTCATCTATAGCATCCGCTGCTCTAGACCAAGCATAGGCTTGGTGATCGCTTCGCCCAACACCTCTGCTCGGATCGCACTAACCAACCTGATCTCCCAGTGGCCGAGCACTTCAACATCCCCTCTCATTCCGAATCCGACCTTTCTGTCCAGGGCCTCCTCCATGGCCAGAGTGAGTCCCACAGCAAATTGGAAGAGAAGTACCTCAGATTTCGCTTGGGCAGTTTACACCCCAGCGGTACGAACATTGACTTCTCCAATTTCAGGTAGTCCTTGCTTTCTCCATCCTTCCCCTCCCCTTCCCAGCTCTCCCACAGCCCACTATCTCTGCCTCTTCCTTTCTTCTTCCCACCCCTCTCACATCCACATCAGTCTGAAGAAGGGTCTCGACCCAAAATGTCACCTATTCCTTCACTCCATTGATGCTGCCTCACCCGCTGCGTTTCTCCAGCATTTTTGTCTGCACAGAATATAAGATCAGGTGATATCTGATAGATCATGATAAGGGAATGCCAGGAGTTAAAAATGATGCACTCACTGACGTGAATTTGCTATTGCAGAGCAAGGCAAAAGGATAATAAAAAAGCAATGGCCATGCGGTGGGCAAAGTTGCAAACGACAGTTTCACATGATCTCTAACACGCAACAGAGACACAGACAACCACATCCCTTTGTCTTTCTAAAATAAGAATAATTATCTGCTCTGTATACACCCAAGGAGGAAGTGGACAAATTCAAGACTGCAAAGTAGCGAAATTGCAGATTTTCAAAACCTTAGGATTTTCAAGTCTGTTGTTGTTTACTGATAGTCTGATCCATCGTCATTGGAAAACTTTTAAACATTGAGTGATGGTAAAATGCAAGAGAAAAGCAACTTTTGTTTCATAGTCATCACAAAGTTGTAGAGTCATACAGCACAGAAACAGGCCCTTCAGCGCAATTGTCCATGCCAACCAAGATGCCCCATCTAGGCTTGTCCCATTTGGCATTCATTCTATATCCCTCTGAACGATTCTTATCTGTATACCATATTGAAAGACCACCAGGGGCGCTGGGGAGATGGCAGCCCTGTCGGCAGACTGTTTGTTTTTTCATCTTTTTGTTATTTTTAGCGTTTGTTAAAAGTTTGTTATAATGTACTTCAGTTTGTTTTATGTGGGGGGAGGGGGGAGAGCATAGGGGGAAACTTTTTTTCAAGTTCCTGCCTTCCCGGAGATGTGATCAATTTTCGGATCACATTCTCCAGGCTCTGCCGCCGACCATCGCTGGAGCTGGAGACCTCCTCGGTCTGTTGTGAGCCCCACCACGGTGCGCAGACTTAACATCGGAGCGGATCCCTTGCCTGGGATCACTCCCACCGCGGCCTGCGGACTTACCATCAAGGGCTCGCAGTCTCGCAGTCTCAGGAGAGAACTTCAACGCAGCAGAAGGTTCTACTAGCCCCGACGCGAGGTTCGATCGCCCGGCGAGGGGGAGCTGACAACCCCTACAATGCAGGAGCTGAACACCTCGATGCGGAGGGCCCGAACGCTGCTGGCTATGGGAGTCAAGACTGTCCCGTCAACGGAGGCTTGAAGCCCCCGACCGAGGAAGAACAAAAGGAAGGACAAACTTTATTTCGTCTTCCATCACAGTGAGGAATGTGTAAGAGTCAATGTGGTGGATGTTCATGTTAAAATGTGTTTTTGAGTCTGTTGTTTTTAATTGTATGACTGACCTGGCCAGTGCAATTCCTCATATGTTGCAAAACATACTTGCCGAATAATCTTTGCAGGATTCTCCAACATAATTAATGAAACAGTCTTTATCATACAACAAAGTCAGATCAAGTTCACCATTCCTAGTCCCCCTACCTTTGACGGAAAATATTTCATACTGTTTCAATATTTTCTTCGCGGGTTTCATCTGTCTGAAGGTAAACAGCCCGGCAGCTTCAAAACGCAACATTTTCAATGGTAAGATGGAGGGAGTTGTTAATCAGATGCCACCTGGGTCCATTGCTTTGCAGACCTTCACCGAGCCTCTCAGCTCTCCAGCCATGCTCCTCAGCCCACACTCTGACCAGTATTTTTGTGCCGGGTTGCCCCCGGTGGGGGATCCATTCCCAGTTGGCAGTGCCATCAGCTGGAACATCTGATCCATTCAGGACAACGCGTTTTTCCTTCACCGGAACATAAATAGCAATGGGCTCTTCTACAAGAAAGTGAAAGACTTTAGCAAGTTTATAATGAAAACTTATTCACAAGATGGAAAGTTTACTACAAGTACTAATTATTGGAAAAAGTCAACTCAGTGGGGGATTTCTATTGGTGATATATTTCAGCATTGTTTTCAATAGGCTGAAAATTAGCTTTTACTTGCGTTAGCTTTTAATTTAGCAGCAGACGCATATCCACTGCTACTGATTTTTGACGCAAGCTCGCAGATAAGTGTTAAAAAGCTGCTCCTCTTGTTACTCTGAGAAAAGATGCCTGAACAGTGCTGCCCAAGCCATGCTTCTTCTGAAACCAACAGCAACTTACCTTGCATGAAAACAGCCTCAGGCAGCAGGATGAAGAAAGGTATCACCAGTCCTCGCAGCATTGTGCTACAAGCACTCCGGTTTCTGAGCAACGTCTGAGTTTTCCCTGCATAGAAAATTTGCAGCAGCTGCACTCTGACAAGAGGGAACCAAGCATTCGACTTTCTTGTTCGTGTGAGCACAGCAGAATACTCTATTGGCTGCCCCACAGAGAACATATATCATTTGCTGCCTGTGAGTCCAAGGGATGTAATGAATGATGGATACTATGTTTGTTGCATGCATTTCACTTTGTTCTCTTATTTTACAAGTGGTGAAGACATTATGGACTCCTCAGACTTGACTATTACCCTTCATTGCATGAATATGCCATTCACATCACTGAACAATCCGCTGAATATAGATAAAAGACCCTGGTTTGATCCTGACTCCAGGTGCTGTCTGTACGGAATTTGTACGTTCTCCCTGTGAGTGGGTTTACTTTGGGTGCTCCGGTTTCCTCACACATTCCAAAGATGCACAGGTCAGTAGGTTAAATAGCTTCTGCAAATTGTCCCTAGTGTGTAGGATAGAATTAGTTTACAGGTGATCGTTGGTTGGCGCAGACTGGGTGGGCTGAATAGTCTGTTTCCACACTGTATCCCTAATCCAAACTAAGCTACACAACATGGCAAACAGTAATGGAATGCTCAATATTCACATGCAGATGCATCAATAGTTTTGTCATTATCAATTACAGCATAGGAACATAAGAAATAGGGGCAAGAGTAGGTTATCCAACCCACCAAGCCTACTCTGTCATTCATTAAAATCAGTGGCTCTTGGGAGTTTTTTCTGTTGTTTTCAGTAGCGGTTGATTTAAAAAACGGTCAAGGCCAGCCTGCAACACATCCCTTCAAGGTCGGTAGAGGAGTGGCAGGTGAAGCAAATTAGTCAATTTATCAGCCAATATAAGCAAGGTTTGCTCTAGGGGAGCGGTCTTGTTGAGGGAAGTGCCTTGTGAGAAAAGGGTGAGTCTTTGGCGAGGAGACGGAGGCTACACTTGATTCAAAAGCTGTGATTTTTTTTTTTTGATCATTGAAGTAATGGCTGGTAGGTTTGTCCTTTGAAGTAATGGGTGGTGCAGTGTGTTTCCTGCAGGATGTGGGAAGTCAGGGACACTGCTGGTACTTCTGGAAACCACACCTGCGGAAATTGTGTCAAAGTGCAGCTCCTAAATGAACATGTTGGGGAACTGGAGCAGCAGTTGGATGACCTCAGGACCATCTGGGAAAACGAGAATTTCCTGTACAGGACGTTCAGTGAGGTTGTCACACGTTGAATCCAGGAAGAGCGAAGGTGGGTGACTGTGAGAATGAGAACTAAACGTGGAGTGCAGCAGGATCTGGTGGCTGTACCTTCAAAAAACAGGTACACCCTCTAGGAAGCGGATGGCACGACAAGATTGAGTGGTAGCCAGGGCTGCGATTCCAACCTGGGTGCTGAGGCTCAATGGGGAAGAGTGCCATCAGGCAGATCCGTAGTGGTGGGAGACTCCATCGTCAGAGGTGCGGGCAGGAGATTCTGCAGCGACAGGCAAGGTTCCTGGATTGTGTGTTGCTTCCCTGGTTTCTTTATAAAAGGGACGGGTTGCACCTAAACAGGAGGGGGACCAACATCTTAGTAGGAAGGTTTGCTAATGCTACACAGGAGGGTTTAAACTAGATTGGCAGGGGTTGGGATCTGGTATGCGACCGAGGCACAGGAGAGGGTGGTGTGGGAAAGATTATTGGACAGAATATGCAAAGAGCCGGTGAGCAAGGAAAAGGGTTGGTTCAAACTGCACGTATTTTAATGGCGGCTTGACGGGTAAGACAGATGAGCTTAGGGTATGAATAGGTATGGGCGACTAGGACATTGTATCCATGACTGAAACCTGGTCAAGGGAGGGGCAGGACTGGCAACTCAATGTTCCAGGGTTCAGGAGCTTCAGGAGACCCAGGAGTGAGAAAAAAAGAGAAGGGGAAATTACATTGTTGGTTAAGGAGGATGTCACGGTTGTGTTCAGAAGTGACATTACAGACCGTTCATCTAGGGGAGACTATATGAGAACAAGAAAGGGATGATCACCTTGGGGGTCTGTAGTACACCCCCAACGACTAGTCAACGGGAATTAGAAGAGCAAATATGCTGGGAGATTGCGGACAGCTGCAGGTCAAATATGGTTGTTGTAGCAGGGGATTTCAACTTTCCCAATACAGACTGGGAAAATCATAGTGTGAAGGGTCTAGATGGGGTGCAATTCCTCAAACGTGTTCGTATGAGAGGCAAAGTGAAAATCTTAGCATTGGGAAATTGGGAAGGGCAACGTTAATGAAGTGAGTGAGTGGAAAGGCCTCATGGTACAAGTGATCACAGTTGATTACGTTTCAGATAGTTTATATGGAATCGGGAGGAGAGGGTCCATGTCGTTAAAATGGCTAACTGGCATAAGGCCAACTTGAGGGTTCGATGAGAAGGGTCGATGTTCAGTTGCTGGCGCAGTTATTTGAGGGGAACGAACATCGGGCCAAGTGGGATGTTAATAAACGTTTGATGAGCTCTGGATATGTACGTCCGCGTTAGAGTGAAAAGCAAAGGCAGGCAAACATAAGGAAGCTTGGCTGAGGAGGAACTGAGACGTTAGTCAAAAACAAGAAGGTGCCTGGGCAGGTATAGGCAGCTGGGCTTCAAGTGCCTCCTCGAAGAGTTTCAGGATAAGGAGCCTACTAAAAAGGGGATCAAAGGGCAACAGGGGCCGGAGATAGTTCTGCGGTTGCATAAAAAACCACGATATATAATACATTAGGGGGGGAAAAGGGTAAACTAGGAGAGTGGGACCTCACGGCATCCAAAGTGGTCACCTCTGTGTGGGAGCCATAGGAAATGGGCAAGGTCCCCAAAGAGTATTTCACTTGTATTTACGCGGAGGAAAGACACTGGACGATGGAAATTGGAGCATCAATCATTGAAGGTATAGAGTACTTTTCTGCACCTGATCAGATATATCGGGAAAACTAGAGAGGAAAATTGTGGGGATCCCTAGTTGAATTTATGAGTTGTCATTAATACAGTAGAGGTGCCAGAGGATTGGAGGGTGTCAAAAGTTTTCTGCCTCTTTTCAAGAAGGGTGGCAGGGATAATCCTGGGCCATATAGGCCGGTGAGCTTCACATCTGTCGTTGAAAGTTACTGGAGAGTCTACAGAGGGATAGGATAAACAGGATTGGATGGGCACAAAAGTGATTTGGGACCGTCAGCAAGGTTTTTTGTACGTGGATGTCGTGTCACACCTCATGATATGGTGGTGTTGAACGCCCGCTCGCACGGGCTCCGGCCAACCAGGGTTGATGAGGGCTCGTAGAGAGTGGATGTTGTGTATAGTGTGTGTGTTACCCTAAGTGTATGTGCCGTATGAGAGATAGGACGAGAACCGGTATGTGTATGTGTGCTTAACTGAGGAGATATATATTTCCGCACTCTGTTTAGCGAGAGCGTGTGTTGTGCGCTCACTCGGTGTCTAGACATAAAGATGGACCTAAATTGCAAGGAGGGTAAGCCGGGTGACACGCGCGTATGAAGCGTGCTCACACGGAATGCTGGATGCTGTGACTAGTGGTGTGCACAGGGTTCGGTGCTGGGCTTAATGTTTGTCATCTACATCAATGATTTGATGAGAACAACAGAGCAAGATGCAAGTTTGCTGTGATGCAAAAGTTAGTGTTTTTGCAGATAGTGAGATGGTTGTGAAAAAAATACAGCAGCTGGATCGATTGGCCAGGTGGGCTGAGGAATGGTTGATAGAATTTAATACAGGGAAATAAGAGTGTGAGTGATGCAAATAAGGAAGTTGAACAATGGGCGGATTACACAGTAAAATGGATAGGCCTTGGTTAGCGTTGTAGCTACGGGCACTAAGGTACAAGTGCATGGTCCTGAAGGTCGAGTTGCAGGTACGATAACGTGGTTAAAAAGGCTTTTGGCACTCAGGTCAGACTATCGAGTATAGATTGGGAGGTCCTGTTACAGGTTGTATAATGCCCTGTCCATTGGGAAACCTGAACGGAAACCTCGTGGGACTTTGCGCCCCCCAGGAAACCCCCCGGTTGGCAGTTTCGGAGGTTTTTATTCAGTCTCCCTTAATGGTCGACGGTGGTTTCCGCTTCTTCTATGTTCAGCAATTATTTTCAAAAAAGTCAGCCAGCCGCGCGACTAAAAAGGTTGCGTTTTAAAAACGGTAACTTTTTAATTAAAGCCGGTTTGATGTAGTTGAAGGGGAAGCCTGAGGTTGCAGGTAAAGTGGAAGGTATGACCTTTTTCACAGTTTCTTCCAAAGAGCTATTGAGCGCTCTTACAGGTAACCTGAGGCAGCGGCACCTGTATTCGGGCTGCTATATTCTCTCCCGTTATAAAAGGCCAGTTTTATACTGACTCAAGTGTGCAAGCTGATTCATCAAAGGCATGAGGGGCCAAACCCAGGAATACCCCCGATGGCAATCCAAATTTGCTATCGCCTCACAGGGGAGCCACTTTAGAGTGCTGAACTGGCCTTAGAGCATCAACTCTCTCCACTGGCTCTCACCACTCCACTCTCCGACCAGACAATCGAGCAAACTACTGCAAATACATTACCTTGCATGTGCCTCACAAATGTGCCGCGCACATGAAACTCAACTTCCCATCTGGTGAACATTGGAGGGGCAGGTTTGTCAGAGCCAGGAAGTAAAACTTCAATAAAGTTTACGATTACTTGCCTCGGGTATCCACCGGCTTTTGCCAGCGGAGCGAGGATGGGGGGCCTCTCTGTACCCAGCAGGGATGCGATTGGCATTATGTGCAATACATATTTTGAAAATTGATTGCCTTCTCGGAGAATCCATCTGTCCTGCTCTGAATCTGAAATGTGCAGGGACTGTGCAAGCGGGGAATGTCCAACCCCCAACCTACTATGGAAGACCTGCCCTAAGCAGGTAAAGGAAATGGATGAGAGGCAAAAATCATTGGCCTTATCAGTCACCTCCTAAGATTTCAACTTTTGCAACAGTACCCATACCCCCCTTTCACACCAACGGTCTGCCGGATATTGTGGACGTCACAAGCACACAGGACACAGAGGCCTTTTTTAGGGCAGGGCAAGCCGGGCAATGTTCAAGATACGCGCCATGGATCCTGCAAACAGGTCCAACCCACAGACTCGGGCGGCAGAGCAACCACCATACCGCCGAATAAGCACTGAGGTAGTGAGTCCGGTTGGTTTGCGTAACATATCCTCAATGGATCAGTTACAAGTTGGGGGTAGATTAGTTTTTTTATATGAATGGGATTGGATAACACTGACCCATCTTATACTGAGAAGATACAAGGTTTTAAATTGAGTTCCTGTTCGAATCGTCTCGGACACACTCAGCATATAACGAGCCTCACTTTTGTTCTTCACAACAGGTGTGGGTGAGTGCACAAGGGGAAATTGAGTCTTTATCAAGATGGGGATAATTGAGAGGTCGAGTCGTGAGCCTCATCAGTTTATGAATAATATATTTACTAGGCAAAAGAAGGATGTCGGAGCTTAACACTTTTGTGCAGTATAAACACTTCAAAATGGAAAACGTTGTCACTGCCAAACAAGTGGTTTCTAAAGGATGTTACATGGCATGCATTGACCTCAAAGATGCTTACTATTCAGTGGCCATTCATGAAGACCACAGGAGATATTTGAAATTTAGCTGGAAGGAGCAATTGTGGCAGTTTTAAAAGCATTGCCTAATGGGTTAACCTCAGACCCAGATATTCACAAATTGCTAAAACCAGTCTAGGTGTTACACGGCTAGGGGCACAGAATAATATAGTCAGGGCATATTGATGACATATTTGATCATTGGGATTTTGGAATTAGCTGAATTATCTGTTATCGGTAAACCAAACTTCATGTTAGAGAGACTGGGGTTTCTAATCCATCAGTTTAGTCTAAATTGGTTACCATCTAGGATAATTGATTTTTTTTGGGATTCCCTTAATTCCATACAATGTCAGTGACTCTGCTTGGGGCAACCATTTAGAGTTAATGAAGCCTGTTAGAACCTGTTTGGTAAGAACCAAATCTATTAGACATGTGGCAGTTATAATTGGCAAAATTAGGCTGTTTCAGCTGCTCAGTTCGGGCTTTTTGGCACTACAAATTTACAGATAGAGTTGCAAAGTAGCTGGCATCAATTTAATCAGAGGTCGCATCGATGGGAACATGCGTTTGCAAGCTGAAGACAATTGCTGATTGCAATGGTGGAGTTACAATATTCGTATTGTTCTAAGAGGTGTTTTAGATGATACACATCGTCCATCATCCTGCAAACTGATGCCAGTGTGTAGGTTGGGGTGCTACCAGACACTTCTCTAGTCTTGGCGGGGGTAGGGATTGCAGGAATATCGAGCTTCTTTCAGTCCACACTGTAATTAACTACTTAGAATTGTTGGGAGCATTTCGATGGGTTGAAGGCTTATGTACCAATAAGCATCATGTGCATGTTCAACTTCAGAAGATCAACCAGTACAGCAGTAGCGTACAGTAATCACATGGGTGGAAGTAAATCTGTATCCATTTTAATAAAATATGTATAATCTCAATTTGGCACTGGTTGTATTACGAGGAACATCAGGTTTCAGCTATTCTACTTACCAGGTAGATATAAACATGGTGGCAACAGCAGGTCACGACATTTCATGAACAACAATGAATGGATGTTGAATAACAAAGTGATTAATTTTTAAAGACATTGTCAACTCGTTAGGTGTACCGGACATTGATCTGTTTACATTCCAGCTTAATCATCAGTTACCCAAATTACAATGTCATGGGAACCAGAACCCGATGGGCAGTAAGCAGTAGATCATTCCGCTACTGGCGTGGAGTTTTTGTATGTATTTGTCCCCCCATTCTGCCTTCATCAGTTGATGTTTGCCAAGAATCAAGCAAGAACTCCGCTTCTGGCATATTGGTAGAAACCAGACCGGCCGACTCGTCATGGTTCCCACTCATCCTATCTATAAATACCCAAGCCTTTTATATGGTATGGATGTCCCCAAGAGCAAAATCTGCTGTGAAGGTGAAAGCCACCCTCTTCATGACCGTAAAATTTTAATTGGTTTGCAGATTCTGAGAGAACGTTCCTGGGGCTCACACAAGGCTTTCAGTGCGTACGATTAGATGTCATCTCTGTGGCCTGGAGGAAGGGCACCCAAAAACAGTACCTCACTCGCATAAAGAAATGGGAGATGTAATGTTCTCTCTCAAAAATATCATATGACACGGTTTCCATCACGGATGTTTTGGAGTTTCTTTCATAACTTTTCTATTTCTATGATCAGAAAGCCTCATTACAGTGCCATAAATAGTGTTAGGAGCGCTTTGTCATCTTATTTATGGCTGGAGTCATGGAATCACATGTTAGGATCTCATCCCTTAATAACTAAATTCATGAAGGGCATTTTTAACTCTACTGCCCCTTCACCTAGGTATTCACAGATATGGGATGCGAGCGTGGTTCTCACGCTGTTCCGTCAGTGGGCAGCAGCTTGATCCCTGTCTCTGCATTAGCTCACACTCAAGGTAGTCATGCTCATGGCGCTGGCCTCAGCTCAATGGGTAATACATAAACTTAGACTGGAGAGCAGGATTACATATTGTGAAATCACCTTTTTTGTTCATGATCTCATTAAGCAGAGCAGGCCAGGGATGTTGGGGCTAAAATTGAAGTTTTATTTTATTATGGCTTTACCCCCCCTAGACCTGTGGTTGTGTGTGGTATCTCACATATTGCAATACGTTAAGGTCACTAAGAGCCTCAGAGGCTCGGAACTATCATTATTCGTCAGCTACACCAAACCTCATAGGAAGGTTACAGTGCAGACCATCTAAAGATGGTCAGGAGTGAACACTGACACTTTAAAACCTAATTCCACCAGGGCTGCATCGACGTCAGCAGCAAGGAATATGGACGTCCCTCTCGACCTCATTCTAGCAGCTGCGGGATGGTCTAATGAGTGGACGTACCAAAGGTTTTATAATAAACCTATCGCCAGACCGGGGACCTTTGCTAATTCTGTTTTAAGTTCTGTTTCACAATTTCCCCCTGGGTGAGGGGTCACTGTTAATTTTCATTTCGCTATTAAAGCATTAGCATTTTATTCATGTCATGTTGTGAATGCCTTAATTTTCTTTTCTCACTCATCCTCGTCAATAGATCAGTGTGTGACGCAGGGACTCGTTTTGTTCCAATGCAGAAATTAGAGCTGTCATCAAAATCTTCACAGTTGTTACTCGGCCGTGTTTTCCGAAGTAAAATAGTAAGATTAAACAGAACTTACCAGTTTGAAGTTTTGGATCTTTATTTTATGAGGAGATACGATGAGCGATTACGTGCCATCTCGCTCCCAACCCTCGTAACAAAAGATCTTTCTGGAAGTTCTAAGTCAGCTCAAATCTTAATAATTTAGTTCAAACAACTGTTCTTCTGTGATTTCACACCGCTACTTTGAAGATTTTTTTTTGAAGACTTTCCGGTGGCGTCAATGATGGGTGAGAAGACCGTCGCTGTTTCGCTCTGCTCCCGAAGAATGTTTTTAATGTGCAAAATATGAGTTGGAAGACGGGGGCGTACTGAAAATAACTACCCGGAGCTGCTATTTACATTGAGTGTTTACAGAATCCTGCTGATAACAGAGAATAATTGCAGTTTTTAAATGAAAAAACAGAAACCACTCGGCCAGAAGTCTGTCGGCAAAAGCCCACTTCAAGACCTTGCTACAAGAGCCTACTTGCAAAAACCTGAAAAGACCCTCAATCTCCCCACAAACATCAGCTAGAATTCAGAAGAAGAAGATTGATATTCCCGAAATCCTTCTACAGAATTGACTTTAATGGAGGAACAAATGAACACCTGGAAAAGTCCATATTACTTCATCACTGAAGTTTATTTCAAAACTGATACAGAGGAAACCTCTTGCTGGACAAAAGCCTCTCTGAAAAATTAAACAAGGTAATGAATCACGCAGATGGGGAAAATTGATGACTTTAACCAACGTGTGGTCGAAGTTGAGAGAGGATTTAAATAAAACAAATTAAGCAGGTTGATAAGATTG